>CM054123.1:146967579-148167579 GCA_028751855.1 Ambrosia trifida
TTTTTTGTAACCCGACAGGTATTGTGTCGGGTTTGGGATTAGTTTAAAAAAAATTGTGGGTTTGGGTCGGGTCTGGGATTAGTTTAAAAAAATGTGGGTTTGGGTCGGGTCTGGGATTAGGTGATACCCGACCTTATTACCCGAAACAACATACCCAAATACCCGAACTACATATCTGATCATATACCTATGAATTTTTTAACGAATCACATAACCCTTAGACAAATGCGTTCGATATTTCAATAATTAACTTTTTTTTTCTTTTTTCATATTAGTTCTTTTTAGAATGATCGATTACAAACTTCCGAATTCATTTGTAGTGGCACTAGATTTATACCCCCGGCGCAGGGATTCGTTTTTTTATATTTGAATATGATAACTTATGGCAGAGATTTTTTTAAAATAATAATAATAATAATATATTTTATTATTTATATTAGATATTTCAATCCGGGACGCTCCCAGGATAAAAACTAGCTTGATATAAAGGAAACATAAAACACAAAAGATATAGGGTATGTTATATATCTATATATATATATATATATTGCAAAGGGACTAATCCTACATGTCATACTCTTATGCAATCTTTCCTCTGAGAGATGCCACATAGGATGTGATGTGGCAAGTGTAAACCAATTAAAAAAAAAGAAATAAATATGATTTAACATAATCTATTATGATCTTTAACTTAATCTATTAAATACCTAATCTACTAAATCTAAATATTAAAACTTTACTATTTTTTCTCTCATGTTTCCTCCCATAACTTTTAAACGTTAATATCTTTTATATACGAGATTTTTTTTAAAAAAATTACACCAAATTAACGAGCGTTTTATTATCTTTCCAACGAGTACTATAGTGCTATATAAAAAACGGAGAAAAAAATGACTATTTTTTGTAACCCGACAGGTATTGTGTCGGGTTTGGGATTAGTTTAAAAAAAAATTGTGGGTTTGGGTCGGGTCTGGGATTAGTTTAAAAAAATGTGGGTTTGGGTCGGGTCTGGGATTAGGTGATACCCGACCTGATTACCCGAAACAACATACCCAAATACCCGAACACCATATCTGATCATATACCTATGAATTTTTTAACGAATCACATAACCCTTAGACAAATGCGTTCGATATTTCAATAATTAACTTTTTTTTTTCTTTTTTCATATTAGTTCTTTTTAGAATGATCGATTACAAACTTCCGAATTCATTTGTAGTGGCACTAGATTTATACCCCCGGCGCAGGGATTCGTTTTTTTATATTTGAATATGATAACTTATGGAAGAGATTTGTTTAAAATAATAATAATAATATATTTTATTATTTATATTAGATATTTCAACCCGGGACGCTCCCAGGATAAACACTAGCTTGATATAAAGGAAACATAAAACACAAAAGATATAGGGTATGTTATATATCAATATATATATATTGCGAAGGGACTAATCCTACATGTCATACTCTTATGCAATCTTTACTCTGAGAGATGCCAGATAGAATGTGATGTGGCAAGTGTAAACCAATTAAAAAAAAAGAAATAAATATGATTTAACATAATCTATTATGATCTTTAACTTAATCTATTAAATACCTAATCTACTAAATCTAAATATTAAAACTTTACTATTTTTTCTCTCATGTTTCCTCCCATAACTTTTAAACGTTAATATCTTTTATATACGAGATTTTTTTTTAAAAAAATTACACCAAATTAACGAGCGTTTTATTATCTTTCCAACGAGTACTATAGTGCTATATAAAAAACGGAGAAAAAAATGACTATTTTTTGTAACCCGACAGGTATTGTGTCGGGTTTGGAATTAGTTTAAAAAAAAATTGTGGGTTTGGGTCGGGTCTGGGATTAGGTGATACCCGACCCGATTACCCGAAACAACATACCAAAATACCCGAACTATATCCGATCATATACCCATGAATTTTTTAACGCATCACATAACCCTTAGGCTAATGCGTTCGATATTTCAATAATTAACTTTTTTTTTTCTTATTTCATGTTAGTTCTTTTTAGAATGATCGATTACAAACTTCCGAATTTATTTGTAATGGCACTAGATTTATACCCCGACGCAGAGATTCGTTTTTTTTTATTTGAATATGATAACTTATGGCAGAAATTTGTTTAAAATAATAATAATAATATATTTTATTATGTCATATTAGATATTTCAACTCAGGACGCTCCCGGGATAAAAACTAGTATATATATATATATATATTGCAAAGGGATTAATCCTACATGTCATAATCTTATGCAATCTCTCCTTTAAGAGATGCCACATAGGATGTGATGTGGCAAGTGTAAAACAATTAAAAAAAAGAAATAAATATGATTTAACCTAATCTATTATAATCTTTAATCTAATCTATTAAATACCTAATCTACTAAATCTAAATATTAAACATTTATTATTTTTTCTCTCATGTTTCCTCCCATAACTTTTAAACGTTAATATCTTTTATATACGAGATTTTTTAAAGAAAAAAATTACACCAAATTAACGGGCATTTTATTATCTTTACAACGAGTACCATAGTGCTATATAAAAAACAGAGAAAAAAAGTGATTATTTTTTGTAACCCGACGGGTATTGTATCGGGTTTGGGATTAGTTTAAAAAAAATTGTGGGTTTGGGTCGGGTCTGGGATTCGGTGATACCCGACCCGATTACCTGAAACAACATACCCAAATACCCGAAACTATATACCCGATCATATACTCCTTTAAGAGATGCCACATAGGATGTGACGTGGCAAGTGTAAACCAATTAAAAAAAAGAAATAAATATGATTTAACCTAATCTATTATAATCTTTAATCTAATCTATTAAATACCTAATCTACTAAATCTAAATATTAAACATTTATTATTTTTTCTCTCATGTTTACTCCCATAACTTTTAAACGTTAATATCTTTTATATACGAGATTTTTTAAAGAAAAAAATTACACCAAATTAACGAGCATTTTATTATCTTTACAACGAGTACCATAGTGGTATATAAAAAACAGAGAAAAAAAGTGATTATTTTTTGTAACCCGACGGATATTGTGTCGGGTTTGGGATTAGTTTAAAAAAAATTGTGGGTTTGGGTCGGGTCTGGAATTAGGTGATACCCGACCCGATTACCCGAAACAAAATACCCAAATACCCGAAACTATATACCCGATCATATACCCATGAATTTTTTAAAGCATCACATAACCCTTAGACTAATGCGTTCGATATTTCAATAATTAATTTTTTTTTCTTATTTCATGTTAGTTCTTTTAGAATGATCGATAACAAACTTCCGAATTCATTTGTAATAGCACTAGATTTATACCCCGGCGCAGAGATTCGTTTTTTTTATATTTGAATATCATAACCTGTAACGACCCTGCCTGACGTGGCCGGGTCGTCGGGTCGGGTTATCGGAGCTACACAGCGGAATCCAGGGTAATAACAGTCTTTAGTCTTTCAGGATCCACGTCATCATATCTGTTGGGTTACCTGAACACATGTCAAAAATAGTTTCTGTCAACATAAAGTTGGTGAGGTCGTATATTTTATAAAGTGAATGGCCAGTTCGTTTGTTTAAAATTCTTTTATAAGCATGCTTTACGATTCTATTTCTGGAGGGGAAAATATATTCTATCAATTCGATTATATGTCTATTATTCCGATTATATTCTATGAGTTGCCATTCCTATCTATGGTATCACTCTGCTTGTGATAAATAGAATTATTTCTACCCTCTACTCGGGTAAAACTGGTTCTTGTCCTCTAGTTGGACAAGAAAGGAAATGGCGATACCGTCCAGTACTGTCCTTGTTGTTTCTATTACCCCCTTTATATAACTTTTATTATTAATCATTCTTTATTGTAAAGCATTATTATGTTTTCTTATAAATGACATGTATTCCCCCGAAAACACTTAATAAAACAGTAAAAGTGGGGAGTTCACGATACTCACCGGTTTGCGTTATATCTCTAGCTAATCTTCTTATTACAATTATATTTCATATATATATATTGATACGTTTTACGCGTGAGACTTGTGAGATTGTAATACTTAGGATATATATAGAATTCAGTATATATTAGATAGTCCTAAACTCGGGGTTTGGGCATCTAGGCAAAAAGAAATAAAGCTGGCCTTTACAGCTTGGCACGCGAACCTAAAGAACTCTAGACACGAACTTACCCGAGTCTAGTATATCGTTTTATATATCGAATCTTGTATATATAAACATATATATTTTATATATGTTTATTATTCTCTTATTATTATTATCAAGTCCGTACGTTATTCGTATTATATATATTCGTATAATTCTAATAATATTCCTCGTCTAACTTATTGGACCGGGTTCTATTCCGGGTGTTGACCGAGTCACTGAGTCGACTCGGTATCGGGTTCAATCTCACCGAATCAGTTATTGGTACCTTATTAATGATTCATCGGCATCTAACCGAAGACCAACCGGAATATTGTCGGAAGTTGACCGGAAATTATATAAAACCGGGTATCGGACCCGTCTTCCGGAGTTGGTACCCTATAACAATAATTATAACCTTTATATTAATAACTGATTATAATATTGAATAAGCAAATTAATTAATAGAAATACAATCGGGTATCAGCTGAACAAAGAGAGACAAGGGATTAGCCATCACCCGATAAACTAGTGAATATCCGGTTAACCAGAAACATACCCGGTCATAGTTCAAACCGGGAATAAAGGTACCGAAGAATCACGACAGTCACCTCAACCTGGTGACTGTCCGATTATAACAACAAAGAGGAGCAGGTCGTGAATCAGCTTGTTTATAATAGAAAAATGGGTGACAGTCACGAGTTATAATCGGAACAAGGATTGGGAACTACTACAAAAACATGCATTTGCTACGGCAAAATCTGTAGCTAATCCATAGCAAATACCCATATTGCTACCGATTTGCTATGGATTTGGTCCGTAGCTACAAGTCTCGTCGCTAATTTATTTGCTACAAACTTTAGCTACCGAAGTTTTATTTGCAACGGGTTTAGCTACCAAATGGGATGTAGCTATTTTAGCCACTTATTTGCAATGAAAAAGGTTTGCTACGGTGTCTTTGCTATGAATTTTTAGCTACGAAGGTATTTAGCTACGGAATTTTGTTACCACTTTTTAGCTACGAAAAAGATTTTTACTATGAATGTTGGCTATAGAATTTTTTTACGTTTTTGATATCAATGTTGCTACAGAATTTAGCTATGAATTTGCTATGGTTTCACTATGAAAATTTGCTACCTTTTGCATTTTTTGCTATGGATGTTAACTAGGGAAATTTGCTACCATTTGGCTACGAAAATTTGGTATCTTTTGCCATAGATTAGGATTTTGAAAGGTTTCTACAACGGTTTAGCTACGTATTTTTCCTGGACGTTTTTCAAAAAAAATGCTTCTTTTTAATTGTTTTCTACTTTATTCCTGTAAACATTTTATTCAAATCTTAATAAATATAAAAAAAAAACTCATACCAAAGAACAAAACTCAAACCAAATAGCATAATAATTCAAACATAACTAAAGTAATACGATAAAGATCCAAATTATCAAAAAGCAAACACGATGAAGATCCAAATTATCCAAAAGCAAACATGATAAAGATCCAAACATGATAAGTTTCAACATATTTTAAGTTGGTGGCGGCTTTGGGGCGGGTTTTGTGACAACATTTGAATTTTTTCATTCATCTCACCGTATAACCTCGCACTTTCTTCGATTTTCTCCATCATAGCATGTTTCTCTATTTTATCTTGTTCCAACTCCACTATTTTCTCCATCATAGCATGTTTCTCTAACCTCGTATAACCTCGCACTTTCAGGACCAACATAAAGATGCCCTGAGATGACCTACATTAAAAATCAGGTGTTCGTTGGCTGATGCGGCATCCTAGTTGTACAAATATGCTACATAGACTAAACGGTTTACCTCTGGAGAAGCATAATTAGGGCTACCACAGCTTGTTTTTAGAAGATTGCCATCCCGCATAACATTAGCAAGACCAAAATCAGCTACTTTAACATTCCCTTTTGAGTCAAGAAGTAAATTCTCTGGTTTAAGATCGCGGTGAACCACCATGTGAAGGTGGCAACTCTCAACACCTGAAATAATCTACAAAAGCTAACAAATATCACATCAAAATCATTCTTTAGTCGATCCAACATTCATAACATACTTGATAATGCAACACATGTCACTCACCTGTTGAAAGAAATGACGAGCATGATTCTCCTCAAGTCTACGATTTTCAGTTATATAATCAAACAATTCACCTGAGTTTATATACTCCATGACTGCATATATAGTTGATCGCATCTCTATGACTTCATAAAGCCGAACAATATGCGGATGGGAAAGAAGCCTCAATATTTTAATCTCTCTTCTCACTTAAAACCACAATCACAAACATCAATCAAAAAGGTTATCATCAACTAATCAACTTAATGATATTCGGATAAACGTTAAAACCCTAAATCAATCAAAATACCTCTTCCTCCATCCGAATCATTAATTAATCGACTGTCGATCAAGGATCTTAATGGCAACTTTAATCCCTGTCAAAACATGATGTGCTACTTTAACCTAAAGTTTTCCCCAATCTATAATTCGATAGAGACGGTAAGCTTCCGCTACCATTTTTCCACAATTCTACATAACAGAGCAACTCATTTTCAAAAACTAGCAATAAATAACTGCAATCTATTTCAATAATCAATATAAAATACAAATATGCATGTAAAATCACGTAAACGTTAACAGTTAACCCTACGTTAAGCAAAATTAATCAGTCATATAGTTAAGTGTGAGCAGAGCGAGGTTTTATACCGGTGATCGGAAGCCGGCGATGAAGTAACGTGGTTGTGAGGGGAAGAAGGAAGGTTGGTTGTGATTCTGTGAACGTGGTTGAGTTCTTGATCGTGTGTTGTTTTAAACTATTTGGGGGTGGGCTGAAGAAAGTTAGGTTTTCTTTTAGTTCCACATCTTTTTTTTTTTTTTTTTTTTTTTGGAACTGCTTTACTTCCATATAACTCTATTTTAAAGGTCCTTTACTTCCACATTTTTTTGGATGTCACAACTTCCACGTACATAATCTCTATTTTAAAGTTGTTAGTTGATTTTAGAAAAATAAAATAATTATAAATCATACTTGATTTTAGAAAATAAATATTACCTAGAAGTAACATTGTAAAAGTTTAAAACAATTTTGTGGGAGCTTGTATTAAACAACGAACATAACCATGTTATAATTGATGTCATTGTTTATTTTTATCGTTTTAGAATAACTATATACAACCGATAAAATTACTATATGATGAGGGGTGTAAAAGAGTGGAGCCGAGCCCAAGCTCGTTTAGGCTTCATTTTAACCAAAGAGGACTCAAACTTGAACTCGGCTATTTATAAATATATTTTTCATATATAATGTGACATAGATATTGTTTAACATTTTTTATCTTAATTTTACATATAATAATAGTTAGTATAAATATATTTAAGATAATTATATAAAGAAAAGCTTGTTAAGGCTCGTGAGCAATTTCGAGCTTGATATGTGAAGCTCGGGCTTGAAGTTATTCATTAAACGAGACTCAAGAAAAGCTCGATCTTGGCCTCAAGATCATTTAAGCTTGGGTCGATTCGAATTTTTAATGAGCTCATTCGAATTTTACTCATTGAGACTCAATAAAAGCTCGATCTTGGGCTCGAGCTCATTTAAGCTTTGTTCAAATTGAATTTTTACCTATTGAGACTCAATAAAAGTTCGATCTTGGCCTAGAGCTCACTCAAGCTTAGTTCAATTCGAATCTTACCCATTGAGACTCAATAAAGCTCAATCGTGGCCTTGATCTCATTTAAGATTGGTTCGATTCGAATTTTCAATGAGTCAACTCGAATTTTACCTATTAGATCTAATTGACGCTAATAAATGAATAACGACCTTAATTGATCATTATCGACCTATATTAACATTAATTCATAAAATTGTCCTTAATATATTAGGATTGGCACCAATTTGTATATATTTGTGATTTTCCATAAATAAATCTACTATTAGGTCTATATTAGGCATATAGCTCCCACGTATAGCCCTCGTATTGGCCTATACTGGTGGCATAGGCCGTACAAACTTATATGGAGTATAGATCCCGTATAGATCTCTTGTAGTTTTATAGATGTAATATAGATCCTTTGTAGGCCTCGTATAGGCTTATAGGGGTTGTATATGCCTACATGCCCAGTATAGACCTATTCGAGGCGTATTTGACCACAAATGATGGAGTTCATATAGATTTATTAGCCCAGAAAATCACAAACGTGTTCATATATTTGTCAATCAGTTAATCTAGGTGGAGGTCCCAATGATGACAGTATAAATTTATTAGCCCGGAATCCATTTTTATCATTACGAAAAGGGTGTGTCGGAGGTAAAAATCTCCGATGGCAATCAAACCAACTTGGTTTGCCCCCGGCTTGTAACCGAAAAGCTTCTATGTCTCCCATATAGTATGGGCAAGCTAACTGACCATGCGTGCTCCAGCCAGATAACATAGCATAGGCAGGAAGTCATTGACCGTCCATAAAAGAATAACTCTCATCATAAAGTTTTTTTCCCGATAAGCATCATAAACTTCAATGCCTTCCTCGTACAACTTTTTCAACTCGTCTTTTAACGGCCGTAGGAACACCTCTATGTTTTGACCCGGGTTTTTTCGTCCAGGAATAACCAAGCATAGTTTAATATATGTGTCTTTCATACTTATCCATGGAGTTAAGTTATAGATTGTAAGAAAGACGGGCCATAGTGAGCAAGGGTTTGAGTTCGAGTTATTTGGGTTAAAGCCGTCTGTGTACATAACCCGAGACGAACATTCCGGATCTCATTTTTCAAGTTGATTCATCCCGTTTGGATGAATACACAATTTTTGGGAATTTTTCTCGTAAACTGACCTGATGTGAATGTTTTCAGAACCTAGCTATATTGATTGATTTTTCATAATTTTTCTATGTGGTTTTATCACGAAACAAAAATATGGACATGACGAGTGGACTCCTACGAATATTCAGTAAAGTTTTGGGAGTCTAATTTGTTGCGTAAGTATTTTTAAAAAATCGTTTTGGTAGTGTATAATCTGCCCTAAAAACGCAGATTATGACATATGTGTATGTGTGTTTATTTGGAGTCTTGTATGACTTGAGTTTGATTTGAACTTCCATGCACACTTATATGAGACGTAAATAACGTGTATGATTGATGTTAAACATAATGTTCACCAACGGGTTCGTAGGGTCTACTTGTGCATGTAGTTACACTAGGTGTCACTTAAACGTTTTCACATTATTAAACGTCTTGGACAAACTAGTTATGTGGTGTATTGTGTATACGCATATATTCACGTAGTGACACATATAATAGGGAGTCGGTAGCACGTCCTTGTTATTCGCGGAGTTTGGATTTTTAGCTTGCAACCTAAGGTGAGTTTCACTACTCTTTTTCCTCAAAAGCATGCGTCTCAGGTTGAGACAACTTACTTACCTTTCTAGTCCGGTTTGGGACTACTAATCTATCCTGGGTTTTGGATACATGGATTTACAGGGTGAATCGGGTTTTACTAGTTTCACAACTTTTGTCCTTGATGAATTAAATGACACACTATATCACTAAAGTCCTACCTTTATACCGAATTAGTTGTTGGGTTGGCAAGCGGGTTACTAGTTGATAGCACTATTAGGTTAAACAAACCTCACACCGTGCTGGGAGCCGGACGTGAACTGTGACTTAACACATTATCATTGTTGATAGACAATTATGTTCGGTTAACTATCAAAAATAAAACTTAGGAAAAATTATAAACTTAAAATAGTTACTAAAGTGTTTTGCACATTTTTCAAGAATACAAATACATGAAGAATACATCAAATACCCAGGTAATACATAAAAACACGTTTTAAATACATGGATTTATATGAAAAACTATGAAATGCACACAAAATACATGAAAATATGTTCCAAATACATGGATATACATGAAAAACACATAAATAAATAACTATTGGTTTGGTTTCGGTTATCGAAATATGGAAAACCGTAACGGAATGGTTCGAGTTTGTCCATATCTTAACCATAACTGATTGAGTGATTGGTTAACTCGGTTACGACTATTTTCGGTTATTACCGATAATCTAAAATTATTTTTTAAATATTCTTTCTTGTTTTTGCAAAGAATTTTGCTGTAAATGTTGCTATAGATTTTGCAACGATAGTTTAAGTTTTTTTTTCAAGTTTTTGCTACCAAATTTGCTACGAAGATTTTTTAAGTATTTGTTTTCTCAAGTCTGCTACCGAATTTGCTACATATATTTTAGTTCTTCTTTAGTTAGTTTTTAACATTTATTTTCATGACTTAGCTACGGATTTTGCTACCTATTTTACCAAGTTATTTTTATTATACTTTACTCCCTCAATTTTGCTATGGATTTTGCTATGAATTATATTTAACTTTTCTAGTTAATTTCGAAATAATTTATTTTCATGGTTTTGCTATGGATTTTGCTACCGATTTTTGACAAGTTATTTTTTTATATCTATTTTGCCAACTTTGCTACGGAGTTTGCTATGGATTTTATTTAACTTTTCTACTTAATTTCTAAATAATTTATTTTCATTGTTTTGCTATGGATTTTGCTACCGATTTTTGACAAATTATTTTTTTTATATATTTCGCCAATTTTGCTATGGATTTGCTAAAGATTTTGCTATCGATTTCATTTGCTACAAAATGGCCGTAGCTAAATTGTAGCAAAATGCGTTCATAGCTAATTCGTAGCTAATTCATAGCAAAATTTGCAACTGATTTGTTTGGTAGCAAACTTTCCTAGCAAATGCCTCTTTTAGTAGTTTAGCTTGTTAGAAACAGAAGAACGATTAGGGCTTGGTTCCGGTTGTTGCGTTGTTGGCTGCTGAGACACAGAGAGGTTTCTGATGACAGTCACCGGCTCCGGTGACTGTCCGGTTTATTTACTGTAACAGAGGGACGAAGGGGAAAGGTTATCGGGTTGGGGTTCATCGGATAGAAAGGTTTGCCAGTTGTTACTCGACAATAGAGACAGAAGAAGAGAAGGTTTGTGGTGCTTACCGGAGAAGAAGACGATGGTTGCAGGGCGGCGGAGGACGATGATGACCGGAGGAGGAGGCGGCGGTCGCCGGCCATGGTCTCCGGTAGAGGCTTCTTGGTTCAGAGCATCACACACACACTTTGTGTGTTTATAATATACAGAGAGAGAGCGAGAGACTAGAGAAAGAGAGGTTTTATAGATAAAGACAAAATAAGAGGGTGTTTGGCAACGGGGATAATGACTGAAACTCGTGATGTTTGGTAACGGTTATAAGAGTAGAATAATAGGCGTTTGTCAGCGGGTTAATAGCAGATAAGGAGCGTTTAACCGAGATAATAAAATCTTAATAATTATTATCTATATATTCGGTTGAAACGGTTTGTCGCAAGATTCGAACTTGAATATTTAATTTAGTAATCGGGTGGTCAGGTCCGACCCGACCCGTTTAAGAGACCCGTAACACCTCGAGGTGTTACATAACCTATGGCAGAGATTTGTTTAAAATAATAATAATAATAATAATAATAATAATAATAATAATAATAATAATAATAATAATAATATATTTTATTATATCATATTAGATATTTTAACCCGGGACGTTCCCGGGATAAAAACTAGTATATATATTGCAAAGCTAATAATCATACATGTCATAATATTATGCAATCTCTCATTTAAGAGATGCCACATAGGATGTGATGTGGCAACTCTAGACCAATTAAAAAAAAGAAATAAATATGGTTTAATCTAATCTATTAAATACCTAATCTACTAAATGTAAATATTAAACTTTTATTAGTTTCTCTCTAATGTTTCCTCCCATAACTTTTAAACGTTAATATCTTTTATATACGAGATTTTTTAAAGAAAAAAAGTACACCAAATTAACGAGCGTTTTATTATCTTTCCAACGAGTACCATAGTGCTATATAAAAAACGGAGAAAAAAAACGACTATTTTTTGTAACCCGACAGGTATTGTGTCAGGTTTGGGATTAGTTTAAAAAAAATTGTAGGTTTGGGTCGGGCCTAGGATTAGGTGATACCCGACCCAATTACCCGAAACCACATACCCAAATACCCGAACTATATACCCGATCATATACCCATGAATTTTTTAACGCATCACATAACCCTAGACTAATGCGTTCGATATTTCAATAAATAACTATTTTTCCTTATTTCATGTTAGTTCTTTTTAGAATGATCGATTATAAACTTCCGAATTCATTTGACATTATATAATATTTTGTAATGGCACTAGATTTATACCCCGACACAGAGATTCGTTTTTTTTATATTTGAATATGATAACTTATGGCAGAGATTTGTTTAAAATAAATAATAATAATAATAATAATAATAATAATAATAATAATAATTAATCATATATTGGCAATTCATTAATTATGTTGTCATATTAGATATTTTATTATGTCATAATAGATATTTCAATCCGGGACGCTCCCGGGATAAAAATATTGAAGAAAATGTTAGTCAGATAAGGTTGTAGGTTGTAAAAGGAAAACTAAATAGAAGTGTTATCGAACAAATAAAGAAATAGCAACTAAAAAACTCATAGTAAAAAACTAGTAAAAAATAATAGTTTAAAAAAAACTAATAAAAAACTATATTTTCAAATAGTAAAAATTAATTTAAAAAGTTATAGCTTTTTAAATAAAACATTCATTTAAACACGCTTGTTGACTAGATTATTAAGGGGCTGTTTGGTAGCCTCTTACTCAGCCTCTTAACCATTCAGGTCTGAATTATTCAGCATTCAGACTGTTTGTTTCAACATCTGAATGGAATGATTAAGTGCTGAACCATTAAGCTAATAAGGGATGCTGAATGATTCAGCTCTTAACCATTCAGACCATCTTAATGATTCAACATTTAATCAACCAAACAGCCCCAAAGCTCAAATAACTGTGAAATATCTAAGATAACTTGTGCACTTAAATAAGTTAGATTTGATAGTTTGAATAACTTGTAAATATCTATTGAAACTATATAGTATTTTTTTTTTGTTCGTTTCAATAAGTAGAAATTTAGGTAGAGCCGAAAACATAAACTATACATATCGATATTATGTTATGTGTTTTTTTTTTTTTTTTTTTTTTTGAACTTTGACTTTCATTCAAAAAAGCACGCCTTCAAAATAAGGACCGCCAAACAACCCAATCTATATCTATATCTATATCTATATATCTATATCTATATCTATATCTATATCTATATCTATCTATATATATAAAAGAAAACGTATATGCTGACGTGGCGTGCAATGGAGGCCTCAACCTCCCCTTAAGAATGCCACGTGGCATCATAATTGAAAGATTTTAGTGTTTTTGAACTATTTCCTTTTTTAATTAAAAAAAAGATAAACATAAAACCCTAAATTAAATTGAGTTATTTTAGGAAAAAAAATTTAAAATTAAATTTAAAATTTTCTCTCTCATGTATCCTCCCATAATTTTTAAACGTTTATATCTTTTATATACGGGATTTTTTAAAGAAAAAAATTACACCAAACTAACTAGCGTTTTATTATCTTTTTAACGAGTACCATAGTCCAATATAAAAAACGGTGAAAAATCGACTATTTGTGTGGGGTTTCGTTCATACAGGAAAAATCACACAAAGTGTTCATGTTATTCATTAATCGTGTTTTTTTTTTAAACCAGGTTCTTATCTACGATGTTGAAAATCAGCCCAATCGCCATGTTATCATTGGAATTTTACTAGGTATACTTTATCAAGAGAAGTTAGGAGAAAGAATCGCGCAACACTGCAACACATGGTGTCACCTTATAGCAAGGTTATTTTTTTATTTATTTAATTACAAGAGTAATAATTATTACTATTATTATTAGTATTATTAGAATGTTTATATTTTTCAACCCCGTGATGCTCCGGAAAGAATTGATAGTTGCTGACGTGGCGTTCAATTGTGGCCTCAACCATCTCTTGATTATGCCACGTGGCATAATGAGATGCAATGATTGCAACTTCCAACTTAAGTGTTTGTTTAGTTGACCAGGTTAGGAATTATAAGAGCCATTAGAATGTGAGAAATTAGAGAGATGTGATGATTCTTTGAATAGTTGCAGCTTACATAAGTGATTCTTTAGATGATTACTGATTAGGTTTTAGATTAGGGAATATGAGTTATTACTGATTAAAATACTATAAACATGCAATGATTGAGAGATTTTGTGGTTAGTTAACTTGAGCCATTTGCAATAGGTTATCATGTAAAATTAGATTTTTCAACCCGGGACCCTCCCGGGGTAATCAGCTAGTATATATATATTGCAAAGGGGGAAATCCTACATGTCATAATCTTATGCAATCTCTCCTTTGAGAGATCCCACAAAGAATGTGATGTGGCAAGTGTAGACCAATTAAAAAAAAAGAATAAATAATCTTTAACTTAATCTATTAAATACCTAATCTACTAAATTTAAATATTAAACCTTTATTATTTTCTCTCTCATGTTTCCTCCCATAACTTTTAAACGTTAATATCTTTTGTATAAAAGATTTTTTAAAGAAAAAAATTACATCAAATTAACGAGCGTTTTATTATCTTTCCAACGAATACCATAGTGCTATATAAAAAACGGAGAAAAAAACGACTATTGGTGTAATTTTTTTCTTTAAAAAATCTTTTATATAAAAGATATTAACGTTTAAAAGTTATGGGAGGAAACATGAGAGAGAAAATAATAAAGGTTTAATATTTAGATTTAGTAGATTAGGTATTTAATAGATTAAGTTAAAGATTATTTATTCCTTTTTTTTAATTGGTCTACACTTGCCACATCACATCCTTTGTGGCATCTCTCAAAGGAGAGATTGTATAAGATAACATGTAGGATTTCCCCCTTTGCAATATATATATATACTAGCTGATTACCCCGGGAGGATCCCGGGGTTGAAAAATCTAATTTTACGTGATAACCTATTGCAAATGGCTTAAGTTAACTAAGCACAAAATCTCTCAATCATTGCATGTTCATAGTATTCTAATAAGTAATAACTCATATTCTCTAATCTAAAACCTAATCAGTAATCATCTAAATAATCACTTATGTAAGCTGCAACTATTCAAAAACTCATTACATCTCTCTAATTTCTCACATTCTAATTGCTCTTATAATTCCTAACCTAATTAACTAAACAAACACTTAAGTTTGAAGTTGTAACCATGCCACCATTGAACGCCACGTCAGCAACTATCAATTCTTCCCGGGAGCGTCCCTGAGTTGAAAAATATAACCATTCTAATAATACTAATACTAATAATAATAATTATTACTCTTGTAATTAAATAAACAAATAATAACCTTGCTATAAGGTGACACCATGTGTTGCAGTGTTGCGCGATTCTTTCTCCTAGCTTCTCTTGATGAAGTATACCTAGTAAAATTCCAATGATAACATGGCGATTGGGCTAATTTTCAACATCGTAGATAAGAACCTGGTTTAAAAAACAAAACATGATTAATGAATAACATGAACACTTCGTATGTTTTTTCCTGTATAAACGAAACCCCACAAAAAATAGTCGATTTTTTCTCCGTTTTTTATATAGTACTATGGTACTCGTTGGAAAGATAATAAAACGCTCGTTAATTTGGTGTAATTTTTTTCTTTAAAAAATCTCGTATATAAAAGTTATAAACGTTTAAAAATTATGGGAGGAAACATGAGAGAAAATTTTAAATTTATTTTTATTTTTTTTCCTAAAATAACTCAATTTAATTTTAGTAATTGAGAATTTAGGGTTTTATGTTTATCTTTTTTTTAATTAAAAAAGGAAATAATTCAAAAACACTAAAATCTTTCAATTATAATGCCACGTGACAATTTCATGAAGAGGTTGAAGGCACCATTGCACGCCACGTCAACAATGTTCAATTCTTTTATATATATTAATATATATATACATATATATATATAGATTTTTTAAAGAAAAAAATTACACCAAATTAACGAGCGTTTTATTATCTTTCCAACGAGTACCATAGTGCTATATAAAAAACGGAGAAAAAAACGACTATTTTTTGTAACCCGACAGGTATTGTGATGGGTTTGGGATTAGTTTAAAAAAAATTGTGGGTTTGGGTCGGGTCTGGGATTAGATGATACCCGACCCAATTACCCGAAACAACATACCCAAATACCCGAACTATATACCCGATCATATACCTATGAATTTTTTAACGCATCACATAACCCTTAGACTAATGCGTTCGATATTTCAATAATTAACTTTCCTTATTTCATGTTAGTTCTTTTAGAATGATCGATTACAAACTTCTGAATTCATTTGTAATGGCACTAGATTTATACCCCGGCGCAGAGATTCGTTTTTTTGTATTTGAATATCATAACTTATGGCAGAGATTTGTTTAAAATAATAATAATAATAATAATAATAATAATAATAATAATAATAATAATAATAATAATAATAATAATAATATGTCATATTAGATATTTCAACCCGGGACGCTCCCGGGATAAAAACTAGTTACATCATATATACGGGGAAACACACCAATCATCCCAACTAAGCGAAGTAAAATTCGACCTATTCTTTAACCACAAAAAAGCTATCGATTTAACGTTTGCCACTACTGTAGAGACTTTTGGATCAATCCCTCTAAAAATCTTCTCGTTTCGAGCCCTCCATATCTCCCAAAGCGAGATGATAACAATACCATGGATGATTCTTCTTTTCCATTTGCCTCAAGCGATATTATGTTATGTACGCATTCAGGTCTAAACTATATTATGTTACGTATCCTTAAGTTTAATAACTTTGGTCTCGAATAAACTTAAAATAAATTTATAAAATTTAAACTCGTTAATTTGCAACTCCATATCGAAATATTAATCTTGTACTTATTTTTCCTTTATGAACAAGAAAAAAACAAATTTGTGATATATATAGCTACCAAACCAATTACTATACCAAATGGTCAACCAGCAGTTCACCTAGTGAAACAACACACAAATACAGACAATCACTGTGTGTATATTCTCCATTAACCAAATTTCCACCCTACCCTCACCAAATCTCATTTATTCCACCCCAAAATAGTCAACCACACTTTTGCATGGATACACACACAACCTAAGTTGGTTGTGTTAGCTCATCTCCTATTTCTTTTATCTTGCATCTAACACAAATCAACATAAAACTTATTTACATCATATCATTCTAATATTGTTCAAACGTACATACACAAATGGAGCTACCGGTAACATCTCCGGTGGCCGACCGCGGCCGGATAACTTGTTACAAGATTGAAACCAAAAATCTTGCATACAAAACTTCCAACTTTTATGATGAGTTCAAGGGGGGTATGTTTAAAAGTTTCAAGAAACCTCCAAAGTTTATCTTGAATGATGTGAGCTGTGAAGCTCACCCCGGCAATCTAACAGCGGTTGCTGGCCCTAGTGGGGCCGGAAAGACAACCCTGTTAGATATTCTTGCGGGGAATATTTCTTCTAGCAAAGTCTCTGGACACGTTTTGGTCAATAACCATCCAATTGATACAAAACGGTTCCGGAGACTTGCTGGATATGTTACTCAAGATGATGCTTTGTTTCCGTCTTTAACGGTTGAAGAAACACTCATGTATAGCGCGTTTTTGAGGTTAAGATGTAGTCGAAAAGAAGCGGTTGATCGCGTCAAGATTTTGGTGAGCGAGCTCGGTTTGGAGAGTGTATCGAATTCAAGAATTGGCGAAGGTTCGAACCATGGGATCTCGGGTGGTGAACGAAGACGCGTTTCGATTGGAGTCGAGTTAGTTCATGATCCTTCCGTGATTCTAATAGATGAACCAACTTCTGGGCTAGACTCTAATTCGGCTTTCGGAGTCGTATCACTCCTTAAATCAATGGCAACCACTCGAGGCAAAACGATCGTGTTAACAATCCACCAACCCGGTTTTCGTATCTTGGAGCTTATCGATCGACTAGTTCTACTCTCGAATGGATTCGTTCTCCATAACGGATCATTAAAATTGCTAGAACATAGACTCAAGGTGTCCGGTCATTGCATTCCACCTCGTGTCAATGTTCTCGAATTCGCCATTGATGTTGCCACCACCATGACCATACATACCACAAAAGCATCACAAGAACCAATCACGATTCACAAAGAACACGAAAAACAACAAAAGCATCAAAAAGAGAGTAAAGCACTAATCCCATACCCAAATACCCGTCTCGAAGAAATAACAATTCTTAGCAAAAGATTCTTCAAAAACATATTTAGAACCAAACAACTATTCCTCACAAGGATCATACAAGCCATACTTTCAAGCCTAATCCTCGGTACCATCTTCGTAAACATGTCGAATAACAAAGGGAAACTCGCGTTACAAGCGCGATTAGGGTTTTTCGCATTTAGTCTCACTTTCTTACTCTCGTCATCCACAGAAGGCTTACCAATCTTTTTACAAGAAAGAAGAATATTAATGAGAGAAACATCAAGAGGTGCATATAGGGTTTCATCATATGTAATCTCCAACACTCTCATCTTCCTTCCATTCCTACTAATGATAGGACTTCTTTACACAATCCCAGTCTACTGGCTAGTCGGATTACGGTCCGAATTCGAGGGCTTCTTCTACTTTGGATTGGTGGTATGGTTGGTGATCTTGATGTCAAACTCATTCACAGCTTGTTTTAGTGCATTGGTGCCAAATTTCATCATGGGGACATCAGTGATCTCTGGGTTGATGGGTTGTTTCTTTCTTTTTTCTGGGTATTTTATAGCAAAAGATAGCATACCAAAGTACTGGATATTTATGCATTATATGAGTTTGTTTAAGTACCCATTTGAGTGTTTGATGATGAATGAGTATGGAGGTGAAGAAGGGAAGAATATGTGTGTTGAAATGGAAGGTGGAAAGTGTAGAATGTATGGAGATGGGTTCTTGAATCAGCAACAAATAAATGAGACACAGAAATGGAGTAACCTTGGTGTGATGTTAGGGTTTATAGTTGGATATAGAGTGTTGTGTTTTTTGATATTGTGGTTTAGATGTCATAAAACCCGGAATTGATTTATTTATTTCTTTTACATGTTTTTAGTTTTATTATTTGTTGTGTTGATGTTCGTAACTATATTATATACTATATATTAACAATGATTTTTACGAAATATTTGGGTTTGTTTTGGAATTGAAAAAACATATACCAAATTGGGTATCTTCATTTTATATTGTTAAATATTGTATGTGAGCATATGTTGCAACAATAGGGTGATACTATCTACACAACCAACAAAAAACCCTAAACAACCTTAGGACGGGTCGTCGAGGCCTAGATGGGCCGTTAAGAAAAATTAGGGTTTAAGGACGGGGCGTCCAGGCCTTGACGGGCCGTTTGTTTACAGAAAAGACAAAACTGACGGGCCGTCGAGGCCCAGACGGCCCGTAAAAGTACGAGGTACGAGGTGATCAGTCTGAACTCCTGCAAAAGCAGGCAGTTCAGACTGAAAAGTCTGAAAAAGGTACTTATGGACGGGCCGTCCAGGCCCCGACGGCCCGTTGAAACGTGTTAGGTTAGGGCATTTAATCCCTAGACGGCCCATCGAGGCCTCGACGGCCCGTCGACATTTCCTGATATAACCATTACACGATCAGCTTCTTCCCCATTTGAACCAAACTTTAAAACATCACCACCACCAAAACCCTCGACCCATTTCGACTTCCCGGTCTCACGATGACATATTTACACAGCTTTTCAACCGTTGACCTGTCTGAGAACGAGTCTTACGTCTCTGAAAGCGTAGGGTATGAACCCGAGGTTCAAGTTGGTGAAGATGAGGTTAAATCCGGGGTTCGTGGTAATGACGGGAACATGCTGCCCGATCTCAACGAGGAATATGTAGAGGAACAGGAGTCTTTTTTCGTGCCACCAAGCTACCCGCAGTACACGTACGGGAGTTACCATTCGCGCGGGAATCGTGCTAATGATGACAACCAGGAAGATGCTAACATAAAAGTTGAACCTAACCCGGATGTTTCGTATGAAACCGAGCAGGTGCGTTTATTTATTTACACTAGTATATCTTTACAGTAGTATATATTTTCATGTATTTAGACTAGTATGAATTTAGACTAGTATATCTTTACAGTAGTATATATTTTCAGGTATTTAGAGTAGTATGAATTTAGACTAGACTGTTGTGTAAATTTTCAGGTATTCGGGTCTGTTGAAGAGATGAAACAATGGGCTTACGATAGAGCCCTTGCTAGCGGTTACGTCCTAGTGACAGGACGTTCTGTTTCAAAAGGCAGTGGAAATAATGCAAGAAAAATTAGGATAGACCTGAGATGCGACCGTGCTGGCGAATACCATACTACAGCCACAGTAAGGTCTACGGGTAGCAAAAAGATTAACTGTCCATTTATGTTAATAGGGAGGCTACGCAAAGAGGGTTGGAAGTTGGAGGTTAAACACGCGAATCATAACCACGACCCTTTTGTACATGTTGAGGGTCACGCTTTTGCTAGGCGGCTGACACCACAGGAAGAAGAAATGGTGGAAACACTTTATTTTCAAGGCCTGGAACCGGCAAACATACATTTGGCCATCAGAGCACAAAACCCGAATAATAAATGTATTCTAAGAGACATACACAATACAGTGAGCAAGATTAAACATAGAATTTACGGCGATAAAACCCCAATGCAGGTATTATTATTAATTACTATTATTGTCATAGACTATTATTAATTTTGTTGTTGTTAAATATTAAATATTGTTATTATTATTGTTATGCAGATACTCGAGAGTATCCTGGTTGAAAAGAAATTTACTTATTTCACCAAGCAGAATCCAGAGACAGATGCTGTTGAGAATATTTTCTTTTCACACCGGGTCTCGTACAATCTCTGGCGTGCCTTTCCACATGTGATGCTGATCGACGCCACCTACAAAACGAACGAGTACAGAATCCCGTTTGTTCAAATTGTGGGTATGACGTCGACAAACCAGTCGTTTTGTATCGCCCATGCATTTATCGTTAAAGAGAAAACGAGTAACTACACATGGGTGCTTGAGAGGCTCAGAGATTTGCTGGAGGGGAGTATGGAGCCACGTGTAATTGTTACAGATAGAGATCTGGCTCTGATGAGTGCATGTGCTTCAGTTTTCCCGGATGCTACGAAATTGCTTTGCAGGTGTCATATTCAACGAAATATTATTATTATTATTATTATTATTATTATTATTATTATTATTATTATTATTAATATTATTGTTGTTGTTTTGCAGGTATCATATTCAACGAAATATTGCAAAATATCATAAAGCAGGATTTCCAAAAGAAGAATGGGAAATATTTTTGCAGTATTTTGGTCGACTGTGTAAATCTCCTGACAAAGAGGCTTACGAATTCAATCTTGAAGCGCTCTACAGACGACTTTGGGGGCAGGATCGAACGGGTATATATTTTATTTTTTATTTTGCTTTACAAGCGTACATATTTTCTGTATTGACATCACTATTCTGTTTTTTACAGAGGTTTATGACTACATGGAGTCAGTTTGGCTCCGAGATTATAAAGAAATGTTTGTGGAAGCATGGGCAAATGAAAACCTTACGTTCGGTCAGACTACGACCAACAGGGTCGAGAGTCAGCATGCTCTTATTAAAAGGTACATAAAAGGCCCGAACAGCTCGCTCCACGCGCTTGTGATGCAAATAGACAAAGTTATGGAATCACGGCGCGTAGCGATAAAGCACTCCTTCGAACAAAGCCGATCAACAAGAATGTGGAAACATGATCTACCGTTGTTTCAAGACGTAATCGGTAGGGTTTCCCATCTAGCGCTTACTTTGATGCTCGGAGGGGTCAACAAGATAAATTATTATATGGAACAAAAGAGGTCTTGTGAACACCGACTCAATAAGACTTATGGATTGCCTTGTTCCTGTCAATTGCAATTGTTTGATACGAAAGGTAACAACATTTTTTAGACTTATTATAAATGTTTGAAGCGTTTTTGTAGACGACTTGTGTTGTCTGGTTCGTACAAAAACAGAGGAAACTCTGCCAAATTTTTATAAAATTATTGATTTGTTGTTGTTGTGATTGAATATATATATCAGATACACGAGTGTCACTGGCTGATATCGACGTCTTCTGGACACGACTTGACTTTATGCCAGAAGTAGCTGAGAATCCCGAGTTTGACTTTCAGCACCAAATGAATGCATTCGCTGAGCAGCTAAGGTCGCAACCGGTGCAAGTGAAAAAAAGCATGTTGCAGAAGATGAAGGAGGTGTTGAATCCGATTATGACTAAACATAAACCTCCTGAGGTACAAACCGATACTCGGGGTCGGCCAACAACAAGTGAAAAGGAAAAAAAGGAAGATAAGGCTGCGGTTCGTATTATTATTATTATTATTATTATTATTATTATTATTATTATTGTTGTTGTTGTTGTTGTTGTTGTTGTTGTTGTTATATAATTTTTTGCACGTAGGGCAAAAAGCCTTCTAGAAGAGGTAAACAATCAAGGGACAAACCGATTGTTTACGATGAAGATTTTCCACTGTTGGAAAGGGAGAGGTACAAACTACTAATATATAAATTCACACATGCATACATATTTATACACATATTATATCTCACTTTTTGATGGGTACAGGTACAAACTGGAGATCGAAAGGTTTAAGAAATGGCTTCCACCTGCATATCATAGATACATTACAGACATTCGGGATGTCCATGGAGACGGTCACTGTGGCTTTCGATCCGTAGCTGTGTGCTTAGGGTGGCAACAGGATATGTGGTACTTCATCCGCAAACAGCTTAAGGAGGAGATCGTCGAGAATGAAGACCGGTGGAGGCTAATTTTAAACGAAGTGGATTACGATACTTACGACAGAGTCTCCAACTCATTCGATCACACTGGAGTGGGACCAGCCACGCACGACCAATGGATGGAGATGCCCGCCTCAGGATTACTGATTGCTCAGAAATTTAAGGTGGTTGTTCAATTTCTCTCTCAGTATGATCAAAGTGAGACGTACTTCCCTATGTTCGATGGTCCACACACCGTTGAAGAACATGCGTTCGTATCGTTTGCTTTTGTTAACAAAAATCATTTCATCAAGATTGAGTTGGCAGAAGGCGCCCCAATGCCAAAACTGAATCCAGCATGGCGTAAGTGGCGATATGAAGAGGCAAGTGAGTGGGAGACGGTATATGACGACCGTATACAAAGGGTTGATGTTCGATCACCTCAATACTTCGACTTAACTTAGCTTATCGTATGTAACCGGACCGGACGAACGGAAAAATTTGTTGTATGTGTTCATTTATACTTATTATAAAAATATACTCCCTTTTTTTTTATAAAAAATACAAATACCAAGCTTAAAATATACAAAATACACTAAAAATTTAAAAAAAAAATAAAAAACATTAGGGTCGTCTAGGCCTAGATGGGCCGTCTATGGCAAAAAATTGGTTTTTAGACGGCCCGTCTAGGCCTAGACTGCCCGTCCTCTGGTTTTTAGACGGCCCGTCTAGGCCTAGACTGACCGTCCCAACACAAAGCTTCCATGAGAAGCTTCTGTTTTTTAAATTAAAAAAAAATAAAAAAATTAGGACCGTCCAGGCCTCAACGACCCGTCCCAAGACAAAAATTGGCCTTAGACGGTCCGTCAAGGCCTCGACGGCCCGTTGCAAAAAATTTAAATCAGATTAAACCAGATCAGATCTCCCCCTCGTCCCCATTACTTCCCTCTCGTCTCTCTTCTCCCTCTCTCTCTAAACCTTCTCCTCCTCCCAACCACCACCATCCACCGTCTCCTCCACCACAACCACCATCCACCGTCTCCTCCACCACACCACAACCACCATCCAACCCTCTGCCCCCTTTCTCTCGAACCCTCTGCTCTCGAACCCTCTGCCACAGTGACCTACCACCACCACCACCGTCTCCCTCTCTCTCTAACCCTCTATCTCTCTCCTACAAGGTATATTATTATTATTGTTATTATTATTGTTATTATTATTGTTATTATTAGTTTTAGGGTTTTTTTTTTTTTTTTTTTTTTTTTAAGGTTGTGGTTGGGTGGTTGGGGCAGGGGATAGGGCAGTGGTGGTGGTGGTTGGGGCAGGGGATAGGGCAGTGGTGGTGGGGCAGTGGTGGTTGGTGGTGGGGCAGTGGTGGTGGGGCAGTGGTGGTGGTGGTTGGGGCAGGGGATAGGGCAGTGGTGGTGGGGCAGTGGTGGTTGGTGGTGGGGCAGTGGTGGTTGGTGGTTGGGGCAGGGGATAGGGCAGTGGTGGTGGTGGTTGGGGCAGGGGATAGGGCAGTGGTGGTGGGGCAGTGGTGGTTGGTGGTGGGGCAGTGGTGGTGGGGCAGTGGTGGTGGTGGTTGGGGCAGGGGATAGGGCAGTGGTGGTGGGGCAGTGGTGGTTGGTGGTGGGGCAGTGGTGGTTGGTGGTTGGTAGGGGATAGGGCAGTGGTGGTGGGGCAGTGGTGGTTGGTGGTTGGTAGGGGATAGGGCAGTGGTGGTGGGGCAGTGGTTGGGTGGTGGTTGGGCAGTGGTGGTTGGTGGTTGGTAGGGGATAGGGCAGTGGTGGTGGGGCAGTGGTTGGGTGGTGGTTGGGCAGTGGGGCAGTTTGCATTTGTGCGCGTTAGGCGCCTAAACATAAACGCGCGCCTTTATGTTTAGGCGCGCGTTTGTGTTTAGGCGCCTAAACCTAAACGCGCGCCTTTATGTTTAGGCGCGCGTTTAGGTTTAGGCGCCTAAACATAAACGCGCGCCTTTATGTTTAGGCGCGCGTTTGTGTTTAGGCGCCTAAACCTAAACGCGCGCCTTTATGTTTAGGCGCGCGTTTATCTATTTAGGCGTTTTACTGTTTAAGCGATTTATTATTTAGGCGTTTTAATGTTTTGTTTTTGTTTTGCAGATATGGCAAACAGAAACAACCGAAGACGCCGTAACCAGCCTGCGGACGGGAATCCTCTTGCAGGTGGCGACTTGAGAGAGTGGCCCTTCAGGCTCGATAACGACGACTACGAGATCGCGCGCTGGGGTCAGATGGAGCTGCGTCCGATACACGGATCGCGCAGTGTTGACTGGTCCGCATTACTTGCGATCGGTGGATCGGAGAGGTTTGAGGAGTGGATCCCAGACGACAGCCCTTGGGGGCGGATGTTAGCTGACCTCGACCATGAGTCGTATCGGCCACTGACGATCGAGTTCATCTCGACATTCCGCTACACGCCGCATCCAGCAGGTGTTGAGCCTCCAGTAGGTCCTGACGGCGAGCCTGAGCCGGAGGTACAGTTCCGATTATTCGGACAGCTCTACGCATATACGATGGACCAGTGGGCTACTACTTGCTGCTGGTACAGAGAGGAGGAGCTTGTCCAGGATATGTACACCACGGCCTTGACGACCTTGCCAGACGACATGCTGATGGCCTGGTGGCCCACTATTGGTGGTCGAAAGTATGGGGAGGACACCGGCGACAGGTATTATTATTGTTATTCTTTTAATTTAGTTCAGTTCGTTATTATTATTGTTATTTAGTTCGCTTAGTTAATTAATATTGTTATTTAGTTAGTTTAGGTTGTTTGTTTTTGGATTTTTGTAGACGACTTGTGTTGTCTGGTTCGTACAAAAACAGAGGAAACTCTGCCGAAATTTTTTTAATGTTATTATTATTCTGTGCAGGATGGATAGGTCCAGCAACATCCGGGACCCTCTGATCCGTTACATACACCGTTTGGTTAGCTGGTCGATTGCCGGACGGTGTAACTGTAACGAGAGGGTCCAGCAGATTGACCTTTTCTACCTCTACTGCATCTTGAGGGGTAGGCCGGTTGCGCTACACAGGTGCTTTGCCGAGTACATCGCGACCTACCCTCATAGGCACCCGGCGGGGGAGATTCCGATTGGTGGGATAGTCACCGCCATCGCGTTGCGTCTTTGCCCGGGCGAATTGTGGACGCATGCTGAGGAGAACACGTTACCTCGTCCGATGTTGGCCAGGTAATATTATTATTATTATTATTATTATTTATTATTATTATTATTTATTATTATTATTATTATTTATTATTATTATTTATTATTATTATTTTTATTTATTATTATTATAATTTAATATTATAATTTAATAATAATAAATAATAATAATAATAATAATAATAATATTAAATTATTATATATTATAATTTAATATTATTATTATTATTATTATTATTTATTATTATTATTATTATTATTATTTATTATTATTATTATTATTTATTATTTATTATAATTTAATATTATAATTTAATAATAATAAATAATAATAATAATAATAATAATATTAAATTATTATATATTATAATTTAATATTATTATTATTATTATTATTTATTATTATTATTATTATTATTATTATTATTATTATTATTATTTAATATTATTATTGTTGTTTTGCATTTCAGGCCGTTAAATATTAGGACTATGACGCAGATGAAGGTGGTAGCACGGGTCCCTCGCAGCAACCCACACGCTTACTACCAGCGTGCCTTCGGACCTCCTGGCGACCGTGGCGAGCATTTTGTGCCAGAGCCGCTCAGACATCTCGATGGGCCGATTGCCCCTGAGGTCCAGATGCCACACGTTGCCGACGGCGACCCACCGGTGGATGTAGAGATGCCAGACCCCCCCATTGAGGAGCTACAGCGTCCTGCCCGCGTTTATCATGCTGTCAGGTTGCATGATAGCACGACCCAGGTACTTCAGCAGATCCTGGATCAGTTGGGGTCGATGCGGGGTGACATGGCGTCGATGCGGGGTGACATGCGGTGGCTGCTAGAGAGCGAGAATGAGAGACGACGAGCAGCTGGTTTGGAGCCGCATCCACTTCCAGATTGGGCGTCTAGCAGTCAGCATGGTGGGGCGTCCACCAGTCAGCCGGGTGGGTCGGATCAGCCGGGTGGGTCGGATCAGCCGGGTGGGTCGGGTTAGACGGGTGGGTTATATTTCTTGGGAATCGTACATTTTGAACTCATAGTTTATGTAAATTTTTGGAATATTTATGTTTATTTATGCTTTATTGTTCGTTTTGAATGTTTATTGAATTCATAGTTTATGTAAATTTTTGGAATATTTTATGCTTATTTATGGTTTATTGTTCGTATTTTGGTTTCGTTTAGTTCGGCAACATAAACGACATTCGTTCATATTCATATACACAATTATATTAAAAAGATCATATTATACAAATAAAAAAAAAACATTTATAAAAAACCAAACATTTATAAAAAACCAAATATCTATAAAAACCAAACATTCAAACCCATTTTAAACATCCACACTACACTTACACTTATAAAAAAACAAAATAATCATCACCTAATCATTGCCAATGATTACCAATGATTGGATTGGATTTAAACCATTAGACGGGCCGTCTGGGCCTGGACAGCCCGTCCTTTTGCCTTTAGACGGGCCGTCTGGGCCTCGACAGCCCGTCCGTTTGCCTTTTTGGCCCTCCACGGGCTGTCCAGGCCTCGACGACCCGTGGAGGGGTTGTGCAAATAAAAACCCTAGTTGTGCAAATAACCGGACCCATAAAAAAACAAAATAATCATCACCTAATCATTGCCAATGATTACCAATGATCGGATTGGATTTAAACCATTAGACGGGCCGTCTGGGCCTGGACAGCCCGTCCTTTTGCCTTTAGACGGGCCGTCTGGGCCTCGACAGCCCGTCCGTTTGCCTTTTTGGCCCTCCACGGGCTGTCCAGGCCTCGACGACCCGTGGAGGGGTTGTGCAAATAAAAACCCTAGTTGTGCAAATAACCGGACCCCAACAATAACGGTGTTAGCGGTATCATGCGGGCAGCCATGGCTATATTGTCTGTCACAAATGGTGTGGATAGAGGGTGCGGAAACAGTTTGAGGCATCAGGTAAGGGTGTTGCTTTTGATGATGATGATGATGGTGACTGGTGATCTATGATTAAATGGTGGAGGGGGAGCGGGGTCTGCCATAGACGCATGGTCCGATGTGAACACCACATCAGTAGTCTTGGTGCACAACATTTCATCCTACTCGTAAAGAAACCCCGCACTCTCACTATATAGTACGGGATCCAAATTGTTTTTGTTTTTCTATATTATAAAATTTCATTCGATATTTAATTTGGTTTTTTAATAGTTTATGAAAAAACCTTTTTGTTTAATGTTTTTATGTCAACGTCTTGAAATAAATTTTACCGAAAACCAAGCAGTATTCAAATCAAAGTATATTTTGGTCTCATACACAACTTTGGCACATGCTTGAATCGAAATTTCAGAAGATAATTGTATTGAACAAAAATTAACATGTATAACTTTGTGATCAAATTTGTAAGTGAGGTAGTTTGCTTGAATGATTTGTGTATCAAATATAGAAATGAAAGCAATGAAATGACACAAGTGGTTACGAGGAAAGCCCTTGATTCTTGGGGAACTCTGGCATAAAACCTCAAGAGGTGACTAAACCACTCCGTGTCTTTTTTTTTTTTATTAACTGTAAAAGGGATTACATCTCGAAAATAATAGATATCGTTTCTAAGTGTTACAAAGAGTAAGTTTGCAGTGTGTTGTGTGTCCTATATCGATCACATTGCCTCTTAATGAAGTGATAGTAGCTAAAATTATGAGATAATCTGGGAGTACCCGGGCTTCAGTCTAGACCATTAGAGAACTCCTTCCATGTGTCTACACGTTCTTTTCAACGTATCTCCAATTCTTTAGGATAGACTAAGTCAGTATGAGTCACCTACGTAAAAAGCCAATAGAGAAATAATCGGTTAATAATGTTAGTATTCAGGATATTGAACTTTACATTCCGAATCATAAAATTGAGAATCATTTGCATAATTGGTGGAGATATAATTTTACAAATTACATTGGGGGGTATTGGGAAAAAAAACTAAAAATGGGGATGACTCACATTGGATTGGCGGTATCAAGCTAGTGCTACAGTGATGCCGCCAAACCAAATGGTGTAGTTGATGCCGCCAAACTGATTAGAGGCATCAAGCCTTGATGCCGCCAATCCAAATGGAAGTTAAAGTAGGAGTCAAATATCAAAAATCCTCTCTTGGGGGAGGTTGAGAGTTCAATTCCAAGGGTGTGCAAAAAAATGTGTAAAAAGGTGTAAAGAAAAGGGTGTAAGAAATTAGTCGTTCAAAAAAATATATCAAAATCCGAGTAAGCTTTGGGAAGTCGTTATTTGTTCGTCATTTTTCTAATATGGTGATTTGTTCGTTTCAAGTATGTCATATTATTATTGTATGTCTTTTCATTAGTTCCATATGAAACTATTTTTTGATAGATCTCTTGTGTCGCTTTTAATGTTATTCTTAACCACTCTCAAATCACTTTCGCCAAACAAATTTATAATACATTAATATTGTTAAGTATTATAAATTGTCGGGACCAGGTACTATGTTATTATATACAGATGCTTTCTCAAATAAAAGAAAAAACAAAAGTGGTAGGAAAAAGACGATACATACCAACAGTTTTTAACTAGTAAAATGTTTATTTCGTACTTTTACGGTTCTTTAGACCACCCGTAGTGACAAAGAAATTAGGCGTGAAAATGCATGAAAACGCCCTCGATCAAAATGCCAGAACACCAGTACCCCGAGGGCGTTATCCTTCAAAAATTGCTTTTGGCGTGAAAAAAACAAGCCGAAATTTGGCGTTTAGGACCTCGTTTTTGTTGGACCAATCAAGTGTGGGAGGGGCGTTTTGGACCTTCACCACTACGTGTGGTCTTATCCTGAAATGCAGCATTTATTTTGTCTTTGCAAGGTTTTTCTTAATCCCAAGTGTATTAATTTGTTCGATAGAATTAAATATATAACATCAATGAGTTTAACGGGATCTTGCAAATTCGTAGTTTCACTTTATTACTGTTTCAGGCATTTGCAAATTCTTGGACTGGGTCTTTTAGGGGATGACACTAACCCATTTGGCGGTATCATTGAAGTGTGGTATTGGATTGGCGGCATCAAGGAAGTGTGACATTGGATTGGCGGTATCAAGGGTGATACCTCTAATCAGTTTGGCGGCATCACTGTAGCACTGGCTTGATACCGCCAATCCAATGTGAGTCATCCCCATTTTTAGTTTTTTTTCCCAATGCCCCCCCAAATGTAATTTGTAAAATCATATCTCCACTAATTATGCAAATGATTCTAAAATTGATCCCTAAGACTCATGAAGTCGGTAATTTAGTTGTATTGATAACAAATTTTTAGCTGAGTGTTTACTTTTTATTATGAACTAGCAGTTAAGCCCGCGCACGTTGCGGCACGGTAAACTCTTGTAAGCAGACATCTATAAATGTAATCCTTTATGCACTTTGGTCATAACGTTTGTCTTTTAATGTAGATATCTCGATTTCTTGTCGTTGATGGCTGTAAAAACAAAAACATTTTAGTTAGTGCTTGTGTGAGTGAGAATTTTCAAAGTGATTGTCAAAACTAAGATGGAATTGCAAAAGCAGAACGAAAACCATCCAAGGGCCCCTACTCAAAGACCAATAAAATCATGACGAAAACGATCCAAGTGCCCCTGCTCAAAGACCTATACCTGCATATGATGTGTTAAAACTTTCATACTGTTGACCCTTTTCTTTTTGCTACTAATCAGGTTCATTCAAGAAAGACCCAACTCAGCTCAACCGTTGAACCTCACGTTTAGGTCAAATCGCAAGTATGATTTGAAAGAAGCTTAGTAGCAATTAAAAAGTTGTCTTGTCATAATGGAAAAATCTATGATCCCCCTAGCTGATATGTAGAAAAATCTTAAAATAAATCATATCCAATGACTTCAATCCAGCCAAACTAAATGCAAGGCACATTGTATAGTATTTCATTAGTTGGGCTTCACCTCTCTTTTATAGAGTACATATATGTCATACTTACATACAGGTAAACACCTTCCTTGGTGGAGAAGAAACCAACAATAATTCCAGTTAATGATCTCTAAAACTAATTAGGATAAATTAAATTTGTGTTATAATTAGTCCATTCGATCCCATCCAAAAATAACCACAACAAATATGATGAAAATTAAATATTATCAACTTACTATGAGTATCTGTTTGATATTGAATTAAAGCAACTTGCACGCTCAAAGCCAATACCCGCTTTTAATTGCAGTATCCCTGCAAAGCCAACACTAAATAACTCAGAATCAAGCAAGCGCTAAACTTTACTTCTACGTCTTTGTCATTGACGAATTAGATTTGATGTAAGCTATAGCGTGGCCGTATACCGTCCTTTCGTCTTCCTCCAACATAATAGCTTGATATAAAAATCAAACTTATCCGTCCTTAGCATCCTGGAATAAATTTCCTTAGTTTTTTATAGCACTTCTTCATTAATATAAGTTGCTCCACCATTTTTTGATATATGGAACAAACTTATATTAGCTTTGGCCCATTTTTCATATTAAAACTGTTGAAAAGATATAAATATTCAAGAAAAACTAATAATTCTCTAAAGTCCATAATAACTTAGCAAAACAAAATATTTGAACTAATGGCTAATAAAAAGTGTTACGGTCGATCCAATCTTAACATGAGCTAAAAATTATATGTTTTGACCTGTTACCTAACCTCTCATACCCAAGATGTTTGACCCTCTTAACTTTTATTAAAGATTGCAGCTCGCATATCAAATAGTAATCATTTGTCATCTGGTATAACCTGTTACCCAACCCGTCCGACCCACCATGTTTGGCCCTTGTGTAGAAAAATATAGTTCAGATATCAAATAGGCATCATTTATCATCATCTGTTGATCCACTACTAAAACAACACTGACCACAATCAAAATGGAAACTACTAACCTAGGTACTACTCTCACCATTACAGTCAAAGGTTCACATGGTTCTCACCAATTGTGGAACCATTGTTCAAGAGCTTAGGAAATCATCAAATGCCAACAAATGTCACTACCATTAACATTAAACGCAGTATCACGTCGAATCGAAAGCAAGTTCTTCCTTCTGATATGATTACAAAGGTTTAAAATATCTATACTATATTGTAAAGGGGGAGACATGGGCAAATATGTCCAAATTGTCAAAGTTAAGATGACATTTAAAAAGACACATGCTTTAAACCTATAATGTCATATAAATCTTTCCCATATTACCCCTTGATGCATTGTTACTTGTACATTCATTGCCTTCACTCTTCATATATCATTTTACATGTGCTAATTTTTTATTGGCTTAAATTACATCAAATTTATTGTTAAATTTTTAACAAGGCTTGAACTTTAATTTCAATGGAAGTAACACCTAAACTCTAATGGATTTACCAATGCAACTCTTAACCCCACCGTAGATGTGATTCAAGTCTTATACGGTTATTTTCTACATAAATATGTATTGAAACAGTCCATGCCTATCATCAATTTAGTTTTACGGTTGACTTTCTAGGAAAAAAATGTAATTTGGCTAAAATCATTTAGATGTCAAATCATTCATTATTGTATTTATTAATTCTAAACATAAGGACAAGTAGTATAATTTAAAATCTTAGGTTTAAGCACTATGATTTTTAGTTATTCTTGCTCCATTTATTCTTTTACGTTTCTTCATTCATGTCCCTTTTTCTTTGTTTTTCCTTTTAATCTTCTGTTTCTCACATTATAGTAGTAGTTATTACTTACTTTAATAGTTATTATTACATGAGTTCTTTGGGTCGTTTCTCTAACTTGTTCAATATTGTGTGTTTTTTATACTAATGCGCCATGCTATATTTTTATCTATTTTATATCTTTTTTATGTATATCACGAGTATTTTTTTAGTTTTCTCTTTTGATTGTCATATTAAGTATGATATCGTAACGAAATGAACTTAACCGATACTAACCAAATCCCACCACGTAGTATGAGGTATCTCACTATATACCCAAAATAGATAGATATGTTTTGATTGTAATTATCTAAACCAGAGGGACTAAATATGCTAACTAGTCACAAGTGGGTTTATTACGTGGCATCACCTGCAGGTAAACGTAAACCCTCGTTTCAACATATTTCAAAAATATAAAATCAAAGAAATGGAGAAAGGGTGACTGTTCAATGATTTTCGTCTAATTCAACTTTAATTTCTCCTTAGATTCAACAATCAGGTGAGTTTTATTTAATCAAATCATATTTTAGATCTTTTATAAACATCAATATCTTTAATGAGTGAAAAATCAAATGCCTTTTTCTTGGTGTTTTTTATGAAACAATATGCTTCGAACAACTTTCATAAACACAAAATGCTTCAATATATCTTAAGCTTTCAAACAAATTCAAATAAATTAATTATATCAAAAGGGATATTTATATTGTTTAGTTTGTTAAATTCCATACACACCAGGGGTGACTAAAATCAAATGATTATTATCGTACGAAAAGTTAAAAAGTATAAAATAAAGCAAAACCACGCCGTTTTTATTTATGACCAAACACAAAAGCTCGCTTCCTTCTCGACGACTACTACCCCAAAGACCATAAGTATTGCCTAGTCTCACTACATATTTTTGTTTATATAGAAAACTACCCAAGCTAATAACACAGCCACCACAAACGTTCCTATTGCCACACCTACAGGAGACCCACAAACATTCAACATCAAGCCCTTAAGCCATGGGGTACTAGAGATGAATGCCATCACTTTTTTATTATGGTCCACTGCTACACCTTGTAAGTAGCGTGAGGCAATTGCAAGACCCACTCCATAACCTGCTTTCATCTGAAAAACAAACATATTAATTAATACTAGTTCCATCACAAAAATAAATTATTTTTTTATAAAAGAAACAAGTAGAAGCTCTCACGCAATACGGAGAGCATTCGGGCGATAACGGTTGGATTCAATACGCGGTATCGACATTCGGTATAAAAACAAAGACATAGTCCAAAGAATATAGTCTGTTCTACATCGTTTGAAATTAATAAAGAAGCATTTAATAACGGTATAAGTGAAAAACAAAATAAATTTAAAATTCGATTATAATACTTTAAAATCAACAAACCTATAAACTTTAAAAGTCAGAAATCAAAATATGAACAGAAAAAGTATTTAAGTTATTAAGGTTTGTATATAACTATGTATATGCAATTTAAGCCAGTTCTAAATAAAAACAGGTGCAAAACAAAGGAAAAAAAACGATAAAAGACAAAAGCTACTCTAGGTCTAGGTTGAAAGAAGTTGGTTAAAACTTCTACCCTTGTTTGAGTTTACCTTTCGGTAATTTGGTAATAAAAAATTAAAATTTAGGATATTGTATATCATGTAGCTAACATTCTAACAACTTGTACAATTATACATATAATGATATTGAAATAATATTGATTGAAAGTGTTGAACATATAAAAGGAACTTTAATTTTTTTTACTTTGGTGTAGACACTGAGACTGGATTAACACTGTTGGAATCACCCTTGTTGTTGCTCAACCCACCCTCATTCTTATAACCACCAACTGCTTTGATGATTGAGGCGGTTCTTCTCTTCTGAGATAGGAGGGTCAGAATGGCATGATGGTTTGGAAAACGTGGAGAGAAAGTTACCAAACTAATCATTTTCTTGCAGTATTTTTTTGGAAGATGGGATGAAATGATGGAGAAGAATGGGTGTAGGTATGTCAAATTTATAGTTGTTTGAAACGATTCATTCGATTTAATCAAGCTGTAAAGAAATCGACAGTTACACATCCTAAATCTGATTTTTTTCCCATTTAAACGTGATTAAATCATACAAATAAGCTGTTAACCGATTATTAATGATGGAGAAACGCTAATTGTACAATTAAAATCAAATCAAAACCATTATAACGGAGTTTTAACCCTTCGCCCGAAGTTTGGCCGGATTCCGGCCGGTGGGTACTGCCGAAAAAATGAAGGCACACGTAATGAGCAAAAAGGAAGTCCTATTATGGCGGTAATAGTTACCAAAATGGTTTCAATCAACCATACTGAGCATTTATTTCCCCCAATTATGTCCGCCATAAACCACAAAAAAAAAAAAAAAAAATTAAATGACTATGGGTCATGAAGAATAACATGTAAGCAAGTAACATGAAATAAACGCAATTGCGTTTTAAATAAACGGAATTGGAAATATACTCATATCATGTGTTGAAAGTAGTAATAGAACCTGCAAATTCTTTCAAGAATGCTGGCATTAGATGTGTTGCACAAATCAGTAGTTTATTAAATGTGTCAGCATTCTAATAATCTTCATGGTAGAGTGTTGGACAAATCAGTTGTTTTAGGTAATAAGTAGTTTATTAGATGTGCCAGCATTCTCGCAAATACTTGCATGTTCTATTACTACTTTCATCACATGATATGAGCATATTTGCAATGTCGTTTACCTTATTTATTTAAAACACAATTGCGTTTATTTCATGTTACATGCTTACATGTTATGTTATCTTCATGACCCATTGTCATTTAATTTAAATTTTTTGGTGGTTTATGGGTGGACATAACTGGTGAGAATAAATGCTCAATATGGTTGATTGAAACCATTTTGGCAACTATTACCGCCATAATAGGACTTCCTTTCTTGCTCATTACATGTGCCTTCATTTTTTCGGCAGTACCCATCGGCCGTAATCCGGCCAAACTTCCGGCGATGTGTTAAAACCCGGTTAGAATGGTCTTGATTCGATTTTAATTGCACAATCAGTGTTTCTCCATCATTAATAATCGGTTACCAGCTTATTTGTATGATTTAATCACGTTTAAATGGGCAATAAATCAGATTTAGGATGTGTAACCGTTGATTTCTTTACAGCTTGATTAAATCGAATGAATCGTTTCGAACAACTATAAATTTGACATACCTACACCCATTCTTCTCCATCATTTCATCCCATCTTCCAAAAAAATACTGCAAGAAAATGATTAGTTTGGTAACTTTCTCTCCACGTTTTCCAAACCATTATGTCATTCCGACCCTCCTATCTCTGAAGAAAAGAACCCTCTTAGTCATCAAAGCAGTTGGTGGTTATAAGAATGAGGGTGGGTTGAGCAACAACAAGGGTGATTCCAACAATGTTAATCCAGTCTCAATCTCAGTGTCTGCACCAAAGAAAAAAATTAAAGTTCCTTTTGTATGTTCAACACTTTTAATCAATATTATTTCAATATTATTATATGTATAATTGTACAAGTTGTTAAAATGTTAGCTACATGGTATACGATACCCTAAATTTTAAATTTTTTATTACCAAATTACCGAAAGGTAAACTCAAACAAGGGTAGAATTTTTAACCAACTTCTTTCAACCTAGACCTAAAGTAGCTTTTGTCTTTTATCGTTTTCTTTTTTCTTTATTTTGCACATGTTTTTTCATTTAGAACCGGCTTATATTGCATATACATAGTTATATACAAACCTTAATAAGTTAAATACTTTTTCTGTTTATAATTTGATTTCTGAATTTTTAAAGTTTATAGGTTTGTTGATTTTAAAGTATTATAATCGAATTTTGAATTTATTTTGTTTTTCACTTATACCGTTATTGAATGCTTCTTTATTAATTTCAAACGATGTAGAACAGACTATATTTTTTGGGCTATGTCTTTGTTTTTATACCGAATGTCGATACCGCGTATTGAATCGAACCAGTATCGCCCGAATGCTCTCCGCAATGCGCGAGAGCTTCTACTTGTTTCTTATATAAAAAAATAATTTATTTTTGTGATGGAACTAGTATTAATTAATATGTTTGTTTTTCAGATGAAAGCAGGTTTATGGAGTGGGTCTTGCAATTGCCTCACGCTACTTACAACGTGTAGCAGTGGACCATATTAAAAAAGTGATGGCATTTATCTCTAGTACCCCATGGCTTAAGGACTTGATGTTAAAGGTTTGTGGGTCTCCTGTAGGTGTGGCAATAGGAACGTTTGTGGTGGCTGTGTTATTAGCTTGGGTAGTTTTCTATATAAACAAAAGTATCTAGTGAGACTAGGCTATACTTATGGTCTTTGGGGTAGTAGCTGTCATGAAGGAAGTGAGCTTTTGTGTTTGATTATAAATAAAAACGTAGTGTTTTGCCTTATTTATACTTTTTAACTTTCCGTACGATAGTAATTATTTGATTTTATTCGCCCCTAGTGTGTATGGAATTTAACAAACTAAACAATATAAGTATCACTTTTGATATAATTAATTTATTTGAACTTGGTTGAACGCTTAAGATATATTGAAGCATTTTGTGTTTATGAAAGTTGATCGAAGCATATTGTTTCATAAAAAACACCAATAAAAAGAGCATTTGATTTTTCACTCCTTAAAGATATTGATGTTTATAAAAGATCTAAAATATGATTTGATTAAATAAAACTCACCTAATTGTTGAATCTAAGGAGAAATTAAAGTTGAATTTGATGAAAATCATTGAACAGTCACCCTTTCTCCATTTCTTTGTTTTTAATTTTTTGAAATATGTTGAAACGAGGGTTTACGTTTACTGATCGGATGTCGCGGTCTGGTAAAAACTAATATTTATTGAGTTACCTTATCACCTTTAACTATGTAGTTAGTGGTATTAGGGTGTCGAACCATGAAGAGTTTGTGGTTGGTGCTTGTGTTTAAAATTGATTAGTTTTTTGTTATGAAGTTGTCTAGTAAATTATGAATTTGCTACAAAGTTTATTTAAAAAAATTAGATAACTGGCGATTAATGGTTTACTTGCAAAAAGGATTAAAATTGAAATAAGATTAGTAACTTAAAAATTGTAATTAAAGTTTGTAAAATTGTGAACAATAGTAAAAAGAAAAGGTTACACCCGATTTAACAAGCAAGACACGGGTCCTATCATAATTGGGTAGCAATTAAAGTTGTACAAATCATTAGCGGGGTTGTTGTTACAAGACTTAGGTGCCAATAATCGTCAAACACTAAACAATGGACAATGACACACTTTATCACTCAAGAACATTCAAACCCTAAATCATATTCAAGCATATAAACGAATTCATTTCATGATGTTATTAGTGCAAAAGGAAATTAACAATCATGAATTCAAAACAAGATTAAAGCATCAAATTAAATTGTTCAAATGATTGCATACAGATTAAAATAGAAAAATACCCAATTGATCAAGAGCCCTAATTGTTACAAGTTTACATCAGGTGCAGCAAAGGAATTTAGCCTCTCATAGAGATTGAAGCTTGAGGAATATGTAGAAGACTTGCCATGGAATGATCTCTTTATTTGTTGAATATGGAATGGTGATGAATTAGTAAGATAATAACAATAAAATGAATTTCATCCTTTTTTTTCCTAAAAACATCCCGAATAGAAAGCTTTATTAGGTCATATCTTGATCTTTGGTCAAAAGAAATTAATTCCTTTTAATTGATATGGTCCACGAAATAAATGTTTAAGAAAATTGTCTTGGTCCACCAACTTATAATTTTTGGACTAACCCAAAAATTGCTCCTTAGTCTTTAAGCCAAACGTGAATAAAACACTAATCCCCAAGACAATTTAATTACTATTGATAATAATCATGATGTGTGCTGTCAATTTGTTGCTAACTCCTCGAGTCATGTAACTCATTGTTTCAAATCAAAGTCAAACATAGTTAAATGCTTGAATTCATTTCATCCGGTCCCTCCTGACTTCAATCCAAAACCTCGTTAAGCTCCCAAAAATGCACTTTAAGTTCTTCTAAGCCTACGAACACAAATCATATCAAAGTAATATATTCTAAAATATAAAATCACATAAAAACACAATTTTAATCATGAGAAACTAATGACTTTCAACCCCGTATCATTTACCTGCAGGTGATGCCACGTAATAAACCCACTTGTGACTAGTTAGCATATTTAGTCCCTCTGGTTTAGATAATTACAATTCATCCACCAAGCATTCCTTATTCATAAAGCTACCCACTTGTGACTAGTTAGCATATTTTTACTATACTGAAGTGTTAAACACAACGGCCTGTGAAAAAGGTTTTAATAGCTAAAATTTATTTTTTTTACAAAATTAATTACGTAAATCTTGAAGGAATTTGTTATGTAAAAATTATTGTATAAATGGTTTTTTTTTTTTTTGTTTTAGAATATTGAAATATTTATTATTACAATTTAATTCGAGATAAGATAGTAACTAAGTTATCCCCATATAACCATCACATTCATCTTTAAAGTCCATTCCTTTTTTATTTACACATACTGTCCATGATGCGTAACACGTATATTTATTCTTCAAAACCCCACGCTACATCCTTAATCTAACCCAAAACCCCATAACCCCTCTAGCCCCCTCGCAATGGCAGCTAGTTGCCCTCTCATCACCGCTCGGTCCCTCAAGTTCGATGTGGGCATCCCTTTTCCCTCAATTATTATGAAAGCGTATGGCAGTCACAACATCCCCCAACTTTGTCCTACTTTGGAGGGTTTGAAGGTTGAGGGGTTGAAACATGTGGGTTTGAAGGGCGAAGGTTTGATGGCAATAGGTTTGCATGGCGAGTTTGTTAAATCATCATAAAATACCAATAGTAGCATCTATACATCTATTATAAAATCAGAATATTAACTTAGTGCACCTCAACTTCTTAGAAAAAAAATGATACGAACACTCTATCACTCTTAACCGTTACCAACACTCAAATACAATTGTAACCCCCGAAAAAAAAAACTTATCATGTCAAACAGTTCACAGCTTTACTATTACCGTACGACAGGACGTATTATTTAATGAAACCCCACATCTCTTTTCCATTCCATACCCATACATTACTTCAGTGGCACCACACTATCCCAAGGGTACTCACTGGATAACCTACGCACCGGTCTTTCCCCGGTCACCTTTTACCCGACCGTTAGCCACACAAAACTGTACCCCTCCGGTTAATTTTCGTCCATTCCATCTGACCAATAACAATAAACCTACAGTCCTACGATCAAGCATACTAGTAGTAAGGGCTACATTTAACACGTTTAACTTTGATACCCACGTCAAAAAATGGGCCGATAATACCCAGTATCCCCCCGTTGCCTTGGGTCTATTGAAAAGTGATTCAAACATTATCCATGCATGCACGTGCATGGTGTGGCTGGCTCAAGTTGTTATGTTTATTCCTAGTTTTCAGTATTTCCTTTGAATTGTTTACGTTAGAAGTTGTTGAGGTTTGACCTGGTTTATAGGCTAAACGTTTTGCTTCTTTCCTTTATATAGATAGGTTGCTTTCATTAGTTGTATGCACTTTTATCAATTCAGTGAAATAAGAGCCAAACATTATTCAGTTCTAAGTTATTGTTTTGTGTGTGTGATATTGCTCTTGAACCAATAGTGGTATCAGAGCTAGCTTGTGCTTCTTTCTTCGAAATCTGAGTGTGTGAGGAATTTTGTTTTTCAATGGCTGATCAAACAAATGGTCTTCCCATAACTCCTAGCCCAATTCATGTCTTCAAGGGAGATGGCTATGAGTTTTGGAGTATTAGAGTTAAATCAATCCTGAGATCTAAAGATCTTTGGGAATTTGTTGAGAAGGGTGTTAATGAGGTTAATCCTGATCCAGCCAGGCTAAGGTCTAATAAGAAGAAGGATGCACATGCCATGGCAGTGATCCAACAGGCAGTACATGACCAACTGTTTTCTAGAATTGCAGTTGCTTCCTCTGCAAAAGAAACGTGGGAGATCTTGAAGATGGAGTTCCAAGGGGACTCACATGTACAAGCAATTAAACTACATGGTCTTATAAGAGACTTTGAGAATCTGAGTATGAAAGAAGGAGAGTCTATTGGTGATTACTTCTCAAGGGTGATGGGAATTGTAAGCCAACAAAGATCTTATAGTGAGATTATTGCTGATCAAACCGTGGTAGAGAAAATTCTGAGAAGTTTGACACCAAAATTTGATTATGTTGTTCCTTCCATTGAGGTTTCATATGACCTGTCAACTCTCACTCCAGTGAAGTTAATGGGGTCATTGCAATCTCAAGAAGAAAGAATCAACAATAGAGGACATGGTAGAGTTGAGAGAACAAATGAGCAGGCTTTACAAGTTTTTCATGATAACAACAGGAGTCCCCAAGGTACTTCTAGAGGAAGAGGTAGAAGTTTTAATAGAGGAAGAGGAAGAGGAAGGTTTGGTGGAAGACATAGAGGACCACAATGTTATGGTTGTAACAAATTTGGGCATGTTCAAAGAGACTGCTAGGAGAAGAGCAACATCTGTTCATGGCTCTTATTCCTTCTGATCAGTATGCCCTCATGACTGATAATGATGGTCACAATGGTTCATCTTGTCTTTAGTTTTTGGACTCTAAATGTTCAAATCACATGACTGGAAACAAAGGAAGTTTTATTGATTTGGATGAGACATTCAAACTGAATGTCAAGTTGGGAGACAAAAAGAGCTTGCCTGTTGAAGGAAAAGGAACTGTGAAGATAGAACTCAGCAATAGTGGACACAGATTATTGGATGATGTGTAGTATGCTCCTAATCTGGAGTATAACTTGCTAAGTGTGGGGCAACTAATGAGAAAAGGGTATTCATTGCTATTTGATGATGGAAAGTGTGTGATTAAGAACAAGAAGACTGGTGGGACATTGATGACTATTATGGTGGCAAGAAACAATATGTTTTTTTATGGATGCTTCACATGCTGAATCTAGTGTAGCTGCTGGTCCAGTTCCTATTGATGATGAAGAGTCCAGGTTATGGCATTTAAGGTATGGACATTATGACCTACATGCTTTAAAGAGTTTGTATGACAAAAAGATGGTCCTTAGTATCCCTCGGATTCATGTTGTGGATGAGTGCACAGGTTGTATATTTGGAAATTTGGAAAACGAGTCATATGAAAGGTATGTTTTATAATAGTTTAGTGACATTTGTTTATTGTTATATATGCATATTATGTATTTATCTAGTAACCGGATATGGATTAATGGCACCATCTAGCCCTCTTTTGTGTTTTGTGTTTAGTTCAAAATCTGACGAAACCAAATTACAAACAAAGTTCTCTTTATCTAGAACGTGCGATTGCAAGTTTTAATGCTGAAAATTGTATAATTGTATTATGTGGTATATGTATTTTTATGGTATACATTATTCTCATACTTACTTCTAAATGGTATTAAATATTGTAAGCAAAATAACAAACTGTGTTATTGTTATTCTCAAATAAGCATGTTCATATAATAGTAAAAGACACAAATTTATTTAGAATACTATGACACACTTAATATCATACTTCATAAAGAATCAGTTTCCTAAATTTTTCTTCTAGTTACTATATGTTAATACAATCATACTCCATTTTTCATGAGATTTTGATCATTAGTTTTGTTTGATTCAGTAATCTGGGGCATAGTATTTCAACTTCGTTGGTAATTGGTGTTTACCTTGTTTATGCTTAATCATATATATCCGGGAACTTGGGTGTGTTCCAAAATAACAGCTTGCTCAAATGTTTTATTTATTATATTCACATATGTCGCTTGATAAATCTTGGGTGTGTTCCAAATTAACAGCTTGCTCAAATGTTTTATTTATTATATTCACATATGTCGCTTGATAAATCTAGGAGGTTTGTAGTTTCGAATGCAATTCAATTTTCTAATTGGTAATATATAATGGAAAATATGAACGTATATTAATAACTAGAAACTTTTGAAATCCTTGAGTTTTATGCTTGGAAATTATTTGAACGTACTTTACATTAATTGATACCCAAAAAGAGCATGCATATTATCATAAACTATGATATAATTTGGTATGTTATATGTTGTGAAAATATATTTTAAAAGTTGAATATTGATATTCCTAGTAGCATGTCACAATGAAGGTTTATATATTATTTAAGAATATTGTGATCACTATATAGTTTTGGGGAATTTTAGATGATATATTAACTAATTAAACCATGTTTCGTATCATATATATGATTATGTATATTTGCTTTGACGGTGAAACTGGAAACAAAAGGAAAATGATGGAGGTATTAATCACATATGAAGTATCATATTTTCTATATCTCATGGCCAATTTATAAAAGATCTAAAATAATATACTGATAAAAAAATATATAACTCGGACACCTAATTACTTCTTATTTGATGTTATGTGAAGGAGTATTATTGATAAGGAAAAACAGGATAAAATAGTATATGTTTGTCATACCTCATACATCTATTGAAATAGCAATATTATTAAAAAGGTATGAAAGATTTGGAGTGATTTCACATCCACGTGTCCGAGGATATAACACAAAACTATTAAAGTTGTATGGACTACTTGATGAATATTACCATGTTAAAGGAAAGCGAAAATCAAAGAGAACATTATGGTATATTGTCACAAGTTATACGATTGAATCGTGATCAATGTTTATTTATAATATGACACTTGAGGTGTCAAACTCTCTAAGGTTTATTATAAATTTATGGAAGCTTGTAAGAATTTTGATCGATAAATCGTAATGATTCAATCATATAACTTCTTCTCAATTAGTGTTTTGTGACGAGAAGATTATTTATACAAGTTGATTAGAATAGTTTCCATTGTCATATCTCATATGCTCTTAAACTAGCAAGATTATTAAAGAATATATAAGGTTTGAAATGACCACCATGAAAGTGGTGTAGTCTCATCCATTCCCTGAAGTGAATGTGATGAAAAATGATCGGTATAAAGGTTAAGATCATGTACATAACTAAGGAAGTTGTAATGATTCCACCATGAAAGTTTTGTGGTTATAATCCATTCCCTAATGCGATTCTATAATTATCGGTGTAAATGAAGTCCATGATTATGGTAATTGTGAAAATTGTTATGATGCTCATGTTAATGAGATCAACTTTGTTAATAATATGATGATTACAAAATGATCATTATAGAGGTTATGATCGTAGTAAATGAGGAAGTCGTAATGATCATCATGTTCATAATAAGATCAACCATGTTAATATTGAATGAGGAAATGATAATGATAGCCAAGTTAATGAGACCGATCATCAAAAATGCAATAATGATCATGTTACTAATGAGATTGACCACCACATATAGCAAATAAATGAGTGATTATGTAACATGATGGTTTGAACATTGAAGTTACAATACATTCTTTCATATCTTATGATTTGTATTACATACATGCAAGTAATACATATTCGATCATAAACTAGCAGTTTATTTCATGGATCATAATTATTTAATTAGTTGGCATGACCGGTAAGACCACACCCAGTCGATGATGATGTGAACATAATGATGAACTTAAAGATTATTCAATCTGATAAATAGCATGTAATGTTTACTCTTAAGCGAAATTATATATTTTCCATATAAAGTAGGATAAATATCACTATATATTTTGGAATTGATTAAAGGATACACATATCCTAATATAATACCGTTTAGTATTTAAAATAGATGCATCGTCTAAATGGTTATCAAGTGCGCAACCTGAAGTTTGTGTGATATATGGCGTAGTTAATAAGATAGCAAGCACATTATTCCAAAATGGCATATTTGGTGAATTTAATTCCTAAATATTGAAATACTAGTAGCTTATGCTCATACACATATTGCTTTCATTGAGATGGTCACTAAAATGTCTACAATTGATTGCAACGTCAATGATCATGAGAGCAAAAGTTCATATTTGATTTTACATGCAGTAACATTTATTCACATCAAGCCAATACGTTGTAATAGTTTCTCACCATTATAGTTGGTTTTTGGTCACGAACCAAATGTTGCTCATCAAAGATTTTTGTTGTGCGACATATATTGAAATTGATCCACCTCGACACACGGAGATGGCACCTTAAAAAGCGATTGGGAATATATGATGATTTATAGAGCCTTCAACAAGAGATTTATTTACATCTCAATTAATTGATATCAATCTCAATGGATTAAGATTCCCAACATCAGGGGGAGATAAAAGGCTGTTGAAAATAGAAATGAGCTAGAATGATATATCATTAATCCTCGTACTAAACAATATGAACCAAAAGTTTAAAGGATAATTCATTCACAAAGATTAGCGAGTTAATTATCAGACGCATTAACTGACCTAAATATGATGAATAGCTAATCAAGTCACATATACCAACTGCTGATGCTCCATTTAAGATGAGTGTCCGGGAAGGGCAATCATATATTGGCAATAAGCCTACTGCACGCCTGAAGCGTGGTAGACTAAATATATGTTTTGACATGTTACCTAACCTCTCATACCCAAGATGTTTGACCCTCTTAACTTTTATTAAAGATTGCAGCTCGCATATCAAATAGTCATCATTTGTCATCTGGTATAACCTGTTACCTAACCAATCTGACCCGCCATGTTTGGCCCTTGTGTAGAAAAACATAGTTCAGACGTCAAATAGGCATCATTTATCATCATCTGTTGATCCACTACTAAAACAAAACTGACCAATATCAGAATGGAAACTACTAACCTAGGTACTACTCTCACCATTACAGTCAAGGTTCACATGGTTCTCACTAATTGTGGAACCATTGTTTATGAGTTTAGGAAATCATCAAATGCCAACAAATGTCACTACCATTATGTGACACCCGTCGAAATCACAAGTCATATTCGTACACTTGTTTACACGTACACATTGTGCATAACATCTCATACTGCATGTTTTATTACAATTGAGCCATACAGGGTCTCAACAAGCTAATTTCGATGCTTCCAGTCTAGCATTAGGTCCACCAGTAGGAGCAATTTCATAACTAGTTGGGTAGTTATCATGAGCTATAGAGAGATCATACCAAGAACCCTAGTTTGGGAAACTCGTACAATGGTACATAACATTTCAATTGTGATTCAATCAAGAACAAAAACAAACAATGTCCATACAAAAGGATTATCCGAACACAATATCCAAAAACGATTAGTAGGACAACTAGTTAAAAAGTATATATTGTGCACACAATTATATATTATTTTGTAACACATGGATGTGTGCAAAGACTCTTCTTAACATCTAAACATAATATGTGGCCAGGTATTTGTACTAGATGTATATTAAAATGATCAAATATATATATATATATATATGTATATACATACATGTATGCGAAGGGATACACACACATATATGGGTGTATTGTGATTTTCAAAGATCAAACTCTTACACATTTATAAACCATCATCTCAAGTCACCTAGATTCCACCTCATTTAGCAATACACTTTACTACATATCCAACCCATAATAGTTGACTTGCCAAAAATAAACACCCTACAACTATATATATATAGGCTAAGTATCCACAAAAAAACCCAAAATTTTGAAGAAACTCGGGAAACTCTAACTTCCCAAGCTTTTTATCATCTGAAAAAATTAGGGTATGTAATATACATGTTTTTAAGAGTTTTGAGCCAAAAAAAAATAAAAAAGCGCCGAGTGGATATTTTTTAAAAAAATAAATAAGTTTTTTTGTGTAACGTATGTTACACACTTTACAGACATGTAACATATGTAACACAAAAAACTTATTTATTTTTTTTTTTAAAAATATCCACTCGGCGCTTTTTTGTTTTTTTTTTTGCTCAAAACTCTTAAAAACATGTATATTACATACCCTAATTTTTTTAGATGATAAAAAGCTCGGGAAGTCAGAGTTTCCCGAGTTTCTTCAATTTGAGTGGGTTTTTATTTAATCCATCCCCTATATATATATATATATATATATATATATATATATATATATACACACACGACACACACATGCATAAGTGTGTAGTATTTGTGTCTTCCACTCATGCACAAGTCCTTTCACTTCATTCTTCCACCAAGATTCCTAAGACAAACTTTAGTCACCTCAATCACATTCCTAGATGTTACACCAAAATGGAAAGAATCTTATGACACCCAAGAAAACACAATGTTGGCTTACCCTTTTGATCAACCATCACCTCCATCAAATTTTCCACTTAATCTTTCCATAATCTTTGACAACTAGTAACACTAACATGGAAGTTAGACTTTAACCAAGCCATGATGACCTTCCTCATTTGCCTACCCATCTAAACCTTACACTCAAGCATGATCACTAGAACCAAGACTTACACAAGAATGGTAACATTCTCTTTGCCTACACATCCAAGGAGAGTTGACTTACTACAATTGTCATCCTACACCATCCACCAAAGATCCTACCATATCTAACATAAGACACCTCTAATCAAGCTAAACATCATGATTACAAGGCATCAAATCTTAAGTGAGTTGACTAAACCATGACCTCCCAACTGTAACACCCCAACCGATGGCGGAAACATCGGGGTGCCACGTATTGATGATTGTTTTCAGTAGCACATGGTATAATATAAATTTTAAATAATTTATTCAAACATAAATATCCAAAATGTGAAATAAGGTCTAAGAATTCAAATACATAACATCAAATAATAACTTCAAAACTTCAAATAAACTTCAAGATAAATCCTCATGCTAACTCAAGCCTCAGCTTCATTGTTACCTGAAACAGGTTAATTTTGAAAGTATTTTGGGTCAACATAAGTTGGTGAGAATTACATAGGTTTTTGATGATAAATGAATAAAATGTTATGCAATTCATGTGTCATGTTAATCTAGCCCATATGTGAGAAACATATTAGAAATAAATCGAGTGCATAATCAACCCTGCTGACTGTTATAAAATGATACATACCATACACTTATGGTCCCAATATGTTATGCGATAACAAACACCCACGTAACCTTGGTAGGAGGCACGTATCCGGGTGGGATTGTCAGTCCAATAGATCTATCAATGTATACCGTCGGCTGATCAATGTTAATGATTATGCTAGAATGGTGCTTACTCTAATCATGCTCAAGACAATATGCAACATAGAAAACACATAAACACATTGATGATTGAATTGCAATGAAAAAGTGTTATAACATGTTTCACCCCAAAAGTGGTGATAAAAGGGGCTATGTAAACTCACCTTAGCAAATGTTAATTCGTTGAAAAGATATGATAATTGTGTTGCCCAAAGTGATTCCAAATATTACCCTATAATGAGGTAATATATATAATAAGTCTAAGTCTATGTAACTAATATGTGTATCCTAGGGTTTCGATTTGGGGATAATCAATTGTTAAATTTTATTTAAAAATGTTAATTAAATAAAGAAAATTGGATAATTAAGGAAAAATAGTCTTTTTATAAAGTTTGAATTTTGAGTGAGCACATTAAAGTGTTTGAAGCAATAAAATAATTTTTTAAAATTATTTCATTTAAAATAGATTTTTAAATCTATTTATTTATAAATAGCCAATTATTAACTTTAATATTCAAAAATACTAAAATTAAAGAAATCTTATTTTAAAAATCATAATTCTGTTCTAAATGATTAAAAATAATTTGTGTAAAATTTTGGTGCAAAAATGATGAAAATTGGATTTATTATGAATTAAATATGATTAAATCTTACAAAAATTGATTAAAAATAATAAATAAATGATTTTACTGAATTAAAAATTATTTCAGTAAAGGTTGACTTTATAAAAAGTCAGGATAAATTTTGAAGAATTTAAATAAATTGTTTTGATATATAAATGGATTTTTATAATTATAATTGTATAAAAATGAGTTAATTATTATAAATATTAAATAAAAGAATTTCTGAAAAATAAAAATTGTAAATAACACTTTTATATCAGATTAAGCAATTATAAATTTTTTTGAATTTATAAAATAGTTTAGGTATTTTAAAAAGAATTTTAAAGATTTAAAGGATTAATATATATATATAATTAATTATATAGTTAAAAAGAAAAGAAAGGAAAAAGGGTGCAAAGACCCGGTCAGTGCCGGGACTCGAACCCGGGCGACCATTGTGGAGGGTCAGCGTCTCAACCACCTGGCCTAGGCCGTGGTTGTGATGATTTCTGGTTTTAAATTATTAAATACACGAAGAACAAAAGCTTTATCCCCAATTTAAACGTGATGAACCCTAGATTATTCAATTGATTGATTCAGGCAACTATAGCCCAATTAATGTTAGGGCTATAGTTGCTTGGATGCCGATGAGTGAAACCCACCAAAAAAATTGAACTCACAGTGTACGATTGATGATGAAGGTCGGGTCAAAGGGAAAAGTCAACCACGAGCAGAAACTTAATAATTAGCGTATAATTGAAAGAATTGGAGGTGAAGAGAGTGGTATGAGCGAGTTGTTAAGCTACGCAGAGCCTCAATTTATACTAATGGATTAGGGTTAGGGTTAATTAGGTAGTTGACTTTCCTTTTTATAAAACGCGGCCAATTGAACATTAGGGCAACGATTGCCGTGTTATTTGTGTGCAATTGTGTTGTAATGGGCCGGTTTATACACGAATTTGCCAAAAATAAAACAAACACGCGTTAATTCTATGGATTGAGCAACAAGAAATCCCACAGTTGACTTTTCTTGTCAACTGTGAGGATTTTGAAGCGTGTATAAGATAATTGTTTATCCAGGTTTATAACAAGAACTGGCTCAGCCCAGTTGGTTTGTGCATTGGTTAAGTGTGGCTCTGGCGCGGGTTCGAACCCCGGCCAGAGCAGGATTTTTATATTTTTTGTTTTAACACAATCCAACAAACATTAGCATATTATAATATATATATATATCATATTAGGGTTACATAAATGCGACAAAAATAATAATTGCGAGGGTAAATATGAAACTTGACGTTTTTATTAAATGTCATGCGTAACGTACAAGTATTTATTGCGTAATGTTACAGTCTCCCCTACTTTTAGGAACTTCGTCCCGAAGTTGGAGTTGGAGAGTCTGGTGGAAAAAGATGCGGATACTTCGACTTCATCTGGTCTTTACGTTCCCAAGTGAACTCTGGGCCTCGTTTAGATTCCCAACGAACCTTAACGATCGGAATACGACTGCGTTTGAGTTTCTTGACTCCAGTGTCAACAATCTCGACGGGTTTCTCGATAATGTGCATGCTTTCATCAATTTGCACATCCTCAAGAGGAACATGAAGGTTCTCATCTGCTAAGCATTTCTTGAGATTCGAAACATGGAAGGTCGGGTGAACATTGCTTAGCTCAGGTGGAAGCTCAAGTCTGTAAGCCACTTTCCCAACTCTGTCAAGAATTTTGAAGGGGCCTACGTATCGAGGAGCTAGTTTTCCCTTTCTACCGAAACGAATAACTCCTTTCCAAGGGGATACCTTAAGTAGCACAAGGTCCCCAACTTGAAATTCCAAGGGTTTACGACGTTTATCAGCATAACTCTTTTGGCGACTTCGAGCCTTGAGAAGATTATCCTGAATAAGCTGGATTTTGTCTGTGGTTTCCTGGATTAGTTCGGGTCCAGTAATACGAGCTTCACCAACCTCGGTCCAACAGACAGGAGAACGACATTTCCGACCATAGAGTGCCTCAAAAGGAGCCATGTTAATGCTGGCGTGATAACTGTTGTTGTATGAAAACTCAACCAAAGGAAGATGAGAATCCCATGCGCCACCAAAATCGATGACACATGCCCTGAGCATGTCCTCAAGTGTCTGGATGGTTCGTTCAGTCTGACCATCCGTTTGAGGGTGATAAGCAGTGCTCAAGTTCAACTTGGTACCCAAAGCATCTTGTAGAGATCCCCAAAAGTGAGAGGTGAAACGACCATCGCGATCAGAAATAATGTCCAAAGGTATACCGTGACGACATACGATTTCACTTACGTACATCTTTGCCAACCTTTCCACAGAATACTTCTCACGAATAGGTAGAAAGTGAGCTGACTTGGTCAAACGATCGACGATTACCCAAATACTGTCAAAACCTTTGGGTGTGCGAGGGAGTTTGGTGATGAAATCCATAGCTATGCTCTCCCATTTCCAGACAGGAATCTCTGGTTGTTCAAGCATACCAGATGGTCGTTGATGTTCAGCCTTAACCTTGGAACAAGTGAGGCATTTTGCGACGAATAGAGCAATGTCTTTCTTCATACCAGGCCACCAATAAGAATAACGAAGATCTTGGTACATCTTGTCAGCTCCAGGATGAATAGAATAACGAGACTTATGAGCCTCGTTCATGAGAAAAGTACGGAGGTCATCACGGTCGGGAATCCACAGTCGATTAAGAAAATAAAGGAGACCATCGGGTTTGGTTTCAAGTTGAGTCTCAGCACCACAAGACATTTCATCGTACATGTTACCTTGGGTGACTGAGGTGTGTTGAGCCTGGAGAATGCGATCTTGGAGATCGGTGCGAACTCTAGCACATTGGAGTTTGACACGCTCTTTACGACTAAGTGCGTCAGCCACAACATTCGCCTTGCCAGGATGGTAGCGAATTTCGCAATCATAGTCGTTAAGTAATTCAACCCAACGTCGTTGCCTCATGTTAAGATTCTTTTGATCGAAGACATGTTGGAGACTTTTGTGGTCCGTGAACACCACACATTTGGTCCCATAAAGATAATGTCTCCAAATCTTGAGTGCAAAGACAACAGCGCCCAATTCAAGATCATGGGTGGTATAATTTTTCTCGTGAATCTTGAGTTGTCGAGACGCATAAGCAATAACCTTTCCTCGTTGCATGAGAACACAACCGAGACCTTGGTTCGATGCATCACAGTAGACCACGAAATCATCATTACCATCAGGTAGAGATAAGACAGGAGCTTCACAGAGTTTCAGCTTAAGAGTTTCAAATGCTTCCTCTTGCTTAGGTCCCCACTCATAGGGTTTACCCTTGTGAGTTAAGGTAGTGAGAGGAACAGCGATCTTGGAGAAATTGGCGATGAATCGACGATAATAACCAGCCAACCCAAGAAAAGAACGGACTTCCGTTGGAGTGGTAGGAACACTCCAATCCTTCACAGCTTCGATCTTTGCAGGATCAACATGAATTCCGTTCATATCAATGACATGTCCCAAAAATTGAACTTCCTTAAGCCAAAATTCACATTTTGAGAACTTGGCGTACAGTTGTTCTTTCTTTAGGAGACTCAAGATAGAGTGAAGATGTTGCTCGTGATCGGATTTTGATTTAGAGTAAATCAAAATATCATCGATGAAAACGATCACGAATTTGTCGAGATAAGGTCTACAAACCCGATTCATCAAATCCATAAATACTGCGGGAGCATTGGTCAAGCCGAAAGGCATAACCATGAATTCATAGTGACCGTAGCGAGTGCGAAAAGCCGTCTTGGGAATATCTTCATCGTGGACTCTAAGCTGATGATAACCAGAACGGAGATCAATCTTCGAGAAGTGCGTTGCTCCTTGAAGTTGATCGAAGAGATCGTCAATCCTAGGAAGTGGATAACGATTCTTGATGGTGAGTTTGTTGAGTTCACGGTAGTCAATACACATCCGAAGAGAACCATCCTTCTTTTTAACGAATAAGACAGGGGCTCCCCATGGAGAAGAACTAGGGCGAATGAACCCTTTATCAGAAAGTTCCTGTAATTGACTAGCAAGTTCTTGCATCTCAGAGGGTGCAAGACGATAAGGAGCTTTAGCTATAGGATTAGCACCAGGAACAAGATCAATACGAAACTCCACTTGTCGAGCAGGAGGCAAACCAGGTAAGTCCTCTGGAAAGACTTCAGGATAGTCTCGGATAATAGGAATGTCTTGGATACTCTTGCCTTTGTCCTTCTTCTCTATCACGTTAGCTAAGAAGGCTGTATACCCCTTTCGTAAGTACTTGTGGGCAGTAGTACAAGACATAAGCTTAAGCTCACCACAGGGTTTCTCACCATAGATCTTCAAAATCTCGCCAGATTCGAGAGGAATGCGTATGACTTTCTCGAAGCACAGAATTTCGGCACGATGAGTTGACAACCAGTCCATGCCTACTATAACATCAAAACTACCAAGATGCATGGGAATAAGATCGATAGGGAAAGTATGATCATCGAGATTCAACAAGCAGTTACGAATAATAGAACCGATCGAAATAGACTTCCCGTTAGCTACCTCTACCACAAAAGGGTCTTCTAGATTAGTGTGGGGTAAGTTAAGTAAAGGTTCAAACTTTAGTGACACGAATGACTTATCAGCTCCTGAATCAAATAATATGGATGCATAGTGATTATTAATGAGAAACGTACCATTCACCACTTCGTTGTTGTCACGGGCCTGATTAGCGTTGAGATTGTAGGCGCGACCTCGAGCACCTTGGTTCTGGTTGCGGTTCTGGTTTTGGTTTTGGTTTTGGTTTTGGTTTTGGTTTTGGTTACGGTTACGGTTAGGGCAGTTGTTGATGTAGTGATTAGGGTTACCACACTCGTAGCATTGACCACGAGTAGGCCTGTTGTTTTGTTGGTTGGGAGCTGGATTGTTGTTGTCTTGGGCAGCAGGAGATCGGCAGACGTTCACCAGGTGACCATATCTTTGACACTTAGTACAGAATCGGCATGGCACCTGTGTGGGATGGTGATACTTGCAAGTGTTGCACAAAGGGTGAGGTCCGGTGTATGGTTTCTTGGCTGGGTTTTGGGCAGCAGGTGGAGTAGCAGCAACCATATAGTTTCTAGCCTTGCGCTTCTTGTTGCTTGAGGTCTCAGGCTTGACTTCAATTGCAGGCTGTGGAGTATCTTTGGCAACAGTCTTCTTAGAGCCCTTGCGAACCAGAGTACCATTCTTCACATGATTATCAGTAAGAGTGGCCGCTAGACGTTTGGCCTCTTCCAGAGTTGCAGGATTTCTACCCCAAACAGTGTCCTGGATTTGCATGGGCAGACCACCGATGTACTTCTCGATGGCTACCGGCAGAGGAGTAACCTTGTGTGGCAACAATAAGCTAAGCTCATGAAAGCGGGTGTTGTAGGCAAGATTTTCCCCACTATCTTGAGCCAAGGTGTGAAACTCATCCTCAAGCTTTTTAACTTCATTTCGAGGACAGAACTCCTCCTTCATAATCTCTTTGACCTGGTCCCAAGTCATAGCAAGAGCAACTTCGGCCCCACGAGTACGCTTTTCTTCATTCCACCATGTGAGTGCTCGTTTATGGAGGACACTCATGGCGTAACGAACCTTGAAATTATTGGGGCACTCACTGTTGATGAAGGTATTTTCAATACCCTCAAACCATTGGAGAAGTCCAGTAGCTCCTTCTTCACCGCTGAACTTTGGAGGGTTACAAGAGTTGAAATGCTTGAGGGTGCAAGCTTGGGGTCCATTGCCATTGCCATTGCCATTCCCGTTCCCGTTGTTGTGACCATTCCCATTCAATTGGATGACCTGAGCAAGCAAGTTGGGAACCAGAGTTGCGATTTGCTGCGCCATTTGTTGAGAAATGATCGCAGCCAGTTGAGCATCGACCCCATTGTTGTTGTGGTTAGGAACTTGGTCATGGTTGTGGTTATGGTTATCACCACCTTCTCCGGGGTTCTCACCAGTGTTGTTGCGAGTGCTGCGACGAGGAGGCATGATCTGTAATAGACACAATGAAATGAATGAGAGTTCATATAAGGAATGTAATCATTTATTCATTAATTAAAACGAATAAACGAAAACGTTGACTTATCAAAGATTCTAAATTCTAATAACATATGAAGACATGCTTTAGCCTATAAGTGAACACTCATCCCGAGAATTCCCAGGTAGGCATCCGGGTCCCTCGTCTGATTGGGATATATGCGCAATGCCAGCCTAGACAGAAGACTCAGAATACAGGCGTTCACCCTTCCAGATTGCACGTGTTCGTTATTAAAATCTAGAACTTCGACGAGATCTCAAGGGGGTTCAGGTTAAACCTGAGGATTTTGTCCTTTAAATCTAATGGTGGATCAGGATTGCAGCAGACAATTAAGAGTAGTCACATGTAGGTTTAGGGTTATAAGGTATAGGATAAGGATAGGATTAGGGAAGCAATTAGGGTTTCAAGTAGGAGAAGCAAGTACTGTTTTAGTCCCTAAGGTTATAGTCTAGATTATTTCTAATAACCTAATTCCCTATAACCAAGGCTCTGATACCAATCTGTAACACCCCAACCGATGGCGGAAACATCGGGGTGCCACGTATTGATGATTGTTTTCAGTAGCACATGGTATAATATAAATTTTAAATAATTTATTCAAACATAAATATCCAAAATGTGAAATAAGGTCTAAGAATTCAAATACATAACATCAAATAATAACTTCAAAACTTCAAATAAACTTCAAGATAAATCCTCATGCTAACTCAAGCCTCAGCTTCATTGTTACCTGAAACAGGTTAATTTTGAAAGTATTTTGGGTCAACATAAGTTGGTGAGAATTACATAGGTTTTTGATGATAAATGAATAAAATGTTATGCAATTCATGTGTCATGTTAATCTAGCCCATATGTGAGAAACATATTAGAAATAAATCGAGTGCATAATCAACCCTGCTGACTGTTATAAAATGATACATACCATACACTTATGGTCCCAATATGTTATGCGATAACAAACACCCACGTAACCTTGGTAGGAGGCACGTATCCGGGTGGGATTGTCAGTCCAATAGATCTATCAATGTATACCGTCGGCTGATCAATGTTAATGATTATGCTAGAATGGTGCTTACTCTAATCATGCTCAAGACAATATGCAACATAGAAAACACATAAACACATTGATGATTGAATTGCAATGAAAAAGTGTTATAACATGTTTCACCCCAAAAGTGGTGATAAAAGGGGCTATGTAAACTCACCTTAGCAAATGTTAATTCGTTGAAAAGATATGATAATTGTGTTGCCCAAAGTGATTCCAAATATTACCCTATAATGAGGTAATATATATAATAAGTCTAAGTCTATGTAACTAATATGTGTATCCTAGGGTTTCGATTTGGGGATAATCAATTGTTAAATTTTATTTAAAAATGTTAATTAAATAAAGAAAATTGGATAATTAAGGAAAAATAGTCTTTTTATAAAGTTTGAATTTTGAGTGAGCACATTAAAGTGTTTGAAGCAATAAAATAATTTTTTAAAATTATTTCATTTAAAATAGATTTTTAAATCTATTTATTTATAAATAGCCAATTATTAACTTTAATATTCAAAAATACTAAAATTAAAGAAATCTTATTTTAAAAATCATAATTCTGTTTTAAATGATTAAAAATAATTTGTGTAAAATTTTGGTGCAAAAATGATGAAAATTGGATTTATTATGAATTAAATATGATTAAATCTTACAAAAATTGATTAAAAATAATAAATAAATGATTTTACTGAATTAAAAATTATTTCAGTAAAGGTTGACTTTATAAAAAGTCAGGATAAATTTTGAAGAATTTAAATAAATTGTTTTGATATATAAATGGATTTTTATAATTATAATTGTATAAAAATGATTTAATTATTATAAATATTAAATAAAAGAATTTCTGAAAAATAAAAATTGTAAATAACACTTTTATATCAGATTAAGCAATTATAAATTTTTTTGAATTTATAAAATAGTTTAGGTATTTTAAAAAGAATTTTAAAGATTTAAAGGATTAATATATATATATAATTAATTATATAGTTAAAAAGAAAAGAAAGGAAAAAGGGTGCAAAGACCCGGTCAGTGCCGGGACTCGAACCCGGGCGACCATTGTGGAGGGTCAGCGTCTCAACCACCTGGCCTAGGCCGTGGTTGTGATGATTTCTGGTTTTAAATTATTAAATACACGAAGAACAAAAGCTTTATCCCCAATTTAAACGTGATGAACCCTAGATTATTCAATTGATTGATTCAGGCAACTATAGCCCAATTAATGTTAGGGCTATAGTTGCTTGGATGCCGATGAGTGAAACCCACCAAAAAAATTGAACTCACAGTGTACGATTGATGATGAAGGTCGGGTCAAAGGGAAAAGTCAACCACGAGCAGAAACTTAATAATTAGCGTATAATTGAAAGAATTGGAGGTGAAGAGAGTGGTATGAGCGAGTTGTTAAGCTACGCAGAGCCTCAATTTATACTAATGGATTAGGGTTAGGGTTAATTAGGTAGTTGACTTTCCTTTTTATAAAACGCAGCCAATTGAACATTAGGGCAACGATTGCCGTGTTATTTGTGTGCAATTGTGTTGTAATGGGCCGGTTTATACACGAATTTGCCAAAAATAAAACAAACACGCGTTAATTCTATGGATTGAGCAACAAGAAATCCCACAGTTGACTTTTCTTGTCAACTGTGAGGATTTTGAAGCGTGTATAAGATAATTGTTTATCCGGGTTTATAACAAGAACTGGCTCAGCCCAGTTGGTTTGTGCATTGGTTAAGTGTGGCTCTGGCGCGGGTTCGAACCCCGGCCAGAGCAGGATTTTTATATTTTTTGTTTTAACACAATCCAACAAACATTAGCATATTATAATATATATATATCATATTAGGGTTACATAAATGCGACAAAAATAATAATTGCGAGGGTAAATATGAAACTTGACGTTTTTATTAAATGTCATGCGTAACGTACAAGTATTTATTGCGTAATGTTACACCAACGCCTCCAAAATTTTGGCCCCCATATACCAAGGAAAACATGCATCCATCTTGTCCAAGATCTCTTCCAAATCTAACCAAAATCACCTTTGTTAGATCCTAATCCATATTTAGAAAGATGCTCTTTTTCACCTTTCCTAAGTCATGATACCTTTCCATCCATAACCATTATATATAGGGCTAGAGGATTAGTGAGTTAGTGCACCAAACAACTAACACAACCTCTTCCTCTCTTCCTCTCGGCTCCACCCCCACCGCCGAGCACCACCACCACTCGACCCCCATCACCACCGGAAACCACCACCCACACCCCAGTCACTAAAAATAACCATTTACCTTCAAGGGATCATTAGGGGTACAAGGAGCATAACCAAGTTGTACAAAGCCTCTAACTCTATCTTTTCTTAAGACACTAGGAGGTATAACCTTTAATTTCTTAAACTTGTGTCTTTATTTTTACATAGTCTATTAAATACAAAGTTGTTCACTAGTATGTTTACTCTTGTAACTAAACCAAACAAGTGAGTAAACTCATGCTTTAAAATACAGTATGTAAGTTGACAAATGTGTGTATTTACACCCACTTATGGCCGAAACATATATATGGATATATATCCATATGGACCAAAAGTTTATAAGAAAATCATATGTTTTTCTAAACCTATTAACATAAGACATAGTGTTGAAAGTTGTAAGTCATATGTGACAAGTTTATAACAAAGCTTACAGAGATACATGTGTTTTCAAGGAAGTGATATTTTGACATAGAATATTATTATTTTCACAAAGTTGTCAAGCTATGAAAATAATAAGTTAAACATACTTAAACATGGTGGATCTATACACATGACAAGATAACAGTTGTAAAACCTACAATACATGAACACATACTCCATCCAAAGGGTATAAAACATATGTTTTCACAAGTAAAAGTCGTGTTTTTCCAAGAAACAAAGCTATCTTTTGTCAAGATCACTAGTTTACATAAAGATGGTGAATCTTGTAACACACAACCATGAGGTTCATATTTTGGAAAATGATGCATTAGGAACCCTAATATGGAACACTTAAAAGATAAACATATATCTTTTAACAAATAAGTCATTAAGTATGCAAATCTTTACATCAAAGACACATCTTACTTAAAGAGTTGAGTTACAAGAACAAGCGTAACAAGGGAACAACTTGTAAAAAGTACGAGTAACATAGACCTAAAATGCGTCTTTTTACATAAGGACACGTAGGTCGATCTCTCTAGCTCAGACTCATTTGTTCATTCCCAGACATACCACAAGGTGAGTTTCACTGCCCCTTTTTCACTGTTTTTACATTTTTTCGGGGGAAAAACATGCGTACAAAGTTCAGTTTTCAGTTACAAACATGACTATTATCTGAACATGAGACAACAAGGTTCAGGATCCATTAAGCCCTCGTGTCATACATCATACCATAACCATTAGCTATGGACTTTGTAGCATTTCGCATTTATTAATTATACATTACGGATTTAAAACAAGTCTTATTATTTTTGGTGATATTTAGGACTCTAATACAATGATAATTACTCATACGTATACATACATATATATAGATTTATAATAATAATAATAATAATAATAATAATAATAATAATAATAATAATAATAATAATAAATGATAACATTAAGCTAGATGCAAAATTTATTAAATTGTTTAACCCAACCCAGATCGGCCCAACTGAAAACAAACCCAAACCTTGATATCCGGCCCACCCAACCAAGCCCAACACCCTATTGTTTTGTTTAAAAAAAAAAAAAAAAAGAGCTGAGGCCGGGGTTCGAACCCGAGTCCTCAGCCACCACACCAACAAACAATTACCATCTGCTCTAGCCTTCGTATTTGATTTAAACCCAACGCATTTTTCTTATATCCTTAGCATTTAACCCTCACAGTTGACTGGAAAGTCAACTGTGCTACGCGATTGGCAATCAACATCAATTCTAACTCGTAATTAGGCTATAGATGGTAACACTACACGATATTCGGTCATCTATGATACAGCAATATGATTAATTCTGGTCAATTGATACCTAAATTAACATTTAACGCGTATATCATTCATTGAATGGTCAATGGTTACCAATTTGATGTTCCAGTCGATGGCACTATAAATTGGACCTCACACCTGTAACACCCCGCCCCTCTCACCACCAATATTGTCCGCTTTGCCCATCCAGAGCTCACGGATTTGTTTTTGGGTGCCCCGGTGGAAACTTCCCAGGAGGTCACCCATCCTGAAACTGCTCCCACCTGAGCACGCTTAACTGTGGAGTTCTCCTCTCATCCACTAACATTAAGCCCCAAAACGCGTTGGTGATTTAAGAGGCAAGACATTACTTATGAACCAAGGATCTCTCCTGGCCACGGCCGATGTGGGATTTTCTTGGGGTGCCACATTCACCCCCTGTTAAAGTCTCATCGTCCCTGATGAGGTGTGTTCCTGGGGTGTCACATTCACCCCCTGTTAGAGTCTCATCGTCCCTGATGAGGTGTGCACCCACCATCCCGAACGGCACAGGAGTGGCTCTGATACCATCTGTAACACCCCGCCCCTCTCACCACCAATATTGTCCGCTTTGCCCATCCAGAGCTCACGGATTTGTTTTTGGGTGCCCCGGTGGAAACTTCCCAGGAGGTCACCCATCCTGAAACTGCTCCCACCTGAGCACGCTTAACTGTGGAGTTCTCCTCTCATCCACTAACATTAAGCCCCAAAACGCGTTGGTGATTTAAGAGGCAAGACATTACTTATGAACCAAGGATCTCTCCTGGCCACGGCCGATGTGGGATTTTCTTGGGGTGCCACATTACCTCGCCGAACAACTTTTCTCAACCCTCAATTTCACTTAAAATACTCAGTTCTTGGTTTAGATCGCGTTTCTTTGACTTATACGTTGACCGACCAATCGAGCATGAAACAATCTTGTAAGTATAATTATGTTTATGGGTTTTGATCATCGGCATCCACACATCAAAAACCCTAAGTTTAATCAGGTTATTGATGTGTGAATCGTCTGATTGAAAAAGCTAGGGCTCGTGGTTTGTATATTGGGGATAATCACAATTTATCATACTGTATTTATTTTAAAACAAACAAGAATAAACACAACCACTGGTCTGGACCAAGTGGTTGTGTCTGTTGCTGTGTACTTAAGCCACCCGGGTTCGAGTCTCGGCAGTGGCGTGATATTTTCTTTTTTTTCAGTTTTGAACAAAGAACAATCATATATAATGTATATAATGTATTAAATTGGTTTTAATTATAAAAACCTTTTTATAAATTCTAAAAAAAATTATTTTTAGCAAATCTGATGTCAAAGCTTTATTTACAATTTTTATTTTTCTGAAATTCATTTATTTAATATTTATAATAAATAAATCAATTTTATTCTATTATATTTATAAAATTCCATTAAAATATCAAAACAAATTCATAAATTTCCACAAATTTTATTCTAAGTTTTTATAATGTTAAGCTTTTCAAAAATGATTTTTATTTCTGAAAAATCATTTATTTAATATTTTTAATCAATTTTTGTTAGTTTTAATCATAATTAAATCATAATAAATCCAATTTTTAGTATTTTTGCACCAAAATTTTATACAAATTATTTCTGAATATTTAGAACAGAAATATAAATTTTAAACCTAAATTTCTTTAATTTTAAGATTTTTAAATATTAAAGTTAAATTTTGACAAATTGTTATAAATAGAATTAATATTCTATTTTAAAGAAAATAATTTTATAAAAATTATTTTTACACTTTAAACACATTATTGTGACCATTTAAATTTAATTTTCATAAAAAGATTTTTGGTTATTTATTTACTAAATTTCTCTCAATTGGCGAATATTTTTAATATTAATCAAACGAACAATTATCCCCAATTCGAAGCCCTAGAAACTTATACATTTGTAGACTCGATAGACTTAGAAATATTTATTACTTTATTATAGGGTGATACTTGATACATTTGGTCAACACAATTATCTAAATTTCTCAACAGATATAACATTTTACCAAGGTGAGTTTACATAGCCCCTTTTTCTGTTTTACATTTTGGGGTGAAACATGTTTAAACATTTTATACACTATCATTTACTCATTCTTACATTGTTGAAACTTGTGATTCAATTACACTATCATTTACTCATTCTATTATTTGACTGTAACAAAAAGACACAGTACAATCATTAACATTGATCAAGCCGCCTGTTTAGATTATAGCGCTATAGGTCTGACAAACCCATCCCCCGCATAAATTCAGGGATGATCGATAACAGTAACAACATTTAACTAACTTGCGAGTTAGTCATCAGTCGACTCAAGGTTTGGTTGTACAAAGACGCATTGTTGCATGTCGGTATCATACTCTATCATCATACAACTTTGAATGTTGTACAAACTATTGTTATCAATTATATTCAAAAACCTATGTATTCTCACCAACTTTTGTTGACCCAAAACCTTTTCAACTTAACATGTTTCAGGTTCTATTTACTTGAAGATTTGAATTGATGCTTGAAGATACGTGTATAGTTTTATTCAATTTGATGTACAAATTCTAGAACAATTGTATGTAATTTATTTAAATCATTTATGAAACTTATTATTCACCATGAGCTACTGAACAATCATCAATACGTGACATCCCGATGTTTCCGCCATCGGTTGGGGTGTTACAGACTTAGCCATGAAAAACCAGAATAGATCTATTGGGTTGACACCCCCACTCTTGGTTAGTCGCGCTAACCAGATGACAGATATCAAAAGAGTGCATGTTATTCCTGAACATTCATACATTGTGTTCAGTGTACAATGGGCGAGGCACAACACGTTTAGGTTTGGTTATAGGCTCATGTTGACACATACAGCATTGCCCTAGCTAGGCACTGATTCATTCTGGTTTTCAGGTAACTAGAAACACGATCATTTACGAATTCATAGGCTTGTGTACATTAAGAAGTAATACAGTACTTCTCAAAGTTTTCATGCTATATTCCAAGGGAATATCTTCTTAAGTTTTACAACAATATTCCAAAGGAATGGTTTACAGGTTTTCCAAATCATCTTAAACGATACCTTATAAGGAATCTAAGAGAACGATTTTTCAAAAACAAAGGACACAGTCAAAGGAATACCCTACGAGGATTCCTACCGGACAAGTCATGGATTTCACAAATAAGTTACAAGTTTCATAAAAAATTCACGGGATTTTCCCGAACAATCACACATGAACTGTTTACAATGAGTCACAAAACCTGTGAACTCACCAACGTTATGTTGACAAAATCTTGTATGCATGTTTTTCAGGTAATAGATTTTTATGAATGGAACTTGGGATTCAAGCATGCGATACACGACACTACTTTTGCGGGGATTTTTATTTGAACTATCAAGTCTTACAAAGTTTGGATATAAAATCCTTCAATTTCCAAAAACAATGAATTTCTCGCATTGTAACTTTTGACAATCTGAAATCAAAGCTCATGTTTTACTTAGTTGTTTGCTTGAATCTTGTGCTTGAAAACCTTTCGAGTTACATCTCGTGTTTCTGCCTTGGCGGGGTGTGACAGATTGGTATCAGAGCCAATAGTTATAGCGAAATAGGATTCTTTTGAATCTAAACTATAACTAACGCAAAACTTTTCGAAAACGTTTTCCCCTACATGAAAAACATTTTTCATAACAACGCACTGCACAAGTTCCATTCCATTTGCATTATATTCATGACATAACCAGCTCTTAGGTGTACATTTGGATATTGCTATCACAAAGAGGACGCCCTCGTCCTTAACCCCCAACTAGGTATTTTCTAAAGATACGGGCGACTATAGGTCCCCGATCGCCGTAACTTCATGATTGTGCTTGACCAGTCCTCGCAACTTCACCAACCACCCGAACTAATAAGTAGATCGACGCCTAGCCAACGGACAATTAGCATTGATGATTCTACTTACCCAGGGATGAGTGATTGGAGGACTACTTTCTTGAAGTTCAAGCTAGGATGTTCGGATAGTCTTCTAATGAAGGAAAGAACTTTGATGGACTTTTCCTAGTCAATTCATTCTATATAACTCTTACCACCCTGTTCGGAAGATTGGAATTTGAGGACACTTGGGGAACCATGCAGGGAAAATTATTATTACGGGTGCACACGTAATCATAATTTGCGATGCATGGGAATCTTGGTGAACACTACGTTTCGAGCTTATGATCACGGTCAATACTGAGTTTTCTAAATTCGTTATGTGGGGTTTTCTATCCACATCAAACGTACGTTGAATAGGGATTTTCTTGATGAATATCCTATGACGCGTAACCTTCCTATGATCATTGAAGTTCCTATCGTTTGCTGATGACAATTGAGTCTGACAAGGTTTGACGCCTAAGCAAACAAAATTGTCTCGTGCCACGTTAGGTTCCACCTCCTCCAACTTTCTAAAATCTCGATCTCATACCAACTACAATGTGTCTACAACACTCCATCTCATTTGTTGAAATGATGAAGCTAGACACATCCATTGTTATCCATTTGCATTTGTTGATATAAGAGCTACCTTGTAGCGCTTTAGCCATTCTATGACATCGTACATTTCTCCCACCCGATGCCCACAAGGATTATTAGTAACCTTGTAGGGATTCCAAAACTCGGATGCTTGCAATACGCACACTATATAGGATGGCGCGGCAGAAGGTTTCCATGCGCCTCGATAAATTTGAACTTTCCCACCTGGGAGTCATCTTAGTCAAAATGGTGTTTTCTAAGATGTTTCTTTATATGCGTGTTCCTTATCATCATTCACCACAAGAGTATTCTAAGTTGTGCAAACATCTCTTACAGTCATTGGGACTCCAATCGAACAGCAATTTACCTTAAGTGGTCTTGTCGTTTCTCCTAGCCTCTCCTTCGTCGATTGATACTTATAATCTACCTCTCAGGTTTTAACGGTTGATCGTATACAGTACGATCATAGTACTCCTTAGTGGGATATCGCTAAACTGTTTCTCCATTGCTTCAATCTGAGTTATGTACAATCCTTGGTGTTTCGTTGTTACCATAAAAACTAGTTTCCAAAAGCTATCATTTCGCCCTTCCTATCCGTTTGGCCTCCTGGTCACGAGCTCACCCAACATTGGATTCATACAAGAAATCATGTACCCAAATTCTTTTAGGCACATAACATTGGTTAACATACAACATTTATTATACCGAATCAAATTGAGTGTTTTCAATACGAACTCTCGAGTTCACAAAAACTTTCTTTTTCAGGAAGTTCACCTACCACAAGGTCGTACACTTTAGGTGTTTAGAGCTGGAAATTCAAAATTTTAGTAAAGGAATGTGTCGTTGTATACACAAGCTTTAAACTCTACACATGTTATTTTCGTAAGGAAGTCGTTACCAAATGTTTTACCATAAATCACGTTTTCTAGAATACTGGAGTGGATCATTTCCAAAATTTCATTATACCACTTGACTCTTTATATTATGAATAAGAAATTTTTTAGGGTGGGTAGACTTACAGCGATTTCGGATCGTATAATTTACTTGAAAATAATCACCAAAGGCTGAAATGATCTAAAAGTTTATATACAATGCCTCATACCACTTCAGACCCTTGCAAAATGCTTGTTCATCACCATAAAACTTTGCAACTACATGTTCCTTTTATACTTCCATGTCAACCTTTCTCGACTGGCTGAAGCTCGTCCCAACGCCCCCATATATCTTACTTACCATACATTTGTGTTGTTTCCTTGAATGCCATAGATGTCGGCAAGTCACGCTTGACTAATCCTCCTTCTCAAAGGAACACATTCCAATTGTAAAGTCGACATCTTGGTATTAGCAAGACGAACATTTTCAGGAGATGAACTCCATACGATCCCTCAATCGATCGCTTGTGCCCGACTAAAATATTTCATGGGATCTCAAGTCAGACTCCCATCAGGTTACAGTTCCTTCCTCGTTTCATTAACCTCCTTAATGGACGCAAACAATGCAGGAATCCATACACCAGTGCCTTCAAGCACTTGCTTATAACATTATTTCCTTGTTCCTGACAAAACTACCTGATACCATAAATGGCACCTTTACCAATGTTTTTCTGAGCCATAACATGATCCAAGTGCATTCCCAGCTCACTCCCGCGCTTTACCAAGTGACCTATGGGAAACCGTAGACACCCAACATATTTTGTGATTTGATGTTCTATAAATCTATCACGCAAAACCCTGAGTTCATATTTCGGTCTATAATCCTTGGATTCCTAGCCTACACCGTCCATACCCGGTCTAGTATCTATCACCTAACAACCTAGTGTGACATAGTGACACTCGACGCCTGAAGGGCGTAGCACCCACGAATTTCGTTGAGTAGTGGCACTATCGTGAAACCTTCAAATGCGAAACCAGATCCGCACCCTTCCTACCCGTCAAACGAAACTAATGGTTGGAAGTTGACCAGTCAAGTCAAGAAAGAGTAGTAGCAATACACCGTATGTCGATCTCTACCGACTCCAACAGGAATAGTCTATTCCTTCAAACCCTGAGAAGGACAAAAGGAATTCGTACTAACACAAGTACGGTGGTGTGAGCAAACAAAACCTCGAAACAACTACGAGCATGATTCGCGCCTACGTGGTCAGTATCGAAGGCAGCTCAGCCCAGGATACCTCAACCCTTTGTTTTAATCATGGCTAAGTTCACCTCTATTCTCTTAGAATTCAAACTTGATAGAATTTGCAACCTTATACTCATCACACCTCAAAGAGGTGTCTTCTCGACTTGACACTCATGACACCATCGAAGGTGATCCCTATCAACGAAAAGTTTCATCTTGGTGTACCAAAATAACATTCCTCATCCTGGAGGACTTCAATCTCAGATTACATAAACCAAATTTCGCGAACGAAATTCCTCTAACAGGGGGAGAATGTGACATCCGTCGAAAACACGAGTCATATTCGTACACTTGGTTACACGTACACATTGTGCATAACATCTGATATTAAATGTTTTATTACAATTGAGCCATACAGGGTCTCAACAAGCTAATTTCGATGCTTACAGTCTAGCATTAGGTCCACTAGTAGGAGCAATTTCATAACTAGTTGGGTAGTTATCATGAGCTATAGAGAGATCATACCAAGAACCCTAGTTTGGGAAACTCGTACAATGGTACATAACATTTCAATTGTGATTCAATCAAGAACAAAAACAAACAATGTCCATACAAAAGGATTATCTGAACACAATATCCAAAAACGATTAGTAGGACAACTAGTTAAAAAGTATATATTGTGCACACAATTATATATTATTTTGTAACACATGGATGTGTGCAAAGACTCTTCTTAACATCTAAACATAATATGTGGCCAAGTATTTGTACTAGATGTATATTATAATGATCAAATATATATATATATATATATATATATATACATACATGTATGCGAAGGGATACACACACATATATGGGTGTATTGTGATTTTCAAAGATCAAACTCTTACACATTTATGAACCATCATCTCAAGTCACCTAGATTCCACCTCATTTAGCATTACACTTTAATACTTATCCAACCCATAATAGTTGACTTGCCAAAAATAAACACCCTACAACTACACACACACACACACACACACACACACATATATATATATACACACGACACACACATGCATAAGTGTGTAGTATTTGTGTCTTCCACTCATGCACAAGTCCCTTCACTTCATTCTTCCACCAAGATTCCTAAGACAAACTTTAGTCACCTCCGTCACATTCCTAGATGTTACACCAAAATGGAAAGAATCTTATGACACCCAAGAAAACACAATGTTGGCTTACCCTTTTGATCAACCATCACCTCCATCAAATCTTCCACTTAATCTTTCCATAATCTTTGACAACTAGTAACACTAACATGGAAGTTAGACTTTAACCAAGCCATGATGACCTTCCTCATTTGCCTACCCATCTAAATCTTACACTCAAGCATGATCACTAGAACCAAGACTTACACAAGAATGGTAACATTATCTTTGCCTACACATCCAAGGATAGTTGACTTACTACAATTGTCATCCTACACCTTCCACCAAAGATCCTACCATATCTAACATAAGACACCTCTAATCAAGCTAAACATCATGATTACTGATGTGCTAAAAGTAGTTTAATAAAAATAACTAAATTAAACCTAAAACTAGACACCTAGTAATACTCTAGACTCTCTAAAACTAAACTACTGACAGGCAAGTGAACCTATCGACTCTAGTATAGCTAAAGTAAGTCCGGATATCGAACCCACGAGACTCTAATGGAAAACGAAAACTAGACTCGATTACTTATCCTAAATATCTATTAAATTAATTTATTATTTTAAAGGGGGGTTTTACTGAAAAATAAATTGCAATAAAATAAAGGTTAACTAAAATTTACTAAAGTGAACTAGAGACACGAACTTAGCTGAGCCGAATTTAGATGATGACAAGACACTACCTAGACCAGACTCCTAACTATGCCTGATGAGCTTCTATGGTTATGGAACTGAATTGGAACCGGGATCTTAAAATACTAAACATCAAGAATAAACTAGACACCCTCGACCCTTCTTAAGGGGAAACCCTAGAATATTTTTGTGCTGTTAAACTACCGGTTGGAGTACAAACCCTCACAGGTTATCTAACTCTTATGATCGAGTACCCGCTAGACAATCTACCTCACAGCGCGAAAGCCTCACTACACTAGGTGCAAGGGGTAATTATTGAAGCCTAGATCTAACTTGATACGCAAGAGTTGAGAGGGAAACTAGGCAGATCTTCTCACAAAGCCTCTAACCTAGCAATCTAACAACCTAGACATACCAACAAGCCCTCACCTCACAGCTATTGAACTTGGAAGAATACCTAAAATCTTCTAACCACCACATATCACTCCTATGGTAAATTCGCGACTATTGACCATAAACTAGTTGCTACACAAAGTCTGCAACCTAACTAGCACTCATACATTAAAGACATTCACAAAAGTGCAAGTGGAGTGAATAAGTGACAATTAAAAAATAATAGATACGCATATACACCAGATCTAAAGAAATCAAAATCTTTACTGAATCATAAATCCAAAACACGTTCCAAAAACCATAGAAAATAAAAACAAATCAAAACATAGTTATTTGACTTGGCCTAGGTAGCTATTAAAGTTTTAGCCACAAATCATCTTGAAAAGAAAAACAAAGCCAAATAAAATTTCAACAATCATTATATAGAACAAATATAATAAAGGAACGAAAACACCGAATGATTGACACCCGAATAATCGCTGGCTTAAAACTTTTGATCCTTGGCCTGCCCCCTTAATAATATTTTCTTCTTGTGCTCTGTCGTGCGATGTCCTGTTCCCCAAAAAATAATATCTGCGCCGCTCCCAAGTTATCTCCAATCAATCTCTTCTCCAAGATAATAATTCTCCGCTGACCTCCCTTCGAAGAATTAATATTGTGCCCTTTGTCTTCAGAATTTTTGGCTGTCCTCCTCGTGATGTGGCTCCCCCTTAGAATTAATATATTGCGGCGCCTTCTTCTCCAAGTTTGTGCGCTGACTTGAATTATAATTGTCATGGAGCCCTCTCATATTTTAGATTTGGGCCGTGACCTTTGTCACCTTTATTTCTTTATTTATTTATTATATTACTATTATTAAACATATTATTATTATTATTATTATTATTATTATTATTATTACTATTATTATATATAGTATTATGACTCCGTGCTCTTAACTCGGGTGTTCTTGACTCGATCAAAGTTGCTCGTTTACGCTCCAACGTCCATGAACACCTAGCAAAATATAAAATAAAATAGATAAATACTAAAAAAAAACAAAACTAATAAAAATCTACAAAAACCTATACTATATAAAATAGACCGGTACAAGCCAAAAACTAATAAAAACACTATCTAAACGACTCGAAAACTATACAAATTTTACATTGGAAATAGATGTATTTTACAATACATCAAATATCCCCACACTTATCTCTTTTTCGTCCCTGAAAAAGAATTATGCTATGGAATCACAGTTAGGTTTACATCCAGTTTCAAAACATAGGATACTTAATTAATAATCTACTAACGTGTTGATTGCGATTGCAGGTATATTGATCCTCTTAAACCCACACCGGTTTTCAAGCCCATTTTTATTTATGTTAAGTTCATGTTGATTAGTCTATCTAGGGTCTCACTCGAAGGAAGCCACAGTTCCTCCTAATCCCGCCTCAAGCTTATGAAGCTAAAGGAACGACCAATTGACCATTTCCCAACCGTCTTATGTAGAAAACCAAGAGAATTTAAAATCACTTTTTTTTTTTTTTTGCATACTTAACTCAGAGGGTGTGACCAATCCAAGTCGCTATCCCAGTGGCCAGGCACCTTAAGCTTCAGCATTTTTTTTTTATTTCAGCATACTTAACTCAGAGGGTGTGACCAATCCAAGTCGCTATCCCAGTGGCCAGGCACCTTAAGCTTCAGTATTTTTGCTTTGATTTCTATTTTTTTTTCTTTTTTCAAAGTGATTAGAAATTCTAACAGTTTTAAACTTATAACGGTGCTTCTTATACTATTTTTGGCGGTTTCGGTCTCCCCGTTTCTCCTAGATGAGAACCCACAAAATAGCCTAACATAATTAATTTATTACTTTTCAAAGGAAACCTTTCTACCGGCTGAGCCTACCCACATATCCCAAATTAGACACGTTTTCAATCAATTTTAATCTCTTATTATACATACTATTTGAAAACCGGACACCTAACTTTACCTATCATTTTCCATATTTTATATAATGCAAACTTCAAAATCAGGGACATTTTCTCAAATTTTTTCATTTTTTTTTTTTTTTTTTGGACTCAAAACGACCCTATATACAGACTAGACGACAGTTTCCATCCCCACACTTAAACTCTACATTGCCCTCAATGTAGGAATAGAAAACGACTCAAAACAAAAAATAAATTCCGAATACAAAAATTATAAAAGTAAGGGCAAATTGGAAAGGACTTAGCTGGTAAAATAACGCGTAAGCTCCAAAAACTCTAGTCCAATCTAGCTCGATCGTATAGCATTTCATTCGCGATCGGCTCTGACATAATGGTAAACTCTGGGCTTGCCTTGATAAATAATAACAGCTCCGGAATCACCCGAATGGAGATTGAGTACGGGTGGTGCAATCCAAACCTGCGCAAAACGAAACAAACAAAACCCGAGCATAATACCGAACCACACAAAAATTAAAAGACTCAAACTACTAACTTAGACTCATAATATAACAACAAACAAGAAGACGTACCTGCTTGGCAAAATGGTGGTGAATGGTAGTAGAACCAAATGGGTATAAGAAAAAAAAAATTTTGGTTCTCGCTCAACGTGAGGGACACTGGTGATCACAACACGCGTTGCAAGCGAAAAAAAAAAAAATATATATATATATATATATATATATATATAACTTTCCGGGGTAATTGCTGGTCGCATGAGGCGAACAGGTCAGCCCAGACTCCTCTCATTACGTGAAAAGTCTTTTTTCACAGAAAGTTAATTAATTTTTTTATTATTTTTTTTAAAGAAAAGTTCTCTTATTACCCAAACCTTTACCAAACCTCCCACTCAAAAATATATATAAAGACAATACATGGGATCCGCTCATGTGAAATTTCCTCTACCCAAGCAAACACGCAAACAGACTCAAAGACACAAAAACAAAAATAAAATAGAAAGATAAAAAAAACTATGAACCACGACCGAAGGACGGACCACAAATAAAAAAAAATGAAAAGCTAGAAAAAAAAAATAAGTAAAAATGTAAATTTACAAATCTACAGGGCCTCCCCACACTTAAACTTAATCAGGGGGCTTCTCTTTTATCTGGACCCTATCTAACCCGTTTAATTCCACTCGACTCTTATTAACAATTAGATATTTATTTGTGGAATTGAAAAATAATTTAACAGTTCTTAACGGGTCAGACCACCAAAACTTAAACTTACCTGGAATTAACCGGATGCGTGGCATGTAGCAAATAGACTGGTCGTGCTTGGCATTCACTGGCTTCTTCTTCTCCAACTCGTGCCAGTCTTCGATCCTTTTCCGGTTCCGATCCTTTCTTTTTCTCTTCCTTGCCCTCTCCCGTGGTGCTGTTGATTTTGAAATTCCATCTATCACTAATACCATGGGCCAGCTATGGTGTGCTTCTTCTACCACCATTTCCGTGGGACGATCCCCACACTTATTTCTTTCATCTGGTGCAGGTTCAGTCATGTCTGTCGGTTCACCTTCGAGTAGGGCATCTAGGTATGCTATATCCCCATCGGGATCAGACTCCCCTACTTCCTCATAAATAGGCAAACCCTCTAACTCTAGATCTAAAAACTCATCCTCTTCAGACAACGACTTCTCACTATCCTCATTGTCTTCATCTGCACCAAACATCATACCTATGGAGTCCCCCAATTCCACTTCTTCTTCTATCACTTCATTCTTCACTAACGACCTCTGATATGCCACCCATTCTTCTTCGTCGTCCTCTTCATCAGAGTCACTCCTAAAATCATATATAGTCACCTGTGGCACCGGAGGTGGGACTTCAACGTCCATTTTCGTCTCCGTGATTGGGATGATCTCTTCATCTGACTCGTCTTCGTATTCCATGATCGGCTCTTTCCCTTCTTCTGGAAACGTTGGGAACAACTCCCCTCGAGCGTTCATGTACCCAAGGTAGTTGCCCTCCTTATCATATGTATAACCGACTTTCGGCAGCTGCTCTTGATGAACCTTTTCTATTTCTTCTTCTTCTTTTAACCTTCTAGCAATGTCTTCTACTGTTCGTTGAAGATCTAAAAGAGCAGTCTGTCGGTTTTTCAGGATGGTGTCGTGCTCTGCTAACATTTTCTGAGTATTTTCATCTTTCGCAACTAATAATGTCAACAGACTTTTGATTTCACTCCAATCATTACCACTATCCTCACAAGAAGTGCTTCCAGAAAATTGATCAGGATACTGATTATAATGTGGCTGCTGATACGAGTCATCATAATAATTTGTAGGACAACCTTGTGAATAATATGGCTGCGGCTGCACAAAGGAATTAGCACAATAATGTGCAGAGGACCCCGCATTTTGTGGAAATCTAACGGTAAAATAGGGTCCTCCACAAATTTCAAACATATTTACAGACTCGACAGAAATTAAAATACACAAACAATTAGACTCCTACGACTCACTATACAAAAAGACAGACTCAAAACAAAAACAAGTAGCACAGATATGGCAGATAAATGTAATCAAAGCTAGTTAACGCAATCGCCAAGAGTCCCCGGCAACGGCGCCAAAAACTTGATGTGCTAAAAGTAGTTTAATAAAAATAACTAAATTAAACCTAAAACTAGACACCTAGTAATACTCTAGACTCTCTAAAACTAAACTACTGACAGGCAAGTGAACCTATCGACTCTAGTATAGCTAAAGTAAGTCCGGATATCGAACCCACGAGACTCTAATGGAAAACGAAAACTAGACTCGATTACTTATCCTAAATATCTATTAAATTAATTTATTATTTTAAAGGGGGGTTTTACTGAAAAATAAATTGCAATAAAATAAAGGTTAACTAAAATTTACTAAAGTGAACTAGAGACACGAACTTAGCTGAGCCGAATTTAGATGATGACAAGACACTACCTAGACCAGACTCCTAACTATGCCTGATGAGCTTCTATGGTTATGGAACTGAATTGGAACCGGGGTCTTAAAATACTAAACATCAAGAATAAACTAGACACCCTCGACCCTTCTCAAGGGGAAACCCTAGAATATTTTTGTGCTGTTAAACTACCGGTTGGAGTACAAACCCTCACAGGTTATCTAACTCTTATGATCGAGTACCCGCTAGACAATCTACCTCACAGCGCGAAAGCCTCACTACACTAGGTGCAAGGGGTAATTATTGAAGCCTAGATCTAACTTGATACGCAAGAGTTGAGAGGGAAACTAGGCAGATCTTCTCACAAAGCCTCTAACCTAGCAATCTAACAACCTAGACATACCAACAAGCCCTCACCTCACAGCTATTGAACTTGGAAGAACACCTAAAATCTTCTAACCACCACATATCACTCCTATGGTAAATTCGCGACTATTGACCATAAACTAGTTGCTACACAAAGTCTGCAACCTAACTAGCACTCATACATGAAAGACATTCACAAAAGTGCAAGTGGAGTGAATAAGTGACAATTAAAAAATAATAGATACGCATATACACCAGATCTAAAGAAATCAAAATCTTTACTGAATCATAAATCCAAAACACGTTCCAAAAACCATAGAAAATAAAAACAAATCAAAACATAGTTATTTGACTTGGCCTAGGTAGCTATTAAAGTTTTAGCCACAAATCATCTTGAAAAGAAAAACAAAGCCAAATAAAATTTCAACAATCATTATATAGAACAAAGATAATAAAGGAACGAAAACACCGAATGATTGACACCCGAATAATCGCTGGCTTAAAACCTTTGATCCTTGGCCTGCCCCCTTAATAATATTTTCTTCTTGTGCTCTGTCGTGCGATGTCCTGTTCCCCAAAAAATAATATCTGCGCCGCTCCCAAGTTATCTCCAATCAATCTCTTCTCCAAGATAATAATTCTCCGCTGACCTCCCTTCGAAGAATTAATATTGTGCCCTCTGTCTTCAGAATTTTTGGCTGTCCTCCTCGTGATGTGGCTCCCCCTTAGAATTAATATATTGCGGCGCCTTCTTCTCCAAGTTTGTGCACTGACTTGAATTATAATTGTCATGGAGCCCTCTCATATTTTAGATTTGGGCCGTGACCTTTGTCACCTTTATTTCTTTATTTATTTATTATATTACTATTATTAAACATATTATTATTATTATTACTAGATATACTATTATTATATATAGTACTAGGTTAGAGTCCCGTGGGGACCCACGGTTCACCCGAAAGTAAAATGAAAAAAAGTAGGAAAATAAGAATTGTATTATGCAATTGGTTACTAAATGTTTGATAATGCAATATGTATGAATTTTGATGTTAAATGTAAAATGTCATCTAACAGTTTAATGTAACGAAATGATGGATATATCGACTAAGTAAAGTTTAATTTGACAAAAAAATATATAAAATGAATAATATTGTATTTATTCTAATGGATTTATTATAACCATGAACATTCAAAGTGACTAAATATAGTTTTCATAACATTGAAAATAATAATAAAAAAAATTCACTATTCGAACTTTTAAAGCAACATTAATAAACCTAAAATAAAAAAAACAGAGAAATCAAAATCTTATAAAGTTATTCATAAAGCTTCAAATATTTCTTTATACACAACGTTTGATGTTTTGTTCGTAAGGTTGCCATCTTGATCTAGTATTAGTATCTTTAGTCCATCTCAACTTTTGACCAATGATGGTGCAACATACAACTGCCCATGTGATGGATATATCGACTAAGTAATGTTCGATTTGACAAAAAATATAAACAAAGACCGGAATCCATTAAAGTAGGCAAGTTGTTTTGCTTACTAAATATTTGGTGGTTCAATTGGTATGGATTTTGTTGTTAAATGCAAAATATCATATAAGGCTTTTAATGTAACGCAATGAGGGATATATCAACTAAGTAAAGTTTGATTTGACAAAATTATAAACAAAGACCGGAATCAAATGAATAATACTGAATTTATTCTAATGGAAGCCAAATGAACATGAACATTCAATGTGACTAAATATAGTTTTCCAGAACACAGAAAATAATAATAATAACAAATTTCACCGTTAAAGCTTTTGAAGCAACATTAAAAACCTTACTTATAAAAACAGATAATTTAAGATCTTATAAGGTTATTTATTTGTACACAACATTAGTTCTTTTATTCGTTGGGCTTTCATCTTTGTCTAATATTAACATCTTCAGTCTGTCTTGACTTTTGACTTTTGATAGCGCAACATACAATTGGCCATTTGAAAAAATAGGATCCTTCAACAACTCAACTCTAGATAAGGATTGTCCTTGATTCTTATTTATTGTCATTGCGAAAGACAAAGCAAGTGAGAATTGTCTTCGGTTAAATTTAAAGAAATTTTTTTATCAGAAGGGGACAGACTAATTCTTAGAATAAAGGTTTGAATTCCAATGTTATTTCTTGAAATGATTTTTAGCTTCTATTACACGTTTCCCCTTTTTAATAACTTGTAATCTTGTCCCGTTACACAAACCGTTTTCTGATCAATCTTTTTTAGTAACATTACTGGAACAAAGTAAATGTATTAAATTTATAATTCGGGAAATAAGACTAAAAGTATATACGAAAGGAAATAATTTAAGGTTTTCAATGCTATAAACAAAATACATAGATCATAAGCTGTTTAAATAAAATAAATAGAAACAAAGTAACATTTCACATAACTTATAGTTATAAATCACAAACCTAGCTATAAACACACTACATAAATCCCAGTTATTGCCAAAATTAAAATTTCATTTTATCGTAATTAAATTCAAATGAAAGCTTATGATCTAATACCAAACATAACATTTTGCCAACTTATCTGATTTTGAGCAAAAGTTTAATTTAGAATGATTAAGCGCTATATTTAAATATTCAATGGTCCATTTTCATTACTTCAACCAATGGTCCATTTTCATTACTTCAATCAAAATCTTCCAAGTCTTGCTCTTTGATAGCTGATTTTTCACCTTCGAAGTTGTTATCATTGTCATCACGATCCTCGGAGTGCGGCTCGTTTTCAATAATTTATGAAAACCTCCAACATTGTTTTCCATATTTGTGTTCGACATAAAATATAGTTGTTGTAAAGATATGGATACGGTGATAATTAAATCAAGAAACAATCCTTAACCCATTTACTTGAATGGGTCGCTTAAATTTTACATGTTATCTCTCCAATGGTTCAAACTGATAACATAACTAAAAACAACAAATAAGAAAATGGGTCCAATGTCACATGATGTAATATAATTTCCTATATTTTATTAAAAAATAGACACCAAAAGGATCAACCCCCGACCTATTTCAACATGTAGCCAAAATGACCCATTATAAACACACTTTAGGCAACTTTTGACATGTTGCAAAATGCCGTCAAAAAAACGTCATTATTTAAACTGTGTAAATATAGTACTTAACAATTAAAAACAGATAAGATTTTTCTGTTAGGGTCAATGATCGGTTAGATTGTATTATGGTAATAATATTATTTTTTTTTATTTATATAAAGATTGTATAAAGAAAATGTCTTAAATTTTATTAAATATATTTAAATGAGAATAGTAACATTATTATTATTATTATTACTTATTTATTTAAATATCGTATATATTGTAGGAAACTGTTAATCAATAATAAATTATCTTTGTAAATGGTTGACAAAACTTCCATTAAAACGTTTATAATTTTTTAATTTATTGACAATTGAATGATTGATTTCGTTATCATTTATTGCCAATTGAATAATGGTCAATGTTAATGAATACATTAATATCTTAAAATTACCATGATGCTTAATTAGTGTATATTGAATTCATAATCATTTATAGACAATTGAATGATGGTCTAATTATTGTAAACATAATATGATAACGTTAATTTTAAAATGAAAACCATTTATGGTAATGAATTGGTTTTTAGTTCATATTGTTACTTATAATAAATTATAATAGTATATATTATAATATAATAAGGTATTAACATATAAATAAAAACACATAACATGATATGTCAGTACTAATGAGTCTAGTGCAAGACAATAAAAAAATAAATAAAGTCAAACAATTTACCTCCATCAAAGTTCCACAAATTAAAAACAGATAAGGTTTTTCTGTTAAGGTCAATAACCAGTTAGATTGTATTATGGTTTTAACGTTATTTTTTTATTTATATAAAGATTTGATAAAGAAAATGTCTTAAAGTTTATTAATATATTTAAATGAAAATAGTAACATTATTGTTATTATTATTACTAATCATTTATTTAAATATCGTATATATTATAGGAAACTGTTAATCAATAATAAATTATATTTATTTTTAATTTAAATATCGATTTTTATCTTAATAAATTGTTGACCAAACTTACATTAAAACGTTTATCATATACTAATTTATTGAGAATTGAATGATTGAATTCGTTATCATTCATTGACAATTGAATGATGGTCAATGCAAATGAATACAATAACATCTTCAAATTACCATTAACCACATTTATTGCATGATTGAATTCATAAATAAACCATTTTGAGTTGGATCCTATGTGTATGTATTATGGTAATAATGTTAATTTTTTTATTTATATAAATATTGGATAAAGAAAATGTCTTAAATTTTAGAGTAAAGTGCACGGATGGTCCCTGTGGTTTGCCCAGATTTCACGTATGCCCCCATATATTTTCAATGGTCCCCAACGTTGACATTTTATAACATTTTGGTCCCTACCAGCTAACGTCGTTAAATTTTATCAGTTAAGTCATGTAAAATGACCAAAATACCCATAGGGACCATCTGAGTACTTTAATCTTTTATATATATTTTCCAAACCACCATCACCTCCACAAACCACCACAACCTCCCCCTATCTCTGCCATCACCACCGCCCTAAGCCCACCGTCACCGACGCCCTAAACAAACCCAGATCTTGAATCGTGTTCCATTCAGTATATGAACTAAGGCTGCAGAACGAAGATGCAATTGAACGACGTATTTGATTGGAAATGTTGACACATTATTAGTTTTATCAAGTAATTAAGATTGGCACTTACAGTTCCTCAAGTGTCGCGATATCACCTATTTCACTTGGTATTGGACCGCTAATTCGGTTACCCAAAAGACTTCTGTAAAGAAAGAAATGTCAGAAGAATGTTTTGAATAAAAGAAAAGAAGAAATGACTAAATGAATCTGTAACTTTTACAAAATCGGTTATGTATTAAACTGTAATAATATATATTATAATATAATGAGGTATTAACATATAAATAAAAACACATAAAATGGTATGTCATTACTTATAAGTCTAGTGTAAGACAATGAAAAATAAATAAAGTCAAACAATTTACCTCCATCAAAGTTCCTCAAATTAAAAACAGATAAGGTTTTTCTGTGTAGGGTCAATGATCGGTTAGATTGTATTATGGTTATAATGTTATTATTTTATTTATATAAATATTGGATAAAGAAAATGTCTTGAAGTTTATTAAATATATTTAAATGAAAATAGTAACAATATTATAATAATTATTATTTAAATATCGTATATATTGTAAGAAACTGTTAATCAATAATAAATTATATTTATTATTAATTTAAATATCGGTTTTTATCTTAGTAAATTGTTGACCAAATTTACATTAAAACGTTAAATAAGGGAAATTTTTTGTAAACATATCGTTTATGTGTCAACGATATTTAAATTAAAGACGTAATATTATTTGTATTATTTACAACGTTTGAATATAGTATATATTTTAGGAAACTGTTAAATAACTTATATTTATATTTATTATTAAATTATAAATCGTATTTATTTATTAAATTGGTTACCATTTATTAACATTTGAATTAGATTCAATTTAAATGAATAGATGCATGTTTTCAAATTTTTATTTACTAAAATTATTGCATGATTGATTCTGTAATAATTAATTGGCTTTCATATAATTTTTGTAATATTTATATGATATAATTATATGACATATTTGACAGAGAAAAAGTATATTAAACAAAACTATTGTTAATCTATATATATATATTGGGAAACACTTTTATTAAATAAATATATGTTAGTACTATACTTTTATTAATTTGAACATTGTATAAGTTTTTGGAAACTGTTAACCAAATTTAATTATATTTATTATTAATTGAAAGATAGAATATTATTTTCATCATTGGATAGTATTTTGAATATAGTATATATTTTAGAAAACTGTGAAACACCTTTAAATTATATTTATTATTAAATTAAATATCGTATTTAAATTATTAAATTGGTTACAATTTATTACAATTTTAATAAGATTCAATTTAAATGAATAGATTCATATTTTCAATGTTTAATTTACCAAAATTGTAGCATGATTGATTCTGTAACAATTAATTGACTTTCATGTAATTTTTGTAATAATTATATGATATAATTTGGTTATCACGAAAATTTTAAAATATAGAGACAAAGTATATTAATCAAAACTATTGCTAATCTATATATATTTTTGGGAAATACTTTTATTAAATAAATATATGTAAATATTACACTTAGTATTAATTTGATTATCGTATAAGTTTTTGGAAACTGTTAATCGAATTTAATTAATATTAATTATTAAAAAAATATTGTCTATATCATATGAAATTTTTGACAAAATTTAAATTAAAAAATTCAATCATTTACTAATTTATTGACTAAATTTCATTACTAATTACTAATAAGTGTATTGTAAGATATGAAAAATAAATAAAGTCAAAGAATTGATCTCCATCAAAGATTCAAAAAATTAAAAAGAGATAATGTTTATTTGTCAACGATATTTAAATGAAAAATGGAATATTATTATTATCATTGGATAGTGTTTTGAATATAATATATATTTTAGGAAACTGTTAAATACCTTTAAATTATATTTATTATTAAATTAAATATCGTATTTAAAATATTAAATTGGTTACCATTTATTAACATTTGAATGAGATTTAATTTAAATGAATAGATTTATCTTTTTAAATTTTTATTTACCAAAATTATTGCATGATTGATTCTGTAATAATTAATTGACTTTCATATAATTTTTGTAATAATTATATGATATAATTTGGTTATTACAAAAATTTTAAAATACAAAGTCAAAGTATATTAAATAGATTGAGAATCTTTGTGTATGAATAGATTGATCTCTACAAATTGCCATTTATTGAAAATTAATTAGAATTTAAATTCGAGAATATTGTAACAACTTTGGATTATAGCCCAAGTTCGTAAAATATGTTAAATGAAAATTATGATCAGATTTTTCTTTATATTAACTTTAACTTAAATATTGTGTTTATATTAGGAAATTGTTGACAAATGTTAAATTAAAAAATTTAATCACTTACTATATTATTGCAAATTTAATGATTGATTTGGTTAGCATTTATTTAAAATTTAATGAGAGTCAATTTAAATGAATACATTCATCTTTGCAAATAAGTACAATCATAATTTCCATAAAATTATTAATAAATAACATTAAAAGTGCTACAATCTGGCTAAAACTTATTAATTGCAAAATCAGAATTTAAATTTCAAATGTCAATAACCTCTGGTGGTGCAATCTTAGAAACAAACATCCTGTGCTGGATTGAACACCATTTGAAGACACAATATTCGCAAATGGAAATATCTTCTGATTGAAGCAAATCAGGTCATCCAACCACAATAAACCTTCACAAAAGCATTATGTATAGAATAAATTAGAATGTTTAATTAATTATAAAATAAGAATATTGTAAACATAAATCTTGAATACGCAAATAACAAACCTAGCGACTTGTGAAGCAATTTCTACACGAACTGGCACAGACCAAGCGTAACCATTGTGTATGTTTTTAAACAACATAAATTTGTTCATGGCCATCGGCACAGTCTGGAAAGGCACGTAAAAAACAACATTAAAAATGAAAGAACCATTTTTTAAATTAAATAGGCATATGAACATAAAAAAACCAAACATACCAAAACTGTTGACGAAGGGTCATGCAAAACCTTGAAGAATTGAGATCCATTGTGATAAGACATATAATTATACAAAATGAAGAGTAAGATAAAACAAACTTGTGTACCAATACTGAATTAGATGGCTCATACACAACCTTGACGAACTGTGTAACATTGTGGTAACACCTATCCAGTAAATAGAAAAATAAGTGAGAATTGGATTACATGATTAGCAAATAAATAGGTAAAAAAATAAAAAATAACATCAATGAAGATAAGTGAATCTAAACCATAAAACGAATAAGAACATAAATCGGAAAACAGATACAAATAAATGATTGAGTAAGATCTGAGCATAATAATTTGCAGTATAACATCGCATTTATAGTATTCATAGGCAAAGTATAAGTAGAATGTTTACAATATAATTAAAAATATAAATCATTACCAAAAAATTTTAAATCATCAATACATAAATGATGATTGACTTATTTTTGGGTAATTATATTGACATTAAAAACGTTTGACCAAAGTATATATTTATGGCAATGATATATCATACAGTTGTAACGAAAATGTTTTAAAGAAATTTATTCTAATACATCAGTGGTAAAATTCAATATTTGGACGAATTATATTATATTATATGATATATTATGTGAGATATATATATATATATATATATATATATATATATATATATATATATATATATATATATATATATATATATAACGAAACGACAATGAAAATGAGAATATTGTTAAAATTATTCAAAATATTCGAATTTAAAGTTAATCCCACCTTTATCTCCTCATTCAAACCGTATATCAAAACATTTACTCTCTTTCCAAATCAAGATGAACCAAAATAGGAAGGTCAAACATTAATTATGATCCGGATCCAATTAACACAAACCAAACACTATTCGGCACCTACTCATGATCATTCATCCAAAACATCCAAACATTATTTGAATGTCCATCTTATAGTCAATCCTCAAGAACATCCACGAACAAATGAACTTAAGGACCATGATCAACATAACAAATGACCACCCATATTCTAATTATACGAACAATCAATCCACAAACAATAACACCCCTTAAAACATTCGGCCTATACCCGATAATAAACAATCAACCCCATAAAAATCCATCAGCCGATATGAACCTTATGAACATGGCCCAAGGTAGCAAGTTGATTAACCTTATGAACATGAACCTTATGAATATGTAAATTATTGTGTAAATAATCTATATATGAAATAATATTTGTAGTTAATAAAAAAATGTGTTGATCATTACAAAAAACGTGTTGATCATTACAAAAAAAACCGATTGTATTTTTTCCAAGGTTGATGTAATACGATTTTGATTTTTCTATGTAGTAAAAAGAAAATACATAACCGATTGTATTTCTCTTTGATGTAATATGATTGTAAGCAATTATGTATCAATCTCATCCAAATCAGAAAATTGATAATAAAACAATTTTGAAACTTATGTTAATCGTAAAACGTTTTGATCATTACCAAAAAACCGATTGTATTTCATACAAGATTGATGTAATATGATAAATATAAGATTAGATGGACAACATACCTTGCAAAAAGAACAATGAGAAATGAATGAGGAATGAGAAAGGAATTAGGATATGAAGGATGAACAATGTATTAGGCTAGGAAGGAGGAAGAATGTTTTAAGATACAAATGGATGGTGAGAAAAAAAAAAAAAAAAAAGAGGTTTATATACTACATTTCATGGAGCTCCATTTACCATTTGGATCTTAGGAGACCCTCTCAAAAGCTAGGATTCAACCCTAGTGTTTTCATTTATTATATAGATAGATTATGACTCCGTGCTCTTAACTCGGGTCTTCTTGACTCGATCAAAGTTGCTCGTTTACGCTCCAACGTCCATGAACACGTAGCAAAATATAAAATAAAATAGATAAATACTAAAAAAAAAACAAAACTAATAAAAATCTACAAAAACCTATACTATATAAAATAGACCGGTACAAGCCTAAAACTAATAAAAACACTATCTAAACGACTCGAAAACTATACAAATTTTACACTGGAAATAGATGTATTTTACAATACATCAATTACAAGGCATCAAATCTTAAGTAAGTTGACTAAACCATGACCTCCCAACACCTCCAAAATTTCGGCCCCCATATACCAAGGAAAACATGCATCTATCTTGTCCAAGATCTCTTCCAAATCTAACCAAAATCACCTTTGTTAGATCCTAATCCATATTTAGAAAGATGCTCTTTTTCACCTTTCCTAAGTCATGATATCTTTCCATCCATAACCATTATATATAGGGCTAGAGGATTAGTGAGTTAGTGCACCAAACAACTAACACAACCTCTTCCTCTCTTCCTCTCGGCTCCCCCCCCCCCACTGCCGAGCACCACCACCACTCGACCCCTATCACCACCGAAAACCACCACCCACACCCCAGTCACTAAAAATAACCATTTACCTTCAAGGGATCATTAGGGGTACAAGGAGCATAACCAAGTTGTACAAGGCCCCTAACTCTATCTTTTCTTAAGACACTAGGAGGTATAACCTTTAATTTCTTAAACTTGTGTCTTTATTTTTACATAGTCTATTAAATACAAAGTTGTTCATTAGTATGTTTACTCTTGTAACTAAACCAAACAAGTGAGTAAACTCATGCTTTAAAATACAGTGTAAGTTGACAAATGTGTGTATTTACACCCACTTAGGTCCGAAACATATATATGGATATATATCCATACGGGCCAAAAGTTTATAAGAAAATTATATGTTTTTCTAAACCTATTAACATAAGACATAGTGTTGAAAGTTGTTAGTAATATGTGACAAGTTTATAACAAAGCTTACAAAGATACATGTGTTTTCAAGGAAGTGATATTTTGACATAGAATATTATTATTTTCACAAAGTTGTCAAGCTATGAAAATAATAAGTTAAACATACTTAAACATGGTGGATCTATACACATGACAAGATAAAAGTTGTAAAACCTACAACACATGAACACATACTCCATCCAAAGGGTATAAAACATATGTTTTCACAAGTAAAAGTCGTGTTTTTCCAAGAAACAAAGCTATCTTTTGTCAAGATCACTAGTTTACATAAAGATGGTGAATCTTGTAACACACAACCATGAGATTCATATTTTGGAAAATGATGCATTAGGAACCCTAATATGGAACACTTAAAAGATAAACATATATCTTTTAACAAATAAGTCATTAAGTACGCAAATCTTTACATCAAAGACACATCTAACTTAAAGAGTTGAGTTACAAGAACAAGCGTAACAAGGGAACAACTTGTAAAAAGTACGAGTAACATAGACCTAAAATGCCTCTTTTTCCATAAGGACATGTAGGTCGATCTCTCTAGCTCAGACTCATTTGTTCATTCCCAGACATACCACAAGGTGAGTTTCACTGCCCCTTTTTCACTGTTTTTACATTTTTCCGGGGGGAAAAAATGCATATAAAGTTCAGTTTTCAGTTACAAACATGACTATTATGTGAACATGAGACAACAAGGTTCAGGATCCATTAAGCCCTCGTGTCATACATCATACCATAACCATTAGCTATGGACTTAGCCATGAAAAACCAGAATAGATCTATTGGGTTGACACCCCCACTCTTGGTTAGTCGCGCTAACAGGATGACAGATATCAATAGAGTGCATGTTATTCCTGAACATTCATACATTGTCTTCAGTGTACAATGGGCGAGGCACAACACGTTTAGGTTTGGTTATAGGCTCATGTTGACACATACATCATTGCCCTAGCTAGGCACTGATTGATTCTGGTTTTCAGGTAACTAGAAACACGATCATTTACGAATTCATAGGCTTGTGTACATTAAGAAGTAATATAGTACTTTTTCATGCTATATTCCAAGGGAATATCTTCATAAGTTTTACAAAAATATTCCAAAGGAATGGTTTACAGGTTTTCTAAATCATCTTAAACGATACCTTACAAGGAATCTAAGAGAACGATTTTTCAAGAACAAAGGACACAGTCCAAGGAATACCCTACGAGGATTCCCACCGGACAAGTCATGGATTTCATAAATAAGTTACAAGTTTCATAAACAATTCACGGGATTTTCCCGAACAATCACACATGAACAGTTTACAATGAGTCACAAAACCTGTGAACTCACCAACTTTATGTTGACAAAATCTTTTATGCATGTTTTTCAGGTAATAGATTTTTATGAATGGAACTTGGGATTCAAGCATGCGTTACACGACACTACTTTTGCGGGGATTTTTATTTGAACTATCAAGTCTTACAAAGTTTGGATATAAAATCCTTCAATTTCCAAAAACAATGAATTTCTCGCATTGTAACTTTTGACAAGCTGAAATCAAAGCTCATGTTTTACTTAGTTGTTTGCTTGAATCTTGTGCTTGAAAACTTTTCGAGTTACATCTCGTGTTTCCGCCTTGGCGGGGTGTGACACAATAACATTAAACGCAGTATCATGTCGTATCAAAAGCAAGTTCTTCCTTCTAATATGATTACAAAGGTTTAAAATATATTGCATAATGTTAAGAATAATAACTTGAAAAGTAGCCTTTGTCTATGAATTTTTACCATTTTTCTATGAATCTATGTGACCCTAATGATTATTTACCAGACGTAATCTTGTCAACATAGAAGAAACAAATTTTTTACCTGAAGATTTCATTGCAATTTATGCTAAAATAACAAAATGAAGGATCATGGTGGATTTGTCTCTCCCTCGGCCGAAGTAATGATTTGGTGTTCAACTACCGTCAAATCGAACGAATACACCATTTGAATTTTAAAGTCACATATCCGACACCCAAATACCTAAATCACTGCAACACATATTAACCTGTTAATTTCAATAACAGCACAGCCTCACAACTGAAAGTAAGAAACATGACCAACAAACCTCAGAAGTGCTAATCTTTTGTAGCCATAGATCGACCGAACAGAATTGATTTGTGAGACTAATAACTTGAATTAAAACAATCACCATTTTCTGAACCAACTTATGTGTGACCGAAGCAAACATGGATCAAACTCAAAAGTTATGAAAAGTTGTGTGGCTCAAAATTTGGTGGCACCGGTTGCTTATTTAAAGCCATGACAGCAAACATGTTACAAATATTCTTCATAGCCAAATACAAACTCCTTAGACACGTTCCAAAACTCACCATCAACGCCATATTATACCGTATTGTATATACTCTTGATTCTTAAACACAAAGGTTGGTGGCTAAGCCAACGACCAACCAAGGTATAATAAAACCTAAAAAACATAGCCATTCAAATCCACCAACAAACATCTACGACGGCAAAAGCACCTCAGATGAGGTAGATTCATCATCATAGGCCCAGGAAACATACATTCAACCCCAAAAGTTAGGGCTAACATCGCTTTATAAGAACAGATCAGATCTAACCTCTTCAACACCCAAAAATGTTATGGGTTATCATTAACATCAGGTAATCAACCTTTACGGCTCGAAAAAACCAAAAGCGAGAACCGTAGGACAACATAGAACACGAAGAGAAGACACAATAAGTTAGCTCCTCACCGACTTTGTGGTGGGTAGGCACGTAGAGCTTCGAGTGACTCTCGTCAGCTTGAATCCTTCCTTCATCACCACCAATGGCACCGACCAAGCTATAATCCTTGACACTCCTTCGATTTGGTGAGACTCAAGCACCGCCATTACACCTTCATCCGAACAGTTTACCTCACCTCACCATCAGCGGCGGGTAGTTTTGTGGATGGTGGTAGTTTTGTGGTGGCGTGAGGTGTATGTAGAGAGAGAGAAAGAGAAGGAGAGAGAGAGAGATTGAAAGTCTGGAGAAAGAAAGGAAAAAGGAAGAAAAGGAAGCGGTGGTGGGACTGAGGTGTAAAACAGAGCACGTGGCAAGTAGAGGAGAGCATAAACCAAAACTTTTTTGAAAAATACCAAAGGCACTACGTACAGCCCACCATTGCATAAATACATTGCTAATTAGTATATAGGAAATGTTTAAATATATTATTCTAAGAATAGGTTTATGAAAAAAGTAATATCTATAACATTATATTTATATTTTTTTGTATACTTTGTAAGAGTGATATGACAAATGAAAGAAAATTTTATGGTTCTCACTTCTCACGTGACAATTAATTAATTTAAAATATTTCCTCTAAGCCGATGACCTTATGGTGCATTGGTAGCCCCATGAGTCTCACCTACAATAAAAAAAAAGGTTGAATCATAGGTTTTACCATAGTGGATCTTCAGATGGTGGGTTTCATTTGAAATTGTGGTAAACCATGTCACTAACGTTGTATGCATTCGCAGGCATATGTTAACTCTTTTTCATTAGACTTACCCAGGTGATCAAACTTTTGTTGTTTGTTTAAAAAAAAAAAAGAAATTTAACTTTTTATGGGCTTAAAAATTTCAACTTTCAATACAAATAACATCACACAATCACATATTAAGACAATCAAGCAAATCACCAAACCCATTTACAACCCCAAATCAATGATAAAATGCTAAAAAAATAAACTCTTGATAACAAATTAACAAACAAAACCCACATATAATAAAATGATTATTGTTATTATTGAGTTGGCAGCATGTTGATGTGTGCCATCTGTTGACCCATGCAGCATTCCTCGGGTCCAATCCTTCCTCCCTCCACTTCTTCTGCACACTCTCTTTGATATATTCAATGCCCTTTTCCTCCGCATTTTCTTTTCTCATCTACCCATAATATTCCCTTTCATTAACACAAAATGCAGCCTATATGTTTCTTGTTTGATCATCATTCTCAAGGTATTTCTAAATTTTTCTTCTTTTTGGTTGCTGATTTTTTCTGGGATTTTTGGAAATTGATAAATTGGAAGATTTATATTTGTTTGGATTATTATTTTTATAATTACTGAATGTTATGAATTTTAGGCTGATTTTTTGGGAATTTTTTTGTTTGATTTGATTTAAGATATTTGTGTAAATTATGTGGTAAATGTCGCATTAGTTAATGCATGTTAATTACTTGATTGTATAATTACTTGGATCATTAGCTAACAACTATTGTGACATGTTCTTTTTTCGGAATTAGTTTTATGTTGAGAACCGTATAAAGCATTTGTACGTATTGCATTGATTATTTAGTAAGAGAGATACTTAAAAGAGTGAGTTATGTGGTTCTCGTAGTTCTCAAAATAAAATTGGTGCGCCCCTGTATAATGTGGCTTCATTCGAGAACTGTAACAAAGTTGAGAAGCAAGGAACCAATCTTAGACGCTTGATCCGAACAACGAAGGTTCAATATTGAGTAATCATCGATATAGCTTAACGATAAATCGTTTGTCAGTGCAGATGTTGTGACATTCATTGTTAAAACTCACATATGATCAAGACACTTAAAATGGAAAGGGAATGCAACAAATCCTTAAAACTGTTACTAACACGCGGAATCAAAGAATTGAATGATAACGGCTTTGAGGGTTCACAAGATGACAGCGCCATTTTTAAAGATGTGTTTTTCGGGCATGAAAATGGCAGGAGTAGTAAAAGGTGTGTTGTAACTGGCGCGATCAATTTTGAAAATGACAATAATACCCCTAAAGATGTACCACGTCGATCAAACAGTGAGCATTCGGTTATGACAAACGAGGAGCATGCTGAAGACTTCATAGGACTGAAGCGAAGAAAGTTGTCAGAGCTAGAACGCTCTAGTGACAACTCTTGTTTGTGCCAGCGGGCTTCTGTTGTAACATGTCGTTTGGTTGAATCATCTGCCCGAGGTGTCAAATCCAGTTGCTATTTGCTTAGAGGACATATTCGCGATCGGGGCACAGTTAAATGTAGATTATCTCATTCCAACACTAATTATCCAAAAGTAGATAATGTGATTAAGGTTAATGTTTCATCAGCCTCTCAAGAAAGTCGAGCAACCGTTCCATGTTCCAAGAAAGTAGGAAAAGCTTCTTCCTTTACGGAACACAACAAAGATGACATCAGCGAGAGTAGGACTCGACTATCACCAAAGCCAAAGCCAAAGCCAAAGCCAAGGCCAAAGTTAAAGAAATTGGTCAAACATGATAAGGGTAGAGCTAGGAATAGCAGTCCTGGGAATTCTGTTACAAAACTAAAAGGTGTAAAACGGAATACACGTATCCGGAATGTTCCAAACAAGTCCAAAAACCGAAGAGGTAGTTACAGGTTGCTTCCACGTAAGCTAGAAGAGAATTGGTCTAGTTTTAGTGTAAGAACAGTGTTATCATGGTTAATAGATTTCGGTATTATTCATGTGAATGAAGTTATCCAGTACAGGAACCCACGCGATAATTCGCTGGTCAAAGATGGTATAATAACCCGAGAGGGTATATTATGTAAGTGTTGTGACAAGGTGTTTTCTGTTTCAAAGTTCAAGAGGCATGCGGGTTTTAGCTTAAATTGTCCATGTTTAAATCTTTTTATGGAGTGGAATAAATCCTTCATTTTGTGCCAAATGGAAGCTTGGTCAACTGAATATAAAGTCAAAAGCACCGCAGGTGCGGTACTCGTTGATGAAATTGATCAAAATGATGATTGTTGTGGTGTGTGCGGTGATGGGGGTGAGTTGATATGCTGTGATTACTGCCCGTCGACTTTTCATCAAGCGTGTTTGTGTCTGCAGGTTTGACTTTATTTCCTTGCGGCTATATTTTCCGTTGATTTTTGTAAGTTTCTTAAACATCTTGCTTAAAATCTTAAAAAGGCATATTTAAAATTTAACTAAAATGAAACGGGTCTAGCGGATGCATAAAACCGTAATGTCTCTTTTTATTTTTCTAAAATATATATTTTTAGTGTAATAATATAACTTTTGTAACCATGTTTTATACATAAATTACTTAAAAATATCAACAAAATATATAAAAAAATGTGTTTCGGGTCAACCGGACCCACTCATTTTCCACATTACCACTTCTTCTATGGTTTCGATTCTCCAGGAGATACCTGAAGGCGAGTGGTATTGTCCAAATTGCTCTTGCTGTAGTTGCGGGAACATGATCAAGGATAAGGACACGACTGTTCTGAAATGTTTGCAGTGTAGACATAAATGTAAGTTTCTGCATTTTTATCCACCTAAACTTGCTTTATTTCATGTTGATGGTTTGACTTTTGGATTATAGTTTTGGTTACATATTTTCTGTTCTGTTATATTTGTTATTCGTTATAACGAATCCATATGTATGGCTGACTATTGTTATGCTTGTATACAGACCACAAGAAATGTGGCAAGGAGACTGGACATGGAAGTGGACTGATACCTTCTACCTGGTTCTGTGGCGAAAGCTGTAAGGAGGTAGTATACGCAGTTAGTGCGTGTCGGGAAATGGGCTCTAGTTGAAACGGGTCATTTTTAGTATCGGCCAGGGACCGACCCAAGACCGGACAGATTAAGCATATTCGGTTCTGTTTTTGGTCTTGATTTTTGGGTTGAATTCAGGTTCTGTCCGGGTAGAAACCCAAATGTGAAAAATGTTAGCATAGAAAATTCGATATACGGTCCTAGCCCAAACATAGGCCAAGACCAAGACCAAGACCGTATATCGGTATGGTCTGACGCAGGCCACTAGGCCCAGCACCCAGGACACTTGACCTGCAAGCACTACTATTACATCATTTTGTGTCAGATTGTTTGAAATAAAAACTCAACCCAAATTGACCCGTTATACTTGGATAGTCTCAAATTCTTTGATAATCATCTCTTACAGATTAACTTGGGCCTTGAAACACGGGTCGGGCTTATGAATTCAATATCTGATGGATTCTCATGGACCCTCTTGAAGTGTGCTCATATAGACCAAACGCTTCTTTCTAATCAACATTTTGTTGCACTGAAAATCGAATGCAATCTGAAACTAGCCGTTGCCTTAACAATCATGGAGGAATGTTTTCTTCCGATGTTCGACCCGAGAACAGGTGTTGATATGATACCCCATGTGTTATACAATCTTGGGTGCGTAGTGAATACCTCGTTCTTGAATTCTTACTCGTTTACATTACTTACAATATAACATAAATATTTTACTAAACTTGATGTGCAGATCAGAATTTGCGCGGCTCAACTATGAAGGATTCTACACTGTGGTCTTGGAGAAAGATGACATGTTACTGAGTGTAGCATCCCTAAGGTACCTTGTGATACAAGTTACCATTGCAACACAACTCTATTTAAATGAAATTAAATTTCATGAATCTAAAATGGATCAAGCCCAATTAAATGGCATCCCGAAATTAACCAAATAACCGCTGTCACCAGCCCTCATATGAGCAGAATAAAGAGGTGATATTGTATCATACGGGTCGGATGAGGGGTACGTCATATGTGTGGTATGCTACTACTAACCGACAAGAAATGACTGACGTGACAAGTGATATGACTCATATGGCCCGTGTCACCTTTTTAGCCTTTCTATCCGGCCCGTAGAATGTGGCAGGTGCTCTGGTATCCGTTGTTGGGGGTGGTGTATTGATACAAGGACCCAATTAGATTTTATTTTAGTATACGATAATGATAATTCTCGTTCAGGATCCATGGTGCGGAAGTTGCGGAAATGCCACTCGTTGCAACGTCCGGGAAATATCAGCGCCAAGGAATGTGTAGGCGTCTCATTAATGCCATTGAGGAGGTACGAGTCACATTAAAGATTATTACTGTAATAATATAAGTTTTGTAACCATATTTTACACACTAATTATTTGTTTCTTTTGGCTTGTTTGTCAATGGTTGGCTGTTAACTTTGACTAGATAACTTCTGTTATGTGCTATGTTTAGCTGCTGAAGTCATTGAAGATCGAGAAGCTGGTGCTGTCCGCCATCCCCGATTTAGTTGAGACATGGACCAACAGCTTCGGGTTCACTCACTTGGAACCCGAAGACAAGAAGAAGCTGAGCAAAACTAACATGATGGTGTTTCCAGGAACAGTTTGGCTCAAGAAGTCCATGTACCAAAAGCCCATCCAAAGTTAGCGCTTTTCAACCTTTTCTTATGATTTATGATCCCCACTTCGGTGTAGAGTTGCACAAATCGGGTTTGGGCCCAAATCAGTTTGGGTTGAAACCGGTTCGGGCAGTGGCGCAGCATAGTTGAGGCAGGGAGGGGCGGCCAACCCCCCCGGATTTTCGTGCAGAAGTTCCGATTATATAGTATTCGTATAGAAAATTTTGAAAATATAGGGTTTCGACCCCCCGAAACTGGTTTTCGACCCCCGAAACTAGTGACTTCCGACCCCCTGAACCTTCGGGTCAAGCTTTGCCACTGGGTTCGGGTGTCAGGTTGGACCGGTAAAAAAACGGGGTTTAACATGTTCCGTTATTCGGGTAGGGATTGAACTGGTTTCAACCCTGCAGTTGGTTTGGGTCCAAACTGGGTTTGACCGAATTGGTTTCAAACTCGAGCCGGGTTTGGGTTCAAAATCGGATTCAAGTCACAACCCGGATTTTCGGTGCACCTCTACTTCTGTATTTGGCAAAATGGGCCGGGCTAGGTGGGTTGCATCAATCCATGAACAAAACAGAACTCGGTACGTATAAAATTTTCGGAAAAAAATGCGTAAATTTACACTTCTGAACAAAAAAACGGTGCCCCCGGGCCCCAGCAAAGCTTCGCAAATGCTTGAAAGTAAAATTAGTGGAACATGGGTTAACAAACAAACATGGGGGGTGAATAGGTTGTATTCAAATAAGCCTATGGTCTTGAACTGGTGTCTTGTTAATGATAGGTCCATAATCGTGAACGGGTCGGTGACCCGATATAAAACATCCTATTCCTAACTGTGCCTGAAATATTGTTATATGAATAGGTACTCCAACAGAAGCAACAGCTAAAGAAGATAGGAATGTGTGCAAGGGGTTGCTGCAGAAAGAAGATGGTGATTTGAAGCTCTCAAATGAAGAAAAGATGTCAAGATTTGAAGGAACTTGTTTTGAGATGGTTTGTGGTGTGAAATAATAATAATAATAATGTGTAGTGGCAATGTTAGAAAAAAAGGTTATGCTACAAACATAGAAGCAATGAGGTTGTAAATGTCACACCCTCAAAATCCACTTGTGGAGTTTTACCGCGAGACGCATGACAAACCAGGATCCAAGTCAACGATCACAATAAACAATACTAAATGAACATATGCAATTTCAAAACATAGTTTAAAAATCCCCAATTACAGCGGAAGCTTATTCTCAAACATAATCCAAAAGTAAACCAAATTATTTAATGTTCGAAAACCGTGCAACCCTAACTAGACGCCGTGCAGATGCGTGCGCCCTAGTTCCATAGTGCTACCTTAGCGACCTGAGAAAACATGTAAGAGTTACGTCAGCACAAAAATGCTGGTGAGTTCACAGGTTTTGTAATCAAAGTATCAAGTTCAACCTGTCCATACTATATCAATTTGTAAACCAAGTACGCTAGCTAGGCGTATGTTTTGTTACTACAACGATTGGAAAACCATTACTAACTCGCAAACCAGATGTTGTGCCCGAATAGTAAACCTGTTCCTGTTTGAGACAATATGCACTCGCCCGGCCCTCCAAGCCGACGAGCGGGGTTGGTCACTCCCAATAGATCTATTCACATTTCCCCGTTGTGCTAACCCGCACATTCATGGTTTCCCCCGGGACTTCCAAAGATCGTATAGTAAACCATAGAAACCCATAGTATGACAGTTGTTACCAAAACATAAGTTTAACACATGTTTTCTCCCCCAAAAAGTGAAACCAGTTAAAAGAGGGGCCGTAAACTCACCTTAACGTGCCAGCAAAGAATCCGAACAACAAGTAATATATGCTACCGACACCCTAATAACAGTGTCATTAAGTGAGTATAGGCGTAATATCATTACACCATATAACTCGTTTGTCCAAGGCATTTTAAATGTTCAAAAGCGTGTAAGTGACACCTAGTGATTCTACATGCATAAGTAAATCCTACGGACCCGTTGGTGAATACGTTTGTAACAATTAGTTTCTACATTCCGTATGTGTCTCAGACAAGTGTACTTCAGTTACATGTCAATTCCATACCACCTAAGACCTCAATTAATCACATAAGCACATAATACACAATCTGTGTTTTCAGGACAAATTGTGCGCCATCAAAACGAATTTATTTAAAATAGAAAATCAGTGAGTTAACCTCCCAAATTTTTATTGAATTTTCTTTGGGATTCACTTAACAATACCTATTTTTGTTTTGTCTTAAATCCAAACACAAAAATAATTAAAATTCGTCTAATACATCTATGTTCAGAAAACCTTCCTAACAGGTCAGTTTGGTAGATAAATTCCCAAATATTGTGTTTTCATCCAAACGGGATGAATCCACTTGGAAAACTCATATTACTCCAATATTAACCTTCTGTAAAAATTTCACAACCCAACTCTTTATAAAACTTGATTTATGATGTTTCAAAGTTGACTCAGTTTGATACCCGAAATTCTGACCTGACCTATTTTAAATGAAAATTCCAAAAACATATCAAACGACATCCAAATCAGATGATTTTGTCCATTCTAAAAAGCTAAGACAATGTACAATCTATTCATGCAAAGAATCGATCAAACCAATTATTTTCAAGCCACGAAACAGACCCTACAAGTCGACATTCAGAATCTGTCCAGATTCTAATCATGCAATATTATCAATTATATCAAACCCTAGTTGCATATTATCAATCAATAACACCTAATAATCATCATACAACATTAGTAAGAACCACATCTGATCAAAACCCTAATTATACATCACAAACATCATTATTCACAAACCCTAGAAGTCTAAAACATCAAGAACATGCATAATCATGCAAAACATATAACATTCATAATATAACAATGTGCTTGACCCTTTTAATCTTCGTAATCATCATGTTTTAACTTTTATAAAATACTTTCAGACCTGGACAAACAAGGTTTTGATGTTTTAAAACAATTTAAAGAAGATTAAAACATAAGGGAATGAAGATTATACCACAAACACTCCAAAACAACCAACCGAACGCTCTCCAAGCTTCCCGATTGATGTTCTTGAGATTTAGCAGGTGGTTTAGGGTTAATAATTCGTGTGGGGCAGAAAGGGGGCGATTAGGGTTGAGTTTAGGGGTTGCATGGGGGTTAAGGATGCTTAAATAAGAGTTTAAGGCGGTTTAAACCCGTCAGACATGAGCGAGCGGCTGCTCGGGCCCTGTTAGCAGCCGCTCACAGGCCCGAGGCCCTCGTTCGTGTCTCGTTTCATCACCCGACGCGTTATCCTTTGACGTTTTCGTTATTTCGGACCGTAACAAGTGCAACCCCATGCGTTAAGACCCTAATCAACCTCATACTCCACTTTTAGTGATTTTTATTAACGTATTCGGTTTAGGTTCACATAGTCACGTATGGTTTTCACATAAGTTCATCAACTATCACAGAGACACATAAGTTCGTTATTCACCAACGTCCGAGGTTCACTAATCATGTAATCACATATTAACTCACAACAATGCACGTATGTCCCATCTAGCTATCTAGCTAACCCTAGTTAAGTATAATATACGCGTGACTCGCTAAGGTAGACTTTAATCTAGACAACGTTGTTAACCAGAATTTGTCGGGTGTCACATCATCCCCACGTTAAAAGAATTTTCGTCCCGAAAATTGCACAAGTACCAAAAGGAATAACAAAAGAAATAGACAAAAGATAGAAACCAAGAGAGAGATTTACCCGAGTTGTCAAAATTGCACAAGTACCAAAAGGAATAACAAAAGAAACAGACAAAAGATAGAAACCAAGAGAGAGATTTACCCGAGTTGTCACATCATCCCCACGTTAAAAAGGAATCTCGCCCCGAGATTCATTCAGCTGTAGTGGTAACATATCTCGATTCGAACGCTTCCTTAGGAAAGAGATGAGGATACTTAGACTTCATCTGATCCTCCCGTTCCCAAGTGTACTCTGGTCCCCGGTTCGAGTCCCAGCGAACCCTAACAATGCGAATCTTGCTGTGACGTAGGCTACGAATCTTGTAATCAAGAATCTCAACAGGTTCCTCCACAATCCGAAGACGATCATCAACCTTGATATCTTCCAGTGGAACAATAAGAGACTCGTCAGCCAGACACTTCTTTAAGTTGGACACATGGAAGACGTTATGTACGTTGCCGAGCTCCGTCGGTAAATCAAGACAATATGCCACCGGTCCAATCCGTTCCAGAATTGTAAATGGGCCGACATACCGAGGGTTGAATTTGCCACGCTTCCCAAAGCGTATGACGCCCTTCCACGGTGAAACTTTCAGAAGTACCTTGTCATCAACTTGGAATTCCAATGGCTTGCGACGCTGATCAGCATAACTCTTTTGCCGATCCCGTGCCGCTGCCAACCGGTTACGAATCTGTACGATCTTTTTCGAAGTTTCGTACACTAGCTCAGCCCCAGTGAGTTGACTCTCACCCACCTCAGCCCAACAAAGAGGAGACCGGCATTTCCGCCCGTACAGTGCCTCGAACGGAGCTGCCTTGATGCTCGTGTGGTAACTGTTGTTGTAAGAGAATTCTACTAACGGTAGGTGAGCTTCCCAACCTTTGCCAAAATCGATCACACATGCTCGCAGCATGTCTTCTAAGGTTTGAATCATGCGTTCACTCTGACCGTCAGTCTGTGGGTGATAAGCTATACTCATGTCCAGCTGAGTACCCAAAGCCTTGTGCAAAGACTTCCAGAAGTGAGAAGTAAAGTGGGAGTCACGATCCGAAATAATAGAAACCGGCACCCCGTGCTTAGAAACAACTTCCTTCAGATAAAGACGAGCCAAACGATCCATGGTGTCGGTCTCCTTAATAGCGAGAAAATGGGCTGATTTCGTCAACCGATCAACAATCACCCATATCTTATCATTCCCGCTCGGTGACTTAGGTAGTTGCGTGACAAAATCCATTGTAATCCGTTCCCATTTCCACTCCGGAATTTCAGGTTGTTGCAAGAGACCCGACGGTTTCTGGTATTCTACCTTGACCTTAGCACAGGTCAAGCATTTGCTCACGTATGAGGCTATATCCGACCTCATGTTTGGCCACCAGTAAAGGACCTTCAGATCTTGGTACATCTTATCCGAACCAGGATGAATAGAATACCGGGACTTGTGAGCCTCATCAAAAACAAGCTCCCGAAGTCCCCCGAATAAAGGAACCCATATGCGTTCTGCGAAGTAGTGCAGGCCATCAGGCCTTCGCTCGAGGTGCTTGTCGGCACCGTGCATAGTCTCAGCTTTAAGGTTTTCCTCCTTCAAAGCTTCTAACTGAGCAGAACGGAGTTGGTCAGGTAGAGAGGAATGAATGGTGAGCTGCAACGCCCGAACGCGACGAGGATTAATTGATTCCTTCCTGCTCAAGGCGTCTGCTACTACATTTGCCTTGCCAGGATGGTACTTAATGGCGCAATCATAGTCGTTCAGGAGTTCAATCCAACGACGCTGTCGTATGTTCAAATGTTGTTGGTCGAAAATATGTTGAAGACTCTTGTGATCGGTGTAGATGGTGCATTTGGTACCGTACAAGTAATGTCTCCAAATTTTCAACGCGAAAACCACTGCACCCAATTTCAAGTCATGGGTGGTGTAGTTCCTCTCGTGCACCTTGAGTTGACGAGAAGCATACGCAATCACTTTCTCGCGTTGCATCAACACGCAACCGAGACCATGAATAGAAGCATCACAGTAAACAACGAAATCATCAGGGCCTTCAGGCAAGGACAAAATAGGAGCAGAACAAAGTTTAGACTTCAGTTTTTGAAATGCTGACTCCTGTGGTTCACCCCAGGCGAATTTTCTATCCTTCTGAGTAAGAGTGGTGAGGGGTTGAGCGATCTTCGAGAACCCCTTAATGAAACGACGATAATAGCCCGCAAGGCCTAGGAATTGCCGCACCTCAGTTGGCGTCTTTGGTGCTCCCCAGTCCTTGATCGCTTCGATCTTAGCTGGATCGACATGAATTCCTAGTTCATTAACCACATGTCCTAGGAACTGAACTTCGCGTAACCAAAAGTCACACTTTGAGAACTTAGCGTAAAGTTGTTCCCGTCGCAAAAGTTCCAAAACCAAGCGCAGGTGTTCCTCGTGTTCGGTCTTGTTCTTGGAGTAAATCAGGATGTCATCAATAAACACAATGACGAACTTGTCAAGATATGGTTTGCAAACACGGTTCATCAAATCCATGAAAACCGCCGGTGCGTTTGTGAGACCGAAAGGCATGACCAAGAACTCAAAATGGCCATAACGTGTACGAAAGGCAGTCTTTGCAACGTCAGCTTCCCTTACGCGCAACTGGTGATAACCGGACCTCAAATCAATCTTAGAGTAGTAGCTAGAACCCTGGAGTTGGTCGAATAGATCATCAATACGTGGAAGAGGATAACGGTTCTTGATGGTCACTTTGTTCAATTCTCTGTAATCCACACACAATTGAAAACTTCCATCCTTCTTCTTAACGAACAGAATCGGGGCTCCCCAAGGGGAAGAACTTGGTCTAATGAAACCCTTGTCCAAGAGTTCCTGTAACTGACTGGACAATTCCTGCATCTCGGGAGGTGCAAGACGGTAGGGGGCCCGAGCAATAGGAGCAGCTCCCGGTACAAGATCAATACTGAACTCAACCTGACGATGGGGAGGAAGACCAGATAAATCATCGGGAAATACATCAGGAAACTCGCGTACAACAGGAATATCGTCGATCTTCTTCTCATCGGTAGAGGAAACAGATAAAAGTGCCAAAACAGCCGAATAACCCTTTCGAAGATACTTAAGGGCTTTCATGCTGGAGATGAGATTTAGCGGAGCACCGCCCTTGATACCGTACACCGAAAGGAATTCTCCATCAGGGAGGGGAATCCGAATAATCTTGTCGTAACAAATGATCTCAGCGCGATACAAAGACAACCAATCCATGCCTACAACAACGTCAAAACTACCCAAAGGTACCGGCATAAGGTCGATGGGGAAAGAAAAACCCGACAACTCTAGTTGACACTCCCGAAGGATACAAGTAGCTTCAATCTTTTTACCGTCAACCAACTCAATTACATACTTAGCCTTTAATGGTACGGGTACTACATCTAGCAGTCGACTAACTTCCATAGATATAAAACTTTTATTGGCACCGGAATCAAATAAAACACTAACAGAGCGATTATTGAGAAGGAATGTACCGGTAACTGTGTCAGGATCCTGTCTAGCCTCTGCGGCTCCAATGACGAAGGCACGTGCATTCCTGCCACCGCCCCCGTTGTTCCCGTTACCATTTCTGTCTCTCACATCCCCACCCTGCTTCAGTTTCGGGCACTCCTTCTTGTAATGACCAGTCTCCCCACAGTTGTAACAACCCTGTTTTCCCGTAGTTCCTTGAGCAGTAGGAGCCGAGTTAGTAGTTGGGGCCTGGGTCGATGGAAGTGTCGCCCGACAGTATTTAGCAAAATGCCCAAGTCGCTGACAGCGATGGCAACGATTACGGTCGCCGTCCCCCTGATGATGACGCCCACATTTGTTACATTTAGGTAATTTCCCCGCATAACCACCCTGTTTGGTACCAGAAGAAGAAGAACCCCCGCTATCAAACCTCTTACCCTGTTGTGCTGATGCTGGCACAGATCCTTTCCCCTCATTATCCCACTTACGCTTGTTATTCTCCGGGGCCTTGACAGTCGGACCCTTAGCAGGCAAAATACCCTCATTCACCTTCAAGTTTGTCATCCTGTGAGCCGATCGAACCACCTCTGAGTATGTAGGAAGATTCCCCGCAGCCACCAACCCTGCGATCTCTGGTACTAGCCCCGAGATATAGTGTTCAATCCTCCTATATTCTGGCACATGCAGATCAGGACACAGCACTACCAACTCATTATGCCTTACCGTATACTTTTCAATCTCTGACCCGGTCATCTTGAGATTCCACACCTCATGCTCTAGCTTCTGAACTTCTTCCCTTGGACAGTACTCTCGCTTCAGTAGTTGAACAAAATTTTCCCAAGGCATAGCATAAGCCTCCCCTATACCCATATTCTGGGTGATATTGTTCCACCAAGTCAAAGCAACATCCTGGAATAACGCAGCAGCATACTTGACTCGATCCTCTGGGAGACAGTTGCACATCAGAAACACTGACTCCACCTTTTCCAACCACCTGAGCAAGCTCACCGCACCCTCAGTGCCAGAGAATTCCTGGGCTTACAGTCCCGAAACATCTTGTAGGTACACATAGGTGGGGGTGGGTTAACAGGACCACCACCACCATTGTGCCCTAACTGAAAGGCAGCTTGCAGCAAGTTGTTCAGATCTTCTTGTGTTAGGTTTACACCTCCACGACCACCACCACCACCACGACCACCACCACGCCCACCAGCGCGGCCACCTCCACGTCCTCCTCGTACTCCAGACATGATTCTGACAGAAAGAACGAGAAAATTTCAGTTTCACAGCTAATGGTAACCACTAGCGTTTACAAGATCAAAGCTAGATCCAACCCAGGACTATCCATTCAAACCCAGAGCTCACTAGGGCTTTCATGCATTTCGGTTTATGATTTTGTGTGCACCCAAAATGATAAACCGCTCTACATGGTCCTCCAAGTGTTCTCCTAGTTCAAAGTTCAAATCACCGAACATAGACTCTTAGCTATACACCGTAATGCTACGGTAGTTTATGGCAAGTGTTTCTATTGGAGTATGAAAGGGAGATGTCCGAGCCTTGGATAAATCTCAAGAGTACACGATTTACCCCAATATACCACACTTCCTAGAAAGCAAGTAACCCGACTAAGATAGAATGGATGATGTAACATAGGAAGGTCAGATGATTTATAGACACCCCGACAAGGCCATACGTAATCCACCATAATGTTTAGTACTATGTGATCGTCTAGTGTGTGCGACTCGGCTATAGACTAGACTCTACATGCAGTCCTAGTTCACTATAACCATTGACTCTGATACCAATCTGTCACACCCTCAAAATCCACTTGCGGAGTTTTACCGCGAGGCGCATGACAAACCAGGATCCAAGTCAACGATCACAATAAACAATACTAAATGAACATATGCAATTTCAAAACATAGTTTAAAAATCCCCAATTACAGCGGAAGCTTATTCTCAAACATAATCCAAAAGTAAACCAAATTATTTAATGTTCGAAAACCGTGAAACCCTAACTAGACGCCGTGCAGACGCGTGCGCCCTAGTTCCATAGTGCTACCTTAGCGACCTGAGAAAACATGTAAGAGTTACGTCAGCACAAAAATGCTGGTGAGTTCACAGGTTTTGTAATCAAAGTATCAAGTTCAACCTGTCCATACTATATCAATTTGTAAACCAAGTACGCTAGCTAGGCGTATGTTTTGTTACTACAACGATTGGAAAACCATTACTAACTCGCAAACCAGATGTTGTGCCCGAATAGTAAACCTGTTCCTGTTTGAGACAATATGCACTCGCCCGGCCCTCCAAGCCGACGAGCGGGGTTGGTCACTCCCAATAGATCTATTCACATTTCCCCGTTGTGCTAACCCGCACATTCATGGTTTCCCCCGGGACTTCCAAAGATCGTATAGTAAACCATAGAAACCCATAGTATGACAGTTGTTACCAAAACATAAGTTTAACACATGTTTTCTCCCCCCAAAAGTGAAACCAGTTAAAAGAGGGGCCGTAAACTCATCTTAACGTGCCAGCAAAGAATCCGAACAGCAAGTAATATATGCTACCGACACCCTAATAACAGTGTCATTAAGTGAGTATAGGCGTAATATCATTACACCATATAACTCGTTTGTCCAAGGCGTTTTAAATGTTCAAAAGCGTGTAAGTGACACCTAGTGATTCTACATGCATAAGTAAATCCTACGGACCCGTTGGTGAATACGTTGGTTACAATTAGTTTCTACATTCTGTATGTGTCTCAGACAAGTGTACTTCAGTTACATGTCAATTCCATACCACCTAAGACCTCAATTAATCACATAAGCACATAATACACAATCTGTGTTTTCAGGACAGATTGTGCGCCATCAAAACGAATTTATTTAAAATAGCAAATCAGTGAGTTAACCTCCCAAATGTTTACTGAATTTTCTTTGGGATTCACTTAACAATACCTATTTTTGTTTTGTCTTAAATCCAAACACAAAAATAATTAAAATTCGTCTAATACATCTATGTTCAGAAAACCTTCCTAACAGGTCAGTTTGGTAGATAAATTCCCAAAAATTGTGTATTCATCCAAACGGGATGAATCCACTTGGAAAACTCATATTACTCCAATATTAACCTTCTGTAAAAATTTCACAACCCAACTCTTTATAAAACTTGATTTATGATGTTTCAAAGTTGACTCAGTTTGATACCCGAAATTCTGACCTGACCTATTTTAAATGAAAAGTCCAAAAACATATCAAACGACATCCAAATCAGATGATTTTTCCCATTCTAAAAAGCTAAGACAATGTACAATCTATTCATGCAAAGAATCGATCAAACCAATTATTTTCAAGCCACGAAACAGACCCTACAAGTCGACATTCAGAATCTGTCCAGATTCTAATCATGCAATATTATCAATTATATCAAACCCTAGTTGCATATTATCAATCAATAACACCTAATAATCATCATACAACATTAGTAAGAACCACATCTGATCAAAACCCTAATTATACATCACAAACATCATTATTCACAAACCCTAGAAGTCTAAAACATCAAGAACATGCATAATCATGCAAAACATATAACATTCATAATATAACAATGTGCTTGACCCTTTTAATCTTCGTAATCATCATGTTTTAACTTTTATAAAATACTTTCAGACCTGGACAAACAAGGTTTTGATGTTTTAAAACAATTTAATGAAGATTAAAACATAAGGGAATGAAGATTATACCACAAACACTCCAAAACAACCAACCGAACGCTCTCCAAGCTTCCCGATTGATGTTCTTGAGATTTAGCAGGTGGTTTAGGGTTATTAATTCGTGTGGGGCAGAAAGGGGGCGATTAGGGTTGAGTTTAGGGGTTGCATGGGGGTTAAGGATGCTTAAATAAGAGTTTAAGGCGGTTTAAACCCGTCAGACATGAGCGAGCGGCCGCTCGGGCCCTGTGAGCGGCCGCTCACAGGCCCGAGGCCCTCGTTCGTGTCTCGTTCATCACCCGACGCGTTATCCTTTGACGTTTTCGTTATTTCGGACCGTAACAAGTGCAACCCCATGCGTTAAGACCCTAATCAACCTCATACTCCAGTTTTAGTGATTTTTATTAACGTATTCGGTTTAGGTTCACATAGTCACGTATGGTTTTCACATAAGTTCATCAACTATCACAGAGACACATAAGTTCGTTATTCACCAACGTCCGAGGTTCACTAATCATGTAATCACATATTAACTCACAACAATGCACGTATGTCCCATCTAGCTATCTAGCTAACCCTAGTTAAGTATAATATATGCGTGACTCGCTAAGGTAGACTTTAATCTAGACAACGTTGTTAACCAGAATTTGTCGGGTGTCACAGTAAATATTTAAGAAAATGAAGATGGCACTAGTGGAGGCCAAGTTTTGCAAGTAGAGTAGTATCTAGGAACATAAGTTGTAGTGTAGTCATGTGCTAGTTTTAAGTGTTTTTAAGTTTTAACTAACAAAATAAAGCAGGGAAGAAAGATTCAATTTGTATATATTTTATTTTCCAGAAAGGGGTGGCGGCGCAGCTTGTTACCCGCCTACTTACTGTCCTTATGTAATTTATTTTTTATTTTTAATGAAAAATTCAACATAAAAAAATTAATACTTGTTTTCTCAATTCACGTATTTCGGGCAAAGAAATTGGAATTGGAATTTGAAAGAACCGGAACTGATTGAACAAATTATGATTACAGTTTGATTTGTGGTGCGGGGTTGCTGATGGGGGTGACAGTTAAAGATGGGAAGTCCACGCCACACCTCCAATCAATGGATGCCACGTGATTTAAATGTGTGCGTTTTTCTTTATCAACTAGTGTTTTATTCTGCGCGTTGCGGCGGTAGTACTTTACATTGTGTGTCACGGCGGTACCACTACAATCTTGACACACGATGTAGAAGTAGTTGCTAAAAGAAAAAATTAACTTTATTGAAGTTTAGGGACTTTATGATAACTCTAGTATTTTCCACGTGCGTTACGATATTGACACGTGGTGTAGTCGTCAAAGAATAAGAAAAAGTAACTTTATTGAAGTTTAAAGACTGCATGATAACTTTATTAAAGTGTATTATGTAAATGAAAAAAATACAAGTTTATAAGAAATGTAAAAGCCATTCACATAGTTACTGTAGCAAAAGTATGTTTTCATTTGATATATATAATAATAATGGGTATCATCTGTACGCAACTAATTAGGAACAAATCAAACTATGTAGCTTATTTGTTTATCGTGATGTATATTTACGAATTTGGAATAGCTTATCAACCAAATAGATGGCACTATACACTGTACTAAATCAAACAACACATCATAAACAAGTTTACTGGTTATCAATTACTTTATCGACAATGGTGTTGACTTAATAGCTTCAAATATACCTCAAAGTTAATGGCTTTGCATATATTGCCTCAAGTGCGTAGGTATTCGAAAAGAAGCACCACTGAAGGGACGCGCGTGCGCGAGCATAACAATGCACGTCAACCCTAGCATAAAGGCATAAGAAACTTTTGTGGGTCCCACGCGATACCTAGGACGTGAAAGCTGATGAGAGAGAACGAAAGGGACGTTTAGCCAATTTAAGGAAAAAAATATCTGCCCCATGATCTCCCAACTCCCACCAATCAGCTGGGTGTAGCAAGGACAGAAAGCACAAGCAGCAAGGATAGTCGACCGATCAGAGAGAGATAACACATTATTCCACCACGGTTAGCACCAGTGGGGCTCGCGCAAATGAGTTGTCAATTCCAATGAGCCAATAGGCATACATCATTCATACTATTAATACCCCTTCCCGTTATGGAAAAAGGGTCGGTCATTCTTGTAAGGAAAAAATACTAAATACTACCCTTGGATTGTGACAGATTTGGTCGATTCACTGTCCACTTTTTTTTTTATCGGCTAATTTCCGCCCCTTTTTTACATCATCTTTTTAAATACTCCCCCTTTTTTTTTGCCTCTTATGAGCCTTGAACTCGCAACCTCACCTTTAAAACTCAATCACCTTTACCACCACACCACAAGAGGTGGGGCAATTCATTGTCCACTTTTTACTCAATATTTATCCTTGTAATCGTCACTATCATAATAAATAAACATCTCTTCACCCTCTTTATATTATTGGGTATTATTTAAATCGGTGTTTCTTCAACCACATTCTTTGCAAACATTCATCATTCGCAATTTTTGCTCAGTCTCCATCGACCACTTTCTCTTCGAATGCATCCTAAATTGTATGTATATCAATATTAAAACCTTATAAATCATATATGCACCACCTGTAACGTCCATGTTAGCAGTTAAAACAAATAAACAATCATTATCATACTCAGTAAATCTTATCAATAGCAAAGCTAAGGTAGGGTCTAAGAAGGGTAAGATGTAAACTGATAGTAGATGTTTTCATGGACCCGCTATCTTGTTTAATCAAACTAGCACTCGCACCTTCGATTGTTGGAGATGTGGTAGCATCAAGGGTGCTGGTACTTGGAGAACTGGGGCTCGAGTTCCTTGGTTGGTTCAGGGCATGACAGTGCGGACAGTAGTATGTAATGAACGGAAAATCCTCTTTCCTGGCAAGACCTGTAAAATTTAGGTTCGGGCCTGGTTGACCGAGAAAGTCAGAACACTTTTTGTCAAAAAAATCAAGTCAAAGATGGTTGCAAAAGATTATACTATTATAGTATCAGCAACAACATATTTTGAATCAGATGGTTACGTAAAAAATACACTAAGGCAACTTTTGACCCGTTCATAACAAGAAACAGAACATCAAATTATACTTTATTATGTGGTATTTCTAATGAATATCGCTGATAGAAAATACTTACCATTATGCATGTGACAGTTGCCACATATAAGCGCATAAGATTGTGAGGGATCCTCTCCCACAAGCAATTGTGCCGTGCGAGTCGAGCAATCCATCCGCCATCTTGAGACCCAAAAGCTGTAGGGTTGTGATGCTCAACAACTACCTGATGATTATGTGGAGAAATCTCATTTTCTGCATGTTGATACATTTCCATGTCATTACCTCCCTTGGATGTATTTCTTTTCCTCAAACCACTCGAGTTCACAGGCTCGATATCATTGCTCATCCCAGTAGCTTCAGAGTTATGCTGCAACTCGTCTCCTAGGTACACTTTTAGCCCAGAATCGGCACCCAATTTTGATGCAAGTACGGTTGCAGCTGCCGCCTTGGCTGTGGGATCAGAGTCATATTTCTGCAAAGAGAAAAAAGTTTTGACACCTTTCTTTTGGGATGCATGGAACGGTTTCGCATGATAAAGCGTATTGGGTTTAAAAAGCGTGTGGCGATAGGGTCCCCGAGCTGAGGCGAGAGGGGAAGGTGCACACATCAAGTACATGAGGCGCAAGGTAGTTATATAACGTTTTTAATATTTATATTAGGTTTCTAGCATCGTACCCGAACGTTAAATATAAATAACCTCTATATACGATTTTATATAGAAACAGCCTCTATGTACAACCTAAAACGCTATAGTTACAACCTCTTGATGCACAAAATCTGCCAATGTACAAGAATCGTCGAAAGCAATTTGATATGCGTCTCGTGTACAACTATCACCTCACAGGCTCACAACATTGGAAGCACTGCCCTTCCCGCCTCAGTGCGGCATGCTTGTTAAAACCAAGTAAAATAGTAGCTCTTAGATGTACCTGAATTAGTTGCTGAGTAGCATAATAATTGCTTCGTTCTTTAAGTTCATCAATTTTGGCTTGCCTTTCAGCCCGAAGCCTGTCTACAGATTTCTGATCCCTGCTATCGCCTAAATGAGAAAGCAAAGAACAAAAACTATCTAGTCACATTGTGTTGGCAGATATATGTGTTTGACAAAAATAAACATGAGATTCATATCGGGTCGCTAAAAAGGACAAAAGATTGCAAACAACATCATCATCATCATACTCAGTTAATCCCACCTATAGCAAAGCTAAGGTAGGGTCTGAGGAAAAAGATTGCAAACAACGTGAAAGCAAAAAACTTTTCATCAAACTAGGTTACAAGCATTACAACTTACGCATTCTTGTGAAGCTAAAAAGTGCCCAGTACAAAGCCGATGATGAAGCAGGCAAAAGAAATATAGGTAGAACTCGCAGTGCCCTCATTTGCCAATCTAAGCCAACGGTTCTTGTTGTAATTATAGCATAAACCAGTGCGACAACCTATAATAACAGAAAATCAACATGTGGATAAGAAAAGGCCTTAAAATAGGAATGGTCACTTACACATCATTTCGATTAAACAATGTTGCAGAAGGCGCTAGGCGGGTGGTGAGGTGGAGCCTAGGGACTAGTTGGGACTAGGCGGAATTAGGAGTTTTGGTATTTTTTTATACGTATTTTATATATATATACAAAATTTAGGTGTTTTTTAAAAATATGTTAAGATATATACACTAATACTTAGATATATGCACATAATACTAAGAAATACTTAGAAATTTAAAAAATAAAAATAAAAAAAATTTAAAAGAACCACCGCCTAGGCCCGCCTAATGGCCGACTAATATCTCCGCCTAGGGGCTTATTCCTATATTAGTCACCGCCTAGCGCCTAGGCCGATTTTTACAACACTGCGATTAAATGATTGATTCTAACAAATATTTGCCACTTTGGTAATATAATTGTATTGAAATTAACAGAAAATATGTATTTCAAATCCTTTTAACACTTCAGTCACCATTTACAATAACTTGTTTATTCAAAAAGATTAAAATGATTGTCTCTAGAGTTCTAGTTTCACCAATTTTCATGTTACAAACCACATCTGTAACAGACGGGCAGTGCAGACCTAGGTACACAGGGCTGGTGCCACATGACCTAGGAAGTCAAAGGCTCAAGGCGCAAAAGGTGAGTCTGTCGCCTATTCACAAGGTTCTTAAAAGCGCACACTCAAGACAAGCAAGGCACACGTGTAATCAGGCTATTTTCAGCTGTTTAGACTACTTAAAGACCGTTCAGACTTTTTTTTTACAGATTTGGGCAAGTTTTTTTCTAGATTTTTTGTGCACGCCTGCACGCAAGGTACTACTGCTGCGCTGGGCTGTGCCTGGAGACCTAGGCATGCGCCTTTGACTACTATGCAGGCAACATCAGTAAAATAATAATTAATATGTAACATTCGTATCCGACAGTTCAAATGCCACATTAGATATGTCGCCATAAGTATTCCAAATATTACCTCAAGAAGAACCGAAACAACGATCAAATTCCTCGCTGTCGCCCTCCAACTCGACGATCTCCTCTTCATTCTAGCAACAAGAGCAGCCTCTTCGTTTGATATATACTGCAACCTCTTCTCGATATCATCACGCTTCCATAACCGAGACCAAAACCCCCTCTGTGTCTTCTTTTTCTCTCCATCCACTACTTCCTTTCCAACTTTCTTTTCAGCCATTTATCCTACTCAAACAAATCACCACAAGTTACACAACTAAAACCACATTAGGGGTTTAAACGAGCCCAACAGCTCGTGAGCTACTAGGGGCTTGTTAAAACTTCATATCGAGCCAAACTTTTACTGAGCTCATTAAACAAACGAGCTCGAGTTTTAGCAGTCCAGCTTCACATATCAAGCTCAAGTAGGCTCGTAAACGATGTTTTTTATTTATATAATTTTTTGAATTATTTATATGATAACTATTATTTTCTTTATATTAAAGATGCCACACTTTAATAGTGTGGCATCTCTAACTTGCACCCAGTGGCGGATTCAGAATTTTTTTTTACGGGGGGCACAAATTGGTCGAGTTAAAGAAGATGGGTCAAAACACGTCAGGTCAAAATGGGTCGGGTAAAAACAATTTATACTTATCCATATTGTAAGACTAATGTTTACTTAATAAGACCATAAATTTGTGAATATTTGAAAAATAAAAGAACTTATATATAAAACAACTTAATTTACAAATGTAAAATGAGATCACTAACATATGAACCAGGGATCTCTTTTGGAGGTCCTGGGTTCGATTCCCACGAGGAACATAATGAGAAATGATGGATGACTTATGGCCTATGGTCACGAGTTCGAGTCTTGATCTCGCCCAGGTTTTACCAATCCTTCACCGTCGTGCCTACGGACAAGTGAGGGGTTGGGTTTTCCCCGGTTTCAGGAACTGCATGGGCGGACTTGACTACGCCAACCGCCTGAGGTACGTATAGGCCCTCCATTGGGTTGGTCGTGGAAGTATGTCCATAGTGTGGGGACTCCTTTGGGTAGTCAGGCAGAAATGTTTGTTGCCATTAAAAAAACATATACATTTAATTTAAATACATTAAATTATTGGTATTCAAATGGTGCAAGGAAGGTTGAATTTGTGTAAAAGCTTTATTATATTGTAAGAAAATTAAGTAATTAAAAAAAGTATTTAAGCGTATGATAAAACAAAAGACTAATAAAAAAAATTATTTTTGGACTTAACCACCTATTCCCTCCTAGCTGGGCACTAGTTTCCTTTTATTTGCTTTAGTTGTTTACTTGTTTTTCAGCTTCTCAATATATTTGCTTTATATATCTCTTTCAAAGTTCGTCATTTTCACAAAAAACCAGACAATCGGAAAACTCGAATTTTTTTACTCCCTCCTCCCTGCTCCCTATTTTCTCCTCTTTTTTACTTTCACAACACTAAAACATATAATTTTAAAGGTTTAACTAAAAAACTCTTCACAAAAACATATATTAGATGAAAGCTTTGGTTCGTCAGAGGGTAATCGAACGTCGTTCCGTCGATGCGTACGGTGGGCACATGCCCACCCTCTCTCCTTAGTGGATCCGCCACTGTAGGCTCTCTGTGCTAACATGCACCGCCCTATTTTGCTAACGTGAACCATATTTTTTTGTTATTTTTTTACTTTTTAGAAATGAACATTTAGTATCGGATACTTTTTTTTAAGAGATGAGGATTTGGTACTTGGTACTCGAACTGAACCGGTACTTTCGGTATTGGTATATTGATATTTTTCTATATTGTGAGAACTATAGTTGTACTGTTTTAATACCGGTACCGACACCGTATTCGTTTTTATAGCTTTTTCAAGGGTTTCAATCCATTGAAAATGAAGTTATGTGGCAACAAAGCATTTGTTTGATGACATTAGCGGTGTAAACGGTGTTCAAACCGCGTTCCACGGAAAAGCGTGGGTAACTATGGCTCTAGATACTATATATAAAAATTATAATTATAAACAGTTAATAAGTTAAAGAGTTATAAAAATATATAAACAAAATAATTACATAATTAGAAAATAACAAACAAGAAAACTAGTCATTAAAAAGCTCAAAACTAGTGAAGCTCAAGTTAAGTTAAAACGAGCTCGGGCTTGGATAGACTCGTTACACCCTGAAACTGTTGATTATATTAATGAGAACATAAGGTATAAACATAAGAATTAATCATGTGTACCTGATATGATTAACCGTTCAGGAACCTCGGTAATGGAAGACACCATCATCTTGATCGGGTTCCCTTTAGGGTATGCAGTTCTGATGGTTTATGTGTTCTTAAGTTATGAACACATTGAGAGAGAGAGATAGGGGATGGCTAATGGTGTTATGATTGTCTCTACCCTAATCTCATAATATCTCTTCATATTTATACATACCCAGGGGACACCCTAATAAGGCCCATCTAATGATAGTCCGCCCATCAAAGACATATCTGTTATTGGGCTTAGGATAATATTAATAATTGATCATCATTATATAAATGATTATAATGGCTATTGATAAATATACAAACATTATGTATATTTATTCCAACATTCTCCCACTTAGCCGAGTAATCATTTATTATGAGTATTACGTAAGTCTGCAGAGATTAATACTCATTTTAGTTCTAAACCCAAAATGTAGCAGAGAAATACAGCCGTTAAGTCTTTATTCGACTTAGGACCCCCATTAATCATACTACACCCAAATTTAAAACTTAACATTAGGATCAATTAACGTTATGCCCTTAGTAGATTTGTTATATTATTGTCTTTATGCCATTATGCTAGCTTAGCATACTAATAGACAAACAAATCATAATGAGGAAAATTAATCATAAGTCATTAGTCGTAAGTCATTCATAGTACGATATGCAGTTGTACATGGTCATTAGTAATACCCTTTTCTCTTAGTTGGCCCGTTAGTGAGACTTATGGGTGATAAACCTTCAGTTATTGGATCCATAAGCATATCATGAATGCATTCGATACAAAATTCGGATTTCCTCTATTTGTTCTTAATCATAAGCGAACAATAATTTCGTATCGAACTCTAATGCAGCTCCTCTCAAACTGTTACTGTTCGAGAAATTAGGGCAGCTGACTTTATCACAGTAAGTCTTCAACTTAGTATTTACATGGAGTTAATAAGTTACGAGTCAGATGATTTAATATACCAACAACATTTAATGACCATTCTGTTGTGATCAGCAACACATTATGTCATGATTAGGTTGTTGTTACAGTTCCTTATGACTCCTCCATAAGATAGTTATGTCTGCTGACTTTATAATATACCCCGAAATTGACACTTGATTTCCTTTGAATATAACAAAGTTAGAATAAGAGTAGTCAATCACTTTAGGTTCTCACTTCTTCTTTAGATCATAGTCTCTTGTTTCTTAAAGATATTGTAATGTTCCATTAGATGCTTTTCATCAATCTAGACAACTCTAGTATAAAGCAATACAAACAATATCATAAACAAGCATAGACTTAAATTTACATAAGTCTTCTAATTAATGAAGCATAAGGTAATAATCTCATTTATCCTATTATCCTCTAGAAGAGAGCAATGTTGTATGTTACATACATTAGGACCCACTTATAGTAAAACTTATGGGATGAAACTAATATCCCGTGGTCTATCTCGGTATATTTTGATTCCTATCACATAAGAGGAATCCCCGATATTCATCATGTCAAAATTATGCATGAACAATGCTTTGACTTAGGTAACATATACTGGTCAAGAGAAACGTCATCTATCTAAGGACAAGTTTTCATTAGTTGCTCCCACTCATCTTGAGGTAGGTTCTTTAATCCACTTAGTTCTTGATGAAGAGTAATTTCATTATGATTCCAACACATTTTATGCTTGCATCAACCCATACATAGATATATTGACTTACAAACTAAGTGTTCTTAACCTTCAGTTTAGAACTTTTAGGTTACTTAATGAACATGCAGGTCATCGTTATGGAAAGTTGTCTTAATGTCCATCTAATGTGGCTCTTAGTCATTATGAGCTACTAGGACGGTAATGATCCTCAAAGAAATCTTTTGTAATACAGATAAGAAGTTTCTTTGATAATCTAATCCCTCCTTGAGTATAATCTTTTACAATCAATCTTATCTTACAACGTTCACATTCGGATTTGGTTCAATTATGAATACCTTTAGGTTATTCAACCAAATCCTAAACGTTATTCTAATTTATGGAATTAAATTTTGCTAATAATAGCTTTATTCCATTTAGAAGATTGATTGATACTAATGATTTAATTAGAAGAGGTAGGATCGGTAAACTTTCCAAACATCCATTTTGTGTTAGTCAGGCAGGTTACATAATCATCCAATTTAATAGGCTTTTAGACCCAGATGACCTCCTGAGTTGAACATTGGGTTTATTATGATACAAACTTAACTTTAGTTAGGTGTTTTTATTTTCAGGTACATAAGGAGCAACATTAATTTCTAAGTGTGTAAGAGTTGGTGCAGTAAGGTGTACAAGAGGAATAATCGAAGTTAAATTCGGAGTTAAACTTAATGAGTCTCGAATTTTAATGAGTCTCTCCCCCGCATCTTGTACTTCCGAAAAGTCATAATAAGGACTTTTACTGCTCCCACTTACCTTAGAAATCTTAATGAATTCAGCATGCTTAAGGTCTAACATTTGGAAGATCCATAGATTTTAATAGAGAAAACAACATAATGATGTTTATTGTCGTTTCTCTTGACGAGGATTACTTTAGTAAGAAATCTAAGTTCGCCCATATTCAGGCATCCACAAAACTTTGTTAGGGGTACGTTAAATGCTAAGGAGACAAGTTGCGATAGAGCGTTTGTCCAGTGCAAGAGGTGGAATTTGAGGATAGATCAAATTTCCGTTCCCCCCACCTCTGTAACTTTTGCAAGTCATAAGTAGGACATCTAATGCTCCCACTAATCTTTTTGGTCTCTTAGTACCTCCACATAATAAGTTTTAACGATGCGTGTGAACGAGAATATTTCATATATTTTAAACTTGATTTCCCTTATCGTCCAAATTTCATAAGAGATTTTAAGGACATACTTAGAGGAAATATTATTAAATATATATGAATTGATTTCTTTAATAATTTGGTCTGTAGGAAACGAAATAGATACGGTTAGATATTTATCTAAGCTCCACTGATGTCAATTAGTTATGACTTATGATGGAAACCCATTTATTCCTTTCGCCATTTAATGTTTAGGGCGTTTAACACATGCTTTAAAGTCACTGAGAATAAGATTTGATAGCCAAGCATCCTTTAGTGACCTGGTCATGATTTCTCATGAAATTTTGGTCTTAGTGGATGAATTGCATGGGTCTCATTTTCCTTTGTTAAATTCTCATTTTCATGATAACAAAGTTGTGAAAACATTATTGGATCATCTAGTTTTATTTCATAATGTTTCTATTCAGATAATGACAACAAACAATATGAGAGTTTAACTTAATAGTGGCTTTGAGTTGGTCATTAAAACCTTGTAACTGTCAAAATTGTAGCTTTTAGTATTGATACTAAATTCTGAGTAATCTCAAGAATATCATAAGACATCATAAAGCTTCAACACTAAGATCAGTTATTAATGGTTAATAGACCCTTAATTTTGCCACCAACTCTCATCTTAAGTATTTGTTGAATTATAGTAAGGAAACGTATAAAACTAGACTCAACCATCATGTGTTAATTGGAATTCATTAGCATTTGTGGAGTTAAATATCCTTAATTAGGCACTACATATCTTAGCCAGCCATTCTCCTTTCTTATGGGTAATCTTTTTTTTTTGTTTATGCCTATGCTTAATGGCACAATTTTGCTTAGTAAGACTTTCCTTTGGAGAAACTTATAGTTGAAAGTAGTACATGTATCTTGTTTCCAGACCTTATATTTATCCTCTCTACGGTAGTTATTCTTCCTCTTTTGGGTTTAATGGTAGTAAGGTGAATAACATCAACTTTTCTAGTTTAATGCGTTCTTTTTCCTGTACGTAATTCGCTATCAACCCACTCATTTTACTTTGATATTTCTGAGTGTTATAGTTGATTCATAATACAAATCTAATCGTACTGATGGAAAGGTTATTATGCACTAGAAATTTATTGATTTCCATGTGTAACCCCTTAGTTTTATGGGTCATGTTATTCAATATTAGGATGTATTCACAGATGCCATTTAACCATAAAGTTAGATTTATTTATTTCATGCTTCTTAGGAATTCGTTATATTCTTTCATTCCATAGATAATACATTAGTCTTAGGAATTTCAGAATCTTTAGTAGCTCACCTGATAGGAATCAGTAAAAGAAGTTCTTAATTACCATAAGAGACATTTTATTCCACTTCCTATGCTCATATGTTATTCTGTAATACTTTATCAGATAGAGCGTAGGAATGTCATGTCTTAAGAGGTAACTTAATAAGAACTAAAAGTTGAGAAAACTCTTCTTAGTTTTGATAATAAGAGTGGATTATTTAGTTGAGATAGTGAGATTAGTTTCGAGTTACGGGTATTGATGTAAGGCAGACTTAAATTATGATCATTATATTAATGAAGGATCATTAACTGTGAGGATCAATTTTGTAATGAAGACGTGATAATATCATAACACCAACATAAGCTACTTAAATAACATGCTATAGCTTTGGCTATACGCTATTTATTTAAGCATTAAGTTGCTAACAGTGAATGTAACACATCACCTTTGGGCAGAAGTGAGACACTCAAAGTTCTAATGCAATACGCTCAGTTCACCAACATATTCTGTTACACATCACCTTTGGGCAGAAGTGAAACCTTATGGCACTTATGTGAACGAGCTACAATGCTTAACGAGATCATTATAACGAACTAATGTGACACATCACCTTTGGGCAGAAGTGACTCCTCAAAATGTTATTGCAAGTTAAGCAAGGTTTTATAATGTTTTGAATAAACTTGATACATTATGTTTTATCAAAACTGTAAACTTTATTAGAGATCCCGAAAAATTAATGGGTTCTCAAGGAATTGAGTTCTCAAAAAAAAAAAAATTATATGAGCTCTCAAATAGCATAAGGGGTTCTCGGAAAAATAATGAGTTCCCGGAAAATTTATGAGTTCTCGAATAACATAAGGGGTTCTCGAAATTATGAGTTCTCGAAAGTGATGAGTTCCCGGAAGACTTATGAGATCTCGAATAAATCATGAGTACTCGAAAACTTAATGAGTTCTCAGATATCATAATGAGTTCTCGAATATCAAAATTAGTTCTCGATTTACTGATGAGTTCTCGAATATATTATGAGTACTCGAATAAATTATGTTTTCGGATAACTTTAATAGTTCTCGGATTCTTTAATAGTTTCCGAATAAATATTGGTTCTCGAATACATAATAGTTCTCGATAAATAAGTGGGTTCTCGGAAAAATTATGGAATCTCGAAATCATCATAGGTTTTCAAAGTAGAAGACCTTGACCGAGAACTCTTGTCCATGAACCTGATCAAAAGCTTTAAATCGAGAACTTAAAAAAAACGAGAACTTGAATTCGGGAACTAATTGATAATCCGAGAACTTAATTTATTAATCCTTAAAACCGAAAACAATTATTATTATCGAAAACTAAGAACTGATAAAGTTAGTGGTTCAAAAATTTTTAGGGATTTAGTTATATCTGTTTCCAATTTTAGATAGGAATAATTATCTCCAAAGATTTCATAATATTTTGAAATCTTTGACTTTATCAACATGATTTCAAAATTCTTAGAGATTAAGTTTCCTAAAATATTGGAAACAAGATTTAATCAAATCTTGAACCAAAACATAATAATTTTCGGTTTTTTTATGATGTTCTTGAAGAACATCAAGAACATCAACCGAAATATTAACATAAACAATATGATTTTTATCTCATGAATCCGTAAGTTATCTCCGATTGAATTTATGGAGTGGATTCGATAATAAAACATAAATCATTAATAAAATGTCTCCATCAAAATACCCTTTTCCTATTATTTTCCTCTCTACGTCGGAATTAAAAAAAATATATATATAGAATTCCGGAAAAAGGGATGTCCATTAATGGTGATTTAAATTAATGGTTATATGAGTCTCCGTAAATTAGATGATAAGGAATTCAATAATCTCAGTGAAAAGAATTGATTCAAATTATTTCTAATCATACAGAGGCAATTTCATTCACCAATCGAAAAAAAAACTTTATATCATTGTAAAGGAGACTAGTTTTATGATTGAATCAATATAATCAACATCCGCTCTGATACCACATGTTGATTATATTAATGAGAACATAAGGTATAAACATAAGAATTAATCATGTGTACCTGATATGATTAACCGTTCAGGAACCTCGGTAATGGAAGACACCATCATCTTGATCGGGTTCCCTTTAGGGTATGCAGTTCTGATGGTTTATGTGTTCTTAAGTTATGAACACATTGAGAGAGAGAGATAGGGGATGGCTAATGGTGTTATGATTGTCTCTACCCTAATCTCATAATATCTCTTCATATTTATACATACCCAGGGGACACGCTAATAAGGCCCATCTAATGATAGTCCGCCCATCAAAGACATATCTGTTATTGGGCTTAGGATAATATTAATAATTGATCATCATTATATAAATGATTATAATGGCTATTGATAAATATACAAACATTATGTATATTTATTCCAACAGAAACCACATAAATTAAAATAAAAAGAGATACAGAAAACATAATTACAGAAACGACGACGTATTTGTAGGAAGACCTTAACAATGAGAAGGTGTTTTTTTGTACCTGAAATTGAAGAATTTGTGGCTAAAATTGAAGGCGGAAATCGGTTTTGAATAGTAATGGGGATGTTTTTTTTTTTTTTTTTTTATAAAATTAAGATTAATGGTGATTTGCTAGTGGTTTAGATAGATGTGTGGGGCTTTTAAAGTAGACAAACTGATCGATCTCATTTGAGTTGTGATGGTTAGACTTGAGAGATATATATACTGTGCGGAAACGCGTATCTCTGTCTCTTCGTTTGCAAGTCTTTGTGACTCACTGACTTGTGACTTGTGTTGTGAGTACTAACTTCAGACTTTAGATTAAACAAGTCTTTATTTTATTTATCTATATCTTTATATTATAATTATAATTATAATTATTATAATTATAATAAACCAAAGCTCATAATCCCACGTGAATAGAGCTAAGCTAACATCCCTTCTTTTCCAATTCTCAACCACGGGAGTTTGTTTCTCTATCTGTTAGGTTGATCTCATTCTAATAGAGAAGCTATTGTTGTTGTCAGTTTCCTTGATTTCGCACACAACCACACAATCGGCAAAGCTGGATACAAGTGAACGTATGTAGTCTTTCATCGATTACTTACTTTTTTACAATCAATGGCGATTGTTTTTATTATTATTATTATTATTATTATTATTATTATTATTATTACTACTAGGTTATATACTCGTGTGATACACGGGTTGAACAATTTAAATTATATATATTATATATAAATTTAAAATATAATTAAGAAAAATTAGATTACATATGTTATTTAAAATAAAAAAAAAAGTTTCCTGTACAACCGAAAAAATATTAAATATTCATCAGCCCCTAAATAATTTCTTGTAAAAAAACATTTTTATTCACATAAAACTTTTTTCAAACATTCCAAAATATATCTTTCATACGCAGCTATTACCTTGTAGACCACAGGTACAACAAAACAAAACAAAAATAAAAAAATAATAAAGGTAAATCTGTTTAGGCTAAGATGTAAAAAAAAATGAAATTAATCTAAAAGTATCTCCTCATCCATTAATGTGACACCTGGCAAATTCGGGTTAACAACGTTGTCTAGATGAAAGTCTACCTTAGCGAGTCACGCGTATATTGTACTTAACTGGGTTAGTTAAGTCGGGTTATGGTTCGGGAACTATTGGTTAGTCTAGAAGATCATTGGATGTTGGTCTAGAGGTTCGTTAGATGTCAGTCCTTAACCAAGTGTACAAACGGTGACGATCGGTAGGATCGTCAGGGCATACGGAACATACGAGTCTCGAGTCCCGGGAATTGGTGAACGAGTGTGAATATGTGTATTTACTTGTGTTATGTGTTTACAATCATTATATGACTTGTCGGTACATTAATATGTGTTAACATATGTTAAAACGGGGTTCATGTGGTGTGACTGGGAATCATGTGGTGTGACTGGGAATCATGTGGTGTGACTGGGAATCATGTGGTGTGACTGGGGTTCATATGGTGTGACTGGGATTCATATGGTGCGACTGGGGCTAATCGCATGACTGTTCATGCGATTAGGCCCAATCGCGTTACTGTTCACGCGATTAGGATTCCTAATCGCGTATAAACCTGCACAATCGCATGGAACGGGCTGGACGACTAGAAACGCCTATAAATACCATACTTAACCTCCTAAACTCAATTAGACAAACCCTAGTCGTCCCATAACCGCCCCAAACACTTAAACAACCTCTGGAAGGCGATTTTGATCAAAAACACAAGGTTTCAAGGTCTAACCATCATCCTTTTACAAATTCCAAGGTTTGATTCTCATCCATAACACTTTGTAAACGTTTTTAATAAATCCCTAATGGTCCAGACCTGTTCATAAACGAAAAAGCTTTCTGAAAATCGTCAATAATGGTTGTTAATCGGATTATAACTAATATACATGCGTTATGGGTGTGTATGATTAGAAAGATAGGATTTTTATGATTCTTGATGATGATTTGATGTGTTATCATGCTAGGTCAGAATAAATATTGTTAGTATGATGATAGAAATCTCAGTAATTGGATAATAGGGTTATGATTACATGCGTTAATTGAATGTTGCATGCTATGTGTATGTGTTTGGATTGCTTTGGTTGCATGCAGGACTGATTTTACGAGGATGAACGAAGGGTTTTGGGTTAAACATGTTTAGGATAGTGTTTGGGATGATATTGGGTAGTTACACACGCTCTGGATCTGATTTGGAGCGTTAAACGCGCGAAAAACCGGAACAGCATGGTTACAGGCGAGTAGCAATGCTAATCGCCTGTAACTCATGCGATTGGGGTGCTAATCGCCAATAATATCATGTGATTAGCCCCAATCGCCTATAACTTCATGTGATTAGCCCCAATTGCTAGTAAGTTCATGTGATTAGCCCCAATTGCTAGTAAGTTCATGTGATTAGCCCCAATTGCTAGTAACTTCATGTGATTAGCCCTAATTGCTAGTTTTTACATGTGGTATAGCCCTAAATGCTAGTTTTACATGTGGTATAGCCCTAATTGCTAGTAGTTACATGTGGTATAGCCCTAAATGCTAGTAATTCATGCGATTAGGATTCCTAATTGCTAGTTGACCAACCTAAATGCTAGTTGACTTTTCCTAATCGCGTGTACTGCTGCTGTAAGTGTAAATTAGCATTCCGAGACCCGATTTGACATGTAGTAACATGTTAGGAACCTCGTAACATGTCTAATAACTTGGTAACATATATTTGGATGTATTTCGGTGATACGTGAACTAGGTGCTATAATTTGTTGTGTGCTAACGTATGTTAAGTATACTTGCGTTATTGTATGTTTTGGAGCGTAAACATAACACGGGGAGTCTCGGGTCACCAATGGGATGTCGAGTCTTGTACTTTGGGTCAGTTAAACAGTCACGGTGTTTTTCAAACGAACTTGGTTATGGTCTGGACATCTAGGGACTAATTAACCTGCGGGTTATTAGTCTAAGTACTTGTAACTGTCGTATGTTAGGTCGCCACTGTACGGGACTAACATAGCAGCTGAGTTTACTCGGGATTAGGAGTAAAGCAACTTAAGGTGAGTTTACGGCCCCTCTTTTAAACTGGTTTTATACTTTCGGGGGAGAAAACATGTGTTAAAACGATTGTTTGGTAAATTCTGTCATACTATGGGTTCTAACGTTTACTACACGATCTTTGGAAGTCCCGGGGGGAACCATGAATGTGCGGGTTTGCACAACGGGGAAATGTGAATAGCGCTATTGGGAGTGACCAACCCCGCTCGTCGGCTTGGAGGGCCGGGCGAGTGCATATTGTCTCAAACAGGAACAACAGGAACATTTGGAACTATTCGGGCACAAAACTGGTATTCGAGTTAGTAATGGTTTTCCAATCGTGGTAGTAACAAAACGTACGCCTAGCTAGCGTATACTGGTTTTCTATTTGTTATAGTATGGACAGGTGGACTTGGTACTTGAACTGCAAACCTGTAAACTCACCAGCATTTTTGTGCTGACGTAAACTTTTACATGTTTTCTCAGGTCGCTAAGGTAGCACGAATGGACTAGGGCGCACGCGTCTGCACGGCGTCTAGATAGAGTTGCATGATTTCATAAACATTGAACTTTGGTTATTTATGTTGAACTTTATTTTGAATAAGCTTCCGCTGTAAACGGGATTTTAAAACTATGTTTTGGTATTGCATTAATTACATTTAGACTGGTTTATTGTGATCGTTGGTTTGGATCCTGGTTTGTCATGCGCCTCGCGGTAAAACTCCGCAAGTGGATTTTGAGGGTGTGACAGATTGGTATCAGAGCCAATGGTTATAGTGAACTAGGACTGCATGTAGAGTCTAGTCTATAGCCGAGTCGCACACACTAGACGATCACATGGTACTAGACGTTATAGTGGTTTACGTATGGTCTTGTCGGGGTGTCTCTAAATCGTTGGTCTTTCTGCGTTACATCATCCGTTCTATTTTAGGTTGGGTTACTTGTTTCCTAGGCAGTGTAGTCTATTGGGGTAACTCGTGTGCTCTTGAGATTTGTCCAAGGCTCGGACATCTCCCCTGTCGCACTCCAATAGAAACACTTGTCATGAACTACCGTAGTATTACGGTGTGTAGCTAAGAGTCTATGTTCGGTGATTTGAACTTTGAACTAGGAGAACACTTGGAGGACCATGTAGAGCGTTTTATCATTTTGGGTGCACACAAAATCATAAAACGAAATGCATGGAAGCACTAGTGAGCTCTGAGTTTGAGGGGATAGTCCTGGATTGGATCTGGCTTTGATCTTGTGAACATTAGTGGTTATCTTTAACTGCGAAACTAAATTTTCTCGTTCTTTCTGCCAGAATCATGTCTGGAGTGCGTGGAGGACGAGGAGGTGGTCGCAATGGTGGACGCGGTGGTGGTCGTGGTGGTGCTGGTGGTCGTGGTGGAGGTATTAACTTGTCACAGGCTGATCTGAACAACTTGCTCCAGGCTGCCTTTCAGTTAGGGCACAACGGTGGTGGTAAGTTGTTTTATCTGTTTTCTTTGCCTCATTGGTGAACCTTGTGTACGTTATTCGTGGTTTCTCATACGTTTCATTTCAGGTGGTCCTGTTGACCCACCCCCACCCATGTGCACCTATAAGATGTTCCGGGACTGCAAACCCCAGGAATTCTCTGGCACCGAGGGTGCGGTCAGTTTGCTTAGGTGGTTGGAGAAAGTGGAGTCGGTATTCCTAATGTGTAACTGTCTCCCAGAAGATCGGGTGAAGTATTCGGCTGCGTTATTTCAGGACGTGGCATTGACTTGGTGGAATGGTATCACCCAGAATATGGGTATTGGGGAGGCATATGCTATGCCATGGGAAAACTTTGTGCAGTTGCTGAAACGGGAGTATTGCCCGAGGGAAGAGGTACAGAAGCTGGAGCATGAGGTATGGAACCTCAAGATGACGGGATCGGAGATCGAGAAGTATACTGTGAGGAGGAATGAGTTGGCAGTGCTATGTCCCGATCTGCACGTGCCGGAGTATCGTAAGATTGAACATTATGTCTCAGGGTTAGTGCCGGAAATTGCAGGGTTAGTGGCTGCGGGGAATCATCCTACTTATGCGGAGGTAGTTCGATCTGCACATAGGATGACTAATTTAAAGGTGAATGAAGGGATTTTGCCGGCGAAAGGTTCGACTGCTAAGACTCCAGAGAACAATAAGCGCAAGTGGGAAAACGACGGGAAAGGGTCTGGGTCTGCACAGCAGGGTAAAAAGTTTGATAATGGGGGTTCATCGTCTTCGGGTAATAAGCAGGGTGGTTATGCAGGAAAACTGCCCAAATGCAACAAGTGTGGACGCCATCACCAAGGGAACTGCGACAGTAACCGTTGTCACCGCTGCCAGCGAACAGGCCACTATGCTAAAGATTGTCGGGTTACACTTCCATCGACTCAGGCTCCGACCAACAGTTCTGCTCCGACTACTCAGGGTACTACAGGGAAACAAGGGTGCTACAACTGCGGTGACACTGGGCATTACAAGAAGGATTGCCCAAAGCTGAAACAGGGTGGAAATAACGGGAATGGTAACAACGGGGGCGGCGGCAGAAATGCACGTGCCTTCGTCATTGGAGCTGCTGAGGCTAGGCAGGACCCTGATACAGTCACCGGTACGTTTCTTCTCAATAATCATTCTGTTAGCGTGTTATTTGATTCTGGTGCCGACAAGAGTTTTGTATCCATGGACGTTAGTCGACTGCTAGATGTAGTACCTGTACCATTAGAGACCAAGTATATTATTGAGTTGGCTGACGGGAAAACGATTGAAGCTACTAGTGTTCTTCGGGAGTGTCAGTTAGAGTTGTCGGGTTTATCGTTCCCCATCGACCTTATGCCGGTACCATTGGGTAGTTTTGACGTGGTAGTAGGAATGGATTGGTTATCTTTGTATCGCGCGGAGATCGTCTGTTACGATAAGGTTATTCGGATTCCTCTCCCTGATGGAGAATTTCTTTCTGTGTACGGTATCAAGGGTGGTGTTTCGCTAAACATCATCTCTAGCATGAAAGCCCTTAAGTGTCTTCGAAAGGGTTATCCAGCCGTATTGGCGCTTTTATCTGTTTCCTCCAGTGATGAGAAGAAGATTGACGACATTCCGGTGGTACGCGAATTTCTTGATGTTTTTCCCGATGATTTATCTGGTCTTCCTCCTCATCGTCAAGTCGAGTTCGGTATTGATCTCGTACCAGGGGCTGCTCCTATTGCTCGGGCCCCCTACCGTCTTGCACCTCCCGAGATGCAGGAATTGTCTAGCCAGTTGCAGGAACTCTTGGACAAGGGTTTCATCCGGCCAAGTTCTTCCCCTTGGGGAGCCCCGATTTTATTTGTCAAGAAGAAGGATGGGAGTTTCCGATTATGTGTAGACTACAGAGAGCTGAACAAGTTGACCGTCAAGAACCGTTATCCTCTTCCACGTATCGATGATCTATTCGACCAGCTTCAGGGTTCTAGTTATTATTCCAAGATCGACTTGAGGTCCGGTTATCACCAGCTGCGCGTCAGGGAGGCTGACGTTGCAAAGACTGCTTTTCGAACACGTTATGGCCATTTTGAATTCTTGGTCATGCCTTTCGGTCTCACGAACGCACCGGCGGTTTTCATGGACTTGATGAACCGCGTCTGTAAACCGTATCTGGACAAGTTTGTCATTGTGTTTATTGATGACATTCTGATCTACTCCAAGAACGAGACCGAACACGGGGAACATCTGCGGTTAGTCTTGGAACTTTTACGACGGGAGCAACTTTACGCCAAGTTCTCAAAGTGTGACTTTTGGTTACGCGAAGTTCAATTCCTAGGACATGTGGTTAATGAACTAGGAATTCATGTCGATCCCGCTAAAATCGAAGCAATCAAGGACTGGGGAGCACCTAAGACGCCAACTGAGGTGCGGCAATTCCTAGGCCTTGCGGGCTATTATCGTCGTTTCATTCAGGGGTTCTCGAAGATTGCTCAACCCCTCACCACTCTCACTCAGAAGGATAAGAAGTTCGACTGGGGTGAATCACAAGAGTCCGCGTTTGAAGAACTGAAGTCTAAACTGTGTTCTGCTCCTATTCTGTCTTTACCTGAGGGTCCTGATGATTTTGTCGTTTACTGTGATGCTTCCATTCATGGACTCGGTTGCGTGTTGATGCAACGCGAGAAAGTGATTGCGTATGCTTCTCGTCAACTCAAAGTGCACGAGAAGAACTACACAACTCATGACTTGGAGTTGGGTGCCGTGGTATTCGCGTTGAAAATTTGGAGACATTACTTGTACGGTACCAAATGCACCATCTACACCGATCACAAGAGTCTCCAACACATTTTCGACCAACAACACTTGAACATACGGCAGCGTCGCTGGATTGAACTTTTGAACGATTATGATTGTGCTATTAAGTACCATCCTGGCAAGGCGAATGTTGTAGCAGACGCCTTGAGCAGGAAGGAATCTACTAAACCTCGTCGTGTTCGGGCGTTGCAGCTCACCATTCATTCGTCGTTACCTGATCAAATCCGTTCTGCCCAATTGGAAGCTTTGAAGGAGGAAAACCTTAAAGCTGAAACTATGCACGGTGCCGACAAGCATCTAGAGCGAAGGCCTGATGGCCTGCACTATTTCGCAGAACGCATATGGGTTCCTTTATTCGGGGGACTACGGGAGCTTGTTCTTGATGAGGCTCATAAGTCCCGGTATTCTATTCATCCTGGTTCGGATAAGATGTACCAAGATCTGAAAGTGCTTTACTGGTGGCCAAACATGAGGTCGGACATAGCCTCATACGTGAGTAAATGCTTGACCTGTGCTAAGGTCAAGGTGGAATACCAGAAACCGTCGGGTCTCCTGCAACAACCTGAAATTCCGGAATGGAAATGGGAACGGATTACTATGGATTTTGTCACACAACTTCCTAAGTCACCAAGCGGGAACGACAAGATATGGGTGATTGTCGATCGGTTAACGAAATCAGCCCATTTTCTTGCTATTAAGGAGACCGACACTATGGATCGTTTGGCTCGCCTTTACTTGAAAGAAGTTGTTTCTAAGCACGGGGTACCAGTTTCTATTATTTCGGATCGCGATTCTCGCTTTACTTCTCACTTCTGGAAGTCTTTGCACAAGGCTTTGGGTACCCAACTAGACATGAGTACGGCTTACCATCCACAGACTGACGGTCAGAGTGAGCGTACGATTCAAACTTTAGAAGACATGCTGCGGGCGTGTGTGATCGATTTTGGGAAGGGTTGGGAAGCTCATCTGCCGTTGGTAGAATTCTCGTACAACAACAGTTATCACACGAGCATCAAGGCTGCTCCGTTCGAGGCACTGTACGGACAGAAATGCCGCTCTCCTCTTTGTTGGGCTGAAGTGGGTGAGAGTCAACTCACTGGGCCTGAACTAGTGTACGAAACTTCGGAAAAGATCGTACAGATTCGAAATCGGTTGGCGGCGGCACGGGACCGGCAAAAGAGTTATGCTGATCAGCGTCGCAAACCACTGGAGTTCCAAGTCAATGACAAGGTACTTCTAAAAGTCTCACCGTGGAAGGGCGTCATACGCTTTGGGAAGCGTGGCAAACTCAATCCACGATATGTCGGCCCATTTACGATCCTGGAACGGATTGGGCCGGTGGCATATCGACTTGATCTACCGACGGAGCTCGGTAACGTACATAACGTTTTTCACGTGTCAAACTTGAAGAAGTGTCTGGCTGACGAGTCTCTCATCGTTCCACTAGAAGAGATCAAGGTTGATGATCGTCTTCGGATTGTGGAAGAACCTGTGGAGATCCTTGACTACAAGATTCGTAGCCTACGTCACAGCAAGATTCGTATCGTTAAGGTTCGGTGGAACTCGAACCGGGGACCGGAATATACGTGGGAACGGGAGGATCAGATGAAGTCTAAATATCCTCATCTCTTCCCTAAGGAAGCGTTCGAGTCGAGGCATGTCTCTTCGGCAGCTGAATGAATCTCGGGTCGAGATTCCTTTTAACGTGGGGATGATGTGACAACTCGGGTAAATCTCTCTTCTGGTTTCTATCTTTTTGTTTGATTCCTTCGTTACTTTTTTGTTCTTTTGGTACTTGTGCAATTTTCGGGACGAAAATTCTTTTAACGTGGGGATGATGTGACACCTGGCAAATTCGGGTTAACAACGTTGTCTAGATGAAAGTCTACCTTAGCGAGTCACGCGTATATTGTACTTAACTGGGTTAGTTAAGTCGGGTTATGGTTCGGGAACTATTGGTTAGTCTAGAAGATCATTGGATGTTGGTCTAGAGGTTCGTTAGATGTCAGTCCTTAACCAAGTGTACAAACGGTGACGATCGGTAGGATCGTCAGGGCATACGGAACATACGAGTCTCGAGTCCCGGGAATTGGTGAACGAGTGTGAATATGTGTATTTACTTGTGTTATGTGTTTACAATCATTATATGACTTGTCGGTACATTAATATGTGTTAACATATGTTAAAACGGGGTTCATGTGGTGTGACTGGGAATCATGTGGTGTGACTGGGAATCATGTGGTGTGACTGGGAATCATGTGGTGTGACTGGGGTTCATATGGTGTGACTGGGATTCATATGGTGCGACTGGGGCTAATCGCATGACTGTTCATGCGATTAGGCCCAATCGCGTTACTGTTCACGCGATTAGGATTCCTAATCGCGTATAAACCTGCACAATCGCATGGAACGGGCTGGACGACTAGAAACGCCTATAAATACCATACTTAACCTCCTAAACTCAATTAGACAAACCCTAGTCGTCCCATAACCGCCCCAAACACTTAAACAACCTCTGGAAGGCGATTTTGATCAAAAACACAAGGTTTCAAGGTCTAACCATCATCCTTTTACAAATTCCAAGGTTTGATTCTCATCCATAACACTTTGTAAACGTTTTTAATAAATCACTAATGGTCCAGACCTGTTCATAAATGAAAAAGCTTTCTGAAAATCGTCAATAATGGTTGTTAATCGGATTATAACTAATATACATGCGTTATGGGTGTGTATGATTAGAAAGATAGGATTTTTATGATTCTTGATGATGATTTGATGTGTTATCATGCTAGGTCAGAATAAATATTGTTAGTATGATGATAGAAATCTCAGTAATTGGATAATAGGGTTATGATTACATGCGTTAATTGAATGTTGCATGCTATGTGTATGTGTTTGGATTGCTTTGGTTGCATGCAGGACTGATTTTACGAGGATGAACGAAGGGTTTTGGGTTAAACATGTTTAGGATAGTGTTTGGGATGATATTGGGTAGTTACACACGCTCTGGATCTGATTTGGAGCGTTAAACGCGCGAAAAACCGGAACAGCATGGTTACAGGCGAGTAGCAATGCTAATCGCCTGTAACTCATGCGATTGGGGTGCTAATCGCCAATAATATCATGTGATTAGCCCCAATCGCCTATAACTTCATGTGATTAGCCCCAATTGCTAGTAAGTTCATGTGATTAGCCCCAATTGCTAGTAAGTTCATGTGATTAGCCCCAATTGCTAGTAACTTCATGTGATTAGCCCTAATTGCTAGTTTTTACATGTGGTATAGCCCTAAATGCTAGTTTTACATGTGGTATAGCCCTAATTGCTAGTAGTTACATGTGGTATAGCCCTAAATGCTAGTAATTCATGCGATTAGGATTCCTAATTGCTAGTTGACCAACCTAAATGCTAGTTGACTTTTCCTAATCGCGTGTACTGCTGCTGTAAGTGTAAATTAGCATTCCGAGACCCGATTTGACATGTAGTAACATGTTAGGAACCTCGTAACATGTCTAATAACTTGGTAACATATATTTGGATGTATTTCGGTGATACGTGAACTAGGTGCTATAATTTGTTGTGTGCTAACGTATGTTAAGTATACTTGCGTTATTGTATGTTTTGGAGCGTAAACATAACACGGGGAGTCTCGGGTCACCAATGGGATGTCGAGTCTTGTACTTTGGGTCAGTTAAACAGTCACGGTGTTTTTCAAACGAACTTGGTTATGGTCTGGACATCTAGGGACTAATTAACCTGCGGGTTATTAGTCTAAGTACTTGTAACTGTCGTATGTTAGGTCGCCACTGTACGGGACTAACATAGCAGCTGAGTTTACTCGGGATTAGGAGTAAAGCAACTTAAGGTGAGTTTACGGCCCCTCTTTTAAACTGGTTTTATACTTTCGGGGGAGAAAACATGTGTTAAAACGATTGTTTGGTAAATTCTGTCATACTATGGGTTCTAACGTTTACTACACGATCTTTGGAAGTCCCGGGGGGAACCATGAATGTGCGGGTTTGCACAACGGGGAAATGTGAATAGCGCTATTGGGAGTGACCAACCCCGCTCGTCGGCTTGGAGGGCCGGGCGAGTGCATATTGTCTCAAACAGGAACAACAGGAACATTTGGAACTATTCGGGCACAAAACTGGTATTCGAGTTAGTAATGGTTTTCCAATCGTGGTAGTAACAAAACGTACGCCTAGCTAGCGTATACTGGTTTTCTATTTGTTATAGTATGGACAGGTGGACTTGGTACTTGAACTGCAAACCTGTAAACTCACCAGCATTTTTGTGCTGACGTAAACTTTTACATGTTTTCTCAGGTCGCTAAGGTAGCACGAATGGACTAGGGCGCACGCGTCTGCACGGCGTCTAGATAGAGTTGCATGATTTCATAAACATTGAACTTTGGTTATTTATGTTGAACTTTATTTTGAATAAGCTTCCGCTGTAAACGGGATTTTAAAACTATGTTTTGGTATTGCATTAATTACATTTAGACTGGTTTATTGTGATCGTTGGTTTGGATCCTGGTTTGTCATGCGCCTCGCGGTAAAACTCCGCAAGTGGATTTTGAGGGTGTGACAATTAAACCATCCTAATCGAGTATTGTTCATTTTGGAATTTGACATCAAGTTTCCTCAAAGCCAAAGTATTTCTAACCTTGAGTGTATAATTATTTTTTTTCTAACATCAAGGTCCTTAAAACATAATGACATTTATTGGTTCAATTTGATTGTATTATAAAAAAAAAAAAGATTGTGTAAATTAATACCCTGAAAATAAAGATTGAAACGAATTAATAATGCAAAGACTGTTTAGATATTGCATTTCTCTATTGAAGTAACTTGAAAAAACAAAGTCAATGAAGATTTCAATTAATTATTTTTTATATATAAAATGTATTTTATATATCAAGCTATTATAATACGAAAATAGCCAAACATATTTAGTTTTGTATTGAATCAAATATTTAATTAATGTGGATTGATTTCTTTTATTTTATTTGTTTAGAATATTGTAAGAAATATAGTTTTAAACTTAGAGTGAAAGACCACATATTAAAAACACGTTTTTTAAGGTACACGATTTAAATTTAATAACATATAAATACATTATCTTACAAAAAAAAAAATTTAATAAAGATTACTTTTGTTAGTTCATAAACATTTTCTAATTTTGTATTAAAATATAATTATATTAATTGATTTACAAAAACATAGAATATATATATTAAACTGAATTCCAGTAAGTATATTAATAATTATAATTGTAACAAATAAAAACTGAATAAGTAATAATTATTAAATAAAGAAACAAATTAAAATAAATGTATTATTTTAAATAATAAACTGGGAGGCTTTATAATGGAGTTCTATGTACTCTATGTGTTGTCTTTTATTACTATAGATAAAATCGATTAATGTTGATTGATTTATTTTATTTATTTGTTTTGAACAATATAAAAGTCTCACAAAAAAGCTTAACTAATTGCATTGTGTTATTATTAATTTGTTTATTTGACTTTTGAACTATTTTAAGTATTTAAAATTAATATGTACTTGCTGAACATAGTTTAATATCTAAAACAATGACCAAAATAATAAAACTTAATAATCATTTGTCAAATATTGTAACAAAATTAATTTTAAACTTAGAATAACAGATTAATTTTTTTTAAATGGGTTAATTTAAGGTATATGATTTAAATTCAAAGTTAATAATACATAAATATAAATATGTTATATAAAAAAGAATCATGTGTTTTCTTTTATTAATGATTTCAGTTACAACTATGATTATTGATGTAATTACTAAAATTTAATTTAATAAACTTATATTTTGCAAATCAATTATTATAATTAAATTTGAGTTTAATGTATTAAATAATAAAATGAGAGAATTCACGAGGGAGTGCCATGTGTCCCTCATGTGTTTTCTTTTATTATATAGTGTAGAAGTGTAGATGTAGATGTAGAAGTGTAGAAGTGTAGATGTAGATGTAGATTATTATTATTTTATTTGTTTGTAGTAGAAGTGCTAAAAGTGATCGCGAGAAACTTACACAAGAACGAACGGGATTTGAGGGTGTCTCCTTCCACCTACCTCAGTGTGTGTCTTCTCTTCTTCACCTTACCCTTTTTCTTCACTAACATTATTATTATTATTATTATTATTATTATTATTATTCATTTCAACATTTTCTTACAATTGAGATGAAGAAGCACAAAGGCATATGGATGAGAAAGTGGGGCAAATGGGTGGCGACAGTAACGAATTCAGGAATTTTTTCCAGTGGGTTCACTGTTTTTTAGATATTCTAATGTTATATAACTAGACATAAATATTTTCAGATCGGTTTGATTTCGGGTGGAATAAGGCCCGTCACATAAATACATAATCATTCCATTAAGCGATAGCCGATAACGACTCTAGGGTTGGGCGGCGGTGGCCAGGCATGGAGAAGGTTTTGAGTCTAAGGTGAGGACTAGAGTAGTGGCGGCATTTGTAATGTGTAACTTTTTTACACACTAGCCAACTAATGACTAATGCATAACGATTAATCTTTTTTTAACCAATCTATATACCATATTTTAGGATTCATAATAATTTATAGTGAAAAATATTATCTAAATTTATCTATGTATTTATTTTTAAAGGAATGGGCTGGTGAAAAACTAGTAATAAATAGGTTAAACCAAAGTGTTTTTTTCTAAGAAGGGTCTTAAAAGTTGAGTTTATAAGTGCCTGAAAAGTGGCAGGGGAATTTGTCAAGCCAAAGGGCATGACAATGAACTCAAACAGCCCTTGATGGGTTCTAAAGATTGTCTTATGGATATCCCTCTCATCTATCATGATTTGGTGATAGCCTGCCCTCAAATCCAATTTGGAAAACACATTTGCACCTCCTAACTCTTCTAACAGTTCCTCTATTAAAGGTATATGGAATCTGTTTTTTTACAGTGGTAGCATTGAGTTGTCTGTAATCTACACAGAACCTCCATGTACCATCCTTTTTCTTCACCAAAACAACTGATGAAGCAAATGAACTTTGACTGTCCCTCACTACCCCTGTGTCCAAAAATTCTTTAGTTAATTTCTCTAACACATCTTTTTGAGCAGCAGGGTACCTGTAAGCTTTTTATTGATTGTGACAGCATCATCTTTAAGGATGATTCTATGATCACAGTCTCTTTTAGGGGGCAGGGTGGTAGGAACAGCAAATACATATTCAAATTTGACCAATAACTCCTCTAATTCCCTATTTTTCTCTTCATTCTTTACCTTGGTTTCATGGTGAAATGAATGTTCATTTGCAGCATGCAAACTGAACATTTGGATTTCTGCCACTTCTTGGTATTTCACTAACATTTCTTCTACTTCTTCAGCAGAACAAATGGTCATGTCATTGTTATCCACACCCTTTAATTCAACCCATTTATTATCACTTTAAACTTCATAGTTAGTTCTTTAAAATTCCACATTATATCATTAAGGCTTTGTAACCATTGAACCCCTAAGATCATGTCATAGTTTGTTAGTGGAATTAAAATAACATCAGTCTTAAACCATATACCTTGCATCTGCCATTGAAAATCAGGACATATCTAATTGCAAACCACTTGTTTTCCATCTGTTACTGTTACTTTGACTTCTGGAATAGGTTTCAGTGGGCATCTCATTTTTCTTGCTAACTTTTCATCCAAACAAAATATGGGTAGACCCTGAGTCAGTCAGGATTTGGAGAATCTTGGTGCCAATTGACCCTTTTACTCTCATGGTAGAGAAAGAGGGTACTCCCATCATTGCATGCAATGAAATCTTGGGTTCTTGAATGGTTTGTTGTAACATTTCTGTATAATCTTCCACCTCTTCTTCAGATACCACCAATTATATGGAGAACAGCTGTTTCTTTTTACACACATGTCCATGTGTATATTTCTCATTACACCCAAAGCATTCTCCCTTGGCCCTTTTATCCTCAATCTCTTTGTGAGACAGAGTCCATCTCTTTGAAGTAATTGGTTTTTGGTTGTAAGTTGGTTTAGGTAACAAGGGTAAGTTGTTGGTATTAGGTGTAGTGTTGTTTGAACTTGTTTGTTTGGTATTGGTATAAGAGGATCTAAGAGGTTTAGACCACCCTGTGTTGTTGGATGCAAGATTTTCATCTTGGTATCTGGCTAACATGCAGGATTCTGGTAGGTTCTTGGGCCTTAACATCCTTACTGGATATCTAATTTCTGGTTTAACAACCCTCGAAAACAAGCTAACAGCATATTCATCAGGGATGGACACCTTTGTCAAGGCAATATCAAATTCTTAGCACAATTCTTTAAAGGTTCCTGTCTGTTTGATTAAAGCTAAGGCCCCCTTAGCATCTTGACTCAGAACAGACCCAAATCTATCCATGACAAAGGTTTTGTACTCAAACTATGTCATTCCTTCAGTTGAACCACCCCTGGATTGTACAAATCCTTGGTGCCAAAGAAGAGCTGTGTCTTCCATATGAACAATGGCTAGTCTCACCTTCACATTCTCTGGTGTAGCATCTATAGAGAAGAAATGCTCCACCGTACACAACCAACCTTCGACATTTTCACCATTAAACTTTGGAATGTCGATCTTAGTTAGCCTGTTATTGTTGGTATGATAAGTTTCAATTGCATTTCCACCATTGGTGGCATGATTGTTATGTCTAGTTCCTAAATTTGGGTTGTGGGACATATTTTGAATTGTTTTAAGAATCTCAAAAACTTGAGCTTCTATTTGATCTTTCATGGCTGCCATGTTGTTCTTTAGACCTTCTAAAGAAGAATCATGTTCTTGAAGTTTTTGTTCCAAGGTTTGATTACGAGTAGACATGATTGCCAATTGGTTAAGAATAGACAAATCACAAATTGATCGATCTATTGGAATTGAAATATCACAAGTTGATAATCCAATGGAATGATATGATCAACGATTGATCAAATCAAGGTCTAGAAAGAAAAAGAATGATTGAAATGAAAGCAGAGTAAATAGAATGACAAGAAAAAGAACAAAGTATAGGACTGAATTGGAATAGAATAAAGAACTTGAGTGAAGATCAGGAATTGTAATGGTGAATAATAGTGTTTTTAAGATGAATTAATGGTGGATGATGATGGTTAATGGTGGTTGACGGTGGGTAGTTGTGGTGGTGGAAGTTAGTTAGGGTAGTTAGGTGGTGGTAGTTGGTTGAGTAACGCTAATCGAAGCCGAGTGGTCATCGGCTCTGATACCAATTTGTTAGCTACAAATTGAAGAAAGAATCAAAAGAGACAGAAAATCGTTCAAATCATAGTTGCTTCTATTGATATTATTGATAGGTATTTATAATCGAATACAAACAAGTGTTCCCACCTATCAACTACCATTTAACTAACATTCAAACAGATGAAATTACATTTCTACCCTTTATTTCCTTAGGCTAATGACTAAAATACCATTTTGTTGGAACACACTCTCTCGTTTAGTTCTTTCGGTCGTCCCTCGATTGCCACGCGTCGTCTTAAGAGTAGGGACGGGAAAGGCAAAACACAGGCGGACATAGACCATCGTTCCAGACTTCTATTGTTTAACTCACTTTTAGTTCTTTCGGTCTGCCATGCGTCATCGTAAGAGCAGAGACGAGAAAAGGGAAACACATGTGGACATGTGATGATGACGTTGCCACGAATGACTGTCGGCCATCAACAACAAATAACTACTTCTCTAATGACCGATCCAGTTTTAAGTACAGGTATAAGTAACAAAGCAGCTGTAACATCGCGTGATTTTGTTACTTTTATATATATTTTAAATTCTATGTTTAACAAATTCCAAGTTCGATTTATCCGTCTTTTTTTTTTCTACCAATTCATGACGAGTCGTCATTATAATTTACCCTATTCGATTTAGGCACTATAACAAGAAACTTATTTAGTTAAGATCTTAATATATATATATATTTACCTTTTTATAAAAAAACATATATACTTAAGATCTTAATGCTTTCTAACAAAACGAAAGAAGGCATAATGTAGACATGTAGTTTGACTTTTAAAACAACAACAACAAACACATTTCGTTTCTTATTTTTAAAGTTCGACGAAGGGAACAACTTAAATAAATAATTAGGACTATCCCATATTAATCAAATTCAACCCTCACCTAACTCACTCCCAACCACCTTAATTACTCCCTTAATTACCCAACCACCTTAACCCCCTTATAAATACCAACATCCATCACCTCCTAAACACTTTTAACACTCTCTAATTGTCACACCACACCAATGGCGGAAACACGTGGCGCAACGCTCGAAAGCATATCAAAGTCAAGATTAACACAAACTATATTTAATCAGAAAAGATTAATTTATTTGGATGTCGAGAACGAGTATCTCGTTACAATGTTGCACATAGCATTACATAAAACAATGTACATTAAGTTTCAATGTGGGGGTATTTCCGTTTATGTTCCAACCCATTGGTAACAATAGATGAAACCCCGACCAGTATCCGACATCCCGAATTCCACCGCACTAGCCCCATATCTATTCAGCACTTAGTTACCTCAAAGATATGTTTAAAAAGACGTCAATATATAAAATATTGGTGAGTTCACAGGTTTTAGTTTCATAACAACAACATTTTCACAACCATCGACTCGACTCACTTTACCGTATAATTATTTTCCCATTAAATAATTATACTAGGATCTTGTCGATCGATATTTAGTTTCATGACAACATTTTCACAACCATCGACTCGACTCACTTTACCGTATATTTATTTTCCCATTTAAATAATTATACTAGGATCTTGTCGATCGATATTTCGTGTTTACAACATGTGCGAAACCTGCACAACTTGTGGCCGTTGTAAGGAGTAGCTAGCTCCTACAAACAATGATGACGAGCAATCCCTTGAGCCCATAACCAAACCAAGACTAATAAATATGCCCCGCAATCACAAGTTGTTTCTCGGCAAATAACAACTTAGTTTAGAATATGTGCACCTCTTGTCTTTACCGGGTTGACGCTATCAACCAGAGGTGGGCCTCGTCAGGCACCAATAGTACTATACAAATATTCCTTCGGTTTCATGCCCCTGAATTAATGGTTACAGTAGCGAGGACTCAACCCCGAGTGGCGAACACAAACTCAAGTACTCATCATACCACTTATCACGTTTTAACTCTTGAAAACATTTGTCATGTAAAACATTTGACAAAACATATCTTTCCCCCAAACGAAAACAGTAAAAAGGGGCTGTGAAACTCACCTGATGTACAGCGTACAATCAAATAGCAGAGAATAGCAAGTCCGTGATCAAGCACCTACGAACGTCCTAGTGCGTGTAAGTCACTAAGTCTATAGCGTGTGCTTTTCCGGCAAGTTGTACACCCAACTCCCAACATCACCATTTACATATAATTCCCCGTTTAATTAAACATATGTCCTAGGTCCGTTGGTGATGGATTACCATTGTTACAAGTTACCTTTATACTTTCATGAATATTAATTAACTTGTATAATATTATTCTCGACTCAACTTCACTTAACGTATAATTACTTTCCCATCAAATAATTATACTTAAGATCTCGCCGTTCGATATAATATCTTTACCGCTCGACACGACTCACGTTACCGTATATTTATTTTCCCATTCAAATAAATATACTAAGGTCTTGTCGTTCGATAATATATTTTTAACGCCCAACTCGACTCACCACACCGGATATTTACTTTCCCATTAAGTAAATATACTAGGATCTCGTCGGTTCGGTATACATATATATATTATTTACTCGTCTCGGTTTTCCTTCCCGTATATTTACTTTCCCATTAAGTAAATATACTAGAATTTCGTCGAGCCGAACATATATATATATATATATGTATTTTCCTCGTTAAGTCCATACGTTCGTTTAACGTTTTTAATCGTTAGATTATTTACGTTATATTTTCTCCCACGAATATTTTTCCAACACTTAGGAAAGTGTTATGTAAATTTTTCACCCAAGTTATATATATTTTAACTCCTTAAAATATATTTTTACCCATCTTGACGTAATGATATTTTTCTCGTTTGTCCGCTTTTACGTCTTAGTTCGTTAACACGTCCAAGTCCGATTTCTTAACTTATATGTGATTATATAGCTAATCTTTTCCAAGTCTTCCAATATGTGTTTTCTAGAAGTATTATTCAACTTTCTAATTCCCAACACATACTACTTGGAAGTTTTATAAACACTTTTATATTTTTAACACAAAACTTGACAACTTATATACAAAAATGTTCCAACACTTTTATATTCCCATTTATATAAAAGTGTTCATTTCTATATAAGTTCTCCCAAGTTTTAGTTTGTCTAACATTTTTATAAAAACCTTTGTTTTTATATAAATCCATATGTTAGAAAAGTCCATATTTTTATAAAACTCCATTTTATAAAAATACACTTTTATACAAAATACATGTGTATGTTCACTAGTATTTACCACTTTAACAAGTATTATATCCTTAAGTTAAGATGATTAAAATCACTTTCAAGTTCATCCAAGTTTCATTAACAAGTGTTACCCAAATCACTATTTTTCTTCAAGTGTTCACGATCTTAGTAAAAACTACAAGAATACTTAACATCCATCACTAAACTTTCAATTTATTCACACTAACTAAACACCATTTTAGTCTTTAAAATCATATGTTTCATCATGAAAAGCTAAATCAAGTTAACCCCTTGTACAACTTGCTTCTAGATAATAAACATAAACTTTTAAAGACAAAAACAAGATCAAGAATACTTACAACTAGCACAAGGCTAGGAAAGCTAACAATGCTTGATTTTGATGGAGTTTAGTGTGTTCTTCCTATGTGGTTAAGCTCCTAGCTTGAAACACACAATGGGGGTTTGGAAGATGGATGTTTATAAGTAAATTTGTAGAGTTTAAGCTTGAAGAAAAAAAAAAGTGTGTGTGTGGCCTTGAGAGACCACGGCTCAAAGGGAAAAAGAAAGGAAGAGTTTGATCAAATGTTTAAGCTTGTAATCTCTTATTATCTCCTCATATCTTCCAAGATTTAAAGTGATCCAACACTAGATTTTTATCCAATATATTAGAGATATGCTTGTACTAGATGATTTGGGTGATCTTGGTGGATCTTAAAGGGTGTTTGGAGCCGTGAGTTTGCAAGGAAAAGGAGTGGATTTTTTTTATAAATCATATCATATCTTCCAAAGATCACCCATGATCTCACTTGGATTCTAATCCCATATTTTATGGGTACTATGTATTACTTGATCTTATATTGATTTTGGTGGGTGTTTTGGCCGATTTGTTTGCAAGTATTTGGAGGATTTAATAAATCTTTCAAGTACTTCATAATCTTATACAAATCTCATCCAATCTTACATGATCTTCCAAGATTGCATAAGATCTATCATGGATTTTAAATCCCTTGATATGTGGATGCATTTGTACTAATTATATCTTGTGTAGATTTGCTTCTTTGGGTGGATTTTGGTGGATCTTATAAGTACAAAAGATAATCCATGTTAGATTTCATATCCCACACTTGTAATCTTTGTGATATCCTTGAGATTTGATCAAATAAAAATAGATTTTGGCCATGTGAGGATAAAGGGCCGGTTTGGGGGTGGGTCTAGTGGGGTCCATCACACAAAATATTTGCTAAATAATATGTTAAGTTTAATTCTTTATCGTTCGGGTGTCGTTCGGGTATTTTTCGGACTTTAACCGCGTGTTATTCGGACATTAAAAGTGCCTCTAATAACCCTTAAACACAGTCTATTTTAAGTGTTGATTGGTTAGTTAGGCTCTTGTCGGGTGAAATTATAAGTTATACGCGTACCGAGTGCGGTACGCGCACTTTATTCGTTACCGGGAGACTTCTATGGAAAGTTTTCACTTATGGTTTTGGAGTTCCAAAACACATTATATTTTGTGAAAATATACTTTATTTTATATCCTGGGTGTCCGGGATCCTTTTCGTTTATTTAATTTTTACCGGGTAATCGCCAACGTCCGTACCGGACAAGTTTATTCGCACATGATCCTACCATGCTTCATCATTAGACGTGTGCATTCCTATGCATCTTATGGGGAATTTGCTATTCTCTTACGGCATCAATTAAATTAATCCAATTAATTTAAACATGCACTTAAACCGTTAATTACATATACTAAGTACGTACGGAAACATATCCATTTTTGCCGGATGTTACACTAATCACTCATAAATCTCTCTAATCTACAAGATTTTGAAGCAAAAATTCTGCTCAAAATTTGTAAGTTGCAAAGCCTTTATCTTCACTTTTCTTCCACTTTCTTCACCTCTCCTCTTCTTCTAACCCCTTGGGGAAACCTCTAGGACCTTACTCTAGTTTGCTAAGGCAAATAAACACGAGTGGGACACCGATTTGAGGCCTCAAAGGTGGTTATTTGCTATTGTTTTTATGCACTAGAATATTATTTGTAGTGATACCAACCGGGTTCACCAACAACTCAATGTTTTGTGTTATGGTAAATGGTTGACAAAGGGAAAGCCAAGGCTTATCCAAACAAAAGTCACCATACTCTACTTTAATATTCTAGTTATATTATGTAAATACTAAAATATATACTTTCAAAACTCTATTAATCTATTAACTTGGAAGGTTTGTGGTTACACCCTACCTTACCAACTCTCTTGACCATTCTTATGCCATGGATTAATCCACACTAGAAAGGGGAAATCCCGTGTTCAAAACCCACGTTTACTCCATAAGCGAAATGGTTATGACATGAACCTATCAAATAAATTCACATTCCTAACTTTATACCATCCGAATCATCTAGGATGATTTTGTGCTTGGTCTAACTTAATCTCATGACCATCCGGATTGCCCTAAAGGCAATTTGTGCTTGGTTTGCCTAAAAGGCTTGCATGACTCTCGTGAATCTATAATATAAAACTCGAACCTAAAACTCTAATTCTTAATTCTAGTTAATCGGAGCTAGAGCTTAATCTTCCAAGACTTATCTTTGGAACTATATCAAGACGCACCCAAAGGTGATTTCATACTTGTCCCCCTTTTATTCTTTATTCTTTGGGGCTCAACATGTAACACTATCAAAACTTAAACGATTTCATTCTCTTAAAAACTATTATGCTCAATCTAAATGCTATTATGCTATGCCATGCTAGAATTCAAAGTCTTACATACAAATGTACGATTAGTTAACAATCCACCTTACATGTATAGCGCTATAGGTTGACATGTCGCCCCCTTTATGGGTCATGATAAGATGAAGTCTTTTGTGTTATCGAGTGTTGTTGTCGTTTGTATGGTTCTACGTACATATGCCTATAACATGATGATTCGAGTAGACTTTTCTATACTATGTACTTAGACTCAAACTAGTATGCTCACCAATGCTTTATGTGTTGACGGATATTTTATACATGTTGCAGGAAATGTTTAATGCAGGTTTATCAAGAAAACTACTAAGGATTGGACTAAAAACTCGCAACTAGTTTAATTTTCTATGTTTTGATGTTATACTTTCCTTTTCATGAAACAATTTGTATTTTGTTATCTTTTAGACAATGATTATGCTATGAATGAAACTTTATCTTTAAATTATATTGTCACGAATTCTAGTGTCATGAAGTCTTTGAACAATCTACCACAAGTCTCGCTCCGATGTATTCCGCCATCGATTGGGGTGTGACAGTAGCTAATCTCAAATTAGTCGTTCTTTAGCTTGGATTGGTTGGTGTAATTTTTGTTTGTAATTGACTGTATATGTCTCTCACCATCAATGTTGTAGACTCGCTAGGCACTAGCCGGCCGCTGGAGTGGGGACTAATGATTAATCAAATTAATCGGATTGGGATTTTTATATTTAATTTTAAGTTTTTTATATATGTACACGTATTTTTATAGGTAAATTTAAATAGACATGTTTTAAGCCCCTCCCTCGGCCCAGTTTTTTAGTATACATGATTAATCGCCTTAATCTACATGATCTTGTTGAAAAGTTTCCAGAATTTACAGGTTTTGGCCGGCCGGACTTACAAATTTTCTCCGAAAATCTTGTTGGAATCGTCAATTTATGGCCAGCCGACTAGGGTCGATTAAGTCCGACTACCGATTAATGGACTGATTAATGAAATTTACTCGTCGGTCTAGGAATTGTCAAAGCTTCCTCAGGCCAGACTTGCGGGAATTATCAAGAGTCCCACTAAGCTCTTACGATAGTTCGAGCTTAACCATCATGAGACCAATTTTGATCGATAACTCCGTGCCACTGGAGTATCAAGAATTTGGCCTACTATAATTTCTATGCTTACGAACACTCTCCCAGAGTGTGATTCTCAGTGTAAACCTATTATTAGTTCGAAGTCCTTAAGGCCTACGCCTTGTTCGTGTGACTTCTTAATAGGTTCGCATCTCATCCAAGCAGTCTCTAAACTGCAATATTTACTGGCCATCTCTCTAATAACTCAAACCAGGTTATGTATCTATCTCCGTCTGTCGTTCGACGTACTGGAGATGTACACGTATGCCCTCCAAGGGCTTTGAGTAGTACACCCCGAACACTGGGATGATAATTCCTATCACATAGGAAATTTTGGCGATGAAGCTCATGGATTCGATGTGCCATGGACACCAATCGTGTCAACGCGGAACAGTTCCACCAAGTACATTCAATTAGTTCGAGAATGATGAGCCATACTCATTGCAAATAGAGTATCACATGCTTGTGTACAAAGTTTGTCGAACTTGAGGCGGAACGACTACTACAATCCGATATAATGGAAGTTGGCAATCCAGTGTCTAGCCACAACTCTCTCCGAGAGTATAGGTAACTGTCCGTATGACTCATCTCGAAGCTATAGATGAGTATGGAGTGAGAGGGTTCCAAACAACAATCAAACATTACATCCGACCATGAAAACACCTAGGGTGGCATGGTAAGGTCAAACAGGTGATCTTACTGTACCACATAATTGTTTAAAAGTCCCCTTGGAAACCACGCCGGGTATTCATTTTATTTACCCTTCGGCTCAACTCACTTTACCATATATTTACCTTCCCATTAAGATAAATATACTAGGTTCTTGTCAACCGAACAAATATATTCAAGATGGGACTTCATTTCCGTGGAATCCTCTAGGTACTGAATCGCTACTTTCCACCTGAGCAATTGTGATTAATGGTACTAGGACGCTTAGTATGGACTGATGGATGTCGAAAGTTTTTGCGTCGCTTTCACCCCTCAGTTCCCTGATAGTAAGTAGTGTATACATGACGCCCGGGCCGTACGATTCCACAATCCTCGAGAAGTACTAGTCGACTCAAACACCAACGACAGATGCTTCCAGCACATAGGTCTATACCGGAAAGAGATATATGACGCATTATAAATTGTTGTCGCAACGAACAGAGTATATGGTTTCTAGGACATATCAACACGTTGGCCCCCATTGCGACAAATATACAGAACACCAGTAGCTACCCTAAACATGGGTATCCAGTACTAGTTCTGTTATATGTGCTTCCTGTGCACTAGTGTCCTATCGTCATTAGCAACCTAGTGAGTCAATTCTGGATAATACAGACCACATGCCCTTAAATTGACTTTCCGATCCTTGGCGGAGATCTGAGTGAAAGGAGTCCTGAAACCGGAACCCTCACTTGCCGAAGTTTCCATCTCTCCGGAATCTTTCGAGGTAAAAGGTGAAATCGAGTCATCGATGCATGCCTTTGGCATAGACTTCACCTTTGGGTTTGACGGCTTCTTGCGCCCAAAGTCGTTACTTAAAACAACAAACGAAAGACTGAGATCGCACCACAAGCAGTAGTCTCGAGCCTTCCCATAAGGCATCCCATTCAACGACTCAGTTAGTCACACACATGGCGCAATATGTAAGCCTTCAAGATCATCTTGATTAGTCAGGTACCATACGCCCTGACCTGGCAGCTCACATTACTATGGTATCTCCAACAGTGTCTGTCAAAGACACGGGATTTTGCTCTAACGCGAGCAATGCTTCCTAAGGATAACTGGGAACACCACTATCGACTCCAGGTCGAAATTGTTCCATTGTTCCAAGAATCTACGCCACGACACCAAGATAAGATAAACCTTCCATCAGAGGAATAACAACATTAATCGAAGGGTCGAGACGATCAACCATCTCAACCCAGTAGTGTAGCACCTTTATAGAGTAGATAATGCTACACGCCCTTCTGGATTTAGGGTTCATAAAGCCTCTTAATCATGTACCAGGGACTTCACCAATGCACGCCCATTGGTGGGTCCACAATGGTATTTCCATAATCACCAGCATGACACGTTGGCATGAATGACGTCAAACGAATTCACTGGGATGAGCAATAAATGAATTGAATCTTTCAACTCTTACTAGTCCCAAAGGTATGGGTCATAATATTGCTCACAATCACTCGGTACCTTCATGGTTCAAGACGCTTTCGAAATCCCTTATCACGATACGAGCCTCGCCTTGGCATGTGTGGATCATGGGATTTCTTTCCAACATGATTCAAGTGGGGTTAGTCGACCAAAATGCGCGTAAAAAGTTAAGGCCGGACACGGCGTCACTGATGCCTCAGATTCTGAAGATGTAACGCTCACGGAATGCGTGAGCATATACAGGGGTCGACACATGATTCGGTCAATTACTCAAACGACCACGAGATTCAGACTTTAGGGGAATACACATGCAATTACTAAGGCTAGAGTGTCTAAGTATGACTTTTAGAAAGCCCGTTGGACACCTGAAATCCTACATAATCAATGTCGGCACTACACAATCAAACAAACAGAACAATGACAGCAACGAAGGGTTTAGGTGATGTCTCCTTTCCGAGGGAAACCAAGAGTGAAGCAACCGACAAGTCATCACATCATCGAGGTAATCCCACAGCTGTAGCAATACGCCTTCTGAGCGGCACGACAGTAGGGACAACACGGCAATGACAGCGGCATCCACGAAGCATATCAATTAGGGAACACCGCACAGGAGCAACACGACAACAGAGAAGCATGACGACAAGGCAACACCGCAACAGGAACTGCATAACACAGAGAAATATGACAGCAAGGCTACACTACTGCAGGAGCAGTAAACAACAGGAATGCATCGTCGACAATGCAGCGCAACCACCTGGATACGCAACCAACAAAAATAGTGCAACTGCAAGCATGCACAATGGCCGGGGGTAACACAACAGCATGGATGCACATGTCAATATGACGCTCAATATGGAAAATCCACAGTCCACACCACCATAAAGCTCTGTTATGGTGAGCACGCATCCCCGTGCGTCTCAGCTCACTTGTGGAGGTGGGATTTTCATCCTTACCTTCGGCCTTGAGCCTAACCTCCATAGGCTCAATGGTAGGAATTGGTTAGATTGGCCGGCGCATCAATCGTCATAACATAAATGGGAACGACGGGTTCTACATAATTTAGCTGACTTCTAAAGCCGATATTGTTCATAGAGAGGACGACCGTAGGCTTGTTATGAGTCACTCGAACAATGGCAACAGTAACATCGACAGTTTCAACCGAGGCCTGAGAACCATTAACAATGTTAGGCTTCCTAAGAGCCCAAGGAATGATAACTAGTAGTTCAATGAAAGCCTCAAAGAGAATGGAATTAATAACAACGAACTCCACAAAGACACATATATGGTCATAGCGGCTTGGCAAGGGTCATAGAGACGTCTTCGTTAATGACGTTCACTTCTGCAGGAGCCTCAAATACATCAACAACATCAACTCGAGAAGAGCCATAGAACAACATCATCAAGCCCAACATGGACTGTACAGACAACGACAACAATAAGCTCAACAACAGATATGGATACAACGACATCAAGCCCGATAAGTGTTACAGAATCACTGGCAACAACAGACTCAGCAAGAGCTACACACTTAGCACAAACATCGGGATCTACTCGAGCCATAGATCAATAACAGCCGCCGCAACATCAGGCTCGGCCGGAGCCTTAGACTCGTCGTAGTTATTATATGTGTGGTAACTAGTATCCATAGGACCTAGAAACCAACCACCGTCTATCCCAATATCAACGATAGTGGTCACCACAAAAATGGCAAGTAGAAGTAGAAAGATCACGATTTATCGAGACACCTTGATAGAATGAAAACGATACCGACTCTGGCCACCCAGCCGAGTCATCCTTCTCATTAGAGTCCTCTTGCATATTATTTTGGCCTTAGCACCGATAGCCATCAACTGAAATGCCTCTCTGCCACTCAAGCGAGGCCGGTGGACTTTCTTCCTGATAGGCCACGCAGTGAGAGTATCGAAATACGGCAAAAGATTAGACAGGTCACCGTGTCCACAACGAATGGACTTTGCAACCTTAGTTTATAAATTACCGTAACGAGGGAACGCAACATCTCAGTATCTATGGGGATTGATGGAAACACTTCGCATCAATTTTCACCCAACAGATATAACTAGTCTCGTCATCGTGACAAGGGTGACGAATGTTATTGCAACAAAAGCAATGGAATTGTCGTCCCATGGGTATGTTTAATTTAACAGAATAACGTGACCACTTCCAGTAGTCCGTCATTTGATTTTCGAGGGGGATTTTAATGTCAGCAAAAAGCGTCTTGCGACATTTGACAATTACGGAACACCCTTACAATTACGATTCCCAAAGTGTGGTTCCACTCCCCAGGATTTATGACGGATTTAGATACTGCGCACGCATCGGATGCACTTGTGCGTTCACCGAGTGAAAAGAGGCTTCCAATAATCCATGAAAAAAAAACAAACAGGAGGTAGATAGAGGAGTCTTACGATGTCTTTTGCACCTTAGGAAAGTAATATGACATAAGTACCAGTATGTTAAGCCCATCACAAATCATCTTCCGGAATACGATCCAGCGCTATTGCAAAGGGTGTTAATCCATACTTGAATACTCAATACATCGAGCAGTGGCTTCCCATGAGTTAATCGTATGCACTTTCGAGTGAGTCCATCGCCAAACGCTGACTGGGGCTTGCTGTTCCACTACACGCCGTCATCCTAACACTGGAAAACGATGTCGCGGTCATGATTAATGGCCGAAATTTTCGACATCATTGAAATTTAGCAAAGCCATATGACTCGCGGATGTGTAATGCGGCATGCTGATTTCACCACCAGTCCATGACTGTCGATTCAGACGAGGGCTTTCGAGCCTTCAGGATAACAATGATCAAGCTTCCTAATCCCGTAACTTCGATTCTGTCTTCCTACAGGAGAAGAAAAATACTCGACCCTTGAAGACAACTTGGGCATGCTTAGATCGAACATGACTTATTCACCATGATAACACAGCAGCACACGGCCACGAGTCTCATATCTAATCCACGCAGGGTCCCGTTCTCTAAACGCACTAGTCTAGCAGGGACGCACCCTCGGTCTTTACTGGGTTCCGGGTATAACCTTCCACACACCGCACTCGACATTTCTTGCTTCGGTAGGCCGTGTATTCTTGTACGTCCGCTCCTTTCGAAGAACTTTGTGGTGGAGGCATTCAACTCCTACACAAGGAAGCTTTCATCTCCCGTTCCTATCTAGAGCGAGGGTTTGCGTCAGATTACTTATATGAATAGACGTTCGAGCTCTTCCGTGCTCGTACCATAAAGGTAATGTCGAAGAAAGCTCATTAGGTTTGCTAGGATCAAAATCAAGGAACATCGACGAGACCTCCCATTTAACCCATTGGCCAATCAAAACTAAGACTGAATCTAAAGAACAAGAACAACCAAGACAAGGAGTGATCACCAATCCTAGCCCTAGCGCCCACCAAGGTTACCGTGCACCCCAAACTATTATTACGTGTGCACCCGTAATGATAATTTGCGTTGCCAGGTAATCTTGTTGCCCGCTAGTTGCGAGCTTCCTGATCCAAAACAAAGATTTCATACAACAAAAGACTTGGTCTAGTTTCGCCTCCAAATCATAAACAACGCGGCGGCATCCATTACCGCGATAGAGATTAGTCCTTCCGATCATCCCGTCTACGGGTAAGTGAGTGAGCTACTCGTAGACCACAGCATCCATCCTACTTGCTGGTACCGGTGATCGATGCAAGAGTGAGGACTAAGGTGAAGCGTGACACAACATCCTTACTGGCAAAATATCCGTACTACGTATATATATTAACTAATCTTAGAAAATCGGATTCCTATGCAACATAAACATCTTATCCGTATTTTCTAATACTTCATATATTGACACACATGGCTAGTCGGTCGGAATTTCCCCTTGTACATCCCATGTACAAATTTCTTTCTTTTCTTAAAAAAATATTTTGTTGTGTTCTAGTTGTGAAAAATTTGTCCTCGAGCCGAAACCGGTTATAGTCTAGATTTTTAAAAAATGCTAGTTCGCTATAACCTTGGCTCTGATACCACTTCTGTCACACCACGCCAATGGCGGAAACACGTGGCGCAACGCTCGAAAGCATATCAAAGTCAAGATTAACACAAACTATATTTAATCAGAAAAGATTAATTTATTTGGATGTCGAGAACGAGTATCTCGTTACAATGTTGCACATAGCATTACATAAAACAATGTACATTAAGTTTCAATGTGGGGGTATTTCCGTTTATGTTCCAACCCATTGGTAACAATAGATGAAACCCCGACCAGTATCCGACATCCCGAATTCCACCGCACTAGCCCCATATCTATTCAGCACTTAGTTACCTGAAAGATATGTTTAAAAAGACGTCAATATATAAAATATTGGTGAGTTCACAGGTTTTAGTTTCATAACAACAACATTTTCACAACCATCGACTCGACTCACTTTACCGTATAATTATTTTCCCATTAAATAATTATACTAGGATCTTGTCGATCGATATTTAGTTTCATGACAACATTTTCACAACCATCGACTCGACTCACTTTACCGTATATTTATTTTCCCATTTAAATAATTATACTAGGATCTTGTCGATCGATATTTCGTGTTTACAACATGTGCGAAACCTGCACAACTTGTGGCCGTTGTAAGGAGTAGCTAGCTCCTACAAACAATGATGACGAGCAATCCCTTGAGCCCATAACCAAACCAAGACTAATAAATATGCCCCGCAATCACAAGTTGTTTCTCGGCAAATAACAACTTAGTTTAGAATATGTGCACCTCTTGTCTTTACCGGGTTGACGCTATCAACCAGAGGTGGGCCTCGTCAGGCACCAATAGTACTATCCAAATATTCCTTCGGTTTCATGCCCCTGAATTAATGGTTACAGTAGCGAGGACTCAACCCCGAGTGGCGAACACAAACTCAGGTACTCATCATACCACTTATCACGTTTTAACTCTTGAAAACATTTGTCATGTAAAACATTTGACAAAACATATCTTTCCCCCAAACGAAAACAGTAAAAAGGGGCCGTGAAACTCACCTGATGTACAGCGTACAATCAAATAGCAGAGAATAGCAAGTCCGTGATCAAGCACCTACGAACGTCCTAGTGCGTGTAAGTCACTAAGTCTATAGCGTGTGCTTTTCCGGCAAGTTGTACACCCAACTCCCAACATCACCATTTACATATAATTCCCCGTTTAATTAAACATATGTCCTAGGTCCGTTGGTGATGGATTACCATTGTTACAAGTTACCTTTATACTTTCATGAATATTAATTAACTTGTATAATATTATTCTCGACTCAACTTCACTTAACGTATAATTACTTTCCCATTAAATAATTATACTTAAGATCTCGCCGTTCGATATAATATCTTTACCGCTCGACACGACTCACGTTACCGTATATTTATTTTCCCATTCAAATAAATATACTAAGGTCTTGTCGTTCGATAATATATTTTTAACGCCCAACTCGACTCACCACACCGGATATTTACTTTCTCATTAAGTAAATATACTAGGATCTCGTCGGTTCGGTATACATATATATATTATTTACTCGTCTCGGTTTTCCTTCCCGTATATTTACTTTCCCATTAAGTAAATATACTAGAATTACGTCGAGCCGAACATATATATATATATATATATGTATGTATTTTCCTCGTTAAGTCCATACGTTCGTTTAACGTTTTTAATCGTTAGATTATTTACGTTATATTTTCTCCCACGAATATTTTTCCAACACTTAGGAAAGTGTTATGTAAATTTTTCACCCAAGTTATATATATTTTAACTCCTTAAAATATATTTTTACCCATCTTGACGTAATGATATTTTTCTCGTTTGTCCGCTTTTACGTCTTAGTTCGTTAACACGTCCAAGTCCGATTTCTTAACTTATATGTGATTATATAGCTAATCTTTTCCAAGTCTTCCAATATGTGTTTTCTAGAAGTATTATTCAACTTTCTAATTCTCAACACATACTACTTGGAAGTTTTATAAACACTTTTATATTTTTAACACAAAACTTGACAACTTATATACAAAAATGTTCCAACACTTTTATATTCCCATTTATATAAAAGTGTTCATTTCTATATAAGTTCTCCCAAGTTTTAGTTTGTCTAACATTTTTATAAAAACCTTTGTTTTTATATAAATCCATATGTTAGAAAAGTCCATATTTTTATAAAACTTCATTTTATAAAAATACACTTTTATACAAAATACATGTGTATGTTCACTAGTATTTACCACTTTAACAAGTCTTATATCCTTAAGTTAAGATGATTAAAATCACTTTCAAGTTCATCCAAGTTTCATTAACAAGTGTTACCCAAATCACTATTTTTCTTCAAGTGTTCACGATCTTAGTAAAAACTACAAGAATACTTAACATCCATCACTAAACATTCAATTTATTCACACTAACTAAACACCATTTTAGTCTTTAAAATCATATGTTTCATCATGAAAAGCTAAATCAAGTTAACCCCTTGTACAACTTGCTTCTAGATAATAAACATAAACTTTTAAAGACAAAAACAAGATCAAGAATACTTACAACTAGCACAAGGCTAGGAAAGCTAACAATGCTTGATTTTGATAGAGTTTAGTGTGTTCTTCCTATGTGGTTAAGCTCCTAGCTTGAAACACACAATGGGGGTTTGGAAGATGGATGTTTATAAGTAAATTTGTAGAGTTTAAGCTTGAAGAAAAAAAAAAGTGTGTGTGTGGCCTTGAGAGTCCACGGCTCAAAGGGAAAAAGAAAGGAAGAGTTTGATCAAATGTTTAAGCTTGTAATCTCTTAATATCTCCTCATATCTTCCAAGATTTAAAGTGATCCAACACTAGATTTTTATCCAATATATTAGAGATATGCTTGTACTAGGTGATTTGGGTGATCTTGGTGGATCTTAAAGGGTGTTTGGAGCCGTGAGTTTGCAAGGAAAAGAAGTGGATTTTTTTTATAAATCATATCATATCTTCCAAAGATCACCCATGATCTCACTTGGATTCTAATCCCATATTTTATGGGTACTATGTACTACTTGATCTTATATTGATTTTGGTGGGTGTTTTGGCCGATTTGTTTGCAAGTATTTGGAGGATTTGATAAATCTTTCAAGTACTTCATAATCTTATACAAATCTCATCCAATCTTACATGATCTTCCAAGATTGCATAAGATCTATCATGGATTTTAAATCCCTTGATATGTGGATGCATTTGTACTAATTATATCTTGTGTAGATTTGCTTCTTTGGGTGGATTTTGGTGGATCTTATAAGTACAAAAGATAATCCATGTTAGATTTCATATCCCACCCTTGTAATCTTTGTGATATCCTTGAGATTTGATCAAATAAAAATAGATTTTGGCCATGTGAGGATAAAGGGCCGGTTTGGGGGTGGGTCTAGTGGGGTCCATCACACAAAATATTTGCTAAATAATATGTTAAGTTTAATTCTTTATCGTTCGGGTGTCGTTCGGGTATTTTTCGGACTTTAACCGCGTGTTATTCGGACATTAAAAGTGCCTCTAATAACCCTTAAACACAGTCTATTTTAAGTGTTGATTGGTTAGTTAGGCTCTTGTCGGGTGAAATTATAAGTTATACGCGTACCGAGTGCGGTACGCGCACTTTATTCGTTACCGGGAGACTTGTATGGAAAGTTTTCACTTATGGTTTTGGAGTTCCAAAACACATTATATTTTGTGAAAATATACTTTATTTTATATCCTGGGTGTCCGGGATCCTTTTCGTTTATTTAATTTTTACCGGGTAATCGCCAACGTCCGTACCGGACAAGTTTATTCGCACATGATCCTACCATGCTTCATCATTAGACGTGTGCATTCCTATGCATCTTATGGGGAATTTGCTATTCTCTTACGGCATCAATTAAATTAATCCAATTAATTTAAACATGCACTTAAACCGTTAATTACATATACTAAGTACGTACGGAAACATATCCATTTTTGCCGAATGTTACACTAATCACTCATAAATCTCTCTAATCTACAAGATTTTGAAGCAAAAATTCTGCTCAAAATTTGTAAGTTGCAAAGCCTTTATCTTCACTTTTCTTCCACTTTCTTCACCTCTCCTCTTCTTCTAACCCCTTGGGGAAACCTCTAGGACCTTACTCTAGTTTGCTAAGGCAAATAAACACGAGTGGGACACCGATTTGAGGCCTCAAAGGTGGTTATTTGCTATTGTTTTTATGCACTAGAATATTATTTGTAGTGATACCAACCGGGTTCACCAACAACTCAATGTTTTGTGTTATGGTAAATGGTTGACAAAGGGAAAGCCAAGGCTTATCCAAACAAAGTCACCATACTCTACTTTAATATTCTAGTTATATTATGTAAATACTAAAATATATACTTTCAAAACTCTATTAATCTATTAACTTGGAAGGTTTGTGGTTACACCCTACCTTACCAACTCTCTTGACCATTCTTATGCCATGGATTAATCCACACTAGAAAGGGGAAATCCCGTGTTCAAAACCCACGTTTACTCCATAAGCGAAATGGTTATGACATGAACCTATCAAATAAATTCACATTCCTAACTTTATACCATCCGAATCATCTAGGATGATTTTGTGCTTGATCTAACTTAATCTCATGACCATCCGGATTGCCCTAAAGGCAATTTGTGCTTGGTTTGCCTAAAAGGCTTGCATGACTCTCGTGAATCTATAATATAAAACTCGAACCTAAAACTCTAATTCTTAATTCTAGTTAATCGGAGCTAGAGCTTAATCTTCCAAGACTTATCTTTGGAACTATATCAAGACGCACCCAAAGGTGATTTCATACTTGTCCCCCTTTTATTCTTTATTCTTTGGGGCTCAACATGTAACACTATCAAAACTTAAACGATTTCATTCTCTTAAAAACTATTATGCTCAATCTAAATGCTATTATGCTATGCCATGCTAGAATTCAAAGTCTTACATACAAATGTACGATTAGTTAACAACCCACCTTACATGTATAGCGCTATAGGTTGACATGTCGCCCCCTTTATGGGTCATGATAAGATGAAGTCTTTTGTGTTATCGAGTGTTGTTGCCGTTTGTATGGTTCTACGTACATATGCCTATAACATGATGATTCGAGTAGACTTTTCTATACTATGTACTTAGACTCAAACTAGTATGCTCACCAATGCTTTATGTGTTGACGGATATTTTATACATGTTACAGGAAATGTTTAATGCAGGTTTATCAAGAAAACTACTAAGGATTGGACTAAAAACTCGCAACTAGTTTAATTTTCTATGTTTTGATGTTATACTTTCCTTTTCATGAAACAATTTGTATTTTGTTATCTTTTAGACAATGATTATGCTATGAATGAAACTTTATCTTTAAATTATATTGTCACGAATTCTAGTGTCATGAAGTCTTTGAACAATCTACCACAAGTCTCGCTCCGATGTATTCCGCCATCGATTGGGGTGTGACAGTAGCTAATCTCAAATTAGTCGTTCTTTAGCTTGGATTGGTTGGTGTAATTTTTGTTTGTAATTGACTGTATATGTCTCTCACCATCAATGTTGTAGACTCGCTAGGCACTAGCCGGCCGCTGGAGTGGGGACTAATGATTAATCAAATTAATCGGATTGGGATTTTTATATTTAATTTTAAGTTTTTTATATATGTACACGTATTTTTATAGGTAAATTTAAATAGACATGTTTTAAGCCCCTCCCTCGGCCCAGTTTTTTAGTATACATGATTAATCGCCTTAATCTACATGATCTTGTTGAAAAGTTTCCAGAATTTACAGGTTTTGGCCGGCCGGACTTACAAATTTTCTCCGAAAATCTTGTTGGAATCGTCAATTTATGGCCAGCCGACTAGGGTCGATTAAGTCCGACTACCGATTAATGGACTGATTAATGAAATTTACTCAGTAACCTACCCACTAGCTATTAATCACCGATAAATCCCAATTTTTACAACACCGCTCACCATATTGTCTTTGTTAGTTCAATTCAAATATATTTAAATTTCATGGAGTTGAACAGTAAGTTATGGCATTTTTGTGATTATTCGTATTAGCTAGGTTATTTTGATCATCTCTCTTATCTCACATCTGGTTTAATATAAAAATGAAATTTGAGATTAACTCTTTTTTAGCAACTATTTCACTAATAAACCCAACTACCCACTAGCTATTAATCACCGATAAATCCCAATTTTTACAACACCGCTCACCATATTGTCTTGCTAGTTGGGTTTATTAGTGAAATAGTTGCTAAAAAAGAGTTAATCTCAAATTTCATTTTTATATTAAACCAGATGTGAGATAAGAGAGATGATCAAAATAACCTAGCTAATACGAATAATCACAAAAATGTCATAACTTACTGTTCAACTCCATGAAATTTAAATATATTTGAATTTCAAAATGGCAAACATTTTTATATTTATTTTTAGAGATATTGAATCTGAGCTATGATGGTTTGGACGTATTTACCTAGGTTAGTGGTGGGTTAGTGGTTGAAGATTATACAAAATGGACAGTATTTTACACATTTTGTGCAGAGGTATTTTGGGAAATTAGACAAATCATTATCTTTTTTTTCTAAGGCGAAGGTCTCAATTCGGAGGTGGCAGAGAACTTCACACCTGCTCTTGCAGGTCCTGCCCCCACTCACACATCCAGACTATATTGCCTGATGACCAGTAAACCAGTAGAGCACCTAGTGTCACTCGAAAACTAGTGTCTTGCTATTTGGCTTTACTAATGATATTAGCTGTTCAAAGAAGAAAAATTGCTAATCTAAAGTTGGAATTTTTTTTATCATTCAATATGAAATTGGCAAACATATTTATATTAACTTTTATGCCGTTAAAAAAAAAAAAAAAAAAGTAGAGCCCTGTTCGTTGACCAAGACCACCCGTTTGGAAGACATCAAAGGGTACAAGTTAGACAACATAAGTGCAATCACTCGGGTAAACCAGGAACAAAAGGTCACCAACCACTCCAAAGGAAACTCACCGCCGATATAAAATACCTAGCTCAATCTAGGCAATTATGCTTTGGATGAAACTCGAACACATGACCTCAATCTCTAATCCAAGTTACGCTAACATTTTCCTTCGATGGATATATATTTATTTGTTATACATTATGTATCCATTGGCATGAAAAAGAAACTTATCAAATAGTATGAACCATCAAGAGGCAAACACATAAAGAAAAGGAAATCGTGATCGATAGATGTCCGAATGAATAAGTGACCCAAAACCGTTTAAACAAATACAACCTAAAATCATTCTTCTTAATCACTGCTTAGAATTCAAGCTTACAGATAACATACATCGTCTTTTTTTACCCGGAGCTAGACTTCATCATACAATCTTACTGCACAAAATACAAAATTACCAGATTTAAATAATAGGGAAAAAATTCCAATATTTTGTGTTACAATATTGTTTTACAACCATATTTATACAATAATCATTTATATTAATTGTAGATTTGCCAAGGTGAGCTACTCAAGAAAAGCTCGCAATTGGTTCAGCTCGTGAGCCTAAACGAACCTAATATTTATATAAATAAAATTATTTTTGTTTATATAAGAAATATACTGTCTATATGATTATAAAAAAAATTTAAAATAATTGTGTATGCACATATTTAAAAACAAACACTAAACAATTTATAAACAATAGGTCTCGGCTCACAATATGTAATACTTAGAAGTAAAAAAAAAACGATCGATCGTAACCTAATATGCTTAAAATGCACGTTTTAGCCCGAACCCATTTAACCGTTGGGCAGCATAAGCTAGATATATAAGTGGCATTTTCAAAAATGAAAATGACAAACAGTTGAACCTAAGAGAGCATTATGATTATGAATTGCTTACCTCTTCTGCACCAGATTTGGCGATCTCCATCTTTTCATCTTCTGCAAATGAAGAATGTACTTTGTTAGTAGATTCTTGGTTTTAAAAGGCACGAGGTGCTCTATGTACAACCAATTAAACTTTATTTGTAACAAAAGCTGCCAGACTTGTAATCAAGTAAAACATTCATATTCATAATCTCTTGATCCTTTTGGTCATGTTTACATACCCACCTTAACGCCCTGATGCGTTTTCTTCTGATTGTCTCGCACTTGGGGCACACTTTATAAAACCAAGACTAAATTTAAATGACAAGCCAACTTTAGCGCTCTTTTGGCTTGATCCCAAATATGAACATGTGGTGTCTAGTAACAACATTCAAGCGAAAATGGACGAACTATGCAAAAGTATATTACTAAATATCATTCAAGAAAGCATGATTATATATTGATATTCATCGAATTGCATTTGGGCTTTTGGCCCAACTAGCTTTTTAACAGTTGTATGGATAAATGTTTGGTAAAATAAACACAGGTTAAAGACAATCAGACAAAGCTAACCGAATCAAATAGTACTATGAAATATCAAATATACCTCCATCCTCTGGAATGTCTGAAGTCCACAGAGTGAGGTTGTCCCTCAGGAGCTGCATAATTAAAGTGCTGTCCTTGTACGATTCCTCGCTCAGGGAGTCAAGCTCTGAGATAGCTTCATCAAAAGCTTGTTTAGCAAGGTGACAAGCCCTAAAAAGCCGAAATTAAAAAAACACAGTTTAGCACATGTTTTTGTAGCAAGCGTGTAGAGAAGATAAAAAAAGTTCAAAAAATACCTTTCAGGAGAGTTCATGATCTCGTAATAGAACACAGAGAAGTTCAACGCCAAACCCAACCTGATGGGGTGTGTAGACGATAAATCAGCTTCTGCTGAGGTGGAAGCCAACTGCAAACAATAAATTTAATTGTTAGGCAACATAAAAATAGTTCATACACGATGATTATTTAGAAAGTATACATAACGGAGTTATCAAGATGAGCATAAAATGAAACGCAAGATGATTTGTGCATAAATGACAACTTTTAATGACCTTAGAGGTATAACAATATTTATTTTAAGAATTTTACAGCACTAAAAAGAAAATTGAAATTAACATTAAATTGATATATAATTAAGCAGACACCAATTGCAACTTTATAAACTTACTTGATAAGCCTTCAGAGACTGATCAGCTGCCTCTTTCTTATCATCACCAGTCTTGAACTCTGCAAGATACCTATAATAATCTCCTTTCCTGCACTCAATCAACAAATCATTAAAACACACAAACTTAAGCCAATAGGTTGTTTAGTTATATAAATTTCCGAAATAGGGGTCTGAAACCCTACCAATCCCAAGATAATATTCTTTGAAATTTGTAACATTTTTATAAGTGGGAACAAACTCACATTTTGTAGTAGAAAACAGTAGATTCTCCAGCCGATGAAGATGGGATCAGATGTTCATCAATCACGACCATTATATCGTTACAAATGTCTGTTAATTCTTTTTCAACCTTCTGCCTATATTCCTTAATCCGATTTACGTTCACTTCATTGCCTCTAGATTCCTCTTTCTGCTCAATCGAAGACAATATTCTCCATGACGCCCTACGTGAACCAACCACATTCTTGTACCCAACTGAAAGCAAGTTCCTCTCTTCAACAGTCAGTTCCACATCCAACTTTGCTACCTTCTTCATAGCATCCACCATTTCTGCATGAAAAAAAACAACAAAAGTCAATGCAAGATCAAATTCATCATAATAAAATGTTAATCTCAAATCAAGATTTGCAAGTTCAGCTTGCACTCTACATATTTCTGAAGATTCATTCATTTCTGCAGAAAAAAGCAACAAAACAAGTACATGCAAAATCAAATCATCAAAAATAGACGTTAACCTCAATTCGATCTTTGTAAGTTCTATATGCACCTTACATATTTTTTAGATTCATTGATACAATCATACAGCTCATATGCAAGACCAGTCCTCTACACAAAAATTATTTAACAAACTTTAATCAACTGCACACCAACTTAAAGCCCCTGAATAGCAACACTCAAGATCGCAAATAAATATTTCTCACGTAGATTAGATTTACAGTTTTTTGTATCACATTTCATCCACTTAACACTAGACGCTAGTTTCCTAACCATCTCTAGCTGCTTTTCACAATTTCACCAAATCAATACTCAAGACCTCCAATGCACAATAACTAGAAAACCTTACGCATCGTTTTCAACCAAATTAATATCTCAAATCCTCAAAATAAGATGTTAACTTTAAATCTTAAATCGCAGTTTGCAAACTCAATCTACGCCCTACATATTTCTTAAGATTCATTAATAGCAAGTAACTACTTCTCAGTTCTCACATAGATTAAGATTACACTTCAATGTTTCTATCTTTATTCGTATCAAATTTCATCCATTTAACACTCGTTTCCTCACCTTATTCAGATGCTTTTCAACAGATCAAATTACCATAACACCTACAACGTACAATAATCAGAAGAATTTACATATTACTCATTGATTTAGTCATTTAACCTAGCTAACATCGCAAATCATTAACATTCCATAACATCCGCAACTTCTTCAAACATATTCAATATGTCTACATCTTACACAAATTGAATCTCAAGTTCTAAACAATCAAGATTGAAGATAGCAAGTAACTACTCAAATAGACCTTACCTTCTCCAGCTTCCTTTTAACAGATCAGTGAGCATATTCAGACTTTCAAATATTAATGTACAATATGTCAATAATCAGAAGAACTTACATTTTACTCATCGATTTTGACCTAATTAACGTCTCAAATCATAAACATAATTCACTAACCTCCTCAACTTCTTCAAACAGATTATATAAACGCATCTTACAGAAATCAAATCTCAAGTTCCAATTTTCAAACAATAAAACTAGCAAGTAACAACTTCACAAATAAACCATACCTTCTCCAGCTTCCATTTAACAGATCAAATGAGCACATTCAACCCCTCAAATGTACAAAATTAGAAAAATTTACATTTACACATCGATTTTAACCTAATTAACATAATTCAATAACAACAACTTCTTCAAACTGATTCCATATGTTTACATCTTACACAATCAATATAACAAATCTGTTTTTAATACATATTTACAGTTTCCTTACCTTCTCTAGCTTCCTTTCAAACAGATCAACTAATGCACAATAATCAGAAGAACTTACATTTTACTCATCGATTTTAACCTAAATAACATTTCAAATCACAAACAACACTCAACAACATCTTCAAACTGATTCAATATGTTTAAATCTCATGTTTACATCTAACACAGATTTGAATCTAAAGAACGGATCTGGAAGAAGAAGAAGAAGAAAGCGGTTACCGTCATAACGTTCGGCTTGCTCGGCGAGCTTGGCGACGTAGATGAAGTTGTCACGTTCGGTTGATGAAGCCATAGCTGTCGATCTCTCAGCTCACCCACTACCTTCTCTCTTTACTTTACTTTACTTTACTTTCTCTCTCTAGGGATACTCTGTTGTCAAAAAGAGTGGAAAGTGGAGGTGCTTTTTATGTGTTTTGTCTCAGTCGTCAATTTTACGGGTTTTTGTTTTGGACACAAAAGTTTTTATGTTTTCTAGTTTGGCCATCAGTATCTCAAGACCTAAATGAAGACTTTGAAGTTAAAAAATATTTAGAAGAACTACAACAAGAATTTGGATCTCTACAAAATGAAGATCATAACAATCTCCACGAAGAATCATTCAAGAAAACAAAAGACAATGAAAAAGAAAAGATCAAATGAGAATTAGACCCCACTCATAGACGGGAGTCTTTGAAGAATATTACCATGAGGCATACCACGAGGCATAGTCAGGAGCATCTTTGAATATGGCATACCACGAGGCATAGTCAGGAGCATCTTTGAATATGGCAACATAGGAGTCTTGTCATAGAGCCTTATAGGCTCCCTGTATGATATGTTTTATTGGGTTTAGTTGTGTTTTGTTTTCTTATAAATAGATGTAAAATATGTAGTAGGAGGCACGCCTAACTTTGGCCCCTCTCTTCTTTCTTTTGATTCGGTACTTGTAAAATAACTAAATAAAGCATTGGAGTTTGAAGATCAAAAAATTTGGAGTTCGTCTAAGTTAGTAAGTAATTTAAATTTTCATTTATTGGTTATGAAAAAATCATGATGGGCTAAGCCCATAAGAGTATTGAATCATGACATCATAATCCCCTTTTAGAAACATTGTCCTAATATTATGAGTGTTGAGATTTTTATAAGTTAAGACATAAACTAGTAGGGTTAAAATCTTTAAATTGGCAATAAGTGATTTAAGGGACCCGTTGGTCCATTTTGTTATCCCGGTTTCAAGGATTAAGGGAGTTTTATTTGAGACCAATAATGGTTTTAATTTACCTTATAAGCTACTAATTAGACGGTTTAGGATTTTGTTAAAATAGATCCTCTTGACGGTCTATGTTTTGTAAAATCTCATATCTTTAGTAAAAGCTCATACCTTATGGTATCAGAGCCATGGATTTAAAGGGGGAAGTATATGTCTTATGGTTCAATACTCTTAATTCAACATGATTAACATGTTTAGAAAGAAAAATACTGTTAAAAACAGTAAAACTGAGGAATATGATATACCTCAAAATCTTGATTTACTTAATAAATGGACAATTCCTCATATAAGTCCAAATGTTATATACCAAATTGGAAGCTTTGACAGTTTATTAAACTGGAGACAAGTTGTTAAAATAACTGAAGAATCAGCTTCAATAAAAGATGAAGAAATAATAATCAAACTATTAAATTTTTCTGATATAAGTAAATATCAACAAGATTATAATTGTATGCATATTGGATTAGTCCAAGTTGCTTTTAAGCCTTTGACTCTAAAAGGCTTACCAGAAAGTTTTGTAGCTGTTTTACGAGATGCTCGTAATTTAAACTGGAAACAATCTTTAATGGGCATAGTAGAAACTAGTCTGGCTATCCAGACTTACATTTATCTTTATCAGATCAAAATATTGATGATGCTTTAACATTATATGTTAAAACACATGATTACAACTATGCTCATGGATCCGAAATAATATGTATCTGTTATAGGATTTATTTTAGATTATTAACTACCATGAATGCTAGATGCAAAAGAATCAATAAACCCAATGATGAAACCATTTTAATTGAAACAAACTATGGAAAGTCAAACATTTCCATAAGAAGACCTGTCAAATAGGAAGAAATAACTTTCCCTGAAAATTGGGTCATAAAAAAGACAGACAATATTCAACCTCAAATAAACCTTAAAGTTAGGAGACTTATAGAAACTCCTGAAGGAAACATAGAAATAGAATTTGAAGAGGAAAGAAAAGATAGAACTCTTTTAAGATCGTCTTCAACACAATCTTATATCTCGCCCATAGATTATAAAGTTGATATCCTAGAATCCTCCAAAGCTTCTACTTCCCAAATAAGAAATAGAGTAGCAAACCTAAATATAAATACTGATAATCTGGTCACAAGAGCTTACCAACCTGTAGGAGAAGATGATACAATCTCCCAAATGAGTTTTAATTTATGATGATAAGTAAAAAATTAGATTTTAGTCCAGGATCTACAATTAGAAACCAAATAGTAGAAAATTATAGACAACCCAAATGGTTGCCTTTTAGAAATTGGTTTAATAAATTTTATCCTAAAGATGAAAAAGATAGATTAGGACAAGAATTTTATAAAGATTTAGAACTTGTCCAGGAAATTATAGAATTTCCAGTATGGATTACATTTCTCTGCTTTCAAAAAAGCTATAAAGGATGAATCTATCCAGGCTACTATGTCTCATGTGAATCAAATTATTTAACAAAATAATTACACTAATTTAGGCATTAGAATTATTTCTGAAATGCTTCAAGATACCAATAACAAAATTAATAGTTTAATAAAAGAAAAGGGAGGAACTAGTAATACAAAGAAGGAAGAAGACTTAGCTATGAGTATAAAATCTTCAATCTAACCTCCTCCCGAATAAAAGATTATAAATTAAAACCATTATTTCTAAATATTTTTTAAGTTCTTCATCTTCAAGGTCTTCATTTGGGTCTTGAGATTCTCCCGGTAGACAAGAGAATTGATTCTCCTCTTCATGATCATTTGATGAGATTGACATATTTTTTGTTGAGGATGATTCTGGAGTAAATTGTCTCCTTAATTCTTTTTTCATTTCTTCCATATAAGTCTTTATCAATTCTGACTTTGAAATTTCTTAAGTATTTTTTAGTCTTCTAGAAATTTGCTCAAAAGGACTAGGAAGCTGTCTTTGCTGCCTTTCTCAATCTGGAGTTTATAGTGGTCAATTTTTTCCGTTATTAACTTGATGGTGTCAATAGACTCTAGTTCTTTGGTGGAGTTATTAACTCTTGTCATCTTTGCCCAAAACTTGGTATAACAAGTTCTCTTTAGACATGGAAAGTTGTCTCTTAGGGTGTAACCTGTAGTTGGAGCCCATCTCCATAACCATGGAATAGAGAATTCTATAAAAAAAAATACATTGAAGCTATTCTTTCAAACCATGTTTTATTCTACATCTATGAGATCTGGAGAAACAGTAACCCATTCATGATATAATCCTTTGAATGGTTCTGGGAGGATTTGAACCGATGGTCCATATAGTGTGAACCATTCTTTAAACCAACAAGGTATGCCTTGTTTATGAATATCACTACTGACTTTTATGAACCATGAGTACTTCCTATTAGGATTCTCATACAATAAACATTTTTCAAAGCTATCAATATAATCCCAATAATTATATCGAAAAGTTTGTCTATTATTAGCATATGGATATATGAATTCCTTTTCATTTATGGTACTTAATCCCCATTTCTGAGGTGATAAGATCTTTTTTATGAAGATCTTACTAAAATTATAAGTGCCTTTATCTCTCTCTGCTGGATAAAAATGTTTTATTTTTGCAGAATCTGAAACTTGGATAATATTTTCATAGTATCTACGAGGTTTATATGAGGTTGCAGCATATGCTGTTGGTTCTAGGTATTTTTGCATTAATACCCAAGGATCATTAAAGAATTTTATATCATCCTGATCCAAAAGAATTATTTTTCTTTGTTTTTGGGATATGACCCATGAATCATCATCATCCTGTGCTATATTAGCATAAGTGGGAGCCTTTAAGGCTTCTTCTTCTTTTTGGGCTTGTATAATAGCCATGACCTTTTCATATGAGGGATCATTTGGACTGATTTGAATACCAGTATTGGTGTTACTATAAGTAACACTTGAGCTGCTACCAGCTATGTTTGCAGCTATAAGCCTTGTATTTCCCATTTGGGCTAAGACCATATTATGATTTTGGCCTCGTCCTCTACCTCTGCCTCTTCCTCTATAAGAGGAGAATAACTGTTTTCCTCTATCATGGGGTATCATTCCTGAAAATCAAGCAGAAGAGATTATTTTCTCTTTTTCTTTAAAATCTTTTAATTGGCTCTTGAACCAATTAAAACCGTGTAATGTTCTTTTAATTCAATAAGTTTTTGCATAGGATGCATGTTATAATCATTTATAATATTATGAATTTGCATCATCCTGATTTGTATGACCACTTCAAGATCATCTTTTTCCATATTGATATTATCAAATATACATTTTAACGGACCTTTGATCTTCCTCATTTCACCTGTGCAAAAATAAATGAATATTATTCTTTTTCTAAATACTCTCTTGTGAGAAAATCAGGAAGACTATTGTCAGTCCCTTTTTTATAAACGATTTCAAAATCAAATGGAGCTAATTGTGATTGCCATCTGGCAAACATTTGTTTAGAAACATCATGTTTGAAATCTTTATTGAACATGAATTTAGCTGCTTGGCAATTAGTCTTTATAATAAACTTTTGATTATATAAATCATCTTGGAATTTCAAAACACATTTTAGGATTGCTAAAATTTCTTTTGCTATTGTAGCATAATTCTTTTGACTCTCGAGCCATTTTCCAGAATGAAATCTTACAAGATATTCTTGTTTAGTTTTAGGGGAAATTTGTTTTGATATTCCCCCATATCCTATTTCTGATGCCTCTGTTTCAACCACCTTTTCCCAATTAGGATTAGCAAGAGTTAAACATGGTAGGTTTGAAACCTTTTGCTTTATTTTTTTAACTGCCTCAGTATGACTATCACTCCAAGGCTTTGGATTCTTTTTTAATCTATCATATAAGAGGGAAGAATCTTTGTATATATCTTAATAATAAGGGGCTATGTAATTATGGCTCCCTAAAAACCTTTGTAATTGGGGTTTTTCAGTAATTTTATCAGGAAACCTACTAGCGAAGTCTATGCTTCTGCTAATAGGAACAATTTTTCCCTTTTCTATTATGTGACCTAAAAATCTGACCTTTGTTTGAAAAAACATCATTTTTGGACTAGAAATAACCAAACCCTTTTTAATAATAATCTTTTTAAATAATTCAAGGTGTCTAAAATGAGTTTCAATATCTTTTGAAAAATACTAAAATATCATCAATATAGACTATTATAAAGTCTGAAAATGGAATGAATATATCATTCATAATTTTTTGAAATTCTGAAGGGGCATTCTTTAGCCCAAAAGGCATTACATTCCATTCATATTGACCAAAAGGAACATTAAAAGTTGTTTTATATTTGTCCTTTTGATTAATCTGAATTTGCCAATATCTAGATTTTAAGTCAAATTTGGAAAAGACTATTGAATCATATAATCTATCTAATAAATCATTCTTATTAGGGATTGGATATCTTATCCATTGTAATACTTTGTTAAGAGGTTTATAATTTATAACAAGTCTTGGGACCCCTTTCTCTTGTTCTGAATGTTTGTTAACATAAAAGGCTGTACATGACCAAAGAGATTTAGAAGGATTTATTAATCCTTTTTGTTGAAGTGATTCAATTTCCTTTTTACATAATTCTAAATATTCTGAATTCATTTGACAAGGTCTAGCCTTTGTTGGAATATCCTTCTCTTGAAAATTTTCTTGGTAAGGAAGGGAAACAATATGCTGTTTTCTATATTAAAAAGCATTAGGATGATCATTACATATTTCATTTATAAATTGATTTTTTATTAAAGTGATTTTTGATATGAGCTTAGGATTAGCTAAACTTTCTTCAATATTATTAATATTAATTTCTTTTTTTAGGAAGTTTATTTTACAAATTTTTGCCTGAATTAATATTTCATTTATTAATTTATCAATGGGTTGAGTTATAAACTCAAAATATAAACTTTTACCTTTATAAGTGCCATAAAACCATTCTTTATTTACCTTCATTAAAGGGAAAATTTTTGATAGGAAAGGGGTTCCTAAAATCACCTCTTTTGAAAGATTTTTTAGAAGAACAAATGAAGTTGGAATACACTCATTATTATAACAAATTTTTGCATTCGGAAGTTTATATTTAACTCCCATATCTTTTCTATTTGCAGCTTTTAAAACCAGGGTGGTTTTTTTCAAAATATTTAGTTGGAATGAGACCTTCTCTTATGCAGTTTAGATCTGCACAGTCTATAAGAGCAATCAATTCTTTTTTAAAAGAGTTATTTATGAGTAAAGTTATTTTTACTAACCATTTTTGGGAAGTTATTTTTCCAATTGTTTGAATAAATTCGTTATCTTTATTAAGGGGAGGAAAATCTTCATTTTTAAGAATTTGGCTATAAGTCTTGGAAGTTGAAGCTTCTCCTAAATGTATATTTTTATTTTCAAGATTAGAAATCTTTTTCTCAAAGTTATTACTTTGGTTTTTTAATCTGAAGAGTCTTCTGAATCAAATATTTTGTTTAACTCATTTTTTATATCTTCTTCTATTTCAAGATTATTAATCTTATTTTTTACTGTCTTTCTTTGACGACAATTATTTGTTGTATGCCCTTTTTTCTTGCATGCCCAGCAAGTAGGAACCCATTTCTTTTCTCTTTGTTCCTTTCTAAATTTCCTTTTTTCCTTTTTTTTTTGGAAATATTTTTCTTTAGAAGACGATTTTTTATAATTTTTCTTGGAATATTTTTCCTTTTTTTCTTCTTTATTACATTCCAAACCAAATTGTTCACAAAAATGACTAAGTTGTCTTTTTTCTGTTAAATTGTGTTTTTTGATTTGTTGATTAAGTTTAAGTTCATTACATAATGCTAAACCTTCCTGGACATAGACTCCTATTAATCTGCCATAAGTATAATTATAATAATTAATTTGGATATCATTTCCTCTAAGAGTTTTTCTTACTCTTTCAACAAATAATGAAGGGAGACCATCTATAAATTTTGATTTCCAATGAGGACTATTATTTTTTGAGAGTTCATAAACTCTGCTTAAAAAGACATCTTTGTACCATTTAAAAGATGTTAGAGTATGACATCTAAGACCATTTAAAAGGGTCCTTATTGTTTCAGAGTTATCTGACCATCTACCAGTGAAATGTTCTGTAATTGTAAGAATTAATGTGTAAACAACATCAGAAACATTAGTGCCATTTTCAATTTTTACATGTTGATAAATTTGTTCCTAATTTTGACCAATATAATTATCCCATCAGCCTTTTAACTGACCAGTAAATCCTGAAGTTATCATTTTACAGACTGTAGTATCACTATTTTGATTGCTTTTTGCTATGGTAGCATACATCATCATTCGATGTGTCATCATAAAAACCTGTCTATCAGTATAACCATCTAAATTCCATTCATAAATAGATTTTCCACTATAAGAATTATTAATTACATATTCTTGTTCTTCATTAAGAACATCTTGAGGAGTTGGTCTAGGATAATAATACATTCTTTGCCTAGGTTTATCAACATATTGTGAACTATAAGCTCCTTTACCCTTATCTAATCTATTGATGGAATTAGTAACATAAGCTTCAAATGTTTCATCATCCATATTCTCTTCTTCCAAAGTATTAATTTGAATATTAGATAATTTTTCTTTGATTACTTCCATTAAGTCATTCATTGTTAAATCGTAATATGGACTAGGGATGAGCAAATGGTATCCGGTATGTATCATACTGAGCACTTTTGGTACTAGTTTTTATTCTTTTTCCCGGTTTTATGGATTGATACCTTTGGTACCGGTATGATATTATTATTAATTTTTTACGTTAATACCATTTCGTGCCCGATATTTTTGGTATTTGTACCCATTTTTTATGGTTTTTATGATCGGTACAGTATGGTATTTTACACATTTTTTACCTTCAAATATGGTACTGAATGTTCTTGGTACCTGTACCCATTGTTTGTGGTTATAAGGATGGATGCTTTTGGGACCTACACGGTATTTTACCCATATGGCCTTTATAGATCTTGGAAAGGCATATGACAGTGTGCCACGTAAACTGATTTGGGACAGTCTTGAGAGTAGAGGGGTTCTTGAGAGGTATATAGACTTAATTAAGGATATGTACATTAGGACCGAAACTAGTGTTCGCGCGCCAGTAGGTGATACCGATTCCTTCCCTGTTGGGGTAGGACTCCACCAAGGGTCTGCGTTGTCACACCCCGACTTTTCCCTCGTCGGTTGCGACGTTTGGTGCCTTTGCCAGCGCAGCGGAAAGTTGCATCTAAGACTCTTATGTTTCCTGAACGCAAATTCTAACTCTCTAGGATCCCCGATCCCAAGACGTCGCCCACTCCAACCGTGCCGTTACCAAAGTTTAAACCTGAAAGACATATTTAAAAAGTCAACATAAAGCTGGTGAGTTCATAAGTTTAATAAAAACGTTTCCAAAGGTTACCAAATGTTACCAAAGTGTTACCGTGTGTTACCAAAGTGTTACCAAGTACGCTAGCTAGGCGTATGTTTTGTTACTACTACGATTGGAAAACCATTACTAGACACGTTTAGCAATGTTTAGCAATGTTCAGCCCGAATGTTCAGCATGTTACCAATGTTACCAGTTCGAGACAATATGCACCCGCCCGGCCCTCCAAGCCGTCGAGTGGGGCAGGTCACGCCCAATAGATCTAACCACATTTCCCCCGTTGTGCATCCCCGCACATTCATGGTTTTCCCCGGGACTTTCAAAGATCGTATAGCAACGCGTAGTTAAATCATAGTATGACATATGTTACCAATTAAGTTTAACGCACGTTTTCTCCCTCAAGAGTAAAAGCGGTAAAAGTTGGGCCGTGAACTCACGCAACCCGTTTCATTTTCCAAAACTTTGTTTTGCTTTAAATTCCTCAATTTTCATAAAAGAAGCATGTCTTCCCCCCGAAAACATTTATAAAACAGTAAAAAGTGGGGTCATGAACTCACCTTAATTTCCGTGCTAAGCTAGCAAACAAAGCCTGAAACCTCGACCGACTTCCTCGTGCCCTAATTACCAACAAAGGACACCTTAATAGTCTATCACACATAAGCCTAGCTTATTAACCGCCTAAAAGATAGTCTATCCGACTGTCTAGACTCGTGTGTACCAACGCGAGTCTCAATACGTTTCAACTCGACGAACCGATCATGACTTATCTTAAGTCACGAGTTACATACAACATAGTACCCAAGTTTCACACTTGTCACTATTCGTGTGTAAACCTTGTTGGACTATAACCCCGAAACGTATAACTATCCTGAGCCAAAGATCGTCTCGTAAATTATTTTAGAAAATACTCTTTGAGGAAAAACAAATTTAGTTATTAAAACCGATTAATAACATTTGTTACTTTTTCTCAAATATCGCTTGAAAATCATATTTACTGTTATAAATAGTTAGTCTCTGAAAACACCTTGATTTTGTATATAATAACCCGTGACCCGATACTAACCACCTAGCACCTACCACCATCGAGCCACCATAAACCCGACTACCATCGAAGGCTTCTTCACACCCTGAACAGGGTTTTGTGCCGCTGCCACTTATAGTGGTACCCGACAGTCACCGGGAGACAGACAGAGACGAGATGAAGGAGAGGTTAGAGAGAGAAAGGTTAGAGAGAGAGAGAGAGAGATGCAGGTTTCTAGTGAGAGAGTGAGAGGCTGCGGTTGAGAAAATGAGGGGACAAGGGTGTTATGTGCTATTTATAGTTAGGGTTTTAGTTAGGTGGGAGTGCACCGCGTATCGAACCCGTTTTAAACGTAAAACGTCTCGGTTCTATTCTAGGCCTGATAATTAATTATGAAAAAAAGTAGTCGGTTTTGTTCGAAATGTAAAACACAACTAAACCGAGCAAAAATATAAATATTTTCGTCGACGGGCACGTGCGTTCGATGCACGCGTTTACATCACGTAAATTAAATCGGTCGCAGTTTCCATTGTTAAAACGATCAGTAAACTTCCAAAACTTTATAATTAACAATATTTATAATAAATATTTATTTTTAATAATAAAAATATCATCAGTGTAGATCGGAAGTTGCCGGTTGTCACATTCTCCCCATGTTACAGAAATTTTGTCCTCAAAATTTGAGGTAGGATATCATCCAAGAACGAATGGTAGTACAACCAAAATAGTCAACGGACTTGCCGGTACAAATGGCACGAAATAAAGTTTCAGAATCAACTGAATTCAAAGTGTAAACAATAACTCTGTCAACAAATACTATTGGCGCACCTCAAACGAAGCAACTAATGCACCAACTTTCGCATTACACGCCGCAAGGTGTGTTTGGATTTAATGCACAAACAAGTTGATGAAAATGACAAATAAAATCGTCCACTAACACTAGTCGAATGAATACTCAACACAAGGTGCTCCATCAAATTTCAACAATTCGATTCAACTGAAGTCTCGACTTTAAAGAAACTCATCGACAAAGTGTCAAAAGATTCATTGCCCAAAATGGCCGAACATATCAAGACTAGAAAACAAGCATTACGAGCAACGTAATGATAAAACAAATCACTAATGAAACAATTGTTTGATGTGAAGCCCTGCAATGAACCTTCACAATTTAAAGAATCCCAACAAACAACTGTTGACACGTGTACAAAATACGTGTCTAATTCTGTGAGAGAATAAGGAATAAACAAAATTCAGATTTCTTTACGATTGAACGTTGAAGGCCACTAACACAAAAGAAGAGGGATGTAAATCGTATCCAAAGATATAGCTAGGTTCTAAAACAGGAACCTTAGAGGCTCAAGAAACAAGATCATCAAGATCTTAAACTAGTTTAAGAAAAGCAAAGTCACCAATGACACGAATAAGGGAGAATTGGCAATCACGTCCACAACAACAAAAGAATTAATAACCCTTATCCATGATTTATATATACAACAATATATAACAATATAGATACCCTCACGATAGAATTTCTTAGAACTATCAAGTGCCTGTAAATTTGCAATAACGTGACGTCTACGTTATCGAAAATTTACCACACAAGATCATCCTATTAACCTCCATCATGAGTATATCACAAGTACTCATTACATCCACATAGTAACACACATATATATATATATATATATATATATTACATAATATAACGTTTGTTGTGTGCGCCACCTTCCCAGTGCTCTTCCCGTCCGCATTCCAGCTTCTCAGCATCATCGGCAAAACGAGGTGCCTCATCAAGACGTTTCTGACCCAAGTCGACCCTGACGACACAGCATGCTCCGAACCAGGGAGGCGAGACCGCAGATGCTGCAACAATCCCTTTGCCAACTCGTCCAACCACGTGTGAGCGTTCTAGGTACGTCCAAGCTTGAGTCGACAACCATGGGCGATACGTATCATATATACTTTACATAAATACACATAGTATATAAAGAAGTAAATCGTTCCTCACACCAAGAAACAATGACTCAGCTAACTTTATGTGAATAACCACTTTGATATCTAAAGCGATAACTCGCCAGTCACTAGTGAGGTATGCCTAGCCAACACGTACTATTAGCCTTTCTATATAAACTTATAGAAAAATACTGACTTCCCATTCACATAAGAAAAAATAATGTTCCTTGCGACAAAGAAACGTACGCTGAGCTAGTGTATGTAACAACCCGGCACCGACCCCCAAAATTTTTCGCGTTTTAGTACCTTTTTATAATAAATAGTAACCAAATAAATATTAGAAGTAATATATTAAACAAGACGATTACGTACGGAACTGAAAACCGAACCATTTAATATAATAATTGTTATTATAATACACGTTACGAGACCGAGCTGATACGCGAAACGAACCCGAACCCGATCCGATGGTGATGCTTAGTCACCATGGGACACATGGCATGAGTACCATGTGCCCCATGGCACTCTTATAACATTACACACACACACACACTTATCACTATTATAAAGGAACCCACACACATATGTTTGTGTGCTTTTCATTTCCATAAACACACACATCATACTTTACTGAAGAGAGAGAGAGGGAAAGGAGGAGGAGCCGGAGGGCTCTCACCGCCGGCCAAGGCGGAGCTCCGGCGGGGCCTCCCCACTCCCGCACGCACACACACCAACAACCATACCCACCCCTTCTCTTGCACCCACTTATTGATTTTAGAGAAAGAGTAACGAGGAGAGAGAGAGAGAGAGAGACGAGAGGAAGGGAGAGAAGCAGAGAGAGACAGAAGAGAGAGAGACTTTGGTGGAGAAGGGAGGTTACCGGCCATGGCCTATGGCCGGCCGGATCTGTTAAAGGGGAAAGGAGCAGCGACGGCGGTGGAGCTGATGATTCCGGCCAAGAAGGAAGAAGACGACGGTGACAGTGGTGGTGGTTCGGGTGAGGTTCCAGTTGGGTCAGATCTGTTCTCAAAGGTAAACCCCCCCTCCTTTCTAATAATTATAGTGGTGATTGGCTATGGTTGTTGGATGGAAGATGGTGGTCACGGTGGTAACCAGGGGCGGTGATTGGTGGCTATAGAAACCGCGGTGGTTAATAGAGGCGAAGGGGTTGGTTTGGTTTGATGGAGCCGATGGTGACAGGGGTGGTTGTTGAGTCATGATTAACTAAGGTTGATGATGGATGATGTTGCTGAATTACCATCGGGTCAGGAGCTCGGGCTTAGAAGACGGGTCAAACAATTGGTCAACCAAAGTCAACGGGTCAACCCAGTCAACGAGTCAGTCAACCGGGTCAAACCCAAGCTAAAGTTGAGCGATAGGTATAACCGAACTTGACAATTAGACTATTATATTTATATATTTATTTATTTATTTATACCTAACCTTGCGTGTGGGACTTGACGAGCGTTTAGACGAACCAAACATAAGAATGAATGTATAACTAGTTACTTGAACAATTGAACGCCAAACTTGAGACACGGACTTGACGTTTGAACCATTGGATAATGAGACTTCAAGATGAGGATCGACACTTGAAACTTCGGACATTGAAACCTAAGGCTCGACACATCAAACACTTAGATTATGGACTCGACAACTAAGGACTTGGATATTTGAAGGTCACGGTATAGACTCGGAATACAATTAAGATCAACACCTAAGCGTCGGACATGATAGTTATAACCATTACATAATAAGTAAGAATGAATACATATTAGAATGTACCTCAACACATGGAATAATACCTTGGACATTTGGACATTGCCTAGAACACTTGATACCTCGACAACTAAGATTCGGATATAATACAACCTACTTAAAGTAAAGATATAGAAATACATAGATTTGAATAGATAACGACATGGATGTGAGACATAAGGTGCGGACATAATAGATATTGTAATAGACATCGTCTCGACTAGGCATGGACTAAGTTACATAGTATAACTTTAAGATGCGGTACATCGAAAAGACATAAAACCTATCATAGAATATTTGATGACGTCTACTAACTTATGATGGCTAGAACCTTGGACTATAAGATACATAGACGTGGACAACCAGGACGGAAACCTAGGAGGATCACCTAGATGAGTAAATAGATATACATATATATTAAACCTTGGACAACTAAAACCCGATGACAAGAATTGTATAATGCGAAACCATACGCTCGAGCTCGTCCCCACGTATGACCCGTTGTAATTAAGACCAAACACTAATAATGTTGTCGACTTAGGATTCGACCAGGAGTTTAGCCGTACGAGATGGCGGACGCTGTGGTTACTATAAACTATTCGTATGCATAGCTTCCAGGTGAGTCTCGTGAACCATCCCCTCTTTTTCTGTTTTAAACTATTTTGGGGTGAACATATGCTTCCAGTGTAAAAACCAGAATAATAAACTATTTTGATGTGACAAGATAGTAGCTGCCGAATAACCATACCGACACTCATTAACCCAGGGGATTGGGCCACTTAATATGTAGGTAGCGCTATTTGGGGAAACCCCCACACACAGTGGATCCGGAAGCCCGGAAAACCCTCCACTGAGGCCTGCGGGCCGTTGTGACATGTATTTTGCCAGGAGAATCTATAATGGCAGTAGATAGATTCTGTGACACCCGGCAAACTCAGGTTAGTAACGTTGACTAAACTAGTAAGTCTACCTTAGCGAGTCATGCATATTACGTCCTTAACGGGGCCAGTCAAGTCGGTATGATGATTCTGGGAATCATCGGGAGTCGTTATGATGATCCGCGGGGTCATCGGGAGTCGGTCCATAACTATGGGTACAAGGATCGGCGATTCGTGGAATCGCCGGGTTTGATGCACACACGAGTCTCGAGTCCCGGGAATTGGTGAACGGATGTAAACGTGTTAGTTATCATGCATTATATGTTTGGAATCATTACGTGACTTATCGGTATGTGAATACGTGTTTAAATATGTTAAAATAGTGTTTAACGCGCCAAAAACTCGTTCCAGCACCACAGGGGCGATTAGGACCCCTGATCGCCTATATGTTGGGGCGAGTAGGACTCATATCAGGCGATTGGGACCTAATCGCCTGATGTTTCATGCGATTAGGCCCCCAATCGCATGGTATGAACTGCTAATCGCATGAACAGCAGAGTCCGGGTCAAAACACCTATAAATAGAACCCTTAACTCCCCAAACACCTCTAGAACAACCCTAGCTGCTCCCAAACCACCCACACACCTTGAAACACCTCTGGAACTCTTTTTGCTACAAAAATCACCATCTCCAAGCTTACACACCTTTCTTTAACAAAACCCAAGGTGTGTTCTTCATCCCTAACCTTTGTAAAGTTGTTATTTTGAGTTCCCCAAAGTTCCAGACCTTGTTTTACTAAAATGTGTCTTTAAAAACCTTTCAAAAGAGTCCTAAACCAAGTCTACACCTTGATGCTTGTTATATGTGAAGGTTACATGCATATGTTGGTCTTCTTGGTGATTATAACATGAATGTTTTCAAGATATGATTGTACTTCTGTCATGTAGAGATTATTAGGAAGGTTGTCTTAGAATTTTAGCTATTATTGTGGTGTTTTGAAGAAAATGTGTATTTTGACCCATTTGTATGTTCTTGAGGATTTAGGATGATTATGGTATGATTGTTGATGCAATGTTGTTAGGATTCATACTAGGAAGATGTTAGATCAGAGATTTGATGATTTACATGTTTGTAGAGGTTGAAATCTGATTGTTTCCATTTAAGGAAAGATAAGGTTGGTAGGTGAAACCTAGTACTTTGCCATTTTAGGAAATAATTGCATAGAACATGCTAGATCAGTGATATGTCGGGGGTTTTTGCTTGAAATGGGTTGGTAAATGATTTAGGTTTGATATTGAGTGTTGTTGCATGTTTCGGATCTGATTTGGAGGGTTAAACGCGCGAAAATTCGTTACACAGCAGCAACAGGCGATTAGGAATCCTAATCGCCTGATGCCATGCGATTATGCAGACAAAAGAGGCGATTAGGACCCTAATCGCCTCATGCTTCATGCGATTAGGCCCTAATCGCCTGTAGGCTGATGCCTACTCACGTGTGACCTTCCTAATCGCATGTACTGCTGTCGTGAACGCGTTTTGACATCCCGGAACACGATTTGACACCTAGGAACATGCTAGGAACCCCGGGATACACCCAATGACTTAGTAAGACGTGTTCGGACCTGTTTATGCGTTAATTGGACATTATGCTAGACTAGGTGAACTCTTGCGCGTATTAAGTGTTTAATTGCATATGTTGCATGATGTCTTGCATTTATCTAACACGTGGAATGTCGGGTCACCAATGGGATGTCGGGTCTTGTCTGGCACGGTCGGTTTAACAGTTAAAGGTGTTTTCAAACGTTTATGATCACGGTCTGGACATTCGGGGACTAGTTAGCCTGCGGGTTATTAGTCCAATACTTATACACATCTTATGATAGGTCGCCGCTATTTGGGGCTATCATAACATAATTACTTAACTGTTTTCGAGTAACGCAATCCAAGGTGAGTTTCACAGCCCCACTTTTACTGTCTTACTTTCGGGGGGAGAAACATGCTTTGTACGAACTATTTAAAGGTCATGTTATACTATGGGCACTTTATGTTACTATACGGCTTTTATGGAAAGTCCCAGGGGGAAACCATGAATGTGCTGGAACGCACAACGGGGGAAATGTGGATAGATCTATTGGGCCTCACAAGCCCCACTCGACGGCGGGGCCGGGCGGGTGCATATTGTCTCTACCTATCGGGTTACCGAGGCATCGGTAGCCCAGTCGTCTGGGCTGGTATCATCTTTTTGGTTCATGTTTAGTAATGGGTTCCCAACCGTAGTAGTAAAAACACTTAACGTCTAGCTAACGTTCTTATGACATAGTATTAACGGAAATGATCTTTGTGAACTTGTGAAAACGCTTTATAAAAGAAAACCTGTGAACTCACCAGCATTATATGTTGACATTTTTGGCATGTTTTCTCAGGTCGCTAAGGTAGCAGTCAATGGGCTAGGTGCACGGAGTCATGCACAGCGTCTAATATTTTGAAGCATATTAAACAATGTCTTTGTAAACAATGATATGTCTTTTGGTTGTAAACAAGAATGCTTCCGCTGCTGGTTTACAGCTCAAAGCATGATATTTTGGTTTTAAATATAATTATGAATGCATGTTTGTTGTATGTTTATTGTGATCGTTGACTGAGATCCTGGTATGTCACGCGCCTCGCGGTAAAACCCCGCACGTGGAATTTGAGGGTGTGACAGATTGGTATCAGAGCCAACGGTTATAGTGAACTAGGACTGCATGTAGAGTCTAGTCTATAACTGAGTCGCACACACTAGACGGTCACAATTAGTCGAGTCTTAGCAAGTGGGTAACAATATGACTTGTCGGGGTGTCGGTGTCATTTTCTACTACGCTACATCATCTATTTACTCCTTATCATCCTACTTCTTGACTCATCCTTGCTATGATCTGAAGGCGAACGATATACTATTGAACTTTTTTGACGGCGGTGTACATTGGGGTAGCTTCGGCGTACTCTTGAGATCTGTCCAGGGATTTGGACATCTCCCCTCTATGCCCTAATGGACACGCTCGTTCTTATGCATACTATCTTGTACTTATACTTATGATAATACCATGATTGGGCGCTAGTGTTCGGTGACTTGAACTTCAAACTTAAAGCGCGCCTGGAGGACCATGTGGAACAGCTTATCATGTCGGGTGCACACGAGATCATAAACTGTGACGCATGGGATCCCTGGCGGACTTTGGGCTTGAACGGATGGACCCGAGCTGGGTTCTGTCTAGTTTCTTGAAATTCCTAATGGGTTATACCACGGGCGAGCCTAAATCTTTTGTTTCATGTTGTGACAGAAGATGTCGGGAGCTCGTGGAGGTCGCAGAGGCGGCCGTGCTGGCGGTCGTGCTGGCGGCCGTGGTGGCGGCGGTGGCCGCGGGAATATTAATATGACCCAAGACGAGTTGGATAACCTGACGCAGCAGCACGTGAATATTGCTCTGGCTGCATTCCAAGCCGCTCATAATGCTATGGGTGGTACGTCGATTCTCATCTATTCTACCTTGTTCTGAGGTACTTTGCCTTTTCTTGATTCTCGCCTACGTGTCTGTTCCAGGTGGTGCTGTCAATCCTCCTCCATCCCAGTGTTCCTATAAAAAGTTTATGGATTGCAAGCCCCACAACTTTAGTGGCACTGAAGGGGCAGTGGGACTGCTCCGTTGGTTGGAGAAAATCGAATCTGTTTTCTCAATGTGCAGCTGCCCGGAAGGCGACCGGGTGAAATATGCTTCTGCGACCCTGGAGGGTCAAGCTTTGACTTGGTGGAACTCCACCACCCAGACTATGGGTATTGGGGAAGCCCACGCTATGCCCTGGGCGGGGTTCATTCAGTTGCTGAAAAATGAGTACTGCCCGAGGGATGAAATCCAGAAGCTTGAGCATGAGGTCTGGAATCATAAGATGGTGGGTTCCGAGATTGAAGCTTATACTGCTAGGCACAATGAGTTGGCGGTGTTGTGCCCCGATCTGCACACACCCGAATACCGAAGGATTGAGCATTATGTCGCTGGGTTGGTACCGGAGATTGCAGGGTTAGTTGTTGCGGGTAATCTCACTGTTTATTCTGAGGTGGTTCGGTCGGCTCACAGGCTGACCAACATGAAGGTGACTGAAGGGGTCTTGCCTCCTCGAGGCGCTACTGTGAAGGCTTCTGATGGTAATAAGCGGAAGTGGGAAGCCGTGGGGAAAGGCTCGAGTTCGGCTCAGCCTCAGCAGGTGAAGAAGTCTGATACTGGGGGACCGTCGTCTGAGCAAAAACCGGGGGGTTATGTTGGGAAACTGCCGAAATGTGACCGGTGTGGATTTCACCACAACGGGCGTTGCGAGGACCGGAACCGTTGCCACAGGTGCCATAAACTTGGGCACCAGGCAAAGGATTGCAGGGTTAATCTTCAGGGTAACCGGAACCCTCCTGCTGCACCTACTCCGGCTCCTCCTGTCGCTGCTCCCCAGGGAAATCAGGGCAAACAGGGGTGCTACAATTATGGTGAACTTGGTCACTACAAGCGTGAATGCCCCAAGTTGAAGCAGGGCGAGGCTGGGAAGAATGGGTCGGGCAATGGAAACAATGGGGGCGGAGGCAGGAATGCTCGCGCCTTCGTGATTGGTTCGAGCGGTGCTCGACAAGATCCTGACACTGTTACTGGTACGTTTCTTCTCGATAATCGCTATGCTACGGTTTTATTCGATTCTGGTGCCGATAAGAGTTTTATATCTCTTGGGTTTAGCCAATTGCTTGATAGGGTACCTACACTTTTAGAGGCTAAGTACTTGATAGAATTGGCTGATGGTAAGAAAGTTGAGGCGACGCACGTCCTTAGGGAGTGTCACCTTGAGTTGTCGGGTTATTCTTTCCCTATTGATCTTATGCCGGTGACCTTGGGTAGTTTCGATGTTGTCGTGGGTATGGATTGGTTGTCGCTGTATCATGCCGAGATCGTTTGTTTCGATAAAGTCATTCGACTTCCTCTCCCTGATGGAGAAATTCTGTTGGTGCACGGTGAGAAGAGCGGGGTCCCATTGAGTATCATTTCGTGTATGAAAGCCTATAAGTATCTTCGGAAGGGGTATTCTGCCATCCTGGCACTTGTTTCGGTTTCGTCTGAAGAAGAGAAGAAGATTGATGATATCCCTGTTGTCCGTGACTTTCCCGATGTATTTCCTGAAGACTTACCTGGTCTTCCGCCTTATCGCCAGGTCGAATTTGGTATTGAACTTGCTCCGGGTGCGGCCCCTATTACTCGTGCCCCTTATCGTCTTGCACCTCCCGAGATGCAGGAGTTATCGAACCAGTTGCAGGAGCTGTTAGAGAAGGGTTTCATTCGCCCTAGTTCGTCCCCGTGGGGAGCCCCTATTTTGTTTGTCAAGAAGAAGGACGGAAGCCTACGGATGTGTATCGACTACCGGGAGTTGAATAAGGTTACCATCAAGAACCGCTATCCTCTTCCTCGCATCGATGACTTATTTGACCAGCTTCAGGGTTCCAGTTTCTATTCGAAGATTGATTTGAGGTCGGGGTACCATCAGTTGAGGGTTCAAGAAGCTGACATTCCGAAGACCGCCTTTCGAACTCGCTATGGCCATTTTGAATTCCTGGTCATGCCTTTTGGTCTCACCAATGCACCTGCCATCTTTATGGATCTGATGAACCGTGTTTGTAAGCCTTACCTTGATAAGTTCGTGATTGTCTTCATTGATGATATTCTAGTCTATTCCAAGAACGAGGTGGACCACCAGGAACACTTGCGTCTTGTTTTGGAACTTCTGAGGCGGGAACAGTTGTACGCCAAGTTTTCTATGTGTAGCTTCTGGTTGCGTGAAGTCCAATTCCTTGGTCATGTTGTTAATGAGAAAGGAATTCACGTTGACCCAGCGAAGATTGAAGCTATTAAAGACTGGGAAGCACCAAAGACGCCATCTGAGGTGCGGCAGTTCCTAGGCCTTGCAGGTTATTACCGTCGTTTTATCAAGGGATTTTCGAAGATCGCTCAACCCCTCACCTCGCTTACCCAGAAGGACAGAAAGTTCGACTGGGGTGATTCGCAGGAGTCGGCCTTCTAGATGTTAAAGGCTAAACTCTGTTCTGCTCCTATCTTGTCCTTGCCTGAGGGCACGGACGATTTTGTGGTTTATTGTGACGCTTCTATCCGGGGTCTCGGTTGTGTACTGATGCAGCGCGAGAAGGTCATCGCCTATGCTTCTCGTCAGCTCAAAGTTCATGAGAAAAACTACCCCACCCATGATCTGGAATTGGGTGCGGTGGTCTTTGCCTTAAAGATTTGGAGGCATTACTTGTACGGTACCAAATGCACTATTTACACCGATCACAAGAGCCTCCAGCATATCTTTGATCAGAAGGTGTTGAATATAAGACAGCGTCGCTGGGTCGAGCTTCTTAATGATTACGAGTGCGCTATCAAATACCATCCTGGCAAGGCGAATGTGGTCGCAGACGCCTTGAGCAGGAAGGAAACGGCTAAACCTCGTCGTGTTCGAGCTCTTCAGCTCACTATCCATTCCGGCTTACCTGATCGAATCCGTTCAGCGCAGCAAGAAGCTTTGAAGGAGGAAAACCTTAAAGCTGAAACCATGCATGGTGCTGATAGCCACCTTGAACTCAGGTCCGATGGGTTACACTATTTCGCTGAACGTATTTGGGTTCCCTTATTTGGGGGCTTGCGGGAGCTCGTTCTTGATGAAGCTCACAAGTCCCGGTACTCTATTCACCCTGGCTCCGATAAGATGTATCAAGACCTAAAGATACTTTATTGGTGGCCGAACATGAAGGCGGACGTGGCTTCGTACGTGAGCAAGTGCTTGACCTGTGCCATGGTCAAGGTCGAGTATCAAAAGCCATCCGGCCTTCTGCAACAGCCTGAAATCCCCGAGTGGAAGTGGGAGCGGATTACGATGGACTTTTTGACCAAACTTCCGAAATCGCCCAGTGGTTGCGACATGATCTGGGTAATTGTCGATAGGTTGACAAAGTCTGCGCACTTCCTCGCTATCAAAGAGACCGATGGTCTCGAGTGTCTGGCACGGTTATATCTCAAGGAAGTGGTCTCTCGGCACGGGGTGCCTGTCTCTATTATTTCTGATCGTGATCCTCGGTTCGCCTCTAACTTCTGGAAATCCTTGCATAAGGCTCTGGGTACTCAGTTGGACATGAGCACAGCCTACCATCCGCAGACTGACGGCCAAAGTGAGCGGACAATCCAAACGCTAGAAGACATGCTTCGGGCATGTGTGATCGATTTTGGCAAGGGGTGGGAGAGTCATTTACCGTTGGTGGAATTCTCCTACAACAACAGTTACCATTCTAGCATCAAGGCAGCTCCGTTCGAGGCTCTTTACGGGCGGAAATGCCGGTCTCCTCTTTGTTGGGCCGAGGTGGGTGAGAGTCAACTCACCGGCCCGGAACTTGTGTACGAGACTTCCGAAAAAATCGTACAAATCCGTAACCGCATGGCAGCAGCTCGGGATCGTCAAAAGAGCTATGCCGATCGTCGTCGCAAGCCTTTGGAGTTCGAGGTTGGCGACAGGGTTTTGTTGAAGGTATCTCCATGGAAGGGCGTTATACGTTTTGGGAAGCGGGGCAAATTGAATCCTCGGTATGTAGGACCGTTCGCAATTCTGGAACGGATTGGACCGGTAGCATACAGGCTTGATCTGCCAGCTGAACTCAGTAATGTTCATAATGTCTTCCATGTTTCTAATCTGAAGAAGTGTTTGGCGGATGAATCTTTGGTTGTTCCTCTCAAAGAGATCAAGGTGGATGATCGTCTACGTATCGTGGAGGAACCGGTTGAAATTCTTGACTATAAAATCCGTAGCCTTCGCCGGAGTAAAATCCGCATTGTTAAAGTCCGTTGGAACTCTGATCGTGGACCGGAGTTCACGTGGGAACGGGAAGATCAAATAAAGGCTAAGTATCCCCATTTATTTCCCAAGCGCGCGTTCGAATCAAGACATGTCTCCGCTGAAGCTGAATGAATCTCGGGTCGAGATTCCTTTCAACAGGGGGATGATGTGGCAACCGGAAAATTTTTCTTCTCTTTCGTCTCTTCCTTTTTGGCCTTGGGCAATTTTCGGGACGAAAATTCTTTCAACAGGGGGATGATGTGACACCCGGCAAACTCAGGTTAGTAACGTTGACTAAACTAGTAAGTCTACCTTAGCGAGTCATGCATATTACGTCCTTAACGGGGTCAGTCGAGTCGGTATGATGATTCTGGGAATCATCGGGAGTCGGTCCATAACTATGGGTACAAGGATCGGCGATTCGTGGAATCGCCGGGTTTGATGCACACACGAGTCTCGAGTCCCGGGAATTGGTGAACGGATGTAAACGTGTTAGTTATCATGCATTATATGTTTGGAATCATTACGTGACTTATCGGTATGTGAATACGTGTTTAAATATGTTAAAATAGTGTTTAACGCGCCAAAAACTCGTTCCAGCACCACAGGGGCGATTAGGACCCCTGATCGCCTATATGTTGGGGCGAGTAGGACTCATATCAGGCGATTGGGACCTAATCGCCTGATGTTTCATGCGATTAGGCCCCCAATCGCATGGTATGAACTGCTAATCGCATGAACAGCAGAGTCCGGGTCAAAACACCTATAAATAGAACCCTTAACTCCCCAAACACCTCTAGAACAACCCTAGCTGCTCCCAAACCACCCACACACCTTGAAACACCTCTGGAACTCTTTTTGCTACAAAAATCACCATCTCCAAGCTTACACACCTTTCTTTAACAAAACCCAAGGTGTATTCTTCATCCCTAACCTTTGTAAAGTTGTTATTTTGAGTTCCCCAAAGTTCCAGACCTTGTTTTACTAAAATGTGTCTTTAAAAACCTTTCAAAAGAGTCCTAAACCAAGTCTACACCTTGATGCTTGTTATATGTGAAGGTTACATGCATATGTTGGTCTTCTTGGTGATTATAACATGAATGTTTTCAAGATATGATTGTACTTCTGTCATGTAGAGATTATTAGGAAGGTTGTCTTAGAATTTTAGCTATTATTGTGGTGTTTTGAAGAAAATGTGTATTTTGACCCATTTGTATGTTCTTGAGGATTTAGGATGATTATGGTATGATTGTTGATGCAATGTTGTTAGGATTCATACTAGGAAGATGTTAGATCAGAGATTTGATGATTTACATGTTTGTAGAGGTTGAAATCTGATTGTTTCCATTTAAGGAAAGATAAGGTTGGTAGGTGAAACCTAGTACTTTGCCATTTTAGGAAATAATTGCATAGAACATGCTAGATCAGTGATATGTCGGGGGTTTTTGCTTGAAATGGGTTGGTAAATGATTTAGGTTTGATATTGAGTGTTGTTGCATGTTTCGGATCTGATTTGGAGGGTTAAACGCGCGAAAATCCGTTACACAGCAGCAACAGGCGATTAGGAATCCTAATCGCCTGATGCCATGCGATTATGCAGACAAAAGAGGCGATTAGGACCCTAATCGCCTCATGCTTCATGCGATTAGGCCCTAATCGCCTGTAGGCTGATGCCTACTCACGTGTGACCTTCCTAATCGCATGTACTGCTGTCGTGAACGCGTTTTGACATCCCGGAACACGATTTGACACCTAGGAACATGCTAGGAACCCCGGGATACACCCAATGACTTAGTAAGACGTGTTCGGACCTGTTTATGCGTTAATTGGACATTATGCTAGACTAGGTGAACTCTTGCGCGTATTAAGTGTTTAATTGCATATGTTGCATGATGTCTTGCATTTATCTAACACGTGGAATGTCGGGTCACCAATGGGATGTCGGGTCTTGTCTGGCACGGTCGGTTTAACAGTTAAAGGTGTTTTCAAACGTTTATGGTCACAGTCTGGACATTCGGGGACTAGTTAGCCTGCGGGTTATTAGTCCAATACTTATACACATCTTATGATAGGTCGCCGCTATTTGGGGCTATCATAACATAATTACTTAACTGTTTTCGAGTAACGCAATCCAAGGTGAGTTTCACAGCCCCACTTTTACTGTCTTACTTTCGGGGGGAGAAACATGCTTTGTACGAACTATTTAAAGGTCATGTTATACTATGGGCACTTTATGTTACTATACGGCTTTTATGGAAAGTCCCAGGGGGAAACCATGAATGTGCTGGAACGCACAACGGGGGAAATGTGGATAGATCTATTGGGCCTCACAAGCCCCACTCGACGGCGGGGCCGGGCGGGTGCATATTGTCTCTACCTATCGGGTTACCGAGGCATCGGTAGCCCAGTCGTCTGGGCTGGTATCATCTTTTTGGTTCATGTTTAGTAATGGGTTCCCAACCGTAGTAGTAAAAACACTTAACGTCTAGCTAACGTTCTTATGACATAGTATTAACGGAAATGATCTTTGTGAACTTGTGAAAACGCTTTATAAAAGAAAACCTTTGAACTCACCAGCATTATATGTTGACATTTTTGGCATGTTTTCTCAGGTCGCTAAGGTAGCAGTCAATGGGCTAGGCGCACGGAGTCATGCACAGCGTCTAATATTTTGAAGCATATTAAACAATGTCTTTGTAAACAATGATATGTCTTTTGGTTGTAAACAAGAATGCTTCCGCTGCTGGTTTACAGCTCAAAGCATGATATTTTGGTTTTAAATATAATTATGAATGCATGTTTGTTGTATGTTTATTGTGATCGTTGACTGAGATCCTGGTATGTCACGCGCCTCGCGGTAAAACCACGCACGTGGAATTTGAGGGTGTGACAGATTCCGTGTTAGGATTGAGGTGTCGCTTGTACATCACCATATGCTGAACCGTGTAAACTTTATGAACCTATTTTTGAAATGATAACCTTATTAAAAACCCATTTAAACTAACGCACGGACTCACCAGCGTAATCGCTGACCCAAAACCATTTTAAGCATGTGTTCAGGTACCTGTCTGAGTTGGAAGGATGGAGCAGCTACGACTCGGAGTATCCCTGGCGGACGAATCAGAAGTCAAGCGAGAATCTTAGATATTACCCGAAGTATTTGTATTAGAGATTGTACAGTATTTAGAAATGTAAACATTTATAGTTAATTATAAAATATAGTATTATATACGTTGCTTCCGCTGTTTGCTTGCATTGCGTGATGTTTTGGTAACCATCTGTATTCCGACCGGGCCCACCTTGGTCGGGTTGTGACAGTTGGTATCAGAGCAAACAGCTGAAGCGAATAAGAACTCCATTAGGCTTCAACTGTAAACCCTAGGATCCTAACCTTTGAAGCCACCGAGTTTGATTTGGTTTGGAGAACCAAAACATGACGGATGAACTGAAGATACCACAAGGTGATACTGAACGAGTCGACCACGGGTACTGAACACATTAGGATGAGACCTTACTAGGAACACTCGAGTAAACTAACGGAACCAACCACGAGAAAGTGATATGACATGATTTTTAATGAGAATGTACTTGGATGCTTAAGTGAGGCGAGGAAGTGATTATGGTCGCGAATATAATCATGAATCCGCAGGCACAAGGGCATTTCGGGGATATCTTACTAAAGATCATGAGAGTCGAACTAACACCGTTAATGCGAACCTAGTCTAAACCACGTCAGCTTGCTACCGATGATTTAGGAATATCTTTCGCTTTTGTGCTTCTTGGTTTCTTAACCATAATGTGGTCATTTGACAGATTGTAGTTTTGAATCCATTAAGTGATTCCCCTCGTTTGCGTAGAACATTTTGACCAATTCGTCCGTGAGAAGCTTCTTGTTTATAGAACGAACATCCTAAACGCCTACTTTGGAAGACCAAATACATACTCGATGTCTCGTTTACGATTGCGAAGCCTTACTTAGACATCCCATGAGACTCGAAATCGTTCATTTGAACCTTTGTACTCAAGCTTTCAATTGGAAATATCGGGAGATAACACTGAAAAGCGTGTTGAACTCTATCCGTCGCATTCTCCTTGATTTCATTTCACAAAAATCTTTAAAATCCCTGGGTACTTTAGCAAAACTTATGAGCAAAGGCACCCAATTGCGTTCAGAAACTTGGTGATCTTTCCGTGTTTATCATCAAAGACCCTTGTACCCCATGTTCTAAACCATTTTAAAGACATCAGAGTACAAAACTTCACTCATTTGTTAATCCTTTAATGTTTGAGTTCGTTCCAAACTTCGCAAAAATCTTGAAACTCCATGGGTACTTTAGCGAAACTATGAGAAAAATCATTCCACTGTGTTCATAAATCTAGTGACCTCTCGGTTTAATCAACCAAAAAGCTCTTGGACACCATGATTCGAACCTCTCCGGTCACATGTAAGTATGTAATTTCCGTATTTGCTCCTTGTTCTCTAGATATTTACGTTCCTTTCGGATTGTATAAACTCCTGAAACCTATATGAACATCAAGAAAACCTTAGGTTGTCAGATAACCATCCTAATTCTGGGATAAGATTTCCTGACTTCCAATCAAAATGTTGAGATTCCTTCCAAACCATCAACAAAAATGTGCCTATCATCACTATTATTCAACCTGTGCGGACTAAACAACTTAGGATGTATGAAACAACCTTGTACCATAATCCAGGTGCGGCGCCTACACTCATTCTTACTAAGTACAACACTTGGCTCTTTCGGAAAAATTTTGACGAGACGCAGGCGAAAAATAGGAAATCTTCACGTAGATTCCACGGTTAACCTAATTGTTCTGACTGAGAAATCCTTAAACCACTAGACGTCAATCAGGAAACAACTTGAAGAGTATGATCCCCTTTTAGTAAACTCTTTCCTCTTGTGATGAGACGGTTAATTCCGATTAAAGCAAAACGTTTGCTCACTCTCTATTTCACAAAGAATTTTACCAGTCTTTGCATTTCGATCATTCTTGTTATTTGAGTTAGTATCATTAAGAGACATAACACCTTAATGTAAGGTAAATTGGCGATTACGGTCCCGATCGTAATCGCGAATCTACACGTACGTTATGGTGGTATGAAAATCCATGAAGGTTTTTGGGAAAGATTTTCAGTACATTTTTGAAGTACCAAAGGTGTGGTGGGTTAGCTGCGGTACACCCTATATATAAACACCGATGGTACATCAGGAATGGGACTGGAAATCAATCCAAAGATAAATCATACCCCTTGAAAAATACTTTCAGTACGTTTCTGAGGTATCAAAGGTGTGGTGGGTTAGCTGCGGTACACCCTATTTATAAACACCAATGGTACGTCAGGGATGAGACTGTAAGTCTGAATCCGAATAAATTCTAGTTTGTTTTCAGACATTGTATCCAACCGGATGTTCTTTTCAAATTGTTAAACGAAACCATTGATGCTGATCAAAATGTCGCAATCCTTGCGAAGATGATACGATCGATGTGAAAGCAAAGAAATTATTTGATCTTTCCATTTTTCCAGTGAAACTCTCTGGTCAAAACCAGAAGATACCGTTCAGATGACGGACGTTGAGGTTCCCTGAAATTCTATCCCGTTAAACTCACTCATTGAAAAATAAGAGCGCTCAAACCATTTTGGTCCTATATCGTAAACAACAAGAAGAACACTTGATATGAATAGTATTTCTTTACCAAAGCCCAAGTGACGCCCAACTTGGTAAGTGTAAAGTTGGTTTTCTTTTGCTCGTCCATTCGAATGCCTTTCATCCCTACCCGTCGATTCGTTTCGTTGGACTAATAAGGAAATGAAACATGATCATTCTTAAAACTAATCGAACGACCAGAAGCTCGAGGAATTTGCAGGACCTGTTTCCATGATTTCCATGTCCTAAGCTGTTTATTTATCCATCTTGACAAATGTCAAAGTCACTGTTGAAAAACCTCCTTGTATTTGGACACTCTCTCTAATGAGTCAATCTCCATATACTCACCTCATAAGTAGAATTGTTAAGATTCAAACCCTCTCCGTTGTTCGTATGAACCACAAACCTATTTGGAGAATACAGTACGACCCGCACAGAGCCCTAGTATACATAGATCATTATAACCGTGTGGTGTATTTTGGATTTATTTTCTTGATTTTCAGCAGAATGACCCGTGTACTTAGTGAGAAAACTACAAGTTCGCATCCACGTAGGTGACACTAGATAAGATATCCTTAACAAGTTATGAGAATGGTGGTTGAACTCCGAGATATTACCACAACCATAATTTCGCGGACGAAATTCTTATAAGGGGGGGGAGAATGTAACAACCCAGCACCGACCCCCAAAATTTTTCGCGTTTTAGTACCGTTTTATAATAAATAGTAACCAAATAAATATTAGAAGTAATATATTAAACAAGACGATTACGTACGGAACTGAAAACCGAACCATTTAATATAATAATTGTTATTATAATACACGTTACGAGACCGAGCCGATACGCAAAACGAACCCGAACCCGATCCGATGGTGATGCTTAGTCACCATGGGACACATGGCATGAGTACCATGTGCCCCATGGCACTCTTATAACATTACACACACACACACACTTATCACTATTATAAAGGAACCCACACACATATGTCTGTGTGCTTTTCATTTCCATAAACACACACATCATACTTTACTGAAGAGAGAGAGAGAGGGAAAGGAGGAGGAGCCGGAGGGCTCTCACCGCCGGCCAAGGCGGAGCTCCGGCGGGGCCTCCCCACTCCCGCACGCACACACACCAACAACCATACCCACCCCTTCTCTTGCACCCACTTATTGATTTTAGAGAAAGAGTAATGAGGAGAGAGAGAGAGAGAGACGAGAGGAAGGGAGAGAAGCAGAGAGAGACAGAAGAGAGAGAGACTTTGGTGGAGAAGGGAGGTTACCGGCCATGGCCTATGGCCGGCCGGATCTGTTAAAGGGGAAAGGAGCAGCGACGGCGGTGGAGCTGATGATTCCGGCCAAGAAGGAAGAAGACGACGGTGACAGTGGTGGTGGTTCGGGTGAGGTTCCAGTTGGGTCAGATCTGTTCTCAAAGGTAAACCCCCCCTCCTTTCTAATAATTATAGTGGTGATTGGCTATGGTTGTTGGATGGAAGATGGTGGTCACGGTGGTAACCAGGGGCGGTGATTGGTGGCTATAGAAACCGCGGTGGTTAATAGAGGCGAAGGGGTTGGTTTGGTTTGATGGAGCCGATGGTGACAGGGGTGGTTGTTGAGTCATGATTAACTAAGGTTGATGATGGATGATGTTGCTGAATTACCATCGGGTCAGGAGCTCGGGCTTAGAAGACGGGTCAAACAATTGGTCAACCAAAGTCAACGGGTCAACCCAGTCAACGAGTCAGTCAACCGGGTCAAACCCAAGCTAAAGTTGAGCGATAGGTATAACCGAACTTGACAATTAGACTATTATATTTATATATTTATTTATTTATTTATACCTAACCTTGCGTGTGGGACTTGACGAGCGTTTAGACGAACCAAACATAAGAATGAATGTATAACTAGTTACTTGAACAATTGAACGCCAAACTTGAGACACGGACTTGACGTTTGAACCATTGGATAATGAGACTTCAAGATGAGGATCGACACTTGAAACTTCGGACATTGAAACCTAAGGCTCGACACATCAAACACTTAGATTATGGACTCGACAACTAAGGACTTGGATATTTGAAGGTCACGGTATAGACTCGGAATACAATTAAGATCAACACCTAAGCGTCGGACATGATAGTTATAACCATTACATAATAAGTAAGAATGAATACATATTAGAATGTACCTCAACACATGGAATAATACCTTGGACATTTGGACATTGCCTAGAACACTTGATACCTCGACAACTAAGATTCGGATATAATACAACCTACTTAAAGTAAAGATATAGAAATACATAGATTTGAATAGATAACGACATGGATGTGAGACATAAGGTGCGGACATAATAGATATTGTAATAGACATCGTCTCGACTAGGCATGGACTAAGTTACATAGTATAACTTTAAGATGCGGTACATCGAAAAGACATAAAACCTATCATAGAATATTTGATGACGTCTACTAACTTATGATGGCTAGAACCTTGGACTATAAGATACATAGACGTGGACAACCAGGACGGAAACCTAGGAGGATCACCTAGATGAGTAAATAGATATACATATATATTAAACCTTGGACAACTAAAACCCGATGACAAGAATTGTATAATGCGAAACCATACGCTCGAGCTCGTCCCCACGTATGACCCGTTGTAATTAAGACCAAACACTAATAATGTTGTCGACTTAGGATTCGACCAGGAGTTTAGCCGTACGAGATGGCGGACGCTGTGGTTACTATAAACTATTCGTATGCATAGCTTCCAGGTGAGTCTCGTGAACCATCCCCTCTTTTTCTGTTTTAAACTATTTTGGGGTGAACATATGCTTCCAGTGTAAAAACCAGAATAATAAACTATTTTGATGTGACAAGATAGTAGCTGCCGAATAACCATACCGACACTCATTAACCCAGGGGATTGGGCCACTTAATATGTAGGTAGCGCTATTTGGGGAAACCCCCACACACAGTGGATCCGGAAGCCCGGAAAACCCTCCACTGAGGCCTGCGGGCCGTTGTGACATGTATTTTGCCAGGAGAATCTATAATGGCAGTAGATAGATTCCGTGTTAGGATTGAGGTGTCGCTTGTACATCACCATATGCTGAACCGTGTAAACTTTATGAACCTATTTTTGAAATGATAACCTTATTAAAAACCCATTTAAACTAACGCACGGACTCACCAGCGTAATCGCTGACCCAAAACCATTTTAAGCATGTGTTCAGGTGTAACATTACGCATTTATACTTGTACGTTACACGTTCGTCTTTAATAAAAACGTCAAGTTTTATCTTATACGTTGCATTTATTATTTTTGTCGCATTTGTGGAACCCTAATACTATATATATATAATATTATACATGTGTTGTGTTGTAAATATGTCAAAAAAATAAATATGCTTTGGCCGGGGTTCGAACCCGCGCCAAAGCCCAAGCAAACCCAACACACCACCAACTGGGCTAAGCCAACTTCTTGGAATAAACCAGACACATATTATATTTAAACGCGTTTTAAATCCCTCCAGCTTGACTTTGGAAAGTCAACTGGTGAACGCGGTTAACTAATCAATCAAGATTAACTCTTGATTGATCTAATTCTGGCAACCCATTGTGATTACCGGTCCTATATGACTCGATTACACGTCAAATTACAATCAATCGTTGACCAATTCATTAATTATACGCGTATGACTTAAATCGTGGTCAAACCTTCCAATTAACCAAACCCTTTGATCCTCAGTATAAATAGACCACCTACGATCATTCACAACTCGCTCACACCTCTCTCTCAACCTCCAATTGTTTCTGAAACACACTGATTATTGTATCCTTGTTCGCTGTTTGACTTCTGGTTTGACCAAGCACACGAACTCGAAACAACACTGTGAGTTTAATTATTTGTGTGGGTTATGTTCATCGGCCATCACACATCAATAGCCCTATGGTTAATTAGGCTATTGATGTGTGATTTGTCCAATTGCAATTTCTAGGGTTCGTTCGTGTATAATTGGGGATAAATTGATTTGGGCACAGCGTATTTATTAAATGTTAATCAGAGAATATCACAACCACTGGCCTAGGCCAAGTGGTTGTGACCATGGCTCGCTACAGAAGGTACCCGGGTTCGAGTCCCGGCTACTGCCCCCTTTTTGCTTTTTTTTTTCTTTTAAACAAAGCTTTATTATATATATATATATATTAAACATTTTAAACTTATAAATTCATTTATAAATATTAAAACTATTTTATAAATTCAAAACAAATTATATTTATTAAATCTGAGTCAAAAGTTTTATTTACAATTTTTATTTTTCAGAAATTCATTTATTTAATATTTATAATAATTAAATCAATTTTATACCATTATATTTATAAAAATCCATTTATATATCAAAACAATTTTATTAAATTCTCCAAAAATTATCCTGACTTCTTATAAAGTTAAACTTTACTGAAACAATTTTTAATTCAGTAAAATCATTTATTTTATATTTTTAATCAATTTTTGTTAGATTTAATCATAATTAAATCATAATAAATCCAATTTTCATCATTTTTGCACCAAAATTTTATACAAATTATTTTTAATTATTTAGAACAGAAATATGATTTTTAAAATAGAAATTCTTTAATTTTAGTATTTTTGAATATTAAAGTTAATTGTTGGCAATTTGTAATAAATAGATTTAAAAATCTATTTTAAATTAAATAATTTTATAAAAATTACTTTTATACTTCAAACACTTTAATGTGTACATTCAAAATTCAAAATTTATAAAAAGACTTTCTTTTATTAATTATCAAATTTTCCTTTATTAATTAACATTTTAATTTAATTTCAACAATTGATTATCCCCAAATCGAAACCCTAGGATACACTTATAAGTTAATTAGACTTAGACTTATTATATATTACCTTATTATAGGGTGATATTTGGAATCGTTTTGGGCAACACTATTATTTCATCTTTTCAACAAGTTTAACATTTGCTAAGGTGAGTTTTACATAGCCCCTTTTATTTATCACCATTTTTGGGGTGAAACATGTTATAACATTATCATTGCAATTCAATCATCAATGTGTCTATGTGTTTTCTATGTTGCATTATGTCTTGAGCATGATTAGAGTAAGCACCATTCTAGCATAATCATTAACTCCGTACAAGCCGACGGTATACATTGATAGATCTATTGGACTGACAATCCCACCCGGATACGTGCCTCCTACAAAGGTTACGTGGGTGTTTGTTATCGCATAACATATTCAATTGGACCATGAGTGTATGGTATGTATCATTTTATAACAGTCATCAGGGTTGATTATGCACTCGATTTATTTCTAGTATGTTCTCACATATGGGCTAGATTGACATGACACATGAATTGCACAACATTTTATTCATTTTATTATCAAAAACCTATGTAATTCTCACCAACTTATGTTGACCCAAAATACTTTCAAAATTAACATGTTTCAGGTAACAATGAAGCTGAGGCTTGAGTTAGCATGAGGATTTTACTTGAAGTTTTATTTGAAGTTATTGAAGTTTGTTATTTGATATCATGTATTTGAGATCTTAGACATCATTTCATATTTTGAATATTATGTTTGAATAAATTATTTAAAATTTATATTATACCATGTGCTACTGAAACAATCATCAATACGTGGCACCCCGATGTTTCCGCCATCGGTTGGGGTGTTACATCAGGTACCTATCTGAGTTGGAAGGATGGAGCAGCTACGACTCGGAGTATCCCTGGCGGACGAATCAGAAGTCAAGCGAGAATCTTAGATATTACCCGAAGTATTTGTATTAGAGATTGTACAGTATTTAGAAATGTAAACATTTATAGTTAATTATAAAATATAGTATTATATACGTTGCTTCCGCTGTTTGCTTGCATTGCGTGATGTTTTGGTAACCATCTGTATTCCGACCGGGCCCACCTTGGTCGGGTTGTGACAGTGTAATACACCACTAGTCATGTAACTGCTTTGGCAACGGTTGGAATTTTAGTTCCTAGGCGTTCCTACCAAATATTGTGTCTTAGAAATTTTGGTCCCTATCTCGAAACAAACTCAGGTTAAAGCCTAGATATCTATACAGACACCTAATTCGCTAAAACCTATGGCTCTGATACCAAACTGTCACACCCCGACTTTTCCCTCGTCGGTTGCGACATTTGGTGCCTTTGCCAGCGCAGCGGAAAGTTGCATCTAAGACTCTTATGTTTCCTGAACGCCAATTCTAACCCTCTAGGATCCCCGATCCCAAGACGTCGCCCACTCCAACCGTGCCGTTACCAAAGTTTAAACCTGAAAGACATACTTAAAAAGTCAACATAAAGCTGGTGAGTTCATAAGTTTAACAAAAACGTTTCCAAAGGTTACCAAATGTTACCAAAGTGTTACCATGTGTTACCAAAGTGTTACCATGTCCATACTATATCCATGTTACCAAGTACGCTAGCTAGGCGTATGTTTTGTTACTACTACGATTGGAAAACCATTACTAGACACGTTTAGCAATGTTTAGCAATGTTCAGCCCGAATTTTCAGCATGTTACCAATGTTACCAGTTCGAGACAATATGCACCCGCCCGGCCCTCCAAGCCGTCGTGTGGGGCAGGTCACGCCCAATAGATCTATCCACATTTCCCCCGTTGTGCATCCCCGCACATTCATGGTTTTCCCCGGGACTTTCAAAGATCGTATAGCAACGCGTAGTTAAATCATAGTATGACATATGTTACCAATTAAGTTTAACGCACGTTTTCTCCCTCAAGAGTAAAAGCGGTAAAAGTTGGGCCGTGAACTCACGCAACCCGTTTCATTTTCCAAAACTTTGTTTTGCTTTAAATTCCTCAATTTTCATAAAAGAAGCATGTCTTCCCCCCCCCCCCCCCCCCCCCGAAAACATTTATAAAACAGTAAAAAGTGAGGTCATGAACTCACCTTAATTTCCATGCTAAGCTAGCAAACAAAGCCTGAAACCTCGACCGACTTCCTCGTGCCCTAATTACCAACAAAGGACACCTTAATAGTCTATCACACATAAGCCTAGCTTATTAACCGCCTAAAAGATAGTCTATCCGACTGTCTAGACTCGTGTGTACCAACGCGAGTCTCAATACATTTCAACTCGACGAACCGATCATGACTTATCTTAATTCACGAGTTACATACACCATAGTACCCAAGTTTTACACTTGTCACTATTCGTGTGTAAACCTTGTTGGACTATAACCCCGAAACGTATAACTATCCTGAGCCAAAGATCCTCTCGTAAATTATTTTAGAAAATACTCTTTGAGGAAAAACAAATTTAGTTATTAAAACCGATTAATAACATTTGTTACTTTTTCTCAAATATCGCTTGAAAATCATCTTTACTGTTACAAATAGTTAGTCTCTGAAAACACCTTGATTTTGTATATAATAATCCATTTGTCCAAAACACTCAAGGAAATTTATTTATAGAAATAGCAGTTCGTTACGCTTTGATTTTATAAAAATTTGGGCAGAGTTTCCTCTATTTTTGTACAAACCAGACAACACCCGTTGTCTACAAATTTTCCCCAAAATCAACTTTCAAACACAATTCATCAAGTCTTTTTATCCACATTTCCGATTCACGAGACTATACGTTTCGTCACCTATGCATACTTATTTATATATATAGCAATATATATATAAAATATAGTCTGACAATATAGTCCAATGTTATTTAGTCCGATGTCCAATATCATAAGTCACGTTAAGTTAACCATTTATCAAATCGTTCGATATATAATGTAATTACCGTTTATTATTCTTGTTCGCGTCCGTTCGCGAGTCAAAACTGTTCATCATATCAATATATTTATAAATTTACAATATTCATAAACATAATAATATTTACAAATATATAAATTTATAAATATAAGATATCTATAATAAATAATAAAATACGAATGTAAGTTATACCAAATCATCGTGTGTAACCCGGAGCCACCTCGAACTACGTGTAGACCGGAACCAAAGTTTGACCAGTTTGACCGCGCGTTGACCGAGGCTTGACCATCCAGATCTGACCCGAGAAACTTGACCCGAACAAGACCGGAACTGAACCAGCAACCCCAAAACTGACCCGAGCAGATCTTACTCGTTGACCTGAGCCAGACCCGAGACCAACCGAACCCGAGCACAACCAAACCTAAACCAGATCTGACCCGAGCAACTCCACCAAAACCCGACTGAACCACAACCAACTCGGACCAAGCCACCACTGCTGACCTTTGAACAACCCAATCGGACCACCGCCGTCGTCATCTTCAGCAACCACGACCACAACCATAGCCGGCCCAAACACCACCACATAATAACCCGACCCATAATCTGATCTGGACCAACACAGCCATCCCATCGGACCTAGACACCGTAAAACCCACCACCTCATCACCTCACCACTCAAACCTCCGCATACCGCCGTCCCCACTAACCCACAACCAAGCGAACCACCACCCAGCACCTACCACCACCCTCATTAGCCACCAACACTCACCATCCAACAACAACCACCTGACCCGATACTAACCACCTAGCACCTACCACCATCGAGCCACCATAAACCCGACCACCATCGAAGGCTTCTTCACACCCTAAACAGGGTTTTGTGCCGCTGCCACTTATAGTGGTACCCGACAGTCACCGGGAGACAGACAGAGACGAGATGAAGGAGAGGTTAGAGAGAGAAAGGTTAGAGAGAGAGAGAGAGAGAGAGATGCGGGTTTCTAGTGAGAGAGTGAGAGGCTGTGGTTGAGAAAATGAGGGGACAAGGGTGTTATGTGCTATTTATAGTTAGGGTTTTAGTTAGGTGGGAGTGCACCGCATATCGAACCCGTTTTAAACGTTAAACGTATCGGTTCTATTCTAGGCCCGATAATTAATTATAAAAAAAAGTAGTCGGTTTTGTTCGAAATGTAAAACACAACTAAACCGAGCAAAAATATAAATATTTTCGTCGACGGGCACGTGCGTTCAATGCACGCGTTTACATCACGTAAATTAAATCGGTCGCAGTTTCCATTGTTAAAACGATCAGTAAACTTCCGAAACTTTATAATTAACAATATTTATAATAAATATTTATTTTTAATAATAAAAATCTCATCAGTGTAGATCGGAAGTTGCCGGTTGTCACATGCGTTGAGTCTGTTCCTTTTTGAAGTTGTCTTAGATGAGTTATCCAAGTCAATGCAGGAGTCAGTGCCGTGGTGCATGCTTTTTGCAGATGATATTGTTTTAATAGCAGAGTCCAAGTATAGTCTGAATGAGAAACTAGAGGGTTGGCGTGCAGCTTTAGAGAGCAACAATTTAAGGATTAGCCGTTCTAAGACTGAGTACATGTATTGTGGTTTTAGTGGTGCAAACAACGATGAAAATACTCAACTTTTGTTGGAAGGTCAAGTTGTCCCCCAGGCAACTAAGTTCAAGTACTTAGGATCATTTATTCTGAGGGATGGGGAGCTAGATAGTGATGTCACCCATCGCATACAAGTTGGTTGGTGTAGGTGGAGGGCCGCCGGTGGGGTTTTATGTGACAAAAGGTTCCCAACTAAATTAAAAGGAAAATTCTATAGGGTTGCAGTGAGACCTGCTATGTTATATGGGACAGATTGTTGGGCCATCAAAAAGACACAAGCTCGCAAGATGGAGGTAGCAGAAATGAGGATGCTAAGGTGGATGCGCGGGTATACTAGGGTAGACCGAATAAGAAATGAGGTTATTAGGGATAGGTTAGGGGTAGCTAGTATATCAGACAAGATAAAAGAGGGGAGATTAATATGGTATGGGCATGTGAAGAGGAGACAAATGACGGCCCTAGTTAGAGTAGTGGAAACCCTTAGTGTAGAGGGAAAGAGGTGTAGAGGAAGACCCAAATTGACTTGGGATGAGCAGATTAGGCATGATTTAGCAGGGATGCAACTCTTTGAGGACATAGTCGAGGATAGGAGTTCGTGGAGGCACCTCTATTTTACTACATGACGCTTTTAATGTTTCTCTAAATTCAGTATCCCTTTATTATTTTTTTAGTGTTCCCTGATTGTCGTTGTTAAGGTTTTGGAGCCGGGTGTCTCTCTGGAAGCAGTCTCTCTATTCGCAAGGATATGGGTAAGGTTTGCCTACATCTCACCCCAGTGGCGAAGGCAGAAATTTTTTTCACTGATGTCACAACTTTTGGTATTTGTATTTCTCGCAAGATGCTCCTTAACCGGGTCGGGTCATAGAATAATATTCAGGACAGATTGAATATAGTCAGGGATATTATTTGAGTTTTTATTAGAGATCTATGGTTTTTAATTTCATTCATATCTTCGTATGGTTTTTTTTATATTGATTTAAATTTGATTCATATGGGTATGAATGTGATTTTAATTACATATGTATCATAAAAAAAGTTAGCCAGTAAACATCTAATAGTATTGCAAAATAAGAAAAAGAGCCTAATAACATTTAAAGATGCTCATGATTAGAGATGTTCATAACTCAAGAAAGTTAAGACTTACTATTGGGGATGACATCATGTATAAATATTAAGAAGTGATGTAATTAAGAAATTTTCGGCACTAGTTCTACTCAATTTGCATCGAAAATATCATGAAAATGTTTAGAACATGTAAAATTTATCAAAATCCTTAACATTCTTAATCATATACAGAATTCATATCCATACACAAAACCCTCTTCAACCCTGCCATAAATTTACCCTTACAAATAAAGATTAATAAAATCGTTATATAATATTATATAATACAACAATTCAAGATATAGGAACAAATTTATTTAAAATTAAACAAGATCAAAAGAATCTAGTTGATAAACTAACCGCGGGTAGGGGTAAGAAGCAAAGGGATGAACTGTGAAGAAGTTATTTTTTATTTAGAGCAAAGGTAAGGATAAAAAAAAAAGAGGTGGGAGGATAACCAAAGGTCAGACCTAGAATTCTAAATACAAAAGCCCAAGTAAAGAAAAGGTAAAAGACACCAAGAGAAAAGAATGGAAAAAAAGAAAACGAAATAAGATGTCGAATTGCCGATGAATAAAACTGTAAAATGCTGAATCGACCACATGTCTATTGGTTGACAAAACATGGACTAAACCACTAAGCCATTTTCCATTTTCAAAAACAATGTTGTCATATTTTAGAAAACTATGATGTCACTCGATATTTCATAGTGTAAGATAACATATAAAACCAGAAAACGTATGATGTCCTATGACATCGGCACTCTTAACATAGCTCCACCCATGTCTCACCCTCCCCAGACCCTAATCCTAGCATTGCTAATTGTAGGTCTTACTAGGTAAGGTTGTTGTTGTTGTACGGTATTTTACCCATATTTTACCTTTAAAACTGTACATTACCGAACACTTTTGGTACATGTACCATTTTTTTTTACGAATTTCAATACTGGTACGTTTTGGTTTCGTTAAGGGGCCGAGGTCATCCCTAATATGGACCACGACATTACACTTTTTTTTGGAAGATGGTTAATAAATAAGTAGTGATGTTACACCAAGTTGTTGACTAGAGTTACTAATAAGGAAGATGTTCCGTATAAGGTTTGATTATATTTATTATGAAATTAATATCATGTTGATGTTTGTAATTATCTATGTTACCTTATTAAGGAGGAGACATGTCTAGAAAAGTAATTTCCTCTCCTTTTTAAGATGGCATATGAAGAGGCTTCTCACAAAAGTGTAATATTTGGTCATTTTATTCCAATCATGCCCTTGTGTACAATATGCAATGCCCATTGTATATGTGTGTACTACATACTTTTTATCCCTCTCCACATGTAACCACTCTCATAAATTTCTTTAAACCACTTCATTATTATAAACCCTTCATTTTATTCCATTCTAGATATAACCCCTCCATAAAACCTAAATAAATAATCCCAAATTGTTGAGGTTGGTTCCATCCGTAGTTGTTTTCTTTTATTTTCATGGCATACATTATATACATGTCTTCTAACAAGAGTTGTCCATGTGCAGTGATTTTTTGGGACCGAATCGTATTACATCGGAGGTGTTATAAGTGTGATGGCTCTTTACAGCTTATTCATTCTTATAATGGAACACGGTTTAAAGTATCCCAATATCTATGTGAAGCTTTATGCACTCCTTCAACCCTCTTATTCATTGCGAAACACAGAGCCAAGTTCTTTCAGGTTACTCTTCTTATTGGCATGCTATGTGCTTCAACTTTATTTTTTGGCTTTGACTTTGAATTTTTATCTATATAAATGTCACCATCTATTGGGCAACTTGTAATAGCTTTATCATGCTAATAAATGTCCATAATTTTTTGCAGCTTTTTGATTCATGCCTAAAATCGCCTCTTCTTCCTGCTTATCTAGCTGCTTCATTTGCTAAGAAACTAAGTAGGCTATGCACTCCTTCAACCCTCTATATTCATTGCGAAACACAGAGCCAAGTTCTTTCAGGTTACTCTTCTTATTGGCATGCTATGTGCTTCAACTTTATTTTTTGGCTTTGAGTTTGAATTTTTATCTATATAAATGTCACCATCTATTGGGCAACTTGTAATAGCTTTATCATGCTAATAAATGTCCATAATTTTTTGCAGCTTCTTGATTCATGCCTAAAATCGCCTCTTCTTCCTGCTTATCTAGCTGCTTCATTTGCTAAGAAACTAAGTAGGCTAGCCTTAACCGCCCCCCCCCCCCCCCTCCGAAAGTCTTGTCATTGTTGCTCTAATCCATAATCTCCTGCGAAGACATCCGTCAATCAGTTTTTTAGTTCACCAGGTAAAAAATGGTCCATCCATTTTAAAAAATCTTTTTATTAAGATTACACATGCTTGATTCGTAATATGCTTGAATGATGACAAGTATCATGATTGCCTTTATATCCCCTTAGACAAATAAACTCTTTAAGAATACCTATGAAATAAAGTTATATATTTAAAAATATAACGCAACTTATCAATTCTTTTTGTTCATTATTCAAGACTTAAAGCAAAGGAAGGAAAGAACACTACAACGATCCACCGGTCTCTTCCGTTCAAACCTTAGAGGGGTGCTGGAATTCATGACTAGAGGGATATGAAAGGTTTTTGATGATGATGATGGCTTTTTTGAGTCGATCAAGATAATTTAAGTTGCATAATTGACTCTTTAACAATGTAGAAATTGTTCTTGAAAAATAAATTTTGAATCTTGGAATTGTGTTACTTGATTCGGTTATTAATTATTAGCTTGTTTGGACTTGAAAAAACAGGAACAAAGGAAGAGGAGATTGTATTTCCATTGAGTCATGCTTGAAACCCGCTGCACTACATGGCTTCATTTTTTTTTGTTCTTGATCTTCAACTAATATATGTATAATGTACATATCTTGACAGTTTCATCTAGGTAAAGTAAGCAAACATTGATCATTTTCTGTTTGTTTTTTTTTTGTTTCCTAAAAGGGCTTTGTTTACATTTCTTATTCTTTCACTAATTCTATGTGTTTATGTTGGTTAAAATTGGAATTTGAAAAGTTGTACATGTAATTTGGTTGGTTTTGAAGTATAGGTGTACAGAAATTAGCATGAGCGCGAACTATAATCCAAAACTTTGTGATCAAAATGGTGAGTGTTAGGTTCAAATTGTTTATGTTATAGGGGTATTAGCAATAATCTTTAAAAATAACACGTGTGAAACTCACAATGCACCGTGCAACAAAATAATAAAAAAATAAAAACCCGCGGCAACGCGCGGACATCCTACTAGTCTTTTATGATGTTAGAGATTTGATTGTTAGGGAATAGCTTAGGCCTTAGAGTTTGTAACCATGGTTAGAACGGTTGTTCATGTTGTAGGTTATTGAATTGATTATGCTTTTGGTAATTGTCTTTGTGTTCTTCGAAAACAATCTAACATCTAACAAATTATTAATTCAAGAACAAGTTATTGAAAACGGTCCACACTAGGAGGTATTTTTTTTTTAACGATCAACTAAAGTATTGCCGGGTACTCTGTACGCGGCCCCCAATGGCCGAAAGGGGCCCCAGACGGCCTCTAGTCCGTACAGACAGAGCCCTTCGACCCACCCGTCTCCTGTTCCAGAGAAAACCCAGCCCACAAACCCGCCCGAAGGCACGACGGTAGTGAACTGGTAAAACCTGGAGGGATCAGGAGTCGAACCCATGACCGCAAGGGTCAAGGGTCTCTCCGTCACTTCCCAACCACCTACCCCACCACAAGGGTGGGGGTATCCATCACATGCCTCCCGTGGGAATCGAACCCGGCTCCCCCAAAGAGAGAACCGGCCCTTTAACCACTAGGCCACATGATCAGGATAGGAGGTATTTTTTAAAACATTACTAACAATAGTCTAGGGAAGTTATTTCGGGTATGTGGTTTGAGAAAACAAGTATCTAATCTCATACCTGCCCCATACCCTAAAAAATCAATGGTCTCATACCTGTCAGGTATCAAGTATACCCATGTCTGATGCTTCGAGTTTTGGGTATACCCGTCAGGCTCAGGTTTTTTCTATCCCTATCTAAAGGGATACTTTGACGCTATCTTTGAAGGGTTAAACATAAAAATGTAACAATAACAGAGATTTTTAATGGTCTTATAGATATCAGGTTTTTGTAACATAAAAGAGCTTCTTCTTAAATTGTTAATTTACATCCGTTGTAAATTATATATAGGATTTTGATCATTTGAGAACCACTATTTAGGGAGAGAACCAAAGAACCAAGTGTGAACACAAAAACCCCTCCACCAAAAAATAAAAAAAATAATAAAAAAATTATATAACCTAAAAAAATAAAAAAATAAAAAAAGTAAAAACACCAAAATGTTTTTTTAGTGTTAATTTTTCTGAAAAAAAAAATAAAAAAATACAAAAAAAAATAAAAAAAACAAAAAAATGGCCTTTTTTACGTCATAATTACGTCATATACCGTATGCACATGTGCATTTCACTATTAGAGCACACTTTTGAATAAATTATCAATTGCCATAATGAAATGATCATTTAAATGGACGTGATATGATATATAAGGTGGAATAAAAATTTATTCAATGATCTTTAAATAAACGCGAAGTGCATTTCACTATTATAGTTAGGTTTTTTTTTTTCATGGGTTTAGCTTTAGGGTTTAGTTTTTAGGTATGATGGGAATGGGGTTAGGTTTTTTGGGGTTGTTGGTGAATAAACTTAAAAAAAACCCTATATAAAACTATAAAATAAGATAATTGTACTACATGCACATGTGCATTTCACTATTATAGTTAAGTTTTTTAATGGGTTTAGCTTTAGGGTTTAGTTTTTTGATATGGTGGAAGAGGGGGGTATCTTTTTGGGGGGGATGGGATGGAGCGTTTTGGTTTTTTTGGGGGGGGGGGGTGTGGGGTTAGCTGCACATGTGCATTTCACAATGGGGGGGGGGGGGGTTGGTGTGGTGTGGGGGATGGGGGGTTTAGGTTTTTAGGGAGTGGGGTGGGTGGGTTTAGGTTTTTAGGGGGTGAAGGTGGGGTTTTAGGTTTTTTTTTGTTTGTGTTGACAATGGTTCTCTGGTTCTCTCCCTAAAGTTGGTTCTCGTATGATCCCTACCCATTATATATATATATATATATATATATATATATATATATATATAGGAAAAAGATCATTTAGGAACCAAGGTACTAGTTAGGAACTTAGGAACCAATCTGAGCCATTCATCTTTTAATCTTGATCTAAGGGTAGGATGGTAATTGAACAATTATGTTTTATATTTTAATTAAAAAAAAAGTTTTAAAGATGGAATGTTTATCACCATCAATGCCTTCCTAATATCACTCATAACTTCCTCCTAATATCACTCAATTGCCTTCCTCCAAAATATCAACATCACGTACGATTCATTAGACCCGGCTTCAATCGATTAAGATAAACAAGTGATGGATAATAATCATATACATGAAATCATTCAATCAGTTTCTCACGATATTGAGGATCATGATACACAATCACAACCTTTTTTGCAAAATAGTGTTGAGAATCAAGGTATTTGTGTAATGTTTTTTTAGTTTTTTAATTTTTTTTTGTTCGCAATTAGGGTTTCAGTTTGCAGAGCAGTTTTTTTTTACGTGCAAAAATTTTTCGTACGTACAAAGTTTTGGAATTATACATCGATGTATAATTCAGATCATGTTGCGTTATAGCAGTTTTCATACGTACAAAGAGTTATACAATTATTCACTGTCGTATATTAGTTTAGTTTTTGGAAGTATACACCGATGTATAATTCAGATCATGTTGAAGCGTACAGATACACTAACATTCATCTATACACTGATGTATAATTGTTGGAATATGAATATACACTGACGTATATTTGTTGAATTTTTATGGTACAGTACAATGTTTTTGTAGTACTAATTGGACTATACACTGATGTATAATTGTTGGAATATGAATATACACTGACGTATAGTTGTTTAATGTTATCGTACAGTAAAATGTTTTTTGTAGCAATGATTGGACTATACACCGATGTATAATTTTTTGAATATAACAACCTTTTTCTTTGTTTCAGGTTACTCTTGATAAGACCAACCTATCAGTTCGTGTGAGTGCATGGAATATGAATATACACTGACGTATAGTTGTTTTAATGTTATCGTACAGTATAATGTTTTTGTAGCAATGATTGGAATATACACTGATGTATAATTGTTGGAATATGAATATACACTGACGTATAGTTGTTTAATGTTTATCGTACAGTATAATGTTTTTTGTAGCAATGATTGGAATATACACTGATGTATAATTGTTGGAATATGAATATACACTAACGTATAGTTGTTTTAATGTTATCGTACAGTATAATGTTTTTGTAGCAATGATTGGAATATACACTGATGTATAATTGTTGGAATATGAATATACACTGACGTATAGTTGTTTAATGTTTATCGTACAGTATAATTTTTTTGTACGCACAAATGATATTAGTTGTGGTTTTTGTCAGTTACAATGTATACTAAATAACCTATTAATACTCACATACCAAAAGACAATATTACCCCTTGATTTAATTAAAAAGTTAATTAATGTTTAACATATTTACCATCATGCCATTGAAGATGGATGGATGAGATTGGTTCCTAAAGTTCCTAACTAAGGGTTGGTTCTCAATTGAACCCTACCATATATATATATATATATATATATATATATATATATATATATATATATATATATATATATATATATATATATATATATATATATATATATATATATATATATATATATAGGGAAGGGATATTGTGGAAACCCTCCTTATATGGTAAACCATGGAACCCAATCTTGGCCATCCATCTCATTAGATCTATGGATGAGATTCATTGTGTGTACTTGATGTGTTTTATAATATTATTTTAATGCTCAAAAGTACATGCAAGGGTATTTTGGTAAAGTTGCTTTAGAGTCATGTCACACCTTCTCTCCTACTTTTTCAAAGTCAACATCACCATTCTCTCTCCTCTCTCCTACTTTTTTAAGAAAATATTATTATCTCTCTCCTCTCTCCTACTTTTTGTTTAAAAAAAATATTATTATAATGAATCATGTCACACTCTCTCTCCTACTTTTTGTTTAAGAAATATTATTATAATGGGGCAAGTACAAATAATGTGTTAATGTTGCATACGAGGGTAACGTGTGTTAGTTGATCATAAAGGGCTAACATGTCTTAATCTAATCTGATAAAAGTTAAACTTGTTCCTCCCATATACCCATGAGAAGATCTAACATTTGTTAGTATGTGTGGTGTGGTAACATATGTTAAACCTGTTGCCCCTATATACCCCTATAGTTTTCACTTCTTAAGTTTACTAAGAAAATAAAGCACACAAACTATTAACACACGTTATTACAAAGTATCAAAACAAACTATTGAACTGCATGGAAGGTTAACATGTGTTAGTTGGTCATAAAGGGCTAACATGTGTTATCTAATCTGATAAAGAAAATATTATTATAATGGGTTATATCACACAATCTCTCTCCTCTATCCTACTTTTTGTTTAACAAAATATTATTATAATAGGTCATGTCACACCCTCTCTCATACTTTTTGTTTAAGAAAATATTATTATAATGGGGCAAGTACAAATAATGTGTTAATGTTGCATACGAGCGTAACATGTGTTAGTTGGTCATAAAGGGCTAACATGTGTTAATCTAATCTGATAAAGTTAAACCTGTTGCCCCCCATATACCCATGAGAAGATCTAACATTTGTAAGTATGAGTGGTGTGGTAACATATGTTAAACCTGTTGCCCCCCATATACCCCTATAGTTTTCACTTCTTAAGTTTACTAAGAAAATAAAGCACACAAACTATTAACACACGTTATTACAAAGTATCATTACAAACTATTGAACTGCATGGAAGGTTAACATGTGTTAGTTGGTCATAAAGGGCTAACATGTGTTATCTAATCTGATAAAGAAAATATTATTATAATGGGTCATGTCTGTAACACCCCAACCGATGGCGGAAACATCGAGGTGTCACGTAGTGACGATTGTTCAATAGCTCATGGACTAAAGTGTAAATTTGCATACATTGATTAAATAATTTATTACATTCAAATGAAATATAACGATTCTAACTGCCAACTAAATTGAAATACAATGAATCAAAATCTAAATATAAATCCGAAAGCTTAAAAGATGCATCTCAAAACAACCTGAAACATGTACAAAAATGATTTGGTCAATACAAAAATTGTATTGGTGAGCATACCCTGTTTGAATAAATATAGTAGGAAAAGTGTTTAGCAATTCATGTGCGGTACCATTTGCAATTATGTAATAAGTAATATCCGTTCAAAATCAACCCTATGTAAAGAAAAGCAGATATATATAGTATGCGCTAGTAGTAATGTAATACATAGCAATGACAAGGACTCTCAACAGAGTCACAAGGGTATATACCATAGTACTATTCATTGAAATGCCAGGCCCTCAAAGGTTAATGATTTTGACAAGTCATAGACACACAAATTAACATAAAGCAAACACACATGAGAATTGCATTTAGTAAGAATAAGATTTAGTCATAGTGTACATGAACAGCCCCAAAAGAGTAAAACATGAAAAAGGGGAAAGATATACTCACAGTTTGCGAAAGCGATCAAAATCCACTTAAGCGGTCGTGAGCTAAGTAATGGGAATTCCGAGGAACTCAACCTATAATGTATACGAATACTAATAAGGAAATGTCTAAGAGTCTAAGGTAACTAGGGTTTAAGGCATTAGGGTTTGCTAAGTCGATTTGGGGAATTAGAGTTTTTATGATAAGTCGAATTACTATAAAGGTTGTATATTAAAAATAATATACTAAAGTTTGTAATTAGGGTTTAAGTAGTATAATTATTACCAATTGAATATTTAGGTCAACGTATGTTTAAATAATTAATATAAAATAATTTAGTTAATTACTTTAACTAATTATTGTAAATTGTAAATAAATACAATAATCATAAATGTTGGAATAAATATTTATGAGTTACACAATGATCCAACAAAAGGTAATTAAGACTTTCAAACATAAAACATTTCTATTTTATAAGAAAAATATTTATAAAATAGATGTTTAAAATAGTGTAAATAAATAAATGTTTAATTATGTCTAATTAAACATAATAAGACTAATAATTCAAGACATGACCCAAAAATGCTATTTTTATAGAAAATGGATGATTTCTGATGTAAACATATTAAAATAATTTTCCCATAATTTATATGAACTTATTTATATTTAAAACTGATTTAATGAGATTAAATCATGTTTAAATGATTAAAAATGGGAAAATTAATAAAAATAAATGTTTTTTTGACCAATAATTTTTATTTCAGTTGAGAATGGTTAGAAATAATTACTCAAAAAGTTTGAGATTAAAATCATTAAAAATGAATTTTTTATTAATTTTTTTATGATTAAAACAATTTAATTCAATAAAAATATAAAAATAAAACATTTTTCAGAAAATAAAAATGTGGAAATGTTCTTTATGATGTCAAGAAGCTATACCTAAATTTTCATAATTTTTGGAGCAAAAATGGATTTATTATGAATATTCTAAGATATAAATGTATTTGTATATAAATAATAGGAAAAGAAAACAACTAAAATACAAAATCTGGAAAAAGGAAAAAAAACAAAAAAACTCAAACGCTGCCATAAAGGACTCGAACCCGTGAGCCTTCAGTTAAACCCCCCACACCCTAACCACTAGACCAAATGATGCTTTTGTTATTTTGTTTAAAGCATAATTATTTTTAAACATTAAATATGGCTCATCTTCTTCCCCAAACTTAACAACTAGAACCCTAACCCTAAGCCAAAATCAATAACCCGATCTGCACACGATAATCATTCTGTAATAGGGGGCTTATGTTCGGACATCAACAAGAATTAAAACGGCATAAAGAAAAACGACTTACAACGTTGGTTTGAGTTCGAAACAAAGCCAAAAAAATCCGAATTTTGTAGTCCAAAAATAAGCGATTCAGGTCACATTTGGATGATTTCGTTGTGTGTTTTAGACGTGTAAAGATTAGGAAATGGTTTGTCATGAGTAATTTATAAGATTTATTGAACAAAACGAACCTTTAATTTGGTTTAAAAAGCTTCGACTGTTACAAAAAAAAAAATTAAATTTCAATTTTAAAAGCATTAAGTTGTGTTCTTATGAATTGGGAATGGTTCTAAATTGATGAAGAATGACTTCCTACACTAAAAAGAAACAATTAAAACCATTTAATTAGATATGAATGTTTGGCCATAAACCATTTGATTGTTTCAGACAAGAATGGAGAACACATATTTGAACTTTCACAAAAGTCAGAAATGGTCCCTTGATTTTATATATATCTAAATTTCATATACCCCTTTATAAAGTTTTAATAAAAACCTTATCAAATAATTATTAGACTTAACAACATTTATAACTTTTATAAAACCCAGCTTGGATAACGTTTCAACATACGGATTTGATTAAAACTTATACCCAATCCATAATAGATATAAATGAAAAAAAATATTTAGTTCGCTCAAAAAAAAAAAATTAAATTTGAAAACGACGAAATTTACAAGGACTATCATGGAAATATTTGAAGGACTATTGTTGTCAATTAGATGAAAGACGAGGGTGACGAATGTCACAGTCTCCCCTACTTTAGAAAATTTCGTCTCGAAATTTCTTTCAAGTGGAGGTTACCATGATACAAAAGGCGTTGCAAAAGTCAGGTAGGTTTTTAAAGAAAATTTTCATCATTTATGATTCTACACAGTTTAAAATAGTTGTCTAATACCCAAAGTAAAAGTTTCAAAATCTTTGACAGTTGACCCGAGAATAGGAAGTTGAGAGTTAAAGGAGGAAAAGGTTTGGGAATGTGTAACGGGGTGAGGGGCAGAGGTACTAATGAAGCAGTCTCCTCTACTTTAGAAAGGTTTCTGACCGATTTTTGCTAAGGACATGCAACAGGATAGAGAGTGTAAGTGTATACAAGGTTTACGTTTTTCAGTAGAGGTAAAAAAAATGTTCCTATCGAAAATGCTAGCTATTAGTCAACCATCTAATGAAGAGGTAGTAATGGGTAATGGGTAGGTTCTTGGTCAGACTCCTAGTCCGCTCCCGCAGTATCATTTATGCTTATATATAGGGTGTACCGCAGCTGACCCACCACACTCCCGATACTTTGGATTCGTACTAATTGTCTACCAATAGCCTAAGTAGAATCACACACCACCCTCATGTACCTGTAAGCCCATGATTACGTTCCGGACCGTAATCATCGATTTACCTTACACTAGGGTGTTATGCTTTTCCATAACCCTAACATGAAATAAATGTGTGCAACCAATATGTAATAGCCATTGTAATGAAATAATGTTTAATCATGACATGGTTAGAGGTCCTTCCCTTTCGGGTTTTCCCTTTAACCGTAATGAGAATAACATGTAAGTATAAGACATGGTTAGAGGTTCTTCCCTTTCGGGTTCACCTTAACCGGTAACTTTTGTTCACATCGTTGACTCTAAACACTCATATTGATAGACCCTGAGGTTTAACACCGTTCCCCTCGGATTGAAGAAATACTCTAATCCGAGTCGTACGTGGGCACCCGGCTTAGATCTCATACGAGTTATCAACTAGTATGTTCGTTGGCCATGATGATGAACAAAATAATGTAAAGTATAACAGGGTTTTGCTCAAAACAGGAAAGAAAATATGCATACCAAATATGCGTTCAAGTAAGTATATAAGTATAGCATAAAATTCCAACTGAAAGAATAGTATAACATAAATCGAGTAAATCGCACAATTGCACAAAATGAAAGTAAACGAGTTATATTAATGCAAATAGTCAATGTGATTATAGTCACAAAAAAACGTGTTAGAAATAACTATGAATAAAAATGGTGCAAGAATAAAATAATGAAATTTACGGCAAATGAATGTGCACGGAACGGGTGTATAGCCTACTGGCATGTGAGTTAAAATCTAGTAATTTTTACATATATGCGTTATACTATAAAAGACATTTAGCAACATTCTGATAAAAAGATATTTCCATTGTTTTGTTAAACCAAAAGTTTTGCAATTGAAAAAGTATAAGTGTAAAAGGTAAATTTTCGCAGTTTACTCGACTTTGTGATATTGTTGAAAGAATAGTAGTGATGCATGAGAATAAATTTTTAGAAATCGAAGTGTGTTTTAGATTCAAAACAGGTTCATTTGCAAAATCATTCGTAAATACACATTTTCATGTGTTTACGAGAAGTCGAGTTTGAAAAATGTTATAAGGCTTATTATTAGTTGCAAATTCTCTCGAAAATATATATTGGTTATGTCATATGAAAACAAAGGGTTACATTTGTCCTTTAAAATATGCAGTACAAGTTGGTAAAATGCAAAATGAAACCATTTCATGAACTATGTGTACTTCTAATGTGCTTTAAAAGACCATGATTTAAAATGACGTCAATGATAAGATTAAAGTATGTAATAGATTACCAACATTTAAGAAAATTCATAATCGACGAGATGTAGAAATAGATCCTTGAGATGTGGATTTCACTCCTAACTCAAAGATGTATTTCAAAATTGAAAACGATTGTGGAATGAAACCAATCACTAAGTTAAGGATATCACTCCCAGCTTAGTGGTTAAGTTTCTTTTTGAAGGAATCACTCTTTGAAGTGTGGATGTCACTCCTATCTCAAAGATATATTCCTAAGATAAATAACATATAGAGGAGTGAAACTAATCACCAAGGTATGAATACCACTCCTAACTTGATGATATCGTTTCGTTTGTGAAATACGAGTGTCTTCTTCTCCATGAGAAATATCGAAAGAATAACGAGAAAGAATCATAACAAAAATATCTTGAAAGAAAATATAAGAATAAAGAGAAATATACACGAGAGGACTCGTGAAAGTAAGCTTAGTTATAGACTAGGCTAAAAGGCATTCTAATAACCTAATTCCCTATAACCATGGCTCTGATACCAATCTGTAACACCCCAACCGATGGCGGAAACATCGAGGTGTCACGTAGTGACGATTGTTCAATATCTCATGGACTAAAGTGTAAATTTGCATACATTGATTAAATAAGTTATTACATTCAAATGAAATATAACGATTCTAACTGCCAACTAAATTGAAATACAATGAATCAAAATCTAAATATAAATCCGAAAGCTTAAAAGATGCATCTCAAAACAACCTGAAACATGTACAAAAATGATTTGGTCAATACAAAAATTGTATTGGTGAGCATACCCTGTTTGAATAAATATAGTAGGAAAAGTGTTTAGCAATTCATGTGCGGTACCATTTGCAATTATGTAATAAGTAATATCCGTTCAAAATCAACCCTATGTAAAGAAAAGCAGATATATATAGTATGCGCTAGTAGTAATGTAATACATAGCAATGACAAGGACTCTCAACAGAGTCACAAGGGTATATACCATAGTACTATTCATTGAAATGCCAGGCCCTCAAAGGTTAATGATTTTGACAAGTCATAGACACACAAATTAACATAAAGCAAACACACATGAGAATTGCATTTAGTAAGAATAAGATTTAGTCATAGTGTACATGAACAGCCCCAAAAGAGTAAAACATGAAAAAGGGGAAAGATATACTCACAGTTTGCGAAAGCGATCAAAATCCACTTAAGCGGTCGTGAGCTAAGTAATGGGAATTCCGAGGAACTCAACCTATAATGTATACGAATACTAATAAGGAAATGTCTAAGAGTCTAAGGTAACTAGGGTTTAAGGCATTAGGGTTTGCTAAGTCGATTTGGGGAATTAGAGTTTTTATGATAAGTCGAATTACTATAAAGGTTGTATATTAAAAATAATATACTAAAGTTTGTAATTAGGGTTTAAGTAGTATAATTATTACCAATTGAATATTTAGGTCAACGTATGTTTAAATAATTAATATAAAATAATTTAGTTAATTACTTTAACTAATTATTGTAAATTGTAAATAAATACAATAATCATAAATGTTGGAATAAATATTTATGAGTTACACAATGATCCAACAAAAGGTAATTAAGACTTTCAAACATAAAACATTTCTATTTTATAAGAAAAATATTTATAAAATAGATGTTTAAAATAGTGTAATAAATAAATGTTTAATTATGTCTAATTAAACATAATAAGACTAATAATTCAAGACATGACCCAAAAATGCTATTTTTATAGAAAATGGATGATTTTTGATGTAAACATATTAAAATAATTTTCCCATAATTTATATGAACTTATTTATATTTAAAACTGATTTAATGAGATTAAATCATGTTTAAATGATTAAAAATGGGAAAATTAATAAAAATAAATGTTTTTTTGACCAATAATTTTTATTTCAGTTGACAATGGTTAGAAATAATTACTCAAAAAGTTTGAGATTAAAATCATTAAAAATGAATTTTTTATCAATTTTTTTATGATTAAAACAATTTAATTCAATAAAAATATAAAAATAAAACATTTTTCAGAAAATAAAAATGTGGAAATGTTCTTTATGATGTCAAGAAGCTATACCTAAATTTTCATAATTTTTGGAGCAAAAATGGATTTATTATGAATATTCTAAGATATAAATGTATTTGTATATAAATAATAGGAAAAGAAAACAACTAAAATACAAAATCTGGAAAAAAGGAAAAAAAACAAAAAAACTCAAACGCTGCCATAAGGACTCGAACCCGTGAGCCTTCAGTTAAACCCCCACACCCTAACCACTAGACCAAATGATGCTTTTGTTATTTTGTTTAAAGCATAATTATTTTTAAACATTAAATATGGCTCATTTTCTTCCCCAAACTTAACAACTAGAACCCTAACCCTAAGCCAAAATCAATAACCCGATCTGCACACGATAATCATTCTGTAATAGGGGGCTTATGTTCGGACATCAACAAGAATTAAAACGGCATAAAGAAAAACGACTTACAACGTTGGTTTGAGTTCGAAACAAAGCCAAAAAAATCCGAATTTTGTAGTCCAAAAATAAGCGATTCAGGTCACATTTGGATGATTTCGTTGTGTGTTTTAGACGTGTAAAGATTAGGAAATGGTTTGTCATGAGTAATTTATAAGATTTATTGAACAAAACGAACCTTTAATTTGGTTTAAAAAGCTTCGACTGTTACAAAAAAAAATTAAATTTCAATTTTAAAAGCATTAAATTGTGTTCTTATGAATTGGGAATGGTTCTAAATTGATGAAGAATGACTTCCTACACTAAAAAGAAACAATTAAAACCATTTAATTAGATATGAATGTTTGGCCATAAACCATTCGATTGTTTCACACAAGAATGGAGAACACATATTTGAACTTTCACAAAAGTCAGAAATGGTCCCTTGATTTTATATATATCTAAATTTCATATACCCCTTTATAAAGTTTTAATAAAAACCTTATCAAATAATTATTAGACTTAACAACTTTTATAACTTTTATAAAACCCAGCTTGGATAACGTTTCAACATACGGATTTGATTAAAACTTATACCCAATCCATAATAGATATAAATGAAAAAAAATATTTAGTTCGCTCAAAAAAAAAAATTAAATTTGAAAACGACGAAATTTACAAGGACTATCATGGAAATATCTGAAGGACTATTATTGTCAATTAGATGAAAGACGAGGGTGACGAATGTCACAATGTCACACCATCTCTATACTCTCTCCTACTTTTTGTTTAAGAAAATATTATTATAATGGGTCATGTCACACCCTCTCTCATACTTTTTGTTTAAGAAAATATTATTATAATGGGACAAGTACAAATAATGTGTTAATGTTGCATACGAGGGTAACATGTGTTAGTTGGTCATAAAGGGCTAACATGTGTTATTTAATCTGATAAAGTTAAACCTGTTGCCCCCATATACCCATGAGAAGATCTAACATTTGTTAACACATATTAGGTTAACACATGTTATTTGGTAACACATGTTATTACAAACTATCATTACAAACTATTGAACAAGAGATAAACCTAGCCCAAGACATTCAAATCATAAGTTTACTGAGAAATAAAGCACACAAACTATTAACACACATTATTACAAATTATCATTACAAACTATTAACCACTTTAACAAAATAAATCTAGTAACTCTATACATTGAGTACAAAAAAGAAAACGTTGTTAAAAAGTTTTTCTACATATTTTTCTCGGCTTCCTTCGACTTCGTTTGTTAACATATGTTAACCAGCTAGGGTCTTCGTTATCAACTGCAAAACACTAGATGAGATATTAACCGGTGTGACTAACTCATCATCTAACATACTAAACAGGGGTAACACATGTTAGTCGGGGCCCAAATGTGAACTTGTGTTAACAAACACAATTGTTACGATCAAAACCTATCGTGTAAACTTTCTTCATGACTCAAACACTTGACCAATGACGCCCTTCCTATCACTTGCCATTGTCAGATCCGACTTACTAAAAAAAAATCAAGGTCAGATCATTTTCTAATTGGACCACATAAATGACCAACATGGTTTAAGAGATAACAACAGTACCAAATAACACAAGTTAACCTATATTGCTCGCGAGTGACTCGGCTCGTTTGCACCCCTCGAACAAAACCCAAATAACACATGTTAACCTATGAATTATGATGTTATATATTTTGCGAATTAATATTACTATCGTATAATAAAATGAACCAAAACCAATAATAAATGAGATGGTTGTATGCGGAACTAAAAACCTAATCACCAAGACCCTCTTTATCAACCCTTCCATTCTCTTTCCCTTCACCCACACCAGACACTCTTATCTCTCGCACACCACACATTAACCCCCCCCCCCCAAAAAAAAAAAAAACTATAATTCAAATAAGAAAAACCTTGAAAATTTGTATACATAACAAAATAAAAAAATACAAAAAATATATAATTCAAACTCAAATTTTCACTTCAGTCTTATAAACTTTCCTCTGATACATATAAACATACATACACACATCTACTTTACTAATTATTAGAGAGAGAGAGATTTAGAGAGATGAGCAGGAGCCGGAGGGCTCCCGCCGTCGCCAGTGGCGGAGCTCCGACCGATCAGTCCACAACTTATTGGTGGTCAGTAGGTGGAAGGATGGTGGTTGTTGGTGCTGGTAACCAGCTGTGGGGGTGGTGACGGGGGAAGCCTTGGAGGCCCCAAAATTGAACAAAGATCGGAGCTTTTGCAGATCCGTGGAGTGACACTAAAATTTATGATAAGATGGAAACATACCAGGTCCAAAGAATCGGAGTATTTGAGAGCTCCAGCTCCAGCTCATCCGGGTTTCAAAGTAAATTTACGAAGAAAAAAAAGGTGTGAAGGAGTTGTTTCATCTATAAACCTGCAACATTTACATCGCCTGCAGAGTTGTTGAGAATCACACCACATGGAGGAGATGAAAATGGAGGAACCATGTTTGAAGGTGGATCTTGAAGGTTAGAATCCATGGTGGGAAAGAAATGTGGTGAAAGGATGAAGAAGATATTATTTTATAACTTAGGTTGGTAAGAAAATCGTGGGAAATGTGAAGTTGGTAAGAAAAAGTAGCAAATTTTGGGAAAGGTGAAAAGTTGTGTACTTGATGAAAGATTTAGAAAAGATGTCATGTGTTAAATTACATCCTTACCCTTCACTTAATATTAAATTCATATTGGAACTTGATGATGTGGCTTCATACTAGCCACATAATGGGTTTTCATGGTTTACCATGTAAGGAGAGTTTCTTATTAATACTTATACTATATATATATATATATATATATATATATATATATATATATATATATATATATATATATATATAAGGTCAGGATCCTGTACAAAGTGTTTTCTTTTGTGAGAAGTGTGAGAAGGATTAAAAATTGATACTTAGGCATCATTTTTTGAACTTAGTCGTGATGTTTTGGATTGTTTTGCCTATAAAAACACCAAACATAACAATTAAAAACCGAAAACAATATATTTTAGGCTTAAAACTTAAAACACCATGCTAAGAACATTAGCAGTGTGTTTTAAGCGTTAAGTAGTGTGTTTTAGCTGTTTTATAAATTTAATGACTATAATACATTGGATTGTGTTTTAGATTGTTGTGTTTGGTGTTTTTCAAGTTAAAACAACCTAAAACATCATTCCTAAATCCAAAACATGATGTCTACATGTCAATTCTTAGTCCTTCTCACACTTTCTCACGAAAAATGTACTTTGCACAGGATCCTAAACCTATATATATATATATATAGGGGAGGGTTATCTTGAGAACGATAAATATCGCGAGAACCGTGAGAACAAATGAGAAAACCAATCAAAATCATTTTTTTTCAATACAAACCTAATTATAATCAAAATACAACATTAAAAAACGAATTTTCTTTCCAAATAATTCATCTTTTCTTTCAAAAACACTTTCAAATTAACTTTTTACACATGTGTAAATGAAAACAGTTTACACATGTACAAACAGTAAATTTACACATGTGTAAAAACAATTTATTTCCGTATACGTTAAAATATTTACGCGTAAATTGTGTTTTTGGAATTGTAGTTTAGTAATAAAGATAAGTGTAAAAAGAAAATTTTGATTTGAATGGTTTTAGATGGCGTTCTCGCGGTTCGCACGAAATATAGATGTTCTCAAATTAACTTTCCCATATATATATATATATATATATATATATATATATATATATATATATATATATATATATAGGGTAGGGTTCAAATAGAAACCATACCTTAAGTAGGAACCATAGAAACCAATCTTAGCCATTGATCTCTAATGGCATGATTGTAAATAAGTAAAACATTAATTAAATATTTAATTAAATCAAAGGGCAATGTGGTAATTGTATATTGACTATTAATAACGCATGTTTAATTAGTTTCCTTTATAATCCCATTATTTTAGGAAAGTAGTTATTTTTCCCCATGGTAATCATTCTTCATCAATATGTGTATTGATTGTTTGAATGGTATCAGGGTACGTCAAAAATCGAATGTGCAGTACATGATATTATATAGTTTTGGATAATATACGTTGGTGTATTATATGGAAAAGGTAATCGATCAAACCTTAAATAAGATAACGAGGTCAAAAAATGATGAGACGATTTATTATTTTCAACTGCTTATACACTAGTGTATAATATACGTTGTTGTATATAGGAGACTGTATAAATAGTAGTGATAATCAAATGTATCAATATACACTGATGTATAATTATACACTGGTAAGAATGGTAGTATTAAATACATATATTATACACTGATGTATAATTATACACTGGTGTATAAATAGTAGTGATAATCAAATGTATCAATATACACTGATGTATAATTATACACTGGTGTATAACAACTAACAACAAATCTTTTCATCGCTGTACAACCTAATAACTACATATAATACACCAGTGTATAACTATATCGTCATTACGTAATACACAGAATTCTCCCCTATCGGCCACCACTACAACCCCCTGAAAAACAACACCCAAAACCCACGGTTGTCATCATTACCACCCAAAACCACCACCTTAACACGACCCCCTGTGCCGGTCCATGACCAAACACCCCACCTTCCGGTCGTCGTCCCCACAACCTCCAAAAACACCAATCCCATCGGACTGAAACCCACATGACAACCGCACCCCTCTCTGCCGCCTACACAACCACCACTCGAGCCATACCTACCGTCGGTTACCTGCACAACCACCATCAAAGCTTAACCATACACCACCCCTACTGTCGCTAACTCCTCAACAACCACCACTCTCGGCCATCAACAGCAGCCACAAGCGGACCACAAAACCCAAACAATCCCTAGTCTCAGGTCGAACCAGACCACCATCGGTTGTCTTCTGCATACCGTAGCACCCCACCCCCGTCTGGTTAATTACAGCGCCGCCGCCACCATATCCATGGTGGTGGTCGGCCATATCTTATAATAGAGATGGAGAGGGACTGAGATGGAAATCTTAATCGATGGAAGTCGGAAGTTTTTTCTATTAAATCACTTTCAATCGAACGTGATTTTTGATTTGGGATTATAAAGATGAAATCGCAGGAAGTTGAGAGATTTGAGGAAAACAATGGAATGTTAATCGCAGGAAGTTTTTATTAACTTCCATATATAAAACTTTTATTTAAATTAAAATATAATATATAATTGTTTAATCACATAACTACCCCTAGATCAAGATCAAAGATGAAGGGCTCAGATTGGTTCCTATATATATATATATATATATATATATATGTTGTAGATAAAATTCTGTATCCAGTTCCCATAAAAAAAGGAGCACAAAGTTGAGTACAAAAGACAATTTCAATTGTGAACCATTTATTCGAAAAGTACAATAATTCACTTGTTTCGTGGACAAAGATACCATAGTACACTTCACTACATCCTCGTCCTCGACAACCAGACGGTTCGACTCAAACTTCCCTCGGCAAACAGCCACAACGACTCGATAATACACATTAGATAACACATAATAAACCTAAACAAAACAAGTCCGCAACGGTGAACATAACATTCATTATTTAACCGGTGTTTTGCATTCCAGCAGCAATACCCTTCATGGTCAGGATGAGGGTATCTTCCAAGCCTGGAGCGTACTCGCTCTTTGGGTTTAGCAAGATGTATTCATAAGCCTGCTTGCTGCTCGGCTCGGTATACTCTTTTGAGATGTGAGGCCTTAATGTCACGTGGTAGTTTGGATCACGGATCCGTTTCAGGGTGTAAGCTTGGCAGACGTTTAGGGTTGTGATGTATGAGTCACGCAGACGAAGTCGTTGTCTTAGATATGGATCGCCCTCCAGAAGATCCTTATGACCCGCAATCTACCACAAGAAAGAATGATGTTATAAATTTATAATCTAGACGTGTCCTGTTTACATTATCGGATCAGTTTATTTGGTGTTTTGTTCTTAACGGGTCAGAATTTTGACCTGAGCCCTGCCCAAAGAATACTCGTTTTGACCTGAACCCATGCCCAAATATAACTCATTTAGACCTGCACCCGGACCAAAGAATACTTATTTTGATCCGAACCCGCTTTGGCCTGTTACCCACCAGTCTAACCAGCCCATTTTACCACCCCTTGTAAGTTAGTGCAGTGAAAGTTGTATATTGAGTTGGGTGGTCATACCTTAAGGAGAAGATTCTTGGTTTCCTCATAGTTTGCTCTTAAAGATTCGCCAAACGACCATAAGTCTTGAGAGACGAGAAGCTTGTCGTTCAGAGCAGCGATACCAGGGTCACCCTTGGCAAACACCATTTCGACTAAATCGATTGTGACTCTAAAGAAAGGCCATGTTTTGTACATCTCTTGTAGCATATGAAGATTCTTGATGTCCTTCTCAATCGCATATTTGAATGCTGCCCCGAATCCAAGCCAGACCGGGAGATGGAACCTGGTTTGAGTCCATGCAAAGATCCATGGAATGGCTCGCAGCGATTCTATTCCGCCACTCGGCTTTCGTTTTGATGGCCGGCTCCCAATGTTCATTCGTCCATACTCGAGCTCAGGTGTGGCCTGTAAGTGTATCGACAAGTCAAAACCGGAATACAGATGGCATATTATGTGTGAAATGAATATGATAATTGTTAATAATACTTACAAGGCGGAAATACTCAACAAACCGTGGTTCCTTAAAGACAATTTCACGGTATTGCTCGGTTGCATAAACTGCCATCTCATCCATAAGTGCACGCCACTCAGGTCGTGGTGAAATCGGGGGGTTCATCCCGTGCTCGAGTGTAGCTGCAGAAAACCGCTGAAGTGTTCTAAAACACAAATGTTCTTCACCAAACGATTGTTCTATAACCTCACCCTGAACCGTGACTCTAAGAGACCCGTGAATGGTCTCAGGCGGTTGAGACAATATAGCCAAATGGGTCGGACCACCTCCTCGGCCAACGGTCCCACCACGTCCATGAAACATGGTGAGCTTAACCCCAAACTTCTTAGCAACATTAATAAGCTCTTCTTGAGCCTTGTAGAGCTGCCAAGCAGCAGAAAGCCTTCCTGCATCCTTACCTGAATCAGAGTACCCGATCATAACTTCTTGTTTACCATCGATCCGGTTTCGGTACCACTCGATTGAGAAAAGACGGGCCAGAGCAGCAGGAGCCGCGTCAAGATCGGCAAGTTTTTCAAAAAGTGGGACCACCCGCAACGGTTGTTTTACATGGCATTCCCGCTGAAGCAACTCAACTGCAAGCACATCAGAAGGTGACGTAGCCATGGAGATGATGTAAGCGCCAAAGCAATCGGCTGGAAGTTCTGCCAACACATGGAACGTATCCAAAACATCTGCAATTTCTTCAGTTTTCGGGAGATCGGGCCCAAACAGAGGGCGCTTTCCACTTAGCTCAGATAGAAGCCATTCTTGGCGTTTCTCTTCAGACCATTCACGGTATGACCCGATTTCCAAATGTTGAGTGACGGCATCAAGGACATCCGTGTGTCTGTCAGATTCTTGACGGATATCGAGCCTCACAAGTGAGAGTCCAAAAGTGGAGACTTGCCTTAAGAAATCCAGAAGACTGCCATCAGCAATCACACGATCACCACAAGCACATAACGATCTGTAGCATAACTCTAGAGGTTCCAAGAACTGTAAAAGTTTGAAACATAGTGAGAAATATGATTTTATTTTTTATTTTTTTTATGGAGAATCCTAAGATGAAAAAGCAAGAGATACCTGTTCAACATTTGTATAAACCAATTCCTCTGGTATGTCAGACACGTCATGGGCTAATAGATGGCGAGCTCTTTCACGCGTATTATACAATTTGTCCCTCACATCACCAAGAATGACACGATACGGTTCAGTAGGAGGTACCTGTTTCCAGAACTCTGAAGAAAGAAGGACCATTAAGCAACATCAAAAGGACCACAAACGTCTTATATGTGCCTATGCGCATAGTAAATGTGACAAAAGGTGCTGGTTAGACATGTTGCGCAACGGATAAAAAACTTGGTTTTTTCAATAAAAGTCGTGTCGTTTTCAGTTGCCTGAAACACTTTTGGTCCAAAAAGTTTATTATTATTATTCTTATTATTATTATTATTATTATTATTATTATTATTTATTTTAACTAAATAGTGTGTGAAATATGAGGTTTAATGCACTAAACACACACATTGTGAGACTTTCAACCCATTTGATACAACACAACCTGAATCGACCGTTTCAAAAGAAAATGGGTCAGTTACCTATGTAGTGTTTGACATCTCTCCTTGAAGATGATCTATAGAGTTCTTCAGCTCGAACACGGAGTTCATCACTACAACGCCACATGGACATCTGGTGGAAACCATCGAATTGTAAGAAAAGAAAAAAAATCATGACTGGAGTACATAAAGCAAGATGAAATTTGCATACCTCAAACATGAGATCCTCTATCTGGGAAAAGTACATGTTCGCAGCCATCATTCGTGCAAGTAAGCAAACATCCCTTGTAACTTCAGGAGTTACCCTTGGATTACCTGCACATTTTCCGACAAGTAATTACAACATAATAACATATAAAACTATATAATAACTTAAAATACATGTCGGGGAAACATATACCATCACGATCACCACCCATCCACGAAGAAAATTGTATAAGCGGAGCATTATATGGAACACGTTCATTGATCCCGATGTTCTTCAGAGCAGTGTCGACACGGCGTAAGAATTTAGGAACACCCTTCCAGATTGTTTCATGAAAATAACTCATCCCAGCTCTCATTTCATCTTGAGGGGTTGGAGGTGTTCTTCTGATCTCGTCAGTGCGAAAAGCAGCTTGAATCTACACAATTTTATATACGCAAACAAATAACAATCACCGTACAATTCCAAGTGAAGTTAAACATCTAATGAACTAATAATCTAATATAAATAAATGACAAATTGACACATTTTTTTTTTCAAATCAAACATGCAAGAATATGTCAGAAATGCTACAGATTTAAAGCATTAAGAATATTAAATGCTGGTGCATACTTCTCTATGCAAAGCCTCATCCAGTTCTTGCTTATCATCAGGGGTGATGTCCTTGGCATATAACTGTGCAAGACAGTCCCGAATCCTGAAAAGAACACATGAAAAGTAACATAAACAACTGTTTTCTTAAGAGGGTGTAAACAAGCCAAGACGCTCGTGAGCTACTCGAGATTGCTAGCTAAAAGCTCAATATGAGCCAATCTTAATAGGCTCGTCTAATAACTGAGCCTGTGCTTCATGTAGGCTCGCAAGCCTAAGGAGCTCATTATTTGTATAAATATAATAATTTTCAATTTAAAAATAATTATATACATAATTATGATAAAAATAACTAATCAATATGTATTATGTTATATGTATATAAGCAGAGTACATAATAAAAAATAAACAAGTGACAAGCTTAGCACAAGACGAGCTAGAAAATTGCTCACGAGCCAAGTTCAAGCTTTGGATTTAGAACTCGAAACAATCCAAGTTCGAGCTATGTACAGCTAAATGACCAAGCTAGCTCAGCTCGTTACTTAAGATCAGCTCGATTCAAATTATAGGGAATACCTTCCATGCTTTTGAAGCAAAGATCTACGGACAGATTGAGTTGGATGAGCAGTGAAAACAAGATCAACAGTCTGATTCTTGAGCGCGTCAAACACTTCTTCCGGGGACTTCTTCAGCTTATGAACAAGCTTCTTAAGCGTTTCTTCAATATCCGATTCAGTCGTTGCATTTGCCTCATCAGCAAAATCACCCTTCTTAAGTTTAATCCTCCTACGGTACGCAATCTGAACCTCTTCAGCCAGATTGGCCAAGTTAAGCATGTGTGAGAAAGCCTTCGCAATTACAATGGAGTCACCAGGATCCAAACTCGTCAACACGTTTCCAAGCTCTTCTAGCTTCTTAGGATCATGCTTTCCTTCATACTCAGCAGAAAGTTCATAACACTCTTGAACCTACACAGAGCGAAAACATTACTCTCATAACTACGCAATTTGACAATTGAAAGCGACTATTTCAACTTGATTGATCATAAACAAACAATCAATTCGAATATTTTGACTTCCATTGTCAACTTTTTGATATCTTTAAGGGTATTTTTTAATCATAGTCTGATGATAGTCATTAATCATTGAAACAACCATCAGAAAAATACATAATACAAATTGGCTACAAATAACTGTTCATCAAATCAGATACAACAAAACACATAACAAACACAATTTAACTAATCAATAACCAAAACTAAACTAAATAAACACAAAATCATACCGTTTCTTTAAGGCCCTCTCCATGCAAATCCTGAAGAATATCAAGAAACTTATCCAACAACAAAGCATCATACTCAATAAGCTTATCATCATCAGACACTTTCCCAGGGACCAAAAGCCGCAATTGCGCATCGATCGACGCCAATTTCTCCAAATTCCGATTAGCCATTCAATCTTTAACCCCTGAAAAACAAAACCCAGAACAGATATTATAAATAGTAGTGAATTGTGACTCAAAGATAGGATCTTTAACAGAAACCCATGTGAATGTGTACCTGATTGTTGATGGGTGAGAGTGAACAGTTAAAAAAACGATGTAATCGAAGAGGAGATGGAAGGCGTTGTGTACTTGTTTTGTTTTGAGAGTGTTATGTTGGGGTGTTGGGTGTATATATAGAGAGATTGAAACAAAAGGGTGATGCAGCATCAAACGTAACGACAGAAAATTCGGAGGAACAAGTATTATTATATTTATTATTATATTTTGGATATTATTATTTATCAACATTAGATAATGGGGTTATCAACATTAGATAATTCATAATCATAATAATAGGTTTGTTAATCTAAATATTTCATCCTTATCTACGTAAATATATTGAAAATTATTATAGGGTAGTTATATTTAAACCCATCACCTTCTATTTTAACCCCTTCAAAGCGTCTCGCTTAGGCCTAAGCGAGGCGCTTTGGAGCTGAATTCGAGGAGGTCAGTACGAGGGGCAGAAAAAGCTGTTTTTTTTAATTCGAAGCGCCTCGCTTAGGCCTAAGCGAGGCGCTTCGAGGGGGTAATTTATTTTGGTAGTTGTTTTGATGTTTTGAGTTGTTTTTTTTTTTTTTTTAATTTAATAATTATAAAAAGTTAAAAAAAATTTAAAAAAAATTTAAAAAACAAAGTAATAACCCTCAACATTGTCAATGACTTAAACTTGACATCATCAACCACGTAAAGTCAATGAATGCGGTATGCGCGTTAAATTTCATTAAATGCGGCAACACAGGCAAGTCCTCGTCTGATAACAACTGAAAAGTAGCCGGTGTAAGTTATGTTGTAGCTTCCAAAACACGACGTCGTTGTAGCTCATAAGTTATTATCTCTTCTCTTATTCTCTGTTTCTCTAGTTCTCGATGGATTATTGCTCTCATATCATGGATCAGAGAGATTTAAGCTAATTAAACTCATATCTCAAGCCGGTGCAAGTTATGTTGTAGCATCCTTGATCATCTTCTTGTAATTACTTTTCAGTTGTTATCAGAGAGATAGCGGTCAACGATGAAGACAACCTGAAAGTGGATACCATGGATCAGAGAGATTCAATCTAATTAAACTCATATCTCAAGCCGGTGCAAGTTATGTTGTAGCATCCTTGATCATCTTCTTGTTCAACACACACCAGCTTTTTCATCACAGTTTCCAACCACTAATACCAGATTGATGATACTCAATTTCGGTTGATATAGAGTATATCAGAGAAAGATTTAGTTGAAAGTGGATACAATGGATCAGAGAGATTTAAGCTAATTAAACTCATATCTCAAGCCGGTGCAAGTTATGTTGTAGCTCATATGTTATTATCTCTTCTCTTATTCTCTCTTTCTCAAGTTCTCGATGGATTATTGCTCTCATATCATGGATCAGAGAGATTTAAGCTAATAAAGAGAGGCCCATTAGGAGTGCCGTGGAGGAAGATCGTCGGTTTGCTATAGTCGATGATTAGCTTGAAATCAATCTCTCTGATCCATGGTATCCACTATCAGGTTGTCTTCATCGTTGACCGCTATCTCTCGGATAACAACTGAAAAGTTGTCTCATTAATTCCAAAACCTAAAGAGAAGATATCATCTCAGTGAGATTGATAACTTCTCTATGGAAGTTGCTACAATAGTTAAACAAAAGCTGAAATTGAACAGTTATTTGGAATGTTTCTGATCATTACAGTTATGCCTTTTTTGGTGAAATGAACTTGAAGAAATGATTTGGTGGATCTATCATGAGTTAAACAAAAGCTAAAATTGGACGGTTATTTGGAATGTTCCTGATCATTACTTTTCATGCAAGCAAGTAAAATTCAGTTGTTGGACAGTGAGATTGATAACTGGACAGGTTAGCCAAACCATACGAGGGTGGCAGGAAAAAGTTGACATTTTGATCCAAAGGAAATTCAGGTTAGCCAGACGTTTGTCAAAAGAACATTTTTTATAATAATTATATTAAAAAAAAACAAAAAACTAACTCAAAAGACCAAAAAAAAAAAAAAAATTTTTTTTTGATCCGAAGCGCCTCGCTTAGGCCTAAGCGAGGCGCTTCGAATTAAAAATCAGCTTTTTCTGCCCCCTCGTACTGACCTCCTCGGAATGAGTTCAAAGCGCCTCGCTTAGGCCTAAGCGAGGCGCTTTGAGGGGGTGAAAATAGAAGGTGGGGGGTGCCAATAGACGGAGCCTTATTATAAAGTTTTTTTAGTTTTTTTTTTAAATTTATAATATTTTTTATATTTTTATATTTGTTTTATGTTTCACTCACACATAATCACTTTAAAAAAATATTATAATATAAACTAGGATGATCCCGCCACGTTGCGGCGAGTGCGTGATGATGATTCGTTAAATTATTAGTCAAAGGAAACCTCAACTTGTTTGAATATATCTCGGAATATATCTGACGACTACTGAAATGGAGAAAAAAGGAAAAGGAAAATTACAATTGTTTGACATTCTTTAGTCAAAAAATCTTCTTAGCTTAAATGAACACCCACCAGTCCACCACTGATTTTGTTGGTTGCATGCACCTGCAGTGTATAAGAGTAGCAGTATATCAGGTTATAACAAATCTTTTATCATTTTTCATCCTATTTAACCTGCTGCTCGTGTGATGAAATAAAACCCAAATCCAATTATAGTATTATATATTTTACACTATAAGTGAAGATTGTAACTTACAAAAAGTTGAGGAAGTTCGGCTGTAACAATAACCAAGCAAGAGTTTCTGGTTTTTTTAGTAGGGTGACCTTGTTGAAAGACCGAATATGTCGCTTAATTTTAAAGGTCCTGTGAACAAAGTATGCATGTTGTGTTAAGTGCAAAAACATAGGTGGTTGAGTGTAGGCAGACAGTTGGAAAGGGTACATGTTATACCTGTGTAAGCTGAAAATTGGATATCAGTTGTATGCAACATTTGTGTGTATTCGGTGACTCGGTGTCATAGTTGGTATCTTTCGTCTGCGGCTCTCTTTTTCTGGTTACCTTATCTTAAATGTTTATGTAATCGCCATGTAGTTTGAAAAAAATGAAACATTCGAAGTTCACATATTACCTCTAAAAATCACCTATATCTCCATATTTTGTTAACAAACTTTATATCAAGATTCAAGATATTAACATGTTAGTATAATAACTTATTGAGTTTTAACAAACAAAAAAAATAGCATTATAGCAAATTATGTTTCTCATTTAAAAAAACGACTATGCTAACCTCTAATTAGAATTGACTTGAAGTGAAGAAGCAAGTTACACTGTAAACATGAGTACAAAGAAGGAAGGGAAACATCCGCAAAACTCAGAAGTCAGAAACATCCATATCTAAGCAAATCATCCAACAACAAAAAAATCTAGTTAAAGCAAACCTAGATCAAAACGATGTAAAAATCTAGTTACCTATTTTTGTGTACGTTGTCGGTGGTGAAGTAGAGCGTTAAGAGCGGCGAAACCCTAGCCGTCCGCTTGTTTTCACCAGTCTATGTACCATTCAACCTTTTATAGCTCTGACAATCCTGAACTATGTAAAACAAACCCAAACCAGAATCAATTACGCAAAACAACCAAAATATATATACATTTCGATTGAGTTCAAAGACAATGAAAATTAGGCAACAAATCGATCGATTATAAATGAGTTCCAAGTAACGTGAAAGTAGGCGATTACCTATTGAGACTTGTCGCAGAGGGAGCATCGCTGGAGAACTCGAAACACCAATAATTTATGTGCGATTGTCCGCTCCAGAGCCGGTACTGTCCAAACCCCACCAATCAACTCACAAACACCACCAAATCGCCGTCTATTGTAATTGAGGATATGGTAAATCGACAGGATCGAATGGATTTTTTTACTCTCTGATGAGGGGAAAGATAGATGAGACAGATTGATATAGGAAAGGTTAAACAACAACTTTAACAATCATTATCGTCGATATCTTTCATCTGCAAGCAAACCGAAACCACCATCGGCTTCTCTGTTGTCCGATCCTGAAGGTCAGATGGTTAATGGCCCTTTTATCAAAAGTAATTTCAAAATCAACAAATCCACTAAAACTCATTAGCTAACAATACAAACAAATCATTTATATATCGTTAATCACAATATGATTAGTTGCAAGATAACTACAATATAACAAAAAAGTAAAGACACAAATTAGTAGAAGTAAAGGAAACGTACTGATAATTAGTGTCAAGAAAAATAAAAAAAAAAGCATGACCAAAAAGGTCATCCGGCTGTTCCGAAATTGTCTGCAGAGAAGAAGTCAACGATCGGTGGTCCGTTGTAGGTAACGGCTTTGGTCGGAGGCGGTTGGTCGGTGGGGTGGATTTCCGATTGGGAATTTTTAGAGCAAGATGAGAGTATTTTGTGAATAACTAAGGAAAACGACACGAAGGATTTCCAGCAGGAAGCCATCACTACTAGAAAAATACCCCTATCTTGACGCGCATTGCGCGTCATAAAAGGGTGTTTATGACACACAGCAAAGTGTCAAGGAAGAACATGTCATTAAATTTTTATGACATGCAAGCGCGTGTCATCTTTTAATGACACGCGTTTATGACACTCCTTTACGACACGCTTTTTTGACACGCATTTATGACACACTCTTTAATGACACTCTTTCATGACATGCATTTACGACACACCTTTATGATACTAATTTTGCATGTCATGTTTTTTTTTTACCTAAAAAAAATTCTGCAAAATAACTAATAAATCTGGATTTATATTTATATTTATAATAACAAAATCAATAAATTTCAAAATAAAATTGCATATATTATATATACCACAAAAAAATTACAATTAGCATTTGTCGAATCCTACCACTAGTTACAAAAATATTGTGTCAATACATTACATTAGTCTAGACTAAACGTACGGATAACTTGAAAATGAAGGTTGCGGCATAACTAGACCACTCTTCACGAATGGCATTAATATCCGCATCCGTGTTAGCATCTACTCCTCCCCCTACCTGAGACAACAATTAAATTAATAAGATGAATGTTAATGTTCGTGATGGTTTTAATTTCAAGACGAGAATATTACTAACATAAACATCAAAATCACTTAATTTGTATAAACATACATATAGTTGTGTTCTAACCTGTTTCTGCCTCTTTCCACCATGACCCTCTTCTTCAATGGCCTAGGCTCGTTTGACTCTGCATGTTTGGTTTAATGGACTCGCAAAGGCAGGCTAATTTTGCAACTTTGCACTCTGCTTGTCATTGTACCTACATTTGCAAGAAATATGTAAAAGCCTGCACATTATATCAACAAACAATAACAAATAACTATGTTTATACCCGCGCGCGTTGTGGCGCGCTCGACCAAATCATTCTAGTATTATTACCCGCTCTTCGCGTCGGCAGGGCTTAAATGGATTAGCTAATGCAATCGTTTAAAAATAAGGCTACACCTTTCATCTACTACTGTCTTACACTAATCAAAAACCATTAATTTACCTATTCATATATTATATATAATGAACCCAAAGCATTATGAGTTAATACTATGTAAACAAAAACATATTTATTTTGTATTATGCTAATCAATGACAACAATTAAAACCTCATACCCAGTAAACCAGACAACTATTCAAGATAAAGGTTGTTACCTGAGTCGTAGACAGACTGTGGTTAAGTTTCCGACATCCACTGCTGTTGCTGTCCCCGGAGTGTGTCGCTCGCAGTACCTTTGATCAGAAGCCACATCCTTAGCACACCTCCATTTCTTCCCATCTGTTCTTCTACACCTCCACGGCTCCGGATCCGACCCGTTTGCAAATCTCAAACCCATACTCACCCCTACCAAACACACAACAAAATCTCAACAATCTATTCCCAATTTTCTATCTTAATAAATAAATTAATTAATAAATAAAACATAAAGGGCCCTCTTTTTAATTCAACACAACTTGCAAACATTTAATAAATCAAACATAAAGGACACAATAAATAAACTTTATATATTTTATAAAAAAAATAAAAATAAAGAGGCTTAGAGAAATTACTGTTGGATTGAGTGGATAAAGATACTAGAAGCTGAGGAGGGACAGGGATTGAAGCCATTATGTACTTAAAGATCGTTGTCTGTCGTTGTCTGCCTCTCAAGCTCTTCCCACTGATTTGCAGTAAAAAACATTTTCCCTGAAACTCTAACTACCCCATCTGCAACAAAACATATATTATTATTATTATTATTATTATTATAACAAAGTAACAACAAGATTAAGAAAAAGTTGGAAATTTAAGTATTTAAAGTACCTGTGGAGTGATAATGATGCTAGGGTGAGACTGAGTGAACATTTGGACTTCTGTTGACCATATTTTAAAGAAAATATAAAACAGAGATTTGTAATGAAGATAGGAGAAAAGGGTTTTGATGATTTAAGGAGATTTGTATACGATGTGCGTAGCAATCAAACATTGTGAAATCAAACATTGCATACGATGTGCGTATCAATCAAACATTGCATCTCCATATCATATACCAATAGACAATACACTTGGTTACTATATTAACTAACCCTGATAGTTGTATACTTTGTGAACGAAGCCAATTCTTTTACTTCAACCATTAACATCATGTTCTTGTACTTAAAGTCTCCCATTACTCAACCATTCCACAAAAATACACACAGTTCAAACGTGAACTATTTGGCTACAATTTCTCAAAATTAGAAACAGAACTACTCTAAGCAACCATTCCTTAGGGGCTGGGCTTCCCCTTATTAAAAGAAATTCTTGCCGTAAAAAAAAAAGAAAAAGAAAAAGCACACTAAGTATGAAGAAAAGTAAGAAAACTTACTTTCAATTTTGAAAGCACACTCCGCCACCTCCTCCGTCGTGCCTCGCCGCCAAAAATTGTATGAAACTGGGATCAAATTAACAATACCCCTATAAAATTGAGACCAAATTAGTATCGAATTGGGAAGAATCATATAAAAATGTTCTGACTTACAGTTCTAAAGAGCATACCCTTGTTACCACCACCACCGTCCACTGAATCTGCCATCACGTCGAAGTTGACGCTGCTAGAGTTTAGCGCCGCCGCTCAGATGTTGCGACGAAACCCTGGCCGGAGGTTGTTTTGTGGCTCCATTTAGCGCCGCCACTCAGATGTTGCGACGAAATTCTGCTACTGCTCAGCATTGTGAACCACTTTGGAAGCTGCAATCCTGTTTGGGGCTGCTCTACTCCAATTTAAACATGATTTCATAATATACATGAAATGCCGAGGCTACTTCCATCCTACTTATTCAAGTTTACATTTGCCAAAGGACTAAGTATCTATTATGTTTGATGACAATGAAAATCAAACAAAAACCATTTACCTCTACACTTTTTTGTAGCAGCAAACATTAATTCCACTCCAAAAAAAAAAACAAAGCCTAGGAAGATAATAAGCCACCACATACAACCATACCCAAAGTCTTATACAGTTGGCATAAAAAAATCCCATGAACTAATAATGTCCCACTCCTTTTATTTCCACTATAGGACACATTAAAGATGGTGACCATCAGATGAACTTGTTTGAATCTACTAACTGTTTCCAGGAGGGTAACTCTTTGGTTCTTGTACCTAACGATTCACAAAACAGTCTACAGTAGCATAACCTCTGACTGGTGGGCCAAATCAGCAGCATACAGCACTGCAGCTCAATATTATTACAGCTTTTTTAAGTTGCTAACAACACTACAGCCCAATATTACAGCAGCCAAGTCGAATAATAAAGTCATCCCTACTGGCTACTGCAGCCATTTTGAACCTTTACAAAGGCATGAGTAATAAGAATGAGTAATATAAACAACTTCGTAATGCAGCCATTTTGGGTTGTAAGGGTTTGGTTTTGTTAATATGTTTACAAAATTACAAAGAATCGGTACTAAATTCCGTATTTCGGTATATATATTCGGTATTAGTTCGGTATTATTTCGGTATCGGAGAGCTCGGTATTACCGCTAAAATCCCGTCCCGATAACGGTTAATACCGAAACCGAAAACCTATATATGTGGGTACCGATACCGATCTCGAACACCCTCGGTTCGGTATCGGTTCGGGATCGGTATTCGGGACCATATGCTCATCCCTAATACCAATTGTATGCCAACATTTGTCTTTGCTAATTTAGTAGCAATTGCCGTTAGTCAAAAACACTATTCTATCAAATTCTACAAGTATGGCAATCAAAACTTAAAAATGGCAATCACCATTTCATCAATTTTTGTAAGGCCATGAGATAAAAAAAGTCTAATATGTATCAATTAGTACTCATAGAGACTGCTGCTTGGTTGGTATATGCCAACGGTCCAAACTATATCTCTTAAACATTTATCAAATCGAAAACTACATAAACAACAAAATTGTTGGCAGCCTTAAATTTAAAGAACTAAATGGTTTTCATATATAATAAACTACACGTGTTTGAAAAACATACAAAATTTAAACTTTAAACCATATTCAAGACAATATAATGCATCAATTCAGGTAAAAAAATTATAAGTATATTAAATTTTGCTTATGGAAGCAAATAAGCAGCCTCTAGCTAATACAAAATAAACAGTTTTCAAGAAGGCATTTAATCAAGTAACTTGTGTGCATGACCTACACACAAAGAAGCAACATAAAGCATAATCCATTTCAGCCCGATAATCAAATAACAGATTCATACATATCAATTTCATCATTCAAATTTGCATCCTAGGTGAGTGAAACAGTTAAAGAAGATGACGCATATTTGATAAACTGATATGATTGGAACACTTTAAAAATGTGTTGGGTAATTAATATTTTTGAAGTTTATAAGTGTGTTAGTGATTACCCTCTTTTCCAAAACCCCTTAAACCTCTTAATAATAATAATAATAATAATAATAATAATAATAATAATAATAATAATAATAATAATAATAATAATAATACTTATCTGGGTCGGAGGTCAAACAAATCAGCCCTCTTGGAGCTCAAACGAGCAGTTGCTGACCCATTTGGAGTGTTATCCACCTAGAATGAGTCAAATCCGGTCGGAGTCACTTGCGGGGGTCGGGTCACAGGGAGGAGCATGTTTATGAAACAGAGAGAACATCGGGAAAGACTGTCACTACCCACCACAACCCACCGCCTATCTATTCTCAGGCAAAAGGAAACATAGATACATGGAAGGGGAGGGGAGGAGAGTACCTGAGTGAAACCCTAGCAAGTAGTAGAGCAGATGAAGATGTGGTTGTTATTGTGATCTGGATTAGTTTAAGTATGGTATGGACAATGGATAGTATGGGTAGTATGTCGATGAAGAAGATGAAGAAGCTAGAAGAGAGTGCATCAATGGGTTGTACCCTAGAGTACAAAAAAACATGCATAAAAGCCTTGGTAATTGTATATATATATAATTATAATTATAATTTGACACCAAACATGACACTCAATTCTTATAGTGTCATGTTTTTTAAAATCTTGACATTAGATTGTTGACACGCAAAAAAGAGTGTCATTGTTTGATCATTTTTTTTAAAAGACGACAATTTTTTAATGACACGCGCTTTTGCATGTCATGAATTCTCGCGTGTCATTAAATGTGTGTCAAGATATGGGTATTTTTCTAGTAGTGCATGGTTGGAAGTTTGTGAGTTGCCGGAATCCTACGAATTATTACAGCCCACAGAACATACCTGAAATCGCTCCACATCCGATCGTAGTCTGATTTGGGAAGAAGCGGTAGAGAGATCCTATTCCTAGGCCTTAATCGTCGACCAAAGTAGCGTAGAGAGAGAGAGAGATAGAGAGAGAGAGAGAGAGAGAGATAGAGAGAGATGGTAAATGCAGAGGAGAGATGGGGGGCTCGGGGGTGATATGAAGCTTCCAGTAAGAAATCCTTTGAATGCATCGTTTAAAAAGAAATAAACTTTGTTGGCCAAAACTAAAAAAAGCCAAAAGTAGACTGGCGCAAAACCATGTTTGTAAATGATATATATAATAATACGGAGAAACAATGTCTTTCTAAATATATAAATAAACAGTAACTATTTTTTTCTATCCGTAATTTGTGTTGGTGTCCTCTGAACCTACTGTGAACTAGCAGATTACTCGTACCAGTTCGGGTAGCGACAAAAATCTATACATAATAAAATATTATAAACATGCACACTATATAGTTAAAAAATTGTATCTATTTCGTACCACTGTTGCTCACTATCAAGAACAATACTTTGTAAGAATCCATTTCATATGTAAATGAATAAACGATCAAATTTATGCAATGTCATTTCTTATTCCCTCCTTAGCTGTAAACGTGAACAATAGTAATATCTAAACAAAACATATCTCTGGTTACTTGATACAGCCAAATTTATAAGAGGAATATTTACATGATATCCATCGTCTCCATATGGAAATAACAAAAGATATTGCAACGGCATAAAGCTTTGTGCACCTCTTTATCATAAAACCTATACTTCACTATACGAAAAGCTTGGACTAATGCATTATGCCGATCAAGCATTGCGAGCAATTCAGCAACTAAACCACGGAGTATAAGTTGATTAGATGTTGTTGGCAAACAATTCCGTAAGGCATAAAAACTGATTCTCAATCTCATTTTCAGCGTCATATATGTCCAACTGCGCAAATCTAAGTAGACCATTAGGATGTGAAGGTAAGAATGATTCAATATGATGATAGTTGTGACCATTAACACGATATGTATACGGTAAATGACCGGTAATTACTGCCAAAGATATGTTCCCACCCATTGAGGTAAAATAAAATATCGCAATTAATAACTTTATATTTTCGATAAACACCTTATGACACGAGTCACCATTTAACTGAAGAATATGCCATAACGGTTGATGCAGAACTCGTAGAAATGGCAAAAGCACCTTTCCATCATCACAACACAAAGTGAACCTCAAAACAATAGGACACCAAGATTTAATTGTTCGCTCCTCATACCAGAGCATACCTCCACAATGAACACATACGCGATCTGCGTCGCCACAATCCCAAATGAGTAACAAATATATGAAGCTCAATTCTCCAAAAAATCCATAGATCAAAACAGGGACACATGAGTAACAAATATTTTAAGCATGATTTATGGAAAAATGCATCATACGAAAATTACTTGTTGATAATTAAAAAAGCCATTTGTTGTACACACACATACAGGCTACCTACACACCTTGCCGGGAGGCAACTTAACAACTCAGACGCAAGTATATCACCATCAACATCATCGATGCACGTCCAATAGCTAACCTGGTTTCACATATATTTTTTCTTAATACATGCATATTAATAAACAACCAAATTATTCTTATGCGTTTATTTTTGTTAACAATACTATGACTTTATATTTGTTAAAAAAACCAATGTAACATTATTATTATTATTATTATAATAATTAAATTATTATATTATTATAAGTCAAACTATATTAAAAATTATAATTGAATAAAATGGTTCAATATAGCAAATAATTACAACAAAAGCATAATCGTTTTTTACTTGTTTCATTAACCCAACTCTTCATCTCCTTCATTAACCGCCAGTAAGTTATCATATCTTCCTCTTCAATAATATCGTACTCGATCAAGCCGGTAAGTTATCACCAATCATAAGTCTCAAATGTATAAATACGGTATCAACTCTAATGATGAACGATTAGTAGGGTTAGTGTTCGTTTATAATTATCAGATGATTGTGTTTATGATTACTGTTTATTAGTGATTATATCAGATTTCCGGATTGATTAGGCCAAATTTGTAGTGTAAAGTTAAGGTTTATAGTTTAATGTTCATTATTGTTTAAATAAGATATTGGGTTTGATTAAGGAATAAGTATTATTGTATTTATTATTATATTTTGGATATTATTATTTTATTATTATTTATAAACATTAGATAATATTATTTATCAACATTAGATAATTTATCAACATTAGATAATTCATAATAGGTTTGCTATTCTAAATATCTCATCCTTATCTACATAATTACATTAAAAATTATGAGAAAGTATAGGGTACAAAGTTTCTTAATGTCAGAAGTGTAGGAAGCCACCACATATTGACACGTGTAAACCATGGTTAACTATACCTAACCGTAACACCCCAACCGATGGCGGAAACATCGAGGTGTCATGTAGTGACGATTGTTCAATAACACATGGATTAATTTGTAAATATTAATAGCAAACAAACTTTCATTATCCAAAAGTAAATACAAAAGTCTTAATAAAAATCTTAAACATAGATAAATAAATATTCAATTTTTTATTTAAGCACTAGGTTCGGCCTAAGCGTGAAAGCATGTAAGATCAAACGTCACCTGAAACATGTACAAAGTAATTTGTCAACACATATAATGTATTGGTGAGTACATCCGTTTGATATGTATAATAAGGTAAAATTTAGCAATTCATGTGTTATTTTGCAAAATGTAATAAGTGGTATCCGGGTCAAATCTGTTGATGCGTTTTGCGACTAAGGATTGGATATACTTGATTAACATATGTTAGTGATGGCCGAAGGTGATTTCAGTATGGGCGAATGTAGATATTATGGGGCGAAGGAAGAAGAAACTGGGCGAAGGTAGATCTGAAGTGGACGAAGGAAGAATGGAAGTGAACAAGAAGACACATTCGACCACTTAATGTGGGCGAATGTGGAAAACACTCACATTCGACCAGTAGTAAGGGGCGAATGTGCAGTGCCTATATATAGATTTTGAGTTTTTGATAATGTAAGAGAGTTGTCATTTGTGTCCAGGTTCAGATCAGGTTTGTAGGTGTTTTTGAGGGATTGTCTGTGTGATTTAGATTAACATAAACTCATTGTAAATGCATTTTGAATGAAAGTTAATCTATGAAATGTTATTGAAAATGATCTTGATTGTGTCGTGATTTGTGTTTTATCAATTTGTTCAGATCTAGGGTTTCCGCACCTAGATTTGTGACTTGTATGATCATATAATCCTGTTTTAGCTAAAATCCAACGCTCACAAAGTGGTATCAGAGCATAGAGGATCATACAACAACAAATTTGATAAGATCAGAGCTGATTTGGACATGTTTTTGACATAAAATCATCTGTTTTTACAAAAACTCTTAAAAACATAGTTTTTGATCGATTTAAAGGTGAATTTGTGGTCGAATTCAAGTTTTCCAAGACTTAAAGTTGTTCCAAATCAATTACGAAACATAACCTGATTGAGATCATTCAAATCCATGAACTTTTGAAAATCTGAGATCAAAATAACCGTTTTTCAAACAATAACCGTTTTTCAAAAATGAGATCTGCTAGTTTTGGGCGAACCTGGAACCTGGACTGAGAGTTGTGGTCGAAAGTGCAGAAAAGTGGGCGAACCTGAGTTTTTGAGTGGACGAACCTGAAAATTCGTTTAGACTTTTTCACTTTCGGGTAGAAAATTCCACATTCGACCGTTCTGGTTTGGGCGAAAGTGGAATAGTGTGTTAGTTTGTTTTACATTCTGATCAAGACTACCTTCGGGTGTTACTGTTTGGACGAAAGTAGAACAGAAGGGACGAAAGTGAGATAGTTTGGACGAATCTAGGATTATTTGGACGAACCTATTCAATTTCGGGCGAACCTAGAGTTTTTGTTGAAAAATTTTCTAAGTGTTGAGATTTTCAGTTTGTGATCATGTGGCGTTTTCAAACTACTTCGGGATCAGCACCAACACAACCACAACAGCAGACAATGGACCCATGGACAGTGGCAGCGCAAAAGACGAACACGCAATCCTCACAACCACTTAACTACATGACAACAACGAGCACGATGCCTCAAAATGTAGCACATCCGGCACTACAATCAGATTACTGGGGAGTAGCTGCAGCGGCGGTAAATACTCAAACCACTAATGCTATTTCTACTTTGATTAAGGATTTGTCTACAGGTAGTGGAACTCGGCCACCGAAGCTCATGGATATGCAAGAGTATAACCAGTGGCACACCATGTTCAAGATCCATCTGGAAGGCATGGGAGTTGAAGGAGCAGAGGCATGGAGCATGATTGTCAAAGGATACACAGCACCGATTCTGGAGAACACAGGTGAGATGATTCCTCTGGAGAGCTTGACTGAGGATGAAAAGAAGAAATATGTGGTAGAGAAGAAGGCGTTTTCTCAACTGACACAGGCAATCACAAGTGACCTGTTGCATCAGTTTGGGACATGTACTACATCAAAGCAGCTTTGGGATAAGCTGAAGAGGAAGCATGATGGTAACGAGAAGACCAGGAGTCTGAGAATGGAGGAATTAGTCAAGGAGTTTGAGAATTTTTCTTTTATTAATAATGAAACTTTGAAAGAACTAACTCCAAGATATATGCATTTATTGTCTGAATTGTCTAGTTATGGTGTACAGATTCCAATGACTAAGCAGGTGGATAAGTTTGCAGATGCTTTACCACCACAATGGGATCAGCATGTGGAGGTACTCAGAGAGAAGGATGCTTATCAATTCTGGACCATTTCAGAGTTTATCGAAAAGCTGGAGAACAAAGAGTTGGAGGATAGGAGGAAAGCTAGAAGGTCGCAGATTCCTCAGAATCCCAGTTTGTATTTTGGAGGTACTTCAGTTCCAGCTGGAAACTCGAGCTCTGGAAGCGTTGCACCACATGTTGCATGTATTTCCAATGTCATGGATTCATCAAAACCAACCAGCAACTACACACCACCACAATACAATTCCTACTCACAACCATCATACACACCACCACAATATAGTTCCTACATTTCACCAATCTCTCCAATGCAACAAGCAAGTTTTTACACCGCTAACCAATCACAACAACCATCAAACCAAGTTACTCAACATAAACAACCGGTGGTTTTAGATACATCAAACTTGGGAAATGTGACTGTGGAGGTTGCTCAGCAACACATTGCATTAGTCTCAGCAATGGTTTCATCCTACAATGGGTTGGTTGCTAGTCAGATTGGGAACAACAACTTAACCAACGAAGACTACGCACAGATAGACAAGGAAGAGATGGAACTCATTGACATTCAATGGGCTTTTGCGAGTATAATGAGGAGAGCAACAGAGTTCATCGAGAAAACTGGAAGAACTGATTTAGCAACTTCTCCCAACACAACCTATGGTTTCAACAAGGAGAAGGTTACGTGTTTTAATTGTGGAGAAAAAGGACACTTCAAAAGGGAATGCACCCAGCCACCTAAACAAGGTAATCGAAACCCTTTCAATGCAAATTACCAGAACCGTCAACAAAACCAAGTTTCTTACCAAAATAACAACAACTACCAGAACCGAAACTTTAACAACCAAAACAGACAACCAACCACTCAACATCAGATTCAAAACTAATCTCCTAATCACCCAAACCGAACAGTTGTACCTATCACTACACCTAATGAGACTCAACAGAATGCGAGTCAGAACCAAGCTTTGGTGACTCAACAGGATGAGAGGTTTGACTGGTCGGGTATGCAAATAGGAGTTGAGGAAGTGACTACTGGTGGGAATGTGGCTTGTGTTACCTATCAGGTTGATATGGAAGAGTCGGTGGCAGTTGATGAGAAGAAAGAAACTGAGGAGAGTGATAGTGATGATTCTGAGACTGAGATGGAAGTGGAGAGTGAACCTGTTGAGGTTAAGGCTGAGGAAAAGAGTTCTGGAATGGTGATTGATTCAGTTTCTAATGTTCCCGAGGAGTGTAGATCAGTTTATTCAGATTCTGAGAGCGAATCAGACACAGAGGGAAGTGTTGATTCTTTAGATGATGATATTGACCAGTTGCTGGCAGAAGCTGACTTTTTGATGACGAGGAAGTCGTGCATAGCTGATGATGCTTTCACCAAGATCGACTACTCAAAGTTTTTCACTGGAAAGGAAGCTCATTTTGCGTTGATGGCCATGACCGAACTGCCAAAACCTGTAAGTTCTGAATCTAGCACTGATGTTATGAGTGATAAATACTGTGGAACATGTGATAGATTGACAGAGGAGAATAAACAACTCCGAATTTCACGAGATAGTGCTATCTTGAACTGTCAATCTACTCGCAAAGAGTTGAATGCTTTTAACAAAGTATTAGATGGCTATAAAAAGGACATTTCCGACTTGAAAAACACTTTGTCATTGAAACAATTGGCCATAAACAACTACATCAATGAAATTGAAAACACCAAGTTGGAAATGGCAGCCATAAAATGCTTTGCTGAAAAGGTGAACAAAAAGCTGGAAAGTTATAAGAATGTTGCTTATGTGGTAGATCATATCATTGATGATAACACCACCAACTACAAGTCTGTACCATCTCCGGTTCTTTTTGAAAACCATAACTATCACCAAGTTATACCGGAGAGTTCGGTAAAATCAGACTCGTCATCGGAAAAGGAATCTAATACCTCGAGTATTGGTGATCCATATTCCGATGTGAGACCGATTTTGGGCTTGAACAATGAGGGTGTTTATGCTGAGAGTGATAGTTCAGACTCAGAAAATGATGATACTGGTAGTGATCAATCTGTTAATGAATGTGAGATTCCAAAAGAAAATCACATCGTTACTACTGAACCAGTGTCACCATCTGATCATGTTCATCCGATGGCTAATGCTAATCGTGATAAAAAGTCTGAAAAGGTTGATGTTAAGAAAGATAATGTTGTTAAGAATGAGGTCAAAAAGAATGAGCTGGTATCAAGTGACAAACCGGTTAAAGTGTTTTATCGGATGGAAGGATCCGATAAAATCATTTCTGATGAGGAATTTCCGATTAAAAATGTTAACTATTCTAAACTTGATAAAATCTGGCAAGAAAGCACAATATGGTTTCCAAAACATGAAAGAACCAATGAAATTCCACCAGAAATCTTAAAGAAACTGTTTTCAGAAGTTCCTCAAGAACCAAAAATCCATGTCACTGAGTTCATTCGACCAAATGATAAAGCAAATGGTTTTCATGAACCTTCTTACTCGAAAGGACCACTTCCTGAGAGTTTAAGAAATCAACAGTATAATGATCAATTTCCTGTCAGATCATTTGCTTCACCAAATGCTCATTATGTGTTTGAGGAATATAGAAAATGCTTTAAATGTGGAGAACGCGGGCATTTACTTGCTCAGTGTCCATATGTAAGGCACAAAAGACATGAGGTTGAGGTTAGGAATTCCATGAAAAAGCCGATTGATCATTATGTACCACCACATAGACGGGGTGTTCCTAAACAACAACAATTTTATAATCAAAACAATTTTCAAACGAGGAACAACCGTCCATTTCAATATGATCGACGGAATCGGATTGCAATGGAACAATCTTGGAGAAAACCTGTGGTGAACACAACAGCTGATAGACAAAAGGTTCCACATAAACCAATTGTCAAGTCAAAAGTTGGACCTAAGTCTATTAATTCAGATAAGGTTGCTAAGAAAGTTACTTTTAGTAACAATGTTCAGAAACCTATTGAGAAACCAAAATCTCAAATTCGTATTCTCAAAAGGTCTGAACAATCTTGGACACCTAATGGTACTCCAGGAGCTTCTACTTCAAAGGTGAGTGAGAAAAATGACAATGTTTTGAAAAATCAGAAAACGGTTGATTCAAAACAAAAAGCTGTTGAAAAAGTCATTGAGGATGTTTCTTTGAAATCTAATGTTCAAAGGCCCAAGACTCAGGCTTGGGTCCCCCGAAAGAACTAAATGTTTACTTTTTGTGTGCAGGGAGCTTCAGTTGGCCCTATTAGCAGTCTCTGGATTGTTGATAGTGGAGCTTAAGGCCACATGACGGGGGATTTGGTGTTGCTGTTTGATGTGAAGAATATTAATGGAGGATATGTCGCGTTCGCGGGAAATAAAGGAGGATATATTACGATGGAAGGAAGCGTGAGTAATGGGATTGTGACTTTCGAGCGGATTTCTTATGTCAAGCAGATAGACTATAATCTGTTGAGCGTCAGTCAAATATGCGATAAACAGTTTTCTGTGCATTTTGATGACAAATCCTGCTACATCCTCAAACCGGGCTTCAAGATTCCAAAGGAGTGGGTTATGTTGATGGCACCTCGAGTCAACAATCTTTATATTCTTGATATGTCCAAGGCGATGACATCACAGGGGCAGATAACATGCTTTCTATCCAAGGCGACCGAAAAAGAATCGATAATGTGGCACCGCAGAATGGGGCACATTCATCTGAGGAAAATGAATCAGTTAGTGAGAAATAGACTTGTCGATGGAGTAAACGTGAAACATTTCCATCTGAACGACAAGTGTGTGAGCTGCATGAAAGGAAAACAACACAAACAGTCCCATAAAGTGAAGAAAGTTAACTCTGTTGAGATGCCGCTTGAGCGATTGCACATGGACCTTTTTGGACCGGTCAAACGCAAAAGTCATCTTGGAGAGCTTTATTGTTTAGTTGTCACTGATGACTATTCACGATTCTCATGGGTGATGTGTTTGAAGAACAAAAGCGACACCTTTACCAACTTACAAGTTCTGTTCACTCGACTGGAGAATATCTACAATTTGAAGATCAAAAGGATCAGGAGTGACAACGGGACGGAGTTCAAAAATGCAAAGATGGATGAACTTTGTGAAAACAAAGGGATACATCATGAATATTCAGCTCCGTATACCCCGCAACAGAACGGTGTTGCTGAAAGAAAGAATAGGACTCTGATTGATGCTGCTAGAACAATGCTCGCTGACTCAAATCTTCCAGTAATGTTCTGGAATGAGGCGATTTATGCAGCAAATTATACATTAAATCGGGTTTTGACAGTGAAGAAGTTTGGAAAAACATCTTATGAGCTGTTACACCGACGAAAGCCCAATTTAGAGTATCTAGAACCATTTGGGGTGCCATGTACGATGTTGAATCCAAGCGAGAAGTTTAGTCCTAAAGCTGAGGAGGGATATTTTGTTGGATATGCAACCCCGCTCAAACGGGTATTCAACAAGAGAACTCGTCAAGTGGAGGATTGGGCCAACGTGGAAGTTCAACGATACACACAAAATTTGCAAGGCACGGGCCCTGATTGGATGTTTGATTACAAAGATTTCTTTGAATCATTCAACCTAGATAGCTTGGTTGAAGAAGCTGTTATCAGATTACTTTACGAGTGTGAAAACGCGGCAACTTCACCGTTGATGCGTCCAATCACCGTAAACCCCCTACCAGCTTCTAATGATACCAGTGCTCCTACACAAGAAGAAGAGTTGTTTCAAGAAGCTTCAACTTCATTAGATACTTCAGAATCTGAAGATGAACAATTTGAAGAAGCCGTTCTTGAAAATGCAGAAGAATTAGAAGAGCAAACTGTGAACCCAACTCCAAATCCAGATGTTGCTTCATCATCTAACACGGGTCATGATCAGGATGCTGTAGAGAACTTGACTGCTCAGACGGGAGTGATTGTACCTGTTAATCCGGAATCTCGGATTCATCGTATTCACCCGTTGGAGCAAGTAATCGGTGATCCTGGTAGTGGAGTGATGACCAGAGGGCAGCTTAAAAGCGTTAATTCGCCAGAGAGTTTTGGTGCTTTAGCATTGTATGCCAAAATTCAGAAATCTGGTGACCAAAATGATTGGTCGTTTGCATGTTATGTGTCGCAGGTAGAGCCAAGGACATACAAAGACGCTTTGAATGAAGATGCCTGGGTTGAGGCAATGCAGGAAGAGTTATTGCAATTCCAGAAATTGGGAGTCTGGACGCTCACAGATTTGCCGCCGGGAAGAAAGAAAATAGGCACTAAGTGGGTGTTTAAGTGCAAAAAGGATGATCGTGGAGTTATTGTAAGGAACAAAGCCAGATTGGTTGTGCAGGGTTTCCATCAAATCGAAGGAATTGATTACAACGAAATCTATGCACCAGTAGCACGAATCGAAGCTATTCGGATGTTCCTTGCGTTTGCTTCGTATAAGAAATTCAAAGTTTATCAAATGGACGTCAAAAGCGCATTTTTGTACGGTAAAGTCAAGGAGGAGGTTTATGTCGGGCAACCACCAGGCTTTGAAGACCCAATCCACCGGGACAAGGTCTACGTGCTGAACAAAGCTTTATATGGTTTGCACCAAGCTCCAAGACAGTGGTACGAGGAGCTAAGTACATACCTCATCTACAAAGGATTCAAGCGCGGCTTCGTCGATTGCACCCTCTTTACGAAGAAGGCGGGAGATGACTTGCTTCTAGTACAGATTTACGTTGATGATATTATATTTGGTTCAACTAACGAACTCTTGTGCAGGGAATTTGAAACTGTTATGCAGGAGAAGTTCGAAATGAGCGCTATGGGAGAAATGCAGTTTTTCCTCGGCTTACAGGTGGATCAAAGACCAGACGGGATCTTCATTCACCAGACGAAATACGTAGCCGACATCTTGAGCCGATTCCAGATGGAGGACTCTAAGCCGATGGATACCCCGATTCAACCCAATCACGGGATTGGAGTGGACGCTAAGGGGGAGCTGACAGATCCATTTACATACAGAGCAATCATCGGATCTCTGATGTATTTGACAGCGTCTCGACCAGATATTATGTATGCAACGTGTCTCTGTGCTCGCTATCAATCGAAGCCGAAACAAAGTCATCTGACGGCGGTCAAGCGTATCCTTCGATATCTGAAGGGTTGTCCATCAAAAGGACTTTGGTACCCTAATGATGATGATTTTGATTTTATTGCTTTTAGTGATGCAGATTGGGGCGGCTGTGACAAAGACAGCAAATCAACAACAGCCGGTTGCCAGTTTTTAGGGAGCAGGTTAATTACCTGGCAATGCAAGAAACAGACTTCCATTGCACTGTCTACATGTGAAGCCGAGTACATTTCAGCCTCGAGTTGCTGTTCGCAAGTGCTCTGGATCCAACAACAGATGGTCGATTACGGTTTGCAGTTTCTTAAAACCCCTATACACTGTGACAACGAAGCCGCAATTGCATTAACTAAAAATACTGAAAATCATTCTAAAGCTAAACATATCCGGATTAAATATCATTTTATCCGTGATTGTTACGCTAAGGAATTGATTGACATGGTCAAAATCCATACTGACTACCAACGTGCAGATTTGTTTACAAAAGCTTTTGACAGATCCCGCTTTGAATATCTTTTGAAAGTAAACAATATAAAGGAAAAACAAGACTAATCGGCTCCTCGGTTTATCATTTTTAGTTTTTAGTTTTAGTTTTAAATTTTTGCTAATTGGGAATTTCTCTTTGCTAATTGGGAATTTCTCTTTACTATCATAATCCTCAAAGAAGTTGATGCTTTCGAGGGGGTTGTTTAATCCTCAAAGAAGTTGATGCTTTCAAGTGGATTGTTTCTTTCAAATTTTTGTTTTGTTTTTCAGAAAAATTAAAAACCCAAAAATATGTTCTTTATTTTAGGGGGAGTCATTTTATCAGAAAAACCAAAAACATTGAAAAATTTTCAAAATACCTAAAAATTAGAAAAACCCAAAATGATTTCCTGGATAAAAAGAGGAAATGATAGTACATCAGTGGGGATCTGACACAGGCTAAAGAATTGTATAGTTTTAATGAGACGTATGTTGATTACGTGTGATATGCTGATAGGCTTCGTAGACTATATATTGCGTGCTTTAGTGATACAAACATAACAAACTACGCGTTTGTGGATGAACACCTCATGGGCATATGGTCTTAGTACCGTAATTTCGTTTGATAGGGTGTTTGTACAAAACTCGGAGGTTTAGGGTCGTTATGTTATTAGTTGTCTGGGGATAGTCTATCTGATCTTCTGCTGTAAGTCATTACGGACCTAGATCAGACAGGATGTCTTTATAAAAGAGCTTTATGCCAAATCCTAAAGTTACCGAATTGAGGAACTTTCCATGTTATATGATGATCAAAGATTATCTATAATATCGTATTGATCATTGATGCAAATCATGATTAATATCAGTCCTCAACCTGATATGGTGCATATGTTACTTTGCTGCATTAATTTGCTGACCTGTATACCTCTATGCATTATATCTTGTACAATTACAGACGACGAAAGCATAATCACGCTTTACAATGAGTCTTTGTGCAAATTACTTCTTGATACGGGAGTATGTCGTGTGTGTGGGAACCACAATGTGTTAGTCTAATACATCTAATTAGTATCATTTTAAAGCATTGCATAATTGTCTGCATGAGAGCTTATGTGGACAACAATATCAGCAATTGCCGTGTCACATATTGTTTCTAATGATAATATTGAAACAGATCAACGCTGTGTTCAGATTTCTCAGAAAACTGATATGATCCTCTTACCGGAAATCACAAAATGTTTATTGTTTTCATTTACTTTGATGCATTTTACTTTGTCGCATTTTACTTTTATTGTCAAAAAGATACAAAATCCAAAAAGATTTTAGGTGTGTTTTGATAAAAATTTCAGAAAATCCAAAAGATTTGCATTTCTGCTTTATTTTTGATATCTGGGGATGCTTGATGGTCAATTTCTGAGATTTGACAACACCATCTGGTCTTTGTAACATTCAAAATGTGAAAATTTGAGTTTTGAAAGTTTAACGGATTGAAAAATGTTGAACGGGATTCGAATCGTGATTTGGTGAAATTTTCAGATTTTTCCATTTCACATTCGCCCCTTAAATGGGTCGAATGTGGAAAAATCATCATGTTCGACCGTTGTGAAAAAGGGCGAAGGTGGACATTTACACTTCCGGGTGAAAATTCCACTTTCGGGTACAAAGTTTCACCTTCGGGTCTTTCAATAGGGGCGAAGGTGAACTGCTTCTACATTCGTGTCATTAATTTGGGGCGAATGTGGACTTAACCCACATTCGACCACTACTAACGGGCGAACGTGGATCTCTATAAATACCCTTTTCACCTTCGAGTTCTCATTCTGAATTTTTTTTTTAAACATTCATCATAACCAGACCTTGTTGCTTGTGACTTTTATGTTCCCTTGATTTGTTCCCTAGTGATTTCTGATCAATTTGATACAAATTTTGCAGGTAATGGACATCAAAACAGATCACAATTGACTGTTTAAAGAACACGACCTAGGGTTTTTGTTCTAAGGGTTTTTAGTGATTGTTGATGCTTGTTATTGATAGCCGATCATTTTTCATAGGTTTTAGGGGGAGAATGTGGTAGGAATTAGGATAATAACATGTATAGATGTTAGTTTTGATCGATTGAACACATATGAACCCTAATTCCACTTTAAAACCTATGTAAACTGATTAATTGACAAAATTGGTAATAAACGAGTGCTAGTCGGGCATGTTAGTATGTTTTAGGATCAAAATTATAGGTTAAAACAAATAATGGCAAAATTTCAAATTTTTGGGGGAAAACAGTTTTCACCTTCGGTTCAAAAACCGGGCGAAGGTGAAACTGAGTGGGCGAATGAACAATAAAATGGACGAATGTGATTTTTAATCAAGTTCATGTTCACTTTCGTCCATATATTTTCACTTTCGACCACAAAATCTCACATTCGGCCAATCCAAAAGGGGCGAATGTGCAGATCAGTTTTTGACCAGAATTTTATATTTTTGTCGTTTTTGTGTTTTGACGTGTTTTATTGATTTTCATGTGCAGATGGCTGAACAACCCGAGAATATCGAATCACCAGCAGTGAATGTTGAAACTCCAGCTGAGATCACAGTTCAAGATCCAGTACCAGTAGCTGAAACATCTGTTCCTAGCAGTTGGCCTTTTGAACGATCGCACAACTGTTGCGCTTATCTAGGAGATGTTGAGAAGAATACTGAGTTTACCGGGATTATTGAATTTTTGAAGAGGAGTAGGATTGTTCATGCCTTAGCCACACCAACCATCATATACAAAGACATAATTGAAGATTTTTACCAGAATGCGAAGTACGACTACTGGGAGAATCAGACGATCATCAAAAGCAAGATTCAGGAGATGGAGATGTTCTTGACTGAAGCTGACATTCGGGAAGCTTTACAGATTAAGTTCGAAGATAGTGAAGATCCCAGGGAGTTATCGTGGACAGAACAGAAGGCGTGCTTCTTAAGAATGAAATACAAAGGTCCAATCACTGACGGATCGATGTATAAGGGGAAGCTGGGAGTGCAGTACAAGTATTTTGCATATGTTCTGATTCATGTCTTTGGATGTGTGAGTGGTGGTTATGACGTGATGAGAAGGAGTTTGAGTTCATTAATGGTTGCGTTGACACTCAACAAACCATTTAATGTTTCTGGGATGATTCTTGATCACATGCTGGAGATGCTGAAGGGTATGAAGAATAAGAAGTTCATGTTGTATCCGAGGTTTCTAATGATGATCTTTGATTACAAGTATCCAATGTTGAAAAAGGATCCGACTATGATCCTAGGTCAAGATCACATGAATATTAGAACCTTGATGAGGATGAAAGGTTATAAAGGTGTGCCTGATAGTGAGAAGCCACCTAACAGAGGATTATTTGGCGCTTTGGCTCGTCCGGATTACATTGATCCAGGCAAGAACAAAGCAAGACATGATGAGAGTGACTCAGACAACGATGATCCCTTAGTGTATGTTGATTCAAGCACTAAGCGGAAACGTCAAGTAGTCAATCCTGGAGCCAAAGGGAAGGGCAAGGGAAAGGCTATAGATCAGGGAAGCACTAAGCAACAGGTAGCTAGAAAGAAATCGACGGCGAAGAAAGGATCGGGTTTGGTGGATGAAGAGTCTGTAGATTCAGAAGAGACTGAGGTTGATAAACAGTGGGATTCTGATGATGAGAATGTAAAGACCACCAAACGTAAGGCCACTATGGTTGGTGAGTCTGAATCCTTGAATCAGTCGATTGAAGAAGCTGAGAGATGAAAGAAATCAGTTGAAGATGAAGGATTAGGTGTTGACCTAGCTGAGTTGAGTGTTGGAGATACAGTAGTTGTGAATTTGCCTAAGAAGACAAAGAAACAGAAGACTATGGCAAAGAAGTCAAGTGTGAAAGAACTGAGAGAGAAAGAGTTGGCTCAGTTGTTGAAGGGAAAGAGATTACCTGATGCTGGAACACCTTCTAAGCTATCTTCACCAGTTGCCAAGAAGCAGAAGAAAGCAAAAGAGGCAGAGACTTTACCAATCGATCAGTTCAATATCGATATGGATAAAGTGCTCGATATGTTTAGAAAGCCTCAAAAAGAGAAAGTTGTTGAAGTTGAGCCATCCAGATCAAAGTCGAAGAAAGTGACTGTAGATGATGATGTTGTGAAACAAGTTAATAAGAAGATGGAGGACATGATGAAGATGTTGGTTGCTCAACAAGCCGAGATTACTAAGTTCAAGCAGAATGAGGAGAAGATGCTCCAGATTGTGGTTGCTTCAAAATCTAATCAAGATGATATAAATGATAAGATTAAGTTGATTGAAGCAAAGAATGAGAAGCTTGAAAGAAAATGTGAAAGAATTAAGAGCAAAATCAAACTGATTAAGGCTGACAACAAAGAATTAAAAAAGGAAAACAAACGGCTTTGTGGTTTGATTGAAGAGCTTTATAGCAGAGCACCCCAGTTGAAAGAGGGTGAAGAAGATGAAGAAGAAGATGAACAGAAAGTTGATTATGAGTATTCTGATTCTGAGAAAGAAGATGATGATGATGAGGATGATGATGGATCGGATAAAAGCAATGATGACAATGATGATGATGATGACAACAATGATGATGATGATGATGCTGAAGGTACGGGGAAAAAGCAAGGTGATGAGTTTAGCAGTGGAAGTGATCATGATGGAGGAGATGATACTTCTAAATATAGTTATGAGAAGAGAACACCACAGAAGAAGAAAGATACTGGAGAATCGAGTTCCAAGAAGAAAGGTGGGAATGTTGATTCGGATGAAAGTATTTTCTGGAACGAGAAGGTGAGATCTCTGTCTGATGATGCTAAACAGATATACAAGAATATGTTGGAAAAGAGAGAGTGGACCATTGAGTTCACAGGATGCTTCGCTGAAATATTCCAGACTGATGATTTGAGATATGAGCTGGAATATGAAGATCCAGATCTTGAAGAAGGGGAATTACCTGCATCTGTGGCGAAAGAAATACTAGATGGTCTAGCACAGAGGGTAGGAAAGACGTTTGAGGAGTTCATGATGGATGAATCGATTCCTGATATTCCTGAAAAGGATATGGGAAGTCATTCAGATGATGTGCAGACTCCAGAAAACAATGAAGTTGAAATAGAAGATATTACTCATGAAGAGTTTCCCCAGTATTTCCGACAAGAAGATGAGAATGAAGTATTTCCTGACTTCACTGAGATACCAAATAAGTCAGCGAAACAGAAAGCAAAGAAAAGGAGCGAAGAGTTTGTTGAAAAGGTGTTTGGTTCTGAAAAGAAAGATTCTTCTAACCAGTCTGATGAGTTGAAGAATTATATGAAGAAGTTGAAGGAGATGGATGAGAACCGACCTAAGCCTGAAGCTCAAGGTAACTTTTATCGTTTTCATAATGCCAAGTTCAAAGGCAGAGCTCTCGGGTGGACTTACTTAGGCAGACTGAAGTGTATTGCTGCAAAATGGGAAACCGGAATTCTGTATTTCAACAGATTCTGTGACTTGCTTACTCTACCGTACTGGGCGGTGAGAGATTTATGCAGATTCCCAATGTCAGGTGCCGAGGTAAATGGATCACATGTCGGTTGGTGCGCAGACAAATTGGTTTGGGAAAGTCGTACGAAATGGAACAGGTTCAAGCCTCAATATCCTCGTAGAAAAGTTCATAGGGATATTGATCTACAAACCAATATGAAGCGTGTGACTTTAATCTACAAAGCACCTAATGTGATGAGGAAGATACCGTTGATGCCAATGCCACAGCATTTCAGTGCTGATTTCATCTTTTGGTATTATGATTGGAGGAAGGCAGAAGCAGTGATCGTGTTGAGGGATGGAAAGGATAAATACAAGCATGTTCATGTATTTGATCCTATGTGGCTAATCAATTGCACATTCGAAGACATCATCATGTTGTTCTACAATCCGATTTACTATGAACCTAACGACTTTGCTCAAGCGAGAAAGTATACTCAAGTTGTTGGAGTGTGTTTTGCATATGATATAAATGCTGGAAGCAACTTGGAGGGTAAACTTGGCAAGACTGTGAAGATTGCTAATGTGTCAAAGCTTGTGAAGAAAACATTCGAGCCGCCAATGACTTCTGAGCAGAAGAAGCAGCTCAGAATCAAGTTGATGAACAAGACGATGGACTATCAGAGAAAACTATCCAATCAATAGTCGAGGGGGAGTTTGTTGATGCGTTTTGCGACTAAGGATTGGATATACTTGATTAACATATGTTAGTGATGGCCGAAGGTGATTTCAGTATGGGCGAATGTAGATATTATGGGGCGAAGGAAGAAGAAACTGGGCGAAGGTAGATCTGAAGTGGACGAAGGAAGAATGGAAGTGAACAAGAAGACACATTCGACCACTTAATGTGGGCGAATGTGGAAAACACTCACATTCGACCAGTAGTAAGGGGCGAATGTGCAGTGCCTATATATAGATTTTGAGTTTTTGATAATGTAAGAGAGTTGTCATTTGTGTCCAGGTTCAGATCAGGTTTGTAGGTGTTTTTGAGAGATTGTCTGTGTGATTTAGATTAACATAAACTCATTGTAAATGCATTTTGAATGAAAGTTAATCTATGAAATGTTATTGAAAATGATCTTGATTGTGTCGTGATTTGTGTTTTATCAATTTGTTCAGATCTAGGGTTTCCGCACCTAGATTTGTGACTTGTATGATCATATAATCCTGTTTTAGCTAAAATCCAACGCTCACAAAATCAACCCTATGAAAGGAAAAGCAGATAAATATAGTATGTGCTAGTAGTAATGTAATACATAGCAATGACGAGGACTCTCAACAGAGTCACAAGGGTATATACCATAGATCTATTCATTGAAATGCCAGGCCGCAACGGTTAATGCTTTGACAAGTCATAGATACACGAAATGACACAAGCAAACACACATAAGAATTGCTATTTTAGTAAAATGAAATAGAAACTTAATAGTAAGTACATGAGTCACCCCAAAATAGTAAAACAGTAAAAAGGGGAAAGATATACTCACAGTTTTGCTAAGTGTAAATTCCGAGAAAGTTCGTCGTAAAGGCTTAAGAATTCCGAAGAACTCAACCTATATATATAAAATACTAATGAGGAAAATGACTTAAAAGTCTAAGGCAACCAACATCTAAGGCATTAGGGCTTGCTAGACTCGTGTAAGGAAGAAATTGTTAATAATAACTTGAATGGCAGTTTTGAAATAAATAAATCACGATTAAGTAAATAAGCGACTAAAACTCTTATGTAACTCACGTTTAGAACACATTATCTATTTTATAGAAAATATCCACAAAATAGATTTTATGATTTATATTTAACTAAACAATATATTATATCTAATTAAATATAAATTAAAGTAAATAATATAAGAGATGATCAAAACAATTATGTTTTTATAAAACTAATTATTTTTCTGATGTAAGATAGCGAAAATATTATTTTCATAATTTCTGTCAATTTATTTGTATTTAAGACATATTTAATGAGTTTAAACAAAGTAAAAAATAACAAAAATAACCTTTTTCTGAGAAATTAGATTTTATTTCAGTTTATTATACATAAAAGCAAATCTCTAGAAAATTTAAGGTTAAAATCACTTAAAATGAATTTTTAATAATTTAATTATGATAAAAACAATTTAATTCAAGAAAAATAGGAAAATAATGTATTTTCTAGAAAATAAAAATATGATAATTTTCTTTAGAGTGTCAAGATGTTTCCCCTAAATTTTCATAATTTTTGGAGTAAAAATAAATTTTCTATGAATATTTCAAGATTATGACTAATATATATTCAATTAAAAAAATATATAAAGGTAAAGAACTAATGAAGGAGGAAAAGAAAACCCAAAAAAATTCCATGCAACATGAAGGACTCGAACCCGAGTCCTCCCCTTGACAATCCATACCCACAACCACTAGGCTAGAAAACTTGTTTGTTATATTATTTGAAAATCATATATTTTTAACTATAATACACCAACATCATCTTCCCCTAATTACTAACATAAACCCTAACCCTAATCCCTAAAACAATCAACCACGATTCAACACGATTAAGCATCTGAACCATAGGGCTTTTGTTTAGGGATGAATGAAGAACAAAACGGCATAAAAAAATTAGACTCACGAATGGTAACTTGGTCGCAAACTGAGTTTCAAGACCCGATCACGTTTTCGCAAATTGGAAGCTTTCTGGGTGATTTTACTTGGGACTTTTTGGTGGGTTTTGAAGGCAATGAGTGCAGAATGAGTTTGCCACACTCGGTATTTATAATGGTCTTGTGAATAAGGAGCTTTACAAGCTTTAAGAAAGCTCCGGTTGTCACGCGTTGAACCCGGAATCAAAGGAGGAAAAGACGCGTTTTTTGACTCAATTAATAGCGGGATTTGAAAGTTTAAGATGGAGAAATGTAATCTTAAAAAAATCACGGCTTGAAAGGCTCTAAATTGCCCGAAATCAACTTGCCGGAGAGGTTTTCTGGTCGCCGAAATTGCGGCCGGAAATTCTGGTTATATATATATATATATATATATATATATATATATTTCTTTTTTTAACTTTTGAACATTGGCAAGATTAGTCCCTCAGTTAGTTTGGTTAGTTTACACACTTATTTCCTTATAAAACTTAACCAAAGTTAAGTTTTTCTAACCAAAACCTTTTTTTTTAAACTCTAAAACTAAACATTTTTTTTATCTTTTATAAATTTCACACAATATTATTAAGTTTTAATCCTTTTCCTTGTAAAACCTAGACGTTTTCCAACGTCGCTTGACACGTTCACAAGCAAGTTAACCATAACGTATAGATAATGAAAATGTAACGACCAATGAAAGGCAAATTTTATTTCAAACATCAAAAGATGAACACGGGGTTTAAAATGCATATACGATAAAGTTATGAAAACACGCAAATGTTACACTAACTCAAAACACCCTTCTTTCCTTCCTTTTTGTGGTAGATTTGAACTAACCACCCTTCTCACAAACTTTATCTTCATCTTCATCATCTCATCCACTAGAAGAACTCGATCCATCATCAATATAGATGATTTATACTCCTCATCATCACCTTCCAATCCCACCTTTTTACCTTTTTTATTCTCTTTTTTCGTAATCGGAACCGAACCCAACCTCAATCGTTGTTCGACTTCAACCCGACCTCAATCGTGGCTCAGATCTAGTAACTTCCCTTTATCTTCGGAGAAGACAACCAAGCCAACATCTCTGTATCTCTGGCTAATCACAAAACAAAGGAAAAAGAAGAAAAAAAGATAAAAAAACAACAAATCCATAAAAACCTTACCCCAACTGTGTGTGAATATAGTTGTTTGTTTGTTGGAGAAAAACATAGGAAAATAGGGAAAAAAGTGAGGAAAAGGTGAGTTCTAATTATACTAAATGCGTTTTACAAAAACCAAGTGCGTTTTACAAAAACCAAGTGCGTTTTATAAAAAACCAAGAGTGTTTTGTAAAAACCAGTTTAAATAGTGTTTAAAAAACCAAATGCGTTTTATAAAAAACCAAATGCGTTTTACAAAAACCAAATGCGTTTTACAAAAACTAAGTGCGTTTTATAAAAAACCAAGTGTGTTTTGTAAAAACCAGTTTAAATAGTGTTTAAAAAACCAAATGCGTTTTATAAAACAACCAAGTGCGTTTTATAATTTTCTGTTTAACAGTTTCTGATCTTCATCGTCTGAAACTTTTTCTAAAAGCCATTTTTTTTCTTTAATTCTTCTTCTATTATCAACATCGTTCGTTTCTGTGAATAATACATGCTTTGATAGTGATTTTTTAATATGATTCGACTAATTTTATCGATTGAATTATCATATTCTGTTTTTTTCTATTTTTGCAAATACGTTTTGATTTTGTTTGTAATCGAATGTTTTTGATTGTTTAATCATTCTGAACGTTTAATCGAGTTGAAAACGATGAAAATCAGGTTCAATCGTTGAAAATTTTTGCATCGATTATGTCTGTTGTTATGATTTCACAGAAATTTAAACGTGTTTTTCCTAATTTACCCTTGGTTAGATTAACCCAAATATGATTAGGATTGTTAATTACCATCTTGCCACCGCCTAAATCTAATGGCTGAGAATGCTTCTTACACTTTGTATGTTAAGAAACTTTGTACGTTAGCCTCTCTCAAAAATTATTATAAATTTTTTTTAGTTTTTTTTAATTTATAATAATTTTTATATTTTTATATTACTTTTATGTTTCACTTACACATAATCACTTTAAAAAAATATTATAATATAAATACGGAGAAACAATGTCTTTCTAAATATATAAATAAACAGTAACTATTTTTTTCTCTCCGTAATTTGTGTTGGTGTCCTCTGAACCTGCTGTGAATACTCCGAATCTCCTACAATTTTTTTGACTTGATTTTACTTTTGTTTCTAAATATATTATATTGTATAATCTTCAAAAACTAAAAAGTTGTAGGAATAATATTTAACGAACTTCGATTGAACTCATTCTAACGGCACTGAATCCGTCTTGTTGAACTTTCCGATCTTAAATTTTAAGCCTTCGCTTTTGGATTTTTAGCTTGAAGATTTTAGAATTCTTGTTTTAGATCAATGGGTCTTTTTATTTTGCATTGTGTTTAATCGTTATTTTCATTATTGTGTCTTTTTTTTGTCGGCATTATATTATAGTTTCTGATTCATTGCGTCTTTGTACATTTCCTAGATTTAGAAGACTGTATAGAATAACTCAATCCTTATATATAGGATGTTTTTTTTGTTATTTGAAATGAATACAAGGTGAAGGTGAGTTGATTTACCATGTAGGTGTGGGTATTTATAATTTTTTATATATTGTTATTTTATAATTTATAGGCTTTTATAACATTTTTTAAAAGTTGTTTAAAAACTATATATAGTAATAATACAAAAAAATAATATGATGTCGGGTTTATGCTATATTTATTTAAACTTGAATACCTTGTATAAAAGTTATCTACATTTAAAGGAAGAGATAATGTACAAAGCCTCCTTAACGTGAGAAACATAGGAAGGCTTCTCGGCCTTTAGATGTAGGCGGTGGCATGATGGTAATTATCAACCTTAGTCATGGTCGGCTTAAACAAACCAAGGGTAAATTAGAAAAAAACGTTCAAAACTTTTTTTTTTTGTTCAACAAAGGCTTAAACCGAAAATTAATTTAAATAATTTCAAATCGATTAAACATTTTGAAAGATTACACAATTAGAAAAACAAATAAAAAGTTGATTACATTGAACGAAAACGTAAGAACAATGTTTCAATCTAAAAATCAGAAGACCAAAGGATTATATACTGAGACGATAAACATAGGATTATAAATAAACGCTGGTTATAGTTGTGAAATACTTTCGCTTGTATTTCAAAAAGAAGGATTAAACATAAAACAATTAGGCTAACAAAAGTTGCAGAAGAAAATGAAGAAGATGGTGATAACAAAGTGTTTAAAACACACGTACATGTATGTTCAATATTATAAACGCACGTTCATTATTATAAACGCACGTTGTACATTTTTTAAACACACGTTGTATATTCCTTAAACGCACGTCGTATATTCTTTAAACGCACGTTGTGTATTTTGGTGTGACAAACAAATGCACGTTCATTAATATAAACGCACGTTGTATGTTCAAAATATTGGGTGCGTTTAAGTTTGGTGTGTGCGCTTGTTTCAATAAAAAATTGGTGCGTGCGTTTGTTACAAATCAAAACCTGTATGCCTTCTTTGAATTAAATCCTTCAACCTCTAATTTTTCTTTCTTCGTTGACTTTTATGACGAGAATGTGTGGTTGCTTGTTTTCTTGTTTTTTCTTCCACAACTTTGTTCGACCTACTCGTTTGCCTTCTTCTTCCTCCCGGTTCCACACAGAACCCCGTTGGTTGCCGGCGAATACGAAGCCCATCTAACCCTTGAGAATATAGAATAGAGGATGCTTATTTCATCAGGATCTAGAACCGATACTGGGTGTATGTGTGTGTGTTGATGTTGGTGTAGTGGCTCCACCGTTCGAGTGGTGGTTGCTGACTGGAGCTCTGCCGTTGATGGCAGTAGGGAGGTCTCTGGCTCCTCCCCTCTCTATCTGTTCTCCGTTACTTCTTTTGACGTGTGTGTGTTATAATAGAGAAGGGTGGGTTTGGGTGTTTTATAAAAGTCTAAATTACCCTTTTAATCAATCAGGATTGAGTTAATTAGAGTTAACTATGGTTTACAGGTGTCAAGATGTGATGGCTTCCTACCCTTCCTATATTAATGGGACTTTGTATCATATATTTTCTCTACATTTAAAATACTTATGAAACTGTGTAGAAATTCAATGGTGGTGCTTATATATCTTTTTTTCACATAGTTAATTACAAAACTATCATTATCTCATTTTGGTCATTCATTATCCTTATATTAGTTTACAAACTTTGATGAACAGTAATGGCATTCTGTAATTTTCGTTTTCTATTGAGGGCAGTCCCGTCTATTGGCTTGCTATACATTTGAACCCTTCCTCTCTCACTGCCTCTGATACGTGCCATTACCCACCATGCCATGATGCCACGTAGTCCTATCACACATGCATCACATCATGGATATTATCATGCAAGAGTAGTAGTTTAGTTAATAATTCCATGCAGTTAATTGTTTTGGAGTGTAGGTTACACTTTTCTATTTAAGTGGGTAGTTTTCCTTTTTAATAGCAAGTAGTGGGTCAAGTATTGTAAGGCTATATATATATATATATATATATATATATATATATATATATATATATATATATCAGCAAATTAACAGTTGTTTAGGATATGAATGAATATTATGAAAGAAAGTGTCACACCCTCAAATTTCCACTTGCGGAGTTTACCGCGAGGCGCATGACAAACCAGGATCCAAGTCAATGGTCACAATAAACAACACTATATGAAATACGTAAACTCAAACATAGTTCTCAATTTATAAAACCATAGCGGAAGCATTTAACCAGTTACAAAACCATGTACGACAATGTTTAAATTATTTGATTCAAAAACATGAAACTAAGCCTAGACGCCATGCAGACTCGTGCGCCTAGTCCTCTGTTGCTACCTTAGCGACCTGAGAAAAACATGCCAAAAAGACGTCAACATGAAACTAAGCCTAGACGCCATGCAGACTCGTGCGCCTAGTCCTCTGTTGCTACCTTAGCGACCTGAGAAAAACATGCCAAAAAGACGTCAACATATAATGCTGGTGAGTTCACAGGTTTGTTTAATAAGTTACCAAAAGTTATCAAAACGTTACCATGTCCATACTATACCAATGTCACCAAGTACGCTAGCTAGGCGTATGTTTTATTACTACTACGATTGGAAACCATTACTGGACACGTTTAGCAATGTTTAGCATATGTTTAAGCAGCCCGAATAATGTTCAGCACGTTTAGCAAAGTTCGAGACAACATGCACCCGCCCGGCCCTCCAAGCCGTCGAGTGGGGCAGGTCACGCCCAATAAAGATATCCACATTTCCCCCGTTGTGCATCCCCGCACATTCACGGTTTCCCCCGGGACTTCCAATGATCGTATAGCAATACAAAGTTAAAACCATAGTATGACATATGTTACCAAAATAGTTTAGCGCATGTTTTCTCCCCCAAAAGTTAAAGCTGTAAAAGTGGGGCCGTGAACTCACCTTAGATAGCGTTCGTCAGTAACTAGTAAAATGCTAAGCCCTTGATAATCCCTCTACCGGAGATCTATCAAAATGTTCACATAAGTGTTCCGATTAATAACCATAAGGTTATCTAGTCCCCGATTGTCCAGATCGTAACCAAGTATGTTTTAAAGCGTGTTTAAATGTTCAACCGACACACTAGACCGACCCGACATCCCGTTGGTGACTCATTACCCTAACTAATCAAGTACACATAGATTACACACAAGGTTCAAGCATAAAACACTTAGTTTGTATCAAAAATCTCATTTTTACATCAGAACGGTCGAACCAGGCAATTAGTTCTCCTTCGACCCTTTTTAAGTCTCCTTCGCCCGTTTAGTGTCACGTTCGACCGTTTGATGCCACGTTCGACCGTTTTATCAGGTTCACCCAAACATTTCCCAGGTTCGACCCTGAAATCTCTCATTCGACCACTCGTTTGGTCGAATGAGCCCAGGTTCGACCCTGTCAGCTAAGTTTCCCCAAAAACGCTTCAAACACATTCAAAACACCGCGAAACATCATCAAACACAGCAGTCATGCATGAATAACTTATCCCTACAAAACCCCACCAATTTTGCCCCAAAACAGCTTGTTTTAATACTTTCCCAAAATGACAAAATTATGGAAATGTCACATCATGCATGGAATTCTTACCCAATTTGGAAACTTTTTGAAATCCTTTCATATTCATCTCAATAAGCTCTGTTTAATGTGTTTATGAAAACCCCCAATACCTTTATTAGTAATAATAACATGCAATAATCCTTAGGTTTATCAAAATCCCCAAAATACACATGATATCACCACTTATCTAATTGTAACCCTAAACAACAATAAACCAACATCAATAGCAACCCTAGATCATGTTTCTATCATTAGAACAGCAGCAAATCATTAAACAACACATAACATCACATAACACATAATTAACATATGTTTATTGATACAAAACCTATGTTTAATGATAGGATTTAGATTTAGAAGGTGTTTAAAAGGTTTTTATTGATAAAAACATCCTTAGAACAGATCTGGACATTTAGGGTTAGATGAAAACGAATTAAAATGCCTTAAAAAGGTTTAGGATTAAGAACACACCTTGGATTCTTGTTTAGATGTTGTAGATAGGTTAGATTATGAAAAAGAAGAGCAAAAACTCCTTCCTTAGTGATTAAAATCGTTTGAGAATGTTTTGAGACGGTTAGGGTTTGTGAAATGGTGAAAAATGAGAAAGTTTGGTATTTATACTAGTCTACCTTCGACCCTTGTTCCTGGTCGAATGTAGCCTCCTTCGACCCTTTCACAGGGTCGAACGTACCCTGTCCTGGTCGAAGGGAATTCTTTCAATTCCACATCCCAGGTTCGCCCTTTTGCAAAGGGTCGAACCAAGACATATTTCCACCTTCGACCACTCGAAGTGGTCGAACCAGGACCTATGTTTTTCTAGTTTTCCAGTTTGTCGTGTTTAACGCATTTTAACGCACCTTAACATATGAGCATGCAACCTTAGTCTATGTTTAACATATTTAAGCATGGATAATCATCTACATATCATTTAAACACATCTATGCATATAATCCACCACACGACCAATAATCTACACATACACTTAATTAGTTTATGTAATTTCACCAACAACGGGATCCGGTACTAGTGTATTCCCAAAACGACTCTCAATGGTCCTCCAGATCATTGAACTTGGACAATCCTAACTTGACCCGACTCAACTAACCTAGTTAAGTCCGTTTATAAACATTTCCTGCTAAGGTAGACTTAGATGTTACTAAAATGTTTAAGCCAAATATGCCGGGTGTCACAGAAAGCTTAGGCTTGAATCTCTTCTCCTCTAGTTTTCTTGGAGCTTAACTGTCACACCACGCCTACGGCGGAAACACGTGGCGCGACGGTTCAAGAGGATTAAGCCAAGATTAATGCAAATCACAAATTAATTAAAGAAACGGGCATTTATTCAAACGTTGAAAATCACGTCAAATTATTCATACATAATTTAAAATTGTTTTTAATATAAATAGGGAGGCTCCTCCCTATATCCCGAACTCCTTGGGACAGAGAGACGAGACCCCTTCACAACATCCAACGCCCAAATTGGAGATTCCCCCGACCCTGCTTGCCATGTCATCTTTCATCGGTCAATTACCTGAAAGATATGTTTAAAAATCGTCAATATATAAATATTGGTGAGTTCACAGGTTTTGGTTTAATAAAACTTTATCTCATGGGAATATCCTTGTTATGACAATTTATAGGAGTTGCAAGTTCCTACAATTTTACTTGAGCCTATAACCAAACCAAGACAATTAATAATGCCCCGCCCCAAGTCGTTACTCGGTATTCCTACGACTTGATTTCGGAATACGTGCACCCTAGGCATACGCCGATGCATAATCGACGCTATCGATTAGGGGTGGGCCTTGTCAGGCACCAATAGTACTATCCAAATATTCCTTCGGTTTCACTTTCCTAAATTAATGATTATAGTAGAGAGGTCTCAACCCCGAGTGGCGATCACAACTCAAGTATCCAACCTGTCAAACAATTCCCAACATATCTTTCCCCCGTAAAAACGTTAAATAGTTTAGAAATGTGGCCGTGAGACTCACCTGTAACTCTGCTCGGCTCAAAGAAGAAAATAGCAAATTTTGCGGTCTCGCACCTACAAATGTCCTAGACGTATAAGTCACTTACACCTATAGTGCATGTGCCTTGGCAAGTTGTACACCCAACTTCCAGACCACGTTTTATCCCAATTCCCGTTTAATAGTTTCGTATCCTAGGTTCATTGGCGATGGATTACCCTTTTCTTACAAGTCATATATTATTCTTGTTAATATTCTTTGTGACTTGTATACTATTATTCTCGACACGACTCTACCCAACGTATAATTATTTTCCCATTTAAATAATTATACTTAGGATCGTTTCGCTCGATATAATATGATTTCTTATTACCCGACCCGACTCACTTTGCCACATATTTATTTTCCCATTCAAATAAATATGCTAAGTTCTTGTCGTTTGGTAATATATTCTTAACGCCCGACTTGACTCACCATGCCGTACATTTATTTTCCCATTTAAATAAATGTACTAGGATCTTGTCGGTATTCACATGTTCGTAGATATACTTCACCTACTCGTCTCGGTTTTCCTTCTCGCATATCTATTTTCCCATTCAAATAGATATACTAGAATTTCGTCGAGACGAGCCTGTGTACATATATCAATGCGTGAATTTTACTTGTTAAGTCCATGTGTCGTTTAGCGTTTTTAATTCATTACGTTGTGTTTTCTCCCACGAATATTCTTTCTACACTTAGGAAAGTGTTACGCACGTTTCACCCTTGTTATATATATTTTATTTCTTAAAATATATATATATTTTTTCGTCTTGCCGTAATGGCATTTTTCTCATATGTCCGTTTATCCGTTTTCGTTAGTTCATGTAACTAAGTCCGTTAGTTAGCTTTTTCCACATTTTCTTCCAATATGCGTTCTATGGAGATATTATTCATACTTCCAATTCCGAACGTATATTTCTTGGAAAAATATACTTTTGTATTTTTAGCCCAACTTGTTCAACTTGTAATCCAAAAATGTTTCCGATACTTTTATATTCCCATTTATATAAAAGTATCCATTTTTGTACAAGTTTTCCCAAGTCTTTACTAATATTTTATAAAACCTTTATTTTATAAAATCCTTATGTTAACTTATCCTCTTATTTTTATAAAACTTCTATTTTTATAAAAATACCTCTTTTAATTTATACATAAGTAAGTTTCTCATGTTTATCAAAACTACACTTGGAAAAACTATTATTTACGTTTTTGACACCGAACATTCCGTTAAAGCGTTTTTGGACCAAAGTTTCTAAAATACATATTTTAGTCCCTCAACTTTCTAAGTTACAATATTAGTCCCTTAACTTATACTTGTTGCATTTTTCATCTTATCCTTCAAGGTTAGCATTTTTCTTCCAACTTAGTGGACTTTGAAGAATCATTTTCTTAATGCTTGATTATTTTTACTTCATTCCGCTTCTAATAATCTTATAATCCATCCTAGATGCTATTAACATGTGTGTTTCATATTTTTATCCAAAATATCAACTTTTCACTCATCCAAGTGAGTAGACTTTGAACATGGAACTTTTTCACCTATGATCATCTAACCCATTTTAATATATTTTTGACATTAAGTAGTCATCTTATGATGATTAAAATCATCTTTCATCATATTCAAGTCCTTTTCACAAATCATGTTCTAATCATCTTTCAACTCAAGTGTATGTTCATATTCTTACATTTTCTCAAAATATCACATTTATTAATATCAATCCAAGATTTATTCATGTTATTATTCTTCCATTTTTATTCTTGTAAGACACATTATTTCAAAACCATATTTCCCATCAATGTACAACTTGCTCATAAAGACACTTAGTATGAACATTAACAAACAAAACAAGGTTAAAACTTACTACTAGCTCAAGGCTAGGGAAGACAAGAACCTTGGATTGGATGGGGTTTTAGTGTGTTCTTCCAAAGGGTTAAGCTCCAAGCTCTTGAAACACACAATGGGGTTTTGAAGGATAATGATCTAGAGGTGATTTGGTAGTGTAAAAATTGAAAGAAAAGTGTATGTGGGTGGGTGCAAGGCCACGGCCACAAGGAGAAGAAGAAGAAGTGTTTTTGCTTTTTCTTGATTCAAGTATGCTTGTGTATGTATATAATATCTCTTCAAATCTCCAAAGATTACCCAAAATCTTAGCTAGATTATGGATGATTTTAGAGATTTTAGTAAGATTATGAAAATCTTGGAGGATATGGTGAGGGGTGTTTGGGCCGAGAATTAGAGAGAGGAAGGGAGGTGATTAGTTAGTTTTTCTTGGCCAATCTTAATCCATGCAAGATCATGATTATTATCTTAATAATTGGGTATTAAGGAGATGAAGAGTTTAATGAGATAATTAAAAGATTTTACCCATTTGAGTGGGCCATAGGCCGGCCCCAAGGGGGTGTTGGTGGGGTCCACTTTGCTAAATAATACCCTTAATTAGTTAAGTTAATCTTGTGCGGGTACCGTCCGGGTATTCTTGGGTTTTTAATCGCGTGTCACCCGAATATTAAAATACCCTTAATATTCCTTAAATATAGTCCAGTTTAATTACCGATAAATTATTTTGGCCTTCGCCGGGTGAAATTACGTGTTACGCGCGTATCGGGTGCGGTACGCGCACTTTATTCGTTACCGGGAGATTTGTACAACAAGCTTTCACGTATGGCTTTGGGTTTCCAAAACTCATTATATTTTGTGAAATTATCATTTATTATATATTCCGGGTGTCCGGGGTTCGTTTCGCTTATTTAATTTTTACCGGGTAATCGCCAGTGTCCATACCGGATAGATTTGCTTGCGCATGATCCTATCATGTTTTGTCATTAAACTTATGCATCCCTATGCATTATTTGGGAATTGCTATCTTTCTTAGGCCTCAGTTAAACAGTCAACACATAATTACGTTTAATTACGTTAATCGCGTTTAATTAATTAGTACGGAATTACCTTAATTTTGTCGGTTGTTACATTAACCCCCTTTAAGGGTTATTTATCTTGGGAGATTAGCCTCCTCTAAGGGTTATCACGAACCTTCCTTAAACGTTTCCCGCTAAGGTAGACTTAGATGTTACTAAAATGTTTAAGCCAAATATGCCGGGTGTCACATCATCCCCACGTTGAAAGAATTTTCGTCCCGAAAATTGCACAAAGCCCAAAAATAAAAGAGACGGAGAGAACGAAACGAAAAGAAAATTTACCGGATGTCACATCATCCCCACGTTGAAAGGAATCTTGACCCGAGATTCATTCCGCTTCAGCAGTAATGTGCCTTGATTCGAATGCGCGCTTTGGAAAGAGATGAGGATACTTAGCTTTCATCTGATCCTCCCGTTCCCACGTGAACTCCGGTCCATGGTTCGAGTTCCAACGAACTTTGACGATGCGGATTTTACTCCGACGAAGGATACGAATCTTGTAGTCGAGAATCTCAACAGGTTCCTCCACAATGCGAAGACGATCATCAACCTTGATCTCTTCCAGTGGTACAATGAGAGATTCATCAGCCAAACACTTCTTTAAGTTAGACACATGGAAGACGTTGTGAACACTACCGAGCTCCGCCGGTAAGTCAAGTCTGTATGCCACCGGCCCAATCTGTTCCAGGATTGCGAATGGTCCGACATAACGAGGGTTAAGCTTGCCACGCTTTCCAAAGCGTATGACGCCCTTCCACGGTGAAACTTTCAGAAGTACCCTGTCCCCAACCTGGAACTCCAAAGGTTTGCGACGGCGATCGGCATAGCTCTTCTGACGATCCCACACAGCAGCCAAACGGTTACGAATTTGTACGATTTTCTCCGAAGTTTCGTACACAAGTTCCGGACCAGTGAGCTGGCTCTCGCCCACTTCGGCCCAACAGAGAGGTGATCGACATTTCTGTCCGTAGAGAGTCTCGAATGGAGCTGCCTTGATACTAGAGTGATAGCTGTTGTTGTAGGAGAATTCTACTAACGGTAGGTGGATCTCCCAGCTCTTACCAAAATCGATAACACATGCCCGAAGCAGGTCTTCCAAGGTTTGAATCATTCGCTCGCTCTGTCCATCAGTTTGCAGGTGATAAGCCGTACTCATATCCAACTGAGTACCCAAATCCTTGTGCAGAGCCTTCCATAAACGCGAAGCAAAACGAGAATCACGATTAGAGATGATAGAAACAGGCACCCCGTGCCGAGCAACCACCTCCTTAAGGTAAAGTCGAGCCAACCGCTCGAGTCCATCAGTTTCCTTAATAGGTATGAAACGTGCCGATTTCGTCAACCTGTCAACAATCACCCAGATCATATCATAACCACTAGGCGACCTTGGTAGCTTGGTGATTCGCTCCCACTTCCATTCTGGAACCTCTGGTTGTTGCAGGAGACCAGACGGCCTCTGATACTCCACCTTGACTTTAGCACAAGTCAAGCATTTGCTGACATAAGAAGCTATATCAGCCTTCATGTTTGGCCACCAATAAAGTATCTTTAAATCCTGATACATCTTATTGAAGCCAGGGTGAATAGAATACCGGGATTTGTGAGCTTCATCCAAAACAAGCTCGCGTAATCCCCCGAACGAGGGAACCCAAACACGTCCCGCAAAATAGTGCAAGCCATCGGTCCTGAGTTCAAGATGCTTGTCAGCACTGTGCATAGTTTCAGCCTTAAGGTTTTCCTCTTTTAAAGCTTCCAACTGTGCAGAACGGATTTGGTCAGGCAATGAGGAATGAATGGTGAGCTGTAAGGCTCAAACACGACGAGGATTCGCAGACTCCTTCCTGCTCAAGGCGTCTGCCACAACGTTCGCCTTGCCAGGATGGTATTTGATAGCACAGTCATAGTCATTCAGGAGTTCAACCCAGCAATGCTGCCGCATGTTCAACCCCTTCTGGTCAAAAATATGCTGAAGACTCTTGTGATTGGTATATACTTCACACTTGGTACCGTACAAGTAATGTCTCCAGATTTTCAACGCAAAGACCACCGCGCCCACTTCCAAATCATGAGTTGTGTAGTTCTTCTCATGAACCTTGAGTTGATGAGAAGCATAAGCAATAACCTTCCCGCGTTGCATCAACACACACCGAGACCACGAATAGAAGCATCACAGTACACAACGAAGTCATCTTTACCCTCAGGTAAAGATAAGATAGGTGCAGAACAAAGTTTAAGATCTCTTCTTGTCACCAATACTGAGTTGTCATCAATAAAGGACCATCTGACATTTCCTAGGTCATCTATCATGATTTTAAGTTGTGCTTGGGTTTCAATAGCATTGTTAGTTAATTTAGAGTTTTCTTTTGCTTTTGCAGCAAGTTTTCTATCTAAATCGCATTTCATCTGAGTGAATTTTCTCTCAGAGTCATTTGCTTTGCCATGTAAGTGCACATTGGTCTCTCTTATGAGAGCAAAAGATTCTTTACCTGAAGTTGAACAAAGTTTTGTTAAAGATTCTTTTGATACCTGAGACAGGGCAGATTTTGAGGTGCAGCCCTCAAATGCCATTAAGGCAAAATTCTTTATGCCATTATCAGGTTCTCCCCAGTTGATGTCAAACATTTTGTTGTCTGCATTAGGATTACACTCTGTAGTGTCAAAAGGAAGACTGCTCCAGTCAACATACCCTGAGGTGAACAAGCTTTGTTGTGAGGGTTGCTGAGTCTGTGGAGGTTGTTGAGCAGCTGGAATGGGAGGGATTGATTGTTGGCTCTGCATCCGTTGAGCAGGCATCTGTACATATTGTACTTGTGGCACATATTGGATTTGTGGAGCTTGTGCCTGTACAAAATGTGCACTCCCTTGTGTTCCATTATTCCTATTATAACTAGGGTTATACAGATTTCCAGATTGAGATTGGTTGTAGCTAGAGCTTCTACACTCTCTAGCAAAGTGTCCCAACTTCTGACACTTGTGACATCTAAGTTTAGATTTGTCAAGACCAATTTTTGTAGAACTGTTAAGTCTTGGAAATTTCCTTCCTGACCTTTTGTAAAATTTGTTTGTTTTGATACTTAACATGGCCAGTTGGTGTAAGATGTCCATTTCTTCTAAGTCATCATTGCTGAAATTTTTTAAATCATCCATGATAAAACACATGTTATCAGCATTTTGACTGTTTTCTTCATTGTCATAACCTGGGAATGATCTTTCAGATGAGATCCCAGCAGTTATGTTAATGTGGTCAAAAGATCCAAAACTATTTGAACAAGTAGGTGAATCTTGTCCCAATAGTGCCGTACTACGTGGTAGATAGTCATTAGCAGTTTTACCAGAACTTTGCAACGTTTTCTTTTGATCAATTTCTCTTTCAAAAGTTAGTAATCTCCCATGTAATTTTGTAAGAGTGGGGGAGCTAAAGTTTGGTGAGGATCTTAGGACTATAGCGTATGTTTTCCATTTTTCAGGCAAAAACCTTAAAAATCTATGAAGCATAGATACAGTTGTGTGGCTCTGACCATTTAATTTTAGCTCAGATATTAATGAGGAGAATTTTTCAAATTGTTTAGTTAAAGTTTCCCCATTTATATGAGCAAAAGTTTCATATTGTTGAGCCAGGATTTTTCTGGTGTTGGCAATCACCTCTTCACTTCCTCCAAACTGTTCTATTAGGCAGTCCGAAAGCTCTTTGTCACTATCACAATGTAATAGTCCAGAGTAGATTTCATTTGGGAGTGCCATTGCCAACATAGAGAAAGCTTTAGCATCAAGCTCAAGTTTTAGGAAATCATCATCTGTATAGTCTTTTGGTATTTCTTCTTTAGTTTCAAGATTGATATTCACTGGTTTGTGAGGACCATATATCACAGATTTCCAGCAACCAGGGTTGGTCTGTGATAATGTATGTGCCATTCTCCTTTGCCAGATATTGTATTCATTTCTTACTAGCATAGCAGGTTTATTGGAAGAACCAGTATTATGAGGATCCATTTTAAAGATTATTGATTTGTCAAATATCTCTTAAATTGATGGATGTTGATAAAGTGAACTTTTAATCCTTTATTGAATATCAATAGGAGCCTGTGTCTGATTCTCAATGTGTTAGATTGATATGTGATCAGATAAACCAGTGCTCTGATACCAATTGTTGGATCAATATTGCTCTTGATGTATTACTTGCTAGTGAACACTTATGTGTTTAGCAAGCCCAATCAGATTTGAAAAGTGAAATGATTAAGTAAAGCTACACTATCAACAAGTTTATTGAGAATCTAAGTATTGAATGTGAATGATAATAAATACTCAAACAGATTCTCAATAAATGAAATGGAAAGAACAATAAGAACAATAATAAGCTTTGAAGGATTTCTGTATTAATCAAAATCAATCTCTAAAACAGAGGGATCAACCCATCTATTTATAGACTTTACATATGCATGAACCTTGCCAAAAAGCAAGTCAGAAACAAGTTGCAACAAGTTGCATTCTTGGAACTTGTACAAAAAGATAAAGTAATACTAAACTAATAAACTACTGAAACATAAGTCGGTGAAAAAGATTCTTTACAAGAGATGATGAATGACAAACTACTGATGAGTAGTTTGTGATCAGTAGTTCTTCAGTGAACTGTCTGGTTAGACTTAAGAACTTCTGATACTTCTTCTTCTTCAGTACATGTTGAATCCTTCTTCAGTACTTTAGTCTTCTTTCTTCAGTAGTTCTATACTTAGGATATTTTGAAAGAAGTGAATTAGATTAAGGTTTACAAAAGTGGTTTCACCAATCCTTTTTGTCCTAACAATCTCCCCTAGATTGATGAAGCCAAAACCTTTTCTAATTCTTTATTGTCTTCTTCTATCATTCACAATCTTCCATATCTCCTTGAACATGGAATTCTTCAATTGATTAAGCTATTCATCAGTGAGAGATCCCCTTTGAGGTTCCAAATGTTGAATTGTAAGCAAGTCCTAAGTTGATAGTTTCTTCAGTTCATTCATTGACTTGTAGGCCTTGCTTGTAAGATCTCTTCTTGTCACCAATACTGAGTTGTCATCAGTAAAGGACCATATGATGATCAGCACTTTAGACTTGTCAAAGTCTGAAGTTTAGGGATCCATGCTGGATCCCTAGGATGTTCCTGAGTGTTGGATATTTTCTATTTCTGTGACTCTTAGGTGGGATTCACTTCTATCTTCTTGTTGCACTACATCAGGTAATTTAAAGGTTGGTAAATGATGTTTAGTAACTACCTTTGTGTGCAGTCTGTCAGTGATAGTCTTCTGAATTTGGTAAGCAAATGTTGAAGGATCCCTAAATTGAGTTATCAGAGGCTTCTCTTCAATATCAAAGTCTCCTTGCACAACTGTGTTGCCTTCCAGCAACACCATCTTGAAGTCAGTCTTTGTATTGTCCTCTGGTTTCTTCTTGGTAGCTGGTCTTTTAACACCAGAAGTTCTAACTACTGAAGTTGATACTTCAGAAGTTTTGAACTTCTCTGGATTAGAAGCCTTGGCAGCCTTGTACTTCTTGTATGTGTCTAGTAGTCTATCTTCTTTCCATCTTGACACAGAGGCTTTTGAACCATAGTCATTTGCTACCAGTTCTTCAATCATCTCAGCTCTCTTGGCTTTTCCATCTATGTTTGTTGCAAGTTTGTCAGCAACAAGTTGAGCTCTTTTAGTCAGCTCATCCATTGAGAGCCCTTTGAGTGAATAGGCTTTTGTTTTGCTGTTCTTTGTTATAAAAGACACCAGTTGTTGTCTTTTGTCTTCTTCAGCAACTGTTTTAGCTTGCCTATTCAACTCTGCTTCATAAGCTTGAAGCTTTTCATTTAACCTTAGATCTTCCATTGTCTCCAAGTTATTCCAGATCTCTTCTTCCTTAGCCTTTCTTTGGGCTGCAATCAAACTCTTCTCAAGTAGTTCTTTGGACATTGATAGTGGAGAAGGGCTCAGCACAGTCATTGTTGTAGTTGTTGTAGGCCTTGGAATAGGAGTTGGTTGTTGTTGTTCAGTTGTTTTGGAAGGCTCTTCAGCGGTTTGTATGTTGGAAGTGTTAACTGCTGAAGTGTTGACAGATGTGTCAACTACTGAAGGATTGTCTTCAGTACTTTCTGAATCATTAGAGGTTCCTTCAGCAGTTTCTTCATTATTCCCTTGGGAAGGTTCAGCTTCAACTTCAGTTTTAGAGACAAGCCTTTGTTGATCTTCTTTTTGTTTTTGGGCTTTCTCTGCTTCTAGTGACTCCTTAGGTTCCTTAATCTTCTCCCCCTTTTTGGCTTCATCCACTTCTGGAAGCCTGCTAGGTTTGGAAGTTCTACCAGTGAGTTCAGCAAGCTGTCTTGAGTTGTTGTCTATTTTGTTGGACAACTCACCAAGTTTTTTGTTGATCACCTCAAACTGAGCTTTGGTTGACAAATCCAAAGTAGTTGTGAAAGTTTTGAGGTGATTTGCAATTAGGGTGTTCATCAACTGGTATAGGGGACCATTTGGGCTGCATAGTTGGTTCAAGTCTATGCTGGATGACCCAGGGAATTGGGTAGGCATTTCAGTGAGGGGTGTGTTTTTGGGTGATCTTCATGTTGTACAGAAGATGCCACTTTAGGGGAATCAGGGATCAAGTGGACTTTAACTTGATCTGGTGTGACCAGCTCTTTGAGCTTAGAGACACCAGGTGCAGGACCTTCACTAGCAGCCGTCAATTCAATTTTGGTGGAGTGTGAATCATCATCCAAATCAATGGAATAATCTGAATCCCTGCTTACTTCCTCAATGAGGACAGTATCAGTTACATCATGAGCTGGGCCCAACCCAGTTGTCTCATGTACCTCTTGTTCTTGGTTCAGAGGATTTCCTACCTCAGACATTAAGCCTTCATCAGTAGTTGCCACAAGTGAGGTCTTAGCAATGTTACTTCTATCCTCAGATCCACCACTGGGTGGTATATGAGTAGTAGCAGCCTTAAATGTACCTAGAGTTTCTAAGTTTGGGCTTAGAGACCCTGGTTCATCCTCATCTCTTGGGTTAGGGCTATGGACATCCACATCCATGTCAAGTTCTGAAGGTATGTCCCCTGTTTGATGCGGTTGTTGGGGACTGACATGTTCTGATGGGATGTTCTCTTTTAGCCCAGAGAGAAGTTTGGCAATTTCAAGGGCTTCAGGTTCAGAAAGTTGTGGTGCTGGTTCAGCAGCAGTTTCAAAAGAAGAGTCTATGGGGATTGTTTTCTTAAATTTCTTTCTTTTGAATAAAATGGTGATTGGTGCTCTAGTGGGGGTTTGAGATGGATGAGATTGAGAGGATGTTTCAGTCACATCTTTATCAAGTGCAGATTGCACATTAGCAAGTTTAGGCATCTCAACTTCCTGAACTGCCTTTCTTTTCAGGCTGGTGGGTTTTTGTTTTTGCTGTTTTGGTTTCTTGGCCTTTTTGGGTGAAGGTTTGGAAGAAGAGGGTTCCTTGGGGACTGTTGTTTGTTCTTCTTGGTCATCTTCTGGCCAGGTGGCCGGTTTATTGTGCCTAGACTATGCTTGTGAGGTTAAAGGGTTTAAAACAGTTGTTTTACCCATATGCACCTCTTCTCCAAGTTCCTTTATTATGCATTGCATAATAAATCTTAGATACAACAAAAACTTCTTTTTAGAATTGAGATGATGTAACACCAACTCATTAAAGAAAAGTGCTAATGCCCTGAATTTTGTTTCATTCACAATGGAATGAAAAATAGGTTGAAAAGTGTAGGGCATCTGATCATATGATCCAGTTTTTGGACTCAAACACATTATTATATAGTGAAACAAAAGTTTGTACTTAGGTTCAAAATATTTCTTAAAAATAGTAGCATGTGAGAGAATACCTTGGTAGCCACACTCTGTCATCGTTAGATGAATTTCAGAGTTTGGAAATTGATCTGGGGCACCAACATCATCTAGACCCAGTCTAATTCTCAAAGTTTCGGGTGTGATTGCCATTCTTCTCCCTTGGATGGTTGAATTGAGGGAGATCACCTTATCATTTACTGTCACCGTCTCCGCATTTGCCCAGAACTCATTAAGAGTTTCAGTGTGGATTGGAGGATCAATGGTGAGGGCAGTAAAGTATTGGGATTTAACGACTAAATCAATGATTTCGTCGTATTGGGACCAGGCTTCATGTTTCTCGAAGTAGCCTCTTTGATTGTGTCCCTGTTTCAGTATTAGAGCCATGTGGGTTGTGTGTGTGTGGATCGAACAGTGTTTTTGCAGGTTCAGGGTTTGAGAGCTTTTTGAGAGAGAAGGAGGGAATTTTTGCTTTTTGAATGGATAAGTGTTGGAAAAGGTGTTTATCAGAAGTTTGTAACCGCCCTAGGTCAAACTTCTGAAGTGGGAAATGTATGATTTGCCCTTAATGACAAAACTGCTGATGAAGAACAATTGTCATCAGTAGTTCCCATTTTCTCTTCAGTAGTTTGTTAACAACTGATGAGAATGTTTATAAACACTTTATTCATAACTTCTGAAGATTATTTTATCAGAAGTTAATCATTTTTCAGAAAATATTCCCATACTGATGTTTTTTGTTCATCAGTAGTTTCTCTCTTTTTGTTTTTCAGAAGTTTTGGTCTAAACAGATGTAAGTGAAAAATAAAATATGTGCAGGAAAAGTAAAAGAACACTTACAAATTTAGCATCCCAAGCATGGATACTAACTTCTGAAATGTTGATGTGTCAAGGGGTTTTGTGAATATGTCAGCTATCTGATTAGCTGTTGTGACATGCTTCACTTCAATCTTGCCTTTTTCATAGCAATCCCTTATGAAATGATACCTGATTTCAATATGTTTAGTTTTTGAGAACTGAACAGGATTTTGAATGATGCTAATGGCAGATTTGCTGTCTACAAGCAATGGTGTCTTGGTCTCTTTGATTCCATAATCAAGAAGTTGATATTGGAGCCATTGTATCTGTGATGTACAACTTGCAGCTGCAATGTATTCAACTTCAGCAGTTGAAGTTGCAACAGATGTTTGCTTCTTTGATTTCCAGGTCACTAGACAGTTTCCCAAGAATTGACAACCACCAGATGTTGATTTTCTTGACATTTTGCACCCTGCGTAGTCACTATCTGAAAAAGATGATAACTTGGTATTGCTTGAAGCAGGATACCAAATTCCAAGTGTAGGAGTTCCTTTCAGATATTTGAAGATTCTTTTGACTGCAATGAGGTGTGATTCCCTAGGAGCTGATTGATATCTAGCACAGACACATGTTGAAAACATAATATCTGGTCTAGAGGCAGTTAGATACAAAAGGGAACCTATCATACATCTATACATGGTTTGATCAACCTATTTTCCTTGGTCATCTGGTTCAACTTGTGTGGTAGGTGTCATGGCAGTGGAACATGATTTACAGTCTTGTAAAGAAAATTTGTTCAATAATTCTTTAACATATTTTGATTGATGTATAAAAGTTCCATTAGTTTGTTGTTTAATCTACAGTCCTAAAAAGTACTGCAGTTCTCCCATTGTACTCATCTCAAATTTTGATTGCACGAGTTTCTTAAATTCATCACACAATTTTGTGTTTGTTGAGCCAAATGTGATATCATCAACATAAATTTGAACAAGTAAGACATGACTTCCAACATTCTTAATGAAAAGAGTTTTATCAATGGAGCCTCTTGTAAAGTTATTTTTGAGTAAAAAGTTGGAAAGTGTTTCATACCAGGCTCTTGGAGCCTGTTTGAGCCCATAAAGAGCTTTGTCAAGTTTGTACACCCATTCAGTATGAGAAGGATCCTCAAACCCAGGTGGCTGACAAACATACACTTCCTCTTTGATCTTTCCATACCAAAATGCACTCTTAACATCCATTTGAAAAACTTTTATTTTGTTGGAAATGGCATAGGCCAGAAATAACCTGATGGCCTTAAGCCTTGCAACTGGAGCAAAGGTCTTATCATAATCAATTCCCTCTTCTTGAGAGTAACCTTGTACCACCAGTCTTGCCTTGTTCTTAATGATCATACCAGCTTCATCTTGTTTGTTCCTAAAAATCCATCTTGTGCCAATTGGTAGCTTGTTTGGTGGTAAGGGACAAATTTCCCAAACCTGTTGCTTCTTGAATTGAAGCAGCTCATCTTGCATAGCTTCCACCCAATTGTTGTCTTTGAGGGCTTCTTGGTACTTCTTAGGTTCTAACTGAGAAATGAATGCTGAGAAGAAGCAAAAGTTGGAAAGCTGGTTTCTTGTGAGAACACCTGAAGCAATATCACCCATGATTTGTTCCAATGGATGATCTTTGTGTTCAATCAGTTGTTGTAAACCACTAACAGGTGTAGTTGGCTCTTGTACTTCATCAAACAAACCACTGAGGTTTATAATGTCTGGTTCATCTGTTTGAGTGTCTTTAGTAGTTGTAGGTGCTGAAGCAGATGTTTGAGTTTGTACATCAGCAGTTGTTGAATCAGAAGTTTGTGAAACTTCTGAAGGTTTGAAAGTTGACTTAATGACTGTTTAAGGATTCCATGGTGCTAGATCCTCATCATCAAACCTTTGATCACCATAATAAGTAGGTTTAGATGAAGTAACAGTCTTTTCAGGTCCAAAGTGGAAGCTGTCAAGGTCAAAGAGTTCAGCAGGATGTGCTGGAATAAGAGTGTGTTTTGACTCATTGAACTTGACATTCAGTGTTTCTTCTACTATCTTGGTTCTTGAATTAAAAACCTTGTAGGCTTTTCTAGTGGAAGAATAACCAAGAAAGTAACCTGAATCAACTTTAGCAGCAAACTTTGAAATAGAGTCTTTAATGTTTAGAATGAAACATTGACATCCAAAAGCCCTGAAAAAGGAGATAAGGGGCTTTATGCCATGAAGAACTTCATAGGCAGTCTTGGAGTGTCTCTTGTTGACAAGGACTCTATTTTGAACATAACATGCAGTGTTAACTGCTTCAGCCCAGAAATACAATGGTAGGCCTGAATCAGCTAACATAGTTCTTGCTGCTTCAATTAATGTACTGTTCTTCCTTTCTACCACACCATTTTGTTCAGGAGTTCTGGGAACACTGAATTGTCTAATAATCCCTTTAGACAAACAGAATTCATCCAGAGTTTTGTTCCTGAACTCTGTCCCATTATCACTTCTAATGGCTTTGACAGATAGAGAATATTGTTTCTCTACTTGTAAAAATGAAGAACTTGATGATTTCAGCCGCCTCATCCTTGGAGAATAAGAAGAATACCCATGTGAATCTTGAATAGTCATCAATGATGACCAAGCAGTACTTCTTCTTACCAAGGCTCATGATTTTTACAGGCCCAAATAAGTCCATATGGAGTAGTTGAAGACATGCAGTTGTTTTTGATTCTTCAATAGACTTATAGGAGGACTTATGCTGCTTTCCCTTTAAACAGGATACACAGTGTTCTTGACACTGGTATACTTTCAAAGGTAGACCTCTGACGAAGCCCATTTTTGTGACTTTATTTATGGTTTTAAAGTTCACATGGCCAAGTCTCCTGTGCCAGAGATCAGTCTCTGAAGTTGATGCCTTTGAGAAGAAACAGGCAGTGTTGTTCAGTACTTTGTCCTTTTCAATGTCCACTGCATAGACATTGCCACATCTTTTGGCTATCAACAAAGTATGATCTTCAATGATCTTCTCTATCAACTTCTGGCCTTCTGGTGATATGATCTTGCTTGCTGTCTTTGTGAAAAAGGAAGAATATCCTTTATCACACATTTGAGACACACTTAGCAAGTTGTACTCAAGGTTTTCAACCAGATTGACCTTGTCAAACTGTATTTTGCCAGAGGAGACATTGCCATGTCCCAGCACATATCCTTTGGCATTGTTCCCAAAGGATACAGATCCTTCTCTTTGACTGATAAAATTGTTTATGAGGTATCTACATCCTGTCATGTGCATTGAGCCTCCACTGTCCACATACCAAATGCTATTTAAGCCTCTGGAGACCCTCTGCACAAAGTAGCAAATTAGTTAGATTTAGGAACCAAATCCAGTTTGGCTTTGGGTTTGCTCTTGAGAACATTAATAGTTTGTTCTTGACCAGGTTGAGGAATCCATGTCTTTTTGGCAATGGATTTTTCATGAAGAACAATGGTGGTATCCTTTTGAGGACCACCATCAACCCTGGTCATCAGTAGTTGTACCATGTTCATGAGATCTTTCATCTTAGCAGTTTGTGAAACTGCTGATGATGTAGGTCTAACTACTGAAAGAGAATTTTGAGAAAAAGATTTTTGTTGAGACTTCATCTTTTTTGAGAAAAGGTGTTTGCTGGTTGTTGTTTCCTGGGAGAAAAAGTTTCTTTAAAATCATTTTTGATTTGTTTTCCCACAACCAGTTGTGAAATTTTCTTGTTGTACTGAATTCCTTTTCTATATCTGCAAAATTCTGTCTTGTGGTTAAACAGACCATAGATTTCACATTCTTTTGCCTTTTCTTTTTCATTTAAAGGCAAATTTCTGACTGTTTTGATTGGTTTTAGGTCATTAGTAGTTTTCAGGTACTCAACTCCTGATGTAGATGAAACTACTGATGGCTTATAGTCAGATTTTATCAGTACTTCTGAAGAACTTTCTTTTTGAGTTTTTAGAAAGTTTTCATGGAAAGATGTGCATTCTTTCTCTTCAGAAGTTTCACCTGAAACAATTTTTCTCCCATCTTCAGTAGTTTTGGGGGAAAAATCTGTTGGTGTTTCAGTGTGATTGTACCCTATGCCAAACCTAACATTTGAAGCACTTTGTTTGTTTAGCAGCAGTTGGTACCCTTTAAAAGATTCTACACATTTTTTGCAAGTAACATTGGTGTCAGCAAGCTCTTTTCTGACATTTCCTAGGTCATCTATCATGATTTTAAGTTGTGCTTGGGTTTCAATAGCATTGTTAGTTAATTTAGAGTTTTCTTTTGCTTTTGCAGCAAGTTTTCTTTCTAAATCACATTTCATTTGAGTGAATTTTCTCTCAGAGTCATTTGCTTTGCCTTGTAAGTGCACATTGGTCTCTCTTATGAGAGCAAAAGATTCTTTACATGAAGTTGAACAAAGTTTTGTTAAAGATTCTTTTGATACCTGAGACAGGGCAGATTTTGAGGTGCAGCCCTCAAATGCCATTAAGGCAAAATTCTTTATGCCATTATCAGGTTCTCCCCAGTTGATGTCAAACATTTTGTTCTCTGCATCAGGATTACACTCTGTAGTGTCAAAAGGAAGACTGCTCCAGTCAACATGCCCTGAGGTGAACAAGCTTTGTTGTTAGGGTTGCTGAGTCTGTGGAGGTTGTTGAGCAGCTGGAATGGGAGGGATTGATTGATTGTTGGCTCTGCATCCGTTGAGCAGGCATCTGTACATATTGTACTTGTGGCACATATTGGATTTGTGGAGCTTGTGCCTGTACAAAATGTGCACTCCCTTGTGTTCCATTATTCCTATTATAACTAGGGTTATGCAGATTTCCAGACTGAGATTGGTTGTAGCTAGAGCTTCTACACTCTCTAGCAAAGTGTCCCAACTTCTGACACTTGTGACATCTAAGTTTAGATTTGTCAAAACCAATTTTTGTAGAACTGTTAAGTCTTGGAAATTTCCTCCCTGACCTTTTGTAAAATTTGTTTGTTTTAATACGTAACATGGCCAGTTGGTGTAAGATGTCCATTTCTACTAAGTCATCATTGCTGAATTTTTTTAAATCATCCATGATAAAACACATGTTATCAGCATTTTGACTGTTTTCTTCATTTTCATAACCTGGGAATGATCTTTCAGATGAGATCCCCGCAGTTATGTCAATGTGGTCAAAAGATCCAAAACTATTTGAACAAGTAGGTGAATCTTGTCCTAATAGTGCCATACTACGTGGTAAATAGTCATCAGCAGTTTTACCAGAACTTTGCAACTTTTTCTTTTGATCAATTTCTCTTTTAAAAGTTAGTAATCTCCCATGTAATTTTGTAAGAGTGAGGGAGCTAAAGTCTGGTGAGGATCTTAGGACTATAGAGTATGTTTCCCATTTTTAAGGTAAAGACCTTAAAAATCTATGAAGCATAGATACAGTTGTGTAGGTCTGACCATTTAATTTTAGCTCAGATATTAATGAGGAGAATCTTTCAAATTGTTGAGTTAAAGTTTCCCCATTTATATGAGCAAAAGTTTCATATTGTTGAGCCAGGATTTCTCTGGTGTTGGTAATCACCTCTTCAGTTCCTCCAAACTGTTCTTTTAGGCAGTCCCAAAGCTCTTTGGCACTATCACAATGTAATAGTCCAGAGTAGATTTCATTTGGGAGTGCCATTGCCAACATAGAGAAAGCTTTAGCATCAAGCTCAAGTTTTAGGAAATCATCATCTGTATAGTCTTTTGGGTCTTTTGCTATTTCTTCTTTAGTTTCAAGATTGATATTCACTGGTTTGTGAGGACCATATATCACAGATTTCCAGCAACCAGTGTTGGTCTGTGATAATGTATGTGCCATTCTCCTTTGCCAGATATTGTATTCATTTCTTACTAGCATAGTAGGTTTATTGACAGAACCAGTATTATGAGGATCCATTTTAAAGAGTATTGATTTGTCAAATATCTCTTAAAGTGATGGATATTGATAAAGTGAACTTTTAATCCTTTATTGAATATCATTATGAGCCTGTGTCTGATTCTCAATGTGTTAGATTGATATGTGATCAGATAAACCAGTGCTCTGATACCAATTGTTGGATCAATATTGCTCTTGATGTATTGCTTGCTAGTGAACACTTATGTGTTTAGCAAGCTCAATCAGATTTGCATAGTGGAATGATTAAGTAAATCTACACTATCAACAGGAGTTATTACTCCCCCTGGATGTTTGAAAAACTAACAACAAGTTTATTGAGAATCTAAGTATTGAATGTGAATGATAATAAATATTCATACAGATTCTCAATAAATGAAATGGAAAGAAAAATAAGAACAATAATAAGCTTTGAAGGATTTCTGTATTAATCAAAATCAATGTCTAAAACAGAGGGATGAACCCATTTATTTATAGACTTTACATATGCATGAACCTTGCCAAAAAGCAAGTCAGAAACAAGTTTCAACAAGTTGCATTCTTGGAACTTGTACAAAAAGATAAAGTAATACTAAACTAATAAACTCCTGAAACATAAGTCGGTGAAAAAGATTCTTTACAAGAGATGATGAATGACAAACTACTGATGAGTGGTTTGTCTTCAGTAGTTCATCAGTGAACTGTCTGGTTAGACTTCAAAACTTCTGATACTTCTTCTTCTTCAGTACTTGTTGAATCCTTCTTCAGTACTTTAGTCTTCTTTCTTCAGTAGTTCTATACTTAGGATATTTTGAAAGAAGTGAATTAGATTAAGGTTTACAAAAGTGGTTTCACCAATCCTTTTTGTCCTAACAATCTCCCCCTAGATTGATGAAGCCAAAACCTTTTCTAACTCTTTATTGTCTTCTTCTATCATTCACAATCTTCCATATCTCCTTGAACATGGAATTCTTCAATTGATTAAGCTGTTTATCAGTGAGAGATCCCCTTTGAGGTTCCAGATGTTGAATTGTAAGCAAGTCCTGAGTTGATAGTTTCTTCAGTTCATTCATTGACTTGTAGGCCTTGCTTGTAAGATCTCTTCTTGTCACCAATACTGAGTTGTCATCAGTAAAGGACCATCTGATGATCAGCACTTTAGACTTGTCAAAGTCTGAAGTTTAGGGAACCATGCTGGATCCCTAGGATGTTCCTGAGTGTTGGATATTTTCTATTTCTGTGACTCTTAGGTGGGATTCACTTCTGTCTTCTTGTTGCACTACATCAGGTAATTTAAAGGTTGGTAAATGATGTTTAGTAACTACCTTTGTGTGCAGTCTGTCAGTGATAGTCTTCTGAATTTGGTAAGCACATGTTGAAGGATCTCTAAATTGAGTTATCAGAGGCTTCTCTTCAATATTAAAGTCTCCTTGCACAACTGTGTTGCCTTCCAGCAACACCATCTTGAAGTCAGTCTTTGTATTGTCCTCTGGTTTCTTCTTGGTAGCTGGTCTTTTAACACCAGAAGTTCTAACTACTGAAGTTGATACTTCAGAAGTTTTGAACTTCTCTGGATTAGAAGCCTTGGCAGCCTTGTACTTCTTGTATGTGTCTAGTAGTCTATCTTCTTTCCATCTTGACACAGAGGCTTTTAACCATAGTCATTTGCTACCAGTTCTTCAATCATCTCAGCTCTCTTGGCTTTTCCATCTTTGTTTGTTGCAAGTTTGTCAGCAACAAGTTGAGCTCTTTTAGTCAGCTCATCCATTGAGAGCCCTTTGAGTGAATAGGCTTTTGTTTTGCTGTTCTTTGTTATAAAAGACACCAGTTGTTGTCTTTTGTCTTCTTCAGCAACTCTCTCTGTTTCAGCTTGCCTATTCAACTCTGCTTCATAATCTTGAAGCTTTTTATTTAAGCTTAGGTCTTCCCTTGCCTCCAAGTTATTCCAGATCTCTTCTTCCTTAGCCTTTCTTTGGGCTGCAATTAAACTCTTCTCAAGTAGTTCTTTAGACATTGATAGTGGAGAAGGGCTCAGCACAGTCATTGTTGTAGTTGTTGTAGGCCTTGGAATAGGAGTTGGTTGTTGTTGTTCAGTTGTTTTGGAAGGCTCTTCAGCGGTTTGTATGTTGGAAGTGTTAACTGCTGAAGTGTTGACAGATGTGTCAACTACTGAAGGACTGTCTTCAGTACTTTCTGAATCATTAGAGGTTCCTTCAGCAGTTTCTTCATTATGCCCTTGGGAAGGTTCAGCTTCAACTTCAGTTTCAGAGACAAGCCTTTGTTGATCTTTTTTTTTTGTTTTTGGGCTTTCTCTGCTTCCAGTGACTCCTTAGGTTCCTTAATCTTGTCCCCCTTTTTGGCTTCATCCACTTCTGGAAGCCTGCTAGGTTGGGAAGTTCTACCAGTGAGTTCAGCAAGCTGTCATGAGTTGTTGTCTATTTTGTTGGACAGCTCACCAAGTTTTTTGTTGATCACCTCAAACTGAGCTTTGGTTGACAACTCCAAAGTAGTTGTGAAAGTTTTGAGGTGATTTGCAATTAGGGTGTTCATCAACTGGTATAGGGGACCATTTGGGCTGCATAGTTGGTTCAAGTCTATGCTGGATGACCCAGGGAATTGGGTAGGCATTTTCAGTGAGGGGTGTGTTTTTGGGTGATCTTCATGTTGTATAGAAGATGCCACTTTAGGGGAATCAGGGATCAAGTGGACTTTAGCCTGATCTGGTGTGACCAGCTCTTTGAGCTTAGAGACACCAGGTGCAGGACCTTCACTAGCAGCCGTCAATTCAATTTTGGTGGAGTGTGAATCATCATCCAAATCAATGGAATCATCTGAATCCCTGCTTACTTCCTCAATGAGGACAGTATCAGTTACATCATGAGCTGGGCCCAACCCAGTTGTCTCATGTACCTCTTGTTCTTGGTTCAGAGGATTTCCTACCTCAGACATTAAGCCTTCATCAGTAGTTGCCACAAGTGAGGTCTTAGAAATGTTACTTCTATCCTCAGATCCACCACTGGGTGGTATATGAGTAGTAGCAGCCTTAAATGTACCAAGAGTTTCTAAGTTTGGGCTTAGAGACCCTGGTTCATCCTCATCTCTTGGGTTAGGGCTATGGACATCCACATCCATGTCAAGTTCTGAAGGTATGTCCCCTGTTTGATGTGGTAGTTGGGGACTGACATGTTCTGATGGGATGTTCTCTTTTAGCCCAGAGAGAAGTTAGGCAATTTCAAGGGCTTTAGGTTCAGAAAGTTGTGGTGCTGGTTCAGCAGCAGTTTCAAAAGAAGAGTCTATGGGGATTGTTTTCTTAAATTTCTTTCTTTTGAATAAAATGGTGATTGGTGCTCTAGTGGGGGTTTGAGATGGATGAGATTGAGAGGATGTTTCAGTCACATCTTTATCAAGTGCAGATTGCACATTAGCAAGTTTAGGCATCTCAACTTCCTGAACTGCCTTTCTTTTCAGGCTGGTGGGTTTTTGTTTTTGCTGTTTTGGTTTCTTGGCCTTTTTGGGTGAAGGTTTGGAAGATGAGGGTTCCTTGGGGACTGTTGTTTGTTCCTCTTGGTCATCTTCTGGCCAGGTGGCCGGTTTATTGTGCCTAGAGTATGCTTGTGAGGTTAAAGGGTTTAAAACAGTTGTTTTACCCACAAGCACCTCTTCTCCAAGTTCCTTTATTATGCATTGCATAATAAATCTTAGATACAACAAAAACTTCTTTTTAGAATTGAGATGATGTAACACTAACTCATTAAAGAAAAAGTCTGATGCCCTGAATTTTGTTTCATTCACAATGGAATGAAAAATAGGTTGAAAAGTGGAGGGCATCTGATCATATGATCCAGTTTTTGGACTCAAACACATTATTATATAGTGAAACAAAAGTTTGTACTTAGGTTCAAAATATTTCTTAAAAATAGTAGCATGTGAGAGAATACCTTGGTAGCCACACTCTGTCATCGTTAGATGAATTTCAGAGTTTGGAAATTGATCTGGGGCACCAACATCATCTAGACCCAGTCTAATTCCCAAAGTTTCGGGTGTGATTGCCATTCTTCTCCCTTGGATGGTTGAATTGAGGGAGATCACCTTATCATTTACTGTCACCGTCTCCGCATTTACCTAGAACTCATTAAGAGTTTCAGTGTGGATTGGAGGATCAATGGTGAGGGCAGTAAAGTATTGGGATTTAACGACTAAATCAATGATTTCGTCGTATTGGGACCAGGCTTCATGTTTCTCGAAGTAGCCTCTATGATTGTGTCCCTGTTTCAGTATTAGAGCCATGTGGGTTGTGTGTGTGTGGATCGAACAGTGTTTTTGCAGGTTCAGGGTTTGAGAGCTTTTTGAGAGAGAAGGAGGGAATTTTTGCTTTTTGAATGGATAAGTGTTGGAATAGGTGTTTATCAGAAGTTTGTAACCGCCCTAGGTCAAACTTCTGAAGAGGGAAATGTCTGATTTGCCCTTAATGACAAAATTCCTGATGAAGAACAATTGTCATCAGTAGTTCCCATTTTCTCTTCAGTAGTTTGTTAACAATTGATGAGAATGTTTATAAACACTTTATTCATAACTTCTGAAGATTATTTTATCAGAAGTTAATCATTTTTCAGAAAATATTCCCATACTGATGTTTTTTGTTCATCAGTAGTTTCTCTCTTTTTGTTTTTCAGAAGTTTTGGTCTAAACAGATGAAAGTGAAAAATAAAATATGTGCAGGAAAAGTAAAAGAACACTTACAAATTTAGCATCCCAAGCATGGATACTAACTTCTGAAATGTTGATGTGTCAAGGGGTTTTGTGAATATGTCAGCTATCTGATTAGCTGTTGTGACATGCTTCACTTCAATCTTGCCTTTTTCATAGCAATCCCTTATGAAATGATACCTGATTTCAATATGTTTAGTTTTTGAGAACTGAACAGGATTTTGAATGATGCTAATGGCAGATTTGCTGTCTACAAGCAATGGTGTCTTGGTCTCTTTGATTCCATAATCAAGAAGTTGATATTGGAGCCATTGTATCTGTGATGTACAACTTGCAGCTACAATGTATTCAACTTCAGCAGTTGAAGTTGCAACAGATGTTTGCTTCTTTGATTTCCAGGACACTAGACAGTTTCCCAAGAATTGACAACCACCAGATGTTGATTTTCTTGACATTTTGCACCCTGCATAGTCACTATCTGAAAAAGATGATAACTTGGTATTGCTTGAAGCAGGATACCAAATTCCAAGTGTAGGAGTTCCTTTCAGATATTTGAAGATTCTTTTGACTGCAATGAGGTGTGATTCCCTAGGAGCTGATTGATATCTAGCACAGACACATGTTGAAAACATAATATTTGGTCTAGAGGCAGTTAGATACAAAAGGGAACCTATCATACATCTATACATGGTTTGATCAACCTGTTTTCCTTGGTCATCTGGTTCAACTTGTGTGGTAGGTGTCATGGGAGTGGAACATGATTTACAGTCTTGTAAAAAAATTTGTTCAATAATTCTTTAACATATTTTGATTGATGTATAAAAGTTCCATTAGTTTGTTGTTTAATTGCAGTCCTAAAAAGTACTGCAGTTCTCCCATTGTACTCATCTCAAATTTTGATTGCATGAGTTTCTTAAATTCATCACACAATTTTGTGTTTGTTGAGCCAAATATGATATCATCAACATAAATTTGAACAAGTAAGACATGACTTCCAACATTCTTAATGAAAAGAGTTTTATCAATGGAGCCTCTTGTAAAGTTATTTTTGAGTAAAAAGTTGGAAAGTGTTTCATACCAGGCTCTTGGAGCCTGTTTGAGCCCATAAAGAGCTTTGTCAAGTTTGTACACCCACTCAGGATGAGAAGGATCCTCAAACCCAGGTGGCTGACAAACATACACTTCCTCTTTGATCTTTCCATACCAAAATGCACTCTTAACATGCATTTGAAAAACTTTTATTTTTTCGGAAATGGCATAGGCCAGAAATAACCTGATGGCCTCAAGCCTTGCAACTGGAGCAAAGGTCTCATCATAATCAATTCCCTCTTCTTGAGAGTAACCTTGTACCACCAGTCTTGCCTTGTTCTTAATGATCATACCAGCTTCATCTTGTTTGTTCCTAAAAACCCATCTTGTGCCAATTGGTAGCTTGTTTGGTGGTAAGGGACAGATTTCCCAAACCTGTTGCTTCTTGAATTGAAGCAGCTCATCTTGCATAGCTTCCACCCAATTGTTGTCTTTGAGGGCTTCTTGGTACTTCTTAGGTTCTAACTGAGAAATGAATGCTGAGAAGAAGCAAAAGTTGGAAAGCTAGTTTCTTGTGAGAACACCTGAAGCAATATCACCCATGATTTGTTCCAATGGATGATCTTTGTATTCAATCAGTTGTTGTAAACCACTAACAGGTGTAGGTGGCTCTTGTATTTCATCAAACAAACCACTGAGGTTTATAATGTCTGGTTCATCTGTTTGAGTGTCTTCAGTAGTTGTAGGTGCTGAAGCAGATGTTTGAGTTTGTACATCAGCAGTTGTTGAATCAGAAGTTTATGAAACTTCTGAAGGTTTGAAAGTTGACTTAATGACTGTTTGAGGATTCCATGGTGCTGGATCCTCATCATCAAACATTTGATCACCATAATAAGTAGGTTTAGATGAAGTAACAGTCTTTTCAGGTCCAAAGTGGAAGCTGTCAAGGTCAAAGAGTTCAGCAGGATGTGCTGGAATAAGAGTGTGTTTTGACTCATTGAACTTGACATTCAGTGTTTCTTCTACTATCTTGGTTCTCGAATTAAAAACCTTGTAGGCTTTTCTAGTGGAAGAATAACCAAGAAAGTAACCTGAATCAACTTTAGCAGCAAACTTTGAAATAGAGTCTTTAATGATTAGAATGAAACATTGACATCCAAAAGCACTAAAAAAGGAGATAAGGGGCTTTATGCCATGAAGAACTTCATAGGCAGTCTTGGAGTGTCTCTTGTTGACAAGGACTCTATTTTGAACATAACATGCAGTGTTAACTGCTTCAGCCCAGAAATACAATGGTAGGCCTGAATCAGCTAACATAGTTCTTGCTGCTTCAATTAATGTCCTGTTCTTCCTTTCTACCACACCATTTTGTTCAGGAGTTCTGGGAACACTGAATTGTCTAATAATCCCTTTAGACAAACAGAATTCATCCAGAGTTTTGTTCCTGAACTCTGTCCCATTATCACTTCTAATGGCTTTGACAGATAGAGAATATTGTTTCTCTACTTGTAGAATGAAGAACTTGATGATTTCAGCCGCCTCATCCTTGGAGAATAAGAAGAATACCATGTGAATCTTGAATAGTCATCAATGATGACCAAGCAGTACTTCTTCTTACCAAGGCTCATGATTTTTACAGGCCCAAATAAGTCCATATGGAGTAGTTGAAGACATGCAGATGTTTTTGATTCTTCAATAGACTTATAGGAGGACTTATGCTGCTTTCCCTTTAAACAGGATACACAGTGTTCTTGACACTGGTATACTTTCAAAGGTAGACCACTGACGAAGCCCATTTTTGTGACTTTATTTATGGTTTTAAAGTTCACATGGCCAAGTCTCCTGTGCCAGAGATCAGTCTCTGAAGTTGATGCCTTTGAGAAGAAACAGGCAGTGTTGTTCAGTACTTTGTCCTTTTCAATGTCCACTGCATAGACATTGCCACATCTTTTGGCTATCAACAAAATATGATCTTCAATGATCTTCTCTATCAACTTCTGGCCTTCTGGTGATATGATCTTGCTTGCTGTCTTTGTGAAAAAGGAAGAATATCCTTTATCACACATTTGAGACACACTTAGCAAGTTGTACTCAAGGTTTTTAACCAGATTGACCTTGTCAAACTGTATTTTGCCAGAGGAGACATTGCCATGTCCCAGCACATATCCCTTGGCATTGTTCCCAAAGGATACAGATCCTTCTCTTTGACTGATAAAATTGTTTATCAGGTATCTGCATCCTGTCATGTGCATTGAGCCTCCACTGTCCACATACCAAATGCTATTTAAGCCTCTGGAGACCCTCTGCACAAAGTAGCAAATTAGTTAGATTTAGGAACCCAAGTCAGTTTGGCTTTGGGTTTGCTCTTGAGAACATTAACAGTTTGTTCTTGACCAGGTTGAGGAATCCATGTCTTTTTGGCAATGGATTTTTCATTAAGAACAATGGTGGTATCCTTTTGAGGACCACCATCAACCCTGGTCATCAGTAGTTGTACCATGTTCATGAGATCTTTTATCTTAGCAATTTGTGAAACTACTGATGATGTAGGTCTAACTACTGAAAGAGAATTTTGAGAAAAAGATTTTTGTTGAGATTTCATCTTTTTGAGAAATGGTGTTTGCTGGTTGTTGTTTCCTGGGAGAAAAAGTTTCTTTAAAATCATTTTTGATTTGTTTTCCCACAACCAGTTGTGAAATTTTCTTGTTGTACTGAATTCCTTTTCTATATCTGCAAAATTCTGTCTTGTGGTTAAAAAGACCACAGATTTCACATTCTTTTGCCTTTTCTTTTTCATTTAAAGGCAAATTTCTGACTGTTTTGATTGGTTTTAGGTCATTAGTAGTTTTCAGGTACTCAACTCCTGATGTAGATGAAACTACTGATGGCATATAGTCAGATTTTATCAGTACCTTTGAAGAACTTTCTTTGTGAGATTTTAGAAAGTTTTCATGGAAAGATGTGCATTCTTTCTCTTCAGAAGTTTCACCTGAAACAATTTTTCTCCCATCTTCAGTAGTTTTGGGGGAAAAATCTGTTGGTGTTTCAATGTGATTGTACCCTATGCCAAACCTAACATTTGAAGCACTTTGTTTGTTTAGCAGCAGTTTGTACCCTTTAAAAGATTCTACACATTTTTCACAAGTAACATTGGTGTCAGCAAGCTCTTTTCTGACATTTCCTAGGTCATCTATCATGATTTTAAGTTGTGCTTGGGTTTCAATAGCATTGTTAGTTAATTTAGAGTTTTCTTTTGCTTTTGCAGCAAGTTTTCTTTCTAAATCACATTTCATCTGAGTGAATTTTCTCTCAGAGTCATTTGCTTTGCCTTGTAAGTGCACATTGGTCTCTCTTATGAGAGAAAAAGATTCTTTACATGAAGTTGAACAAAGTTTTGTTAAAGATTCTTTTGATACCTGAGACAGGGCAGATTTTGAGGTGCAGCCCTCAAATGCCATTAAGACATAATTCTTTATGCCATTATCAGGTTCTCCCCAGTTGATGTCAAACATTTTGTTGTCTGCATCAGGATTACACTCTGTAGTGTCAAAAGGAAGACTGCTCCAGTCAACATGCCCTGAGGTGAACAAGCTTTGTTGTGAGGGTTGCTGAGTCTGTGGAGGTTGTTGAGCAACTGGAATGGGAAGGACTGATTGATTGTTGGCTCTGTATCCGTTGAGCAGGCATCTATACATATTGTACTTGTGGCACATATTGGATTTGTGGAGCTTGTGCCTGTACAAAATGTGCACTCCCTTATGTTCCATTATTCCTATTATAACTAGGGTTATGCAGATTTCCAGACCGAGATTGGTTGTAGCTAGAGCTTCTACACTCTCTAGCAAAGTGTCCCAACTTCTGACACTTGTGACATCTAAGTTTAGATTTGTGAAAACCAATTTTTGTAGAACTGTTAAGTCTTGGAAATTTCCTCCCTGACCTTTTGTAAAATTTGTTTGTTTTAATACGTAACATGGCCAGTTGGTGTAAGATGTCCATTTCTACTAAGTCATCATTGCTGAATTTTTTAAATCATCCATGATAAAACACATGTTATCAACATTTTGACTGTTTTCTTCATTTTCATAACCTGGGAATGATCTTACAGATGAGATCCCCACAGTTATGTCAATGTGGTCAAAAGATCCAAAACTATTTGAACAAGTAGGTGAATCTTGTCCCAATAGTGCCGTACTACGTGGTAAATAGTCATCAGCAGTTTTACCAGAACTTTGCAACTTTTTCTTTTGATCAATTTCTCTTTTAAAAGTTAGTAATCTCCCATGTAATTTTGTAAGAGTGAGGGAGCTAACGTCTGGTGAGGATCTTAGGACTATAGAGTATGTTTCCCATTTTTAAGGTAAAGACCTTAAAAATCTATGAAGCATAGATACAGTTGTGTAGGTCTGACCATTTAATTTTAGCTCATATATTAATGAGGAGAATCTTTCAAATTGTTGAGTTAAAGTTTCCCCATTTATATGAGCAAAAGTTTCATATTGTTGAGCCAGGATTTCTTTGGTGTTGGCAATCACCTCTTCAGTTCCTCCAAACTGTTCTTTTAGGCAGTCCCAAAGCTCTTTGGCACTATCACAATGTAATAGTCCAGAGTAGATTTCATTTGGGAGTGCCATTGCCAACATAGAGAAAGCTTTAGCATCAAGCTCAAGTTTTAGGAAATCATCATCTGTATAGTCTTTTGGGTCTTTTGCTATTTCTTCTTTAGTTTCAAGATTGATATTCACTGGTTTGTGAGGACCATATATCACAGATTTCCAGCAACCAGTGTTGGTCTGTGATAATGTATGTGCCATTCTCCTTTGCCAGATATTGTATTCATTTCTTACTAGCATAGTAGGTTTATTGACAGAACCAGTATTATGAGGATCCATTTTAAAGAGTATTGATTTGTCAAATATCTCTTAAAGTGATGGATGTTGATAAAGTGAACTTTTAATCCTTTATTGAATATCAATATGAGCCTGTGTCTGATTCTCAATGTGTTAGATTGATATGTGATCAGATAAACCAGTGCTCTGATACCAATTGTTGGATCAATATTGCTCTTAATGTATTGCTTGCTAGTGAACACTTATGTGTTTAGCAAGCTCAATCAGATTTGCATAGTGGAATGATTAAGTAAAGCTACACTATCAACAGGAGTTATTACTCCCCCTGGATGTTTGAAAATCTAACAACAAGTTTATTGAGAATCTAAGTATTGAATGTGAATGATAATAAATACTCAAACAGATTCTCAATAAATGAAATGGAAAGAACAATAAGAACAATAATAAGCTTTGAAGGATTTCTGTATTAATCAAAATCAATGTCTAAAACAGAGGGATGAACCCATTTATTTATAGACTTTACATATGCATGAACCTTGCCAAAAAGCAAGTCAGAAACAAGTTGCAACAAGTTGCATTCTTGGAACTTGTACAAAAAGATAAAGTAATACTAAACTAATAAACTACTGAAACATAAGTCGGTGAAAAAGATTCTTTACAAGAGATGATGAATGATTCTTCAGTGAACTGTCTGGTTAGACTTCAGAACTTCTGATACTTCTTCTTCTTCAGTACTTGTTGAATCCTTCTTCAGTACTTTAGTCTTCTTTCTTCAGTAGTTCTATACTTAGGATATTTTGAAAGAAGTGAATTAGATTAAGGTTTACAAAAGTGGTTTCACCAATCCTTTTTGTCCTAACAATCTCCCCCTAGATTGATGAAGCCAAAACCTTTTATAACTCTTTATTGTCTTCTTCTATAATTCACAATCTTCCATATCTCCTTGAACATGGAATTCTTCAATTGATTAAGCTGTTCATCAGTGAGAGATCCCCTTTGAGGTTCCAGATGTTGAATTGTAAGCAAGTCCTGAGTTGATAGTTTCTTCAGTTCATTCATTGACTTGTAGGCCTTGCTTGTAAGATCTCTTCTTGTCACCAATACTGAGTTGTCATCAGTAAAGGACCATCTGATGATCAGCACTTTAGACTTGTCAATGTCTGAAGTTTAGGGAACCATGCTGGATCCCTAGGATGTTCCTGAGTGTTGGATATTTTCTATTTCTGTGACTCTTAGGTGGGATTCACTTCTGTCTTCTTGTTGCACTACATCAGGTAATTTAAAGGTTGGTAAATGATGTTTAGTAACTACCTTTGTGTGCAGTCTGTCAGTGATAGTCTTCTGAATTTGGTAAGCAAATGTTGAAGGATCCCTAAATTGAGTTATCAGAGGCTTCTCTTCAATATCAAAGTCTCCTTGCACAACTGTGTTGCCTTCCAGCAACACCATCTTGAAGTCAGTCTTTGTATTGTCCTCTGGTTTCTTCTTGGTAGCTGGTCTTTTAACACCAGAAGTTCTAACTACTGAAGTTGATACTTCAGAAGTTTTGAACTTCTCTAGATTAGAAGCCTTGGCAGCCTTGTACTTCTTGTATGTGTCTAGTAGTCTATCTTCTTTCCATCTTGACACAGAGGCTTTTGAACCATAGTCATTTGCTACCAGTTCTTCAATCATCTCAGCTCTCTTGGCTTTTCCATCTTTGTTTGTTGCAAGTTTGTCAGCAACAAGTTGAGCACTTTTAGTCAGCTCATCCATTGAGAGCCCTTTGAGTGAATAGGCTTTTGTTTTGCTGTTCTTTGTTATAAAAGACACCAGTTGTTGTCTTTTGTCTTCTTCAGCAACTCTCTCTGTTTCAGCCTGCCTATTCAACTCTGCTTCATAAGCTTGAAGCTTTTCATTTAAGCTTAGATCTTCCCTTGCCTCCAAGTTATTCCAGATCTCTTCTTCCTTAGCCTTTCTTTGGGCTGCAATCAAACTCTTCTCAAGTAGTTCTTTGGACATTGATAGTGGAGAAGGGCTCAGCACAGTCATTGTTGTAGTTGTTGTAGGCCTTGGAATAGGAGTTGGTTGTTGTTGTTCAGTTGTTTTGGAAGGCTCTTCAGCGGTTTGTATGTTGGAAGTGTTAACTGCTGAAGTGTTGACAGATGTGTCAACTACTGAAGGATTGTCTTCAGTACTTTCTGAATCATTAGAGGTTCCTTCAGCAGTTTCTTCATTATGCCCTTGGGAAGGTTCAGCTTCAACTTCAGTTTCAGAGACAAGCCTTTGTTGATCTTTTTTTTTGTTTTTGGGCTTTCTCTGCTTCCAGTGACTCCTTAGGTTCCTTAATCTTGTCCCCCTTTTTGGCTTCATCCACTTCTGGAAGCCTGCTAGGTTTGGAAGTTCTACCAGTGAGTTCAGCAAGCTGTTTTGAGTTGTTGTCTATTTTGTTGGACAGCTCACCAAGTTTTTTGTTGATCACCTCAAACTGAGCTTTGGTTGACAACTCCAGAGTAGTTGTGTAAGTTTTGAGGTGATTTGCAATTAGGGTGTTCATCAACTGGTATAGGGGACCATTTGGGCTGCTTAGTTGGTTCAAGTCTATGCTGGATGACCCAGGGAATTGGGTAGGCATTTTCAGTGAGGGGTGTGTTTTTGGGTGATCTTCATGTTGTACAGAAGATGCCACTTTAGGGGAATCAGGGATCAAGTGGACTTTAGCCTGATCTGGTGTGACCAGCTCTTTGAGCTTAGAGACACCAGGTGCAGGACCTTCACTAGCAGCAGTCAATTCAATTTTGGTGGAGTGTGAATCATCATCCAAATCAATGGAATCATCTGAATCCCTGCTTACTTCCTCAATGAGGACAGTATCAGTTACATCATGAGCTGGGCCCAACCCAGTTGTCTCATGTACCTCTTGTTCTTGGTTCAGAGGATTTCCTACCTCAGACATTAAGCCTTCATCAGTAGTTGCCACAAGTGAGGTCTTAGAAATGTTACTTCTATCCTCAGATCCACCACTGGGTGGTATATGAGTAGTAGCAGCCTTAAATGTACCTAGAGTTTCTAAGTTTGGGCTTAGAGACCCTGGTTCATCCTCATCTCTTGGGTTAGGGCTATGGACATCCACATCCACATCCATGTCAAGTTCTGAAGGTATGTCCCCTGTTTGATGTGGTTGTTGGGGACTGACATGTTCTGATGGGATGTTCTCTTTTAGCCTAGAGAGAAGTTTGGCAATTTCAAGGGCTTTAGGTTCAGAAAGTTGTGGTGCTGGTTCAGCAGCAGTTTCAAAAGAAGAGTCTATGGGGATTGTTTTCTTAAATTTCTTTCTTTTGAATAAAATGGTGATTGGTGCTCTAGTGGGGGTTTGAGATGGATGAGATTGAGAGGATGTTTCAGTCACATCTTTATCAAGTGCAGATTGCACATTAGCAAGTTTAGGCATCTCAACTTCCTGAACTGCCTTTCTTTTCAGGCTGGTGGGTTTTTGTTTTTGCTGTTTTGGTTTCTTGGCCTTTTTGGGTGAAGGTTTGGAAGATGAGGGTTCCTTGGGGACTGTTGTTTGTTCCTCTTGGTCATCTTCTGGCCAGGTGGCCGGTTTATTGTGCCTAGAGTATGCTTGTGAGGTTAAAGGGTTTAAAACAGTTGTTTTACCCACAAGCACCTCTTCTCCAAGTTCCTTTATTATGCATTGCATAATAAATCTTAGATACAACAAAAACTTCTTTTTAGAATTGAGATGATGTAACACCAACTCATTAAAGAAAAAGTCTGATGCCCTGAATTTTGTTTCATTCACAATGGAATGAAAAATAGGTTGAAAAGTGGAGGGCATCTGATCATATGATCCAGTTTTTGGACTCAAACACATTATTATATAGTGAAACAAAAGTTTGTACTTAGGTTCAAAATATTTCTTAAAAATAGTAGCATGTGAGAGAATACCTTGGTAGCCACACTCTGTCATCGTTAGATGAATTTCAGAGTTTGGAAATTGATCTGGGGCACCAACATCATCTAGACCCAGTCTAATTCCCAAAGTTTCGGGTGTGATTGCCATTCTTCTCCCTTGGATGGTTGAATTGAGGGAGATCACCTTATCATTTACTGTCACCGTCTCCGCATTTGCCCAGAACTCATTAAGAGTTTCAGTGTGGATTGGAGGATCAATGGTGAGGGCAGTAAAGTATTGGTATTTAACGACTAAATCAATGATTTCGTCGTATTGGGACCAGGCTTCATGTTTCTCGAAGTAGCCTCTTTGATTGTGTCCCTGTTTCAGTATTAGAGCCATGTGGGTTGTGTGTGTGTGGATCGAACAGTGTTTTTGCAGGTTCAGGGTTTGAGAGCTTTTTGAGAGAGAAGGAGGGAATTTTTGCTTTTTGAATGGATAAGTGTTGGAAAAGGTGTTTATCAGAAGTTTGTAACCGCCCTAGGTCAAACTTCTGAAGTGGGAAATGTATGATTTGCCCTTAATGACAAAACTGCTGATGAAGAACAATTGTCATCAGTAGTTCCCATTTTCTCTTCAGTAGTTTGTTAACAACTGATGAGAATGTTTATAAACACTTTATTCATAACTTCTGAAGATTATTTTATCAGAAGTTAATCATTTTTCAGAAAATATTCCCATACTGATGTTTTTTGTTCATCAGTAGTTTCTCTCTTTTTGTTTTTCAGAAGTTTTGGTCTAAACAGATGTAAGTGAAAAATAAAATATGTGCAGGAAAAGTAAAAGAACACTTACAAATTTAGCATCCCAAGCATGGATACTAACTTCTGAAATGTTGATGTGTCAAGGGGTTTTGTGAATATGTCAGCTATCTGATTAGCTGTTGTGACATGCTTCACTTCAATCTTGCCTTTTTCATAGCAATCCCTTATGAAATGATACCTGAATTCAATATGTTTAGTTTTTGAGAACTGAACAGGATTTTGAATGATGCTAATGGCAGATTTGCTGTCTACAAGCAATGGTGTCTTGGTCTCTTTGATTCCATAATCAAGAAGTTGATATTGGAGCCATTGTATCTGTGATGTACAACTTGCAGCTACAATGTATTCAACTTTAGCAGTTGAAGTTGCAACAGATGTTTGCTTCTTTGATTTCCAGGTCACTAGACAGTTTCCCAAGAATTGACAACCACCAGATGTTGATTTTCTTGACATTTTGCACCCTGCGTAGTCACTATCTGAAAAAGATGATAACTTGGTATTGCTTGAAGCAGGATACCAAATTCCAAGTGTAGGAGTTCCTTTCAGATATTTGAAGATTCTTTTGACTACAATGAGGTGTGATTCCCTAGGAGCTGATTGATATCTAGCACAGACACATGTTGAAAACATAATATCTGGTCTAGAGGCAGTTAGATACAAAAGGGAACCTATCATACATCTATACATGGTTTGATCAACCTGTTTTCCTTGGTCATCTGGTTCAACTTGTGTGGTAGGTGTCATGGGAGTGGAACATGATTTACAGTCTTGTAAAAAAATTTGTTCAATAATTCTTTAACATATTTTGATTGATGTATAAAAGTTCCATTAGTTTATTGTTTAATCTGCAGTCCTAAAAAGTACTGCAGTTCTCCCATTGTACTCATCTCAAATTTTGATTGCATTAGTTTCTTAAATTCATCACACAATTTTGTGTTTGTTGAGCCAAATATGATATCATCAACATAAATTTGAACAAGTAAGACATGACTTCCAACATTCTTAATGAAAAGAGTTTTATCAATGGAGCCTCTTGTAAAGTTATTTTTGAGTAAAAAGTTGGAAAGTGTTTGAGCCCATAAAGAGCTTTGTCAAGTTTGTACACCCACTCAGGATGAGAAGGATCCTCAAACCCAGGTGGCTGACAAACATACACTTCCTCTTTGAACTTTCCATACCAAAATGCACTCTTAACATCCATTTGAAAAACTTTTATTTTGTCGGAAATGGCATAGGCCAGAAATAACCTGATGGCCTCAAGCCTTGCAACTGGAGCAAAGGTCTCATCATAATCAATTCCCTCTTCTTGAGAGTAACCTTGTACCACCAGTCTTGCCTTGTTCTTAATGATCATACCAGCATCATCTTGTTTGTTCCTAAAAACCCATCTTGTGCCAATTGGTAGCTTGTTTAGTGGTAAGGGACAGATTTCCCAAACCTGTTGCTTCTTGAATTGAAGCAGCTCATCTTGCATAGCTTCCACCCAATTGTTGTCTTTGAGGGCTTCTTGGTACTTCTTAGGTTCTAACTGAGAAATGAATGCTGAGAAGAAGCAAAAGTTGGAAAGCTAGTTTCTTGTGAGAACACCTGAAGCAATATCACCCATGATTTGTTCCAATGGATGATCTTTGTATTCAATCAGTTGTTGTAAACCACTAACAGGTGTAGGTGGCTCTTGTATTTCATCAAACAAACCACTGAGGTTTATAATGTCTGGTTCATCTGTTTGAGTGTCTTCAGTAGTTGTAGGTGCTGAAGCAGATGTTTGAGTTTGTACATCAGCAGTTGTTGAATCAGAAGTTTATGAAACTTCTGAAGGTTTGAAAGTTGACTTAATGACTGTTTGAGGATTCCATGGTGCTGGATCCTCATCATCAAACCTTTGATCACCATAATAAGTAGGTTTAGATGATGTAACAGTCATTTTAGGTCCAAAGTGGAAGCTGTCAAGGTCAAAGAGTTCAGCAGGATGTGTTGGAATAAGAGTGTGTTTTGACTCATTGAACTTGACATTCAGTGTTTCTTCTACTATCTTGGTTCTTGAATTAAAAACCTTGTAGGCTTTTCTAGTGGAAGAATAACCAAGAAAGTAACCTGAATCAACTTTAGCAGCAAACTTTGAAATAGAGTCTTTAATGTTTAGAATGAAACATTGACATCCAAAAGCCCTGAAAAAGGAGATAAGGGGCTTTATGCCATGAAGAACTTCATAGGCAGTCTTGGAGTGTCTCTTGTTGACAAGGACTCTATTTTGAACATAACATGCAGTGTTAACTGCTTCAGCCCAGAAATACAATGGTAGGCCTGAATCAGCTAACATAGTTCTTGCTGCTTCAATTAATGTCCTGTTCTTCCTTTCTACCACACCATTTTGTTCAGGAGTTCTGGGAACACTGAATTGTCTAATAATCCCTTTAGACAAACAGAATTCATCCATAGTTTTGTTCCTGAACTCTGTCCCATTATCACTTCTAATGGCTTTGACAGATAGAGAATATTGTTTCTCTACTTGTAGAATGAAGAACTTGATGATTTCAGCCGCCTCATCCTTGGAGAATAAGAAGAATACCCATGTGAATCTTGAATAGTCATCAATGATGACCAAGCAGTACTTCTTCTTACCAAGGCTCATGGTTTTTACAGGCCCAAATAAGTCCATATGGAGTAGTTGAAGACATGCATTTGTTTTTGATTCTTCAATAGACTTATAGGAGGACTTATGCTGCTTTTCCTTTAAACAGGATACACAGTGTTCTTGACACTGGTATACTTTCAAAGGTAGACCTCTGACGAAGCCCATTTTTGTGACTTTATTTATGGTTTTAAAGTTCACATGGCCAAGTCTCCTGTGCCAGAGATCAGTCTCTGAAGTTGATGCCTTTGAGAAGAAACAGGCAGTGTTGTTCAGTACTTTGTCCTTTTCAATGTCCACTGCATAGACATTGCCACATCTTTTGGCTATCAACAAAGTATGATCTTCAATGATCTTCTCTATCAACTTCTGGCCTTCTGGTGATATGATCTTGCTTGCTGTCTTTGTGAAAAAGGAAGAATATCCTTTATCACACATTTGAGACACACTTAGCAAGTTGTACTCAAGGTTTTTAACCAGATTGACCTTGTCAAACTGTATTTTGCCAGAGGAGACATTGCCATGTCCCAGCACATATCCCTTGGCATTGTTCCCAAAGGATACAGATCCTTCTCTTTGACTGATAAAATTGTTTATCAGGTATCTGCATCCTGTCATGTGCATTGAGCCTCCACTGTCCACATACCAAATGCTATTTAAGCCTCTGGAGACCCTCTGCACAAAGTAGCAAATTAGTTAGATTTAGGAACCCAAGCCAGTTTGGCTTTGGGTTTGCTCTTGAGAACATTAACAGTTTGTTCTTGACCAGGTTGAGGAATCCATGTCTTTTTGGCAATGGATTTTTCATTAAGAACAATGGTGGTATCCTTTTGAGGACCACCATCAACCCTGGTCATCAGTAGTTGTACCCTGTTCATGAGATCTTTTATCTTAGCAGTTTGTGAAACTGCTGATGATGTAGGTCTAACTACTGAAAGAGAATTTTGAGAAAAAGATTTTTGTTGAGATTTCATCTTTTTGAGAAAAGGTGTTTGCTGGTTGTTGTTTCCTGGGAGAAAAAGTTTCTTTAAAATCATTTTTGATTTGTTTTCCCACAACCAGTTGTGAAATTTTCTTGTTGTACTGAATTCCTTTTCTATATCTGCAAAATTCTGTCTTGTGGTTAAAAAGACCACAGATTTCACATTCTTTTGCCTTTTCTTTTTCATTTAAAGGCAAATTTCTGACTGTTTTGATTGGTTTTAGGTCATTAGTAGTTTTCAGGTACTCAACTCCTGATGTAGATGAAACTACTTATGGCTTATAGTCAGATTTTATTAGTACCTTTGAAGAACTTTCTTTGTGAGATTTTAGAAAGTTTTCATGGAAAGATGTGCATTCTTTCTCTTCAGAAGTTTCACCTGAAACAATTTTTCTCCCATCATCAGTAGTTTTGGGGGAAAAATCTGTTGGTGTTTCAGTGTGATTGTACCCTATGCCAAACCTAACATTTGAAGCACTTTGTTTGTTTAGCAACAGTTTGTACCCTTAAAAAGATTCTACACATTTTTCGCAAGTAACATTGGTGTCAGCAAGCTCTTTTCTGACATTTCCTAGGTCATCTATCATGATTTTAAGTTGTGCTTGGGTTTCAATAGCATTGTTAGTTAATTTAGAGTTTTCTTTTGCTTTTGCAGCAAGTTTTCTTTCTAAATCACATTTCATCTGAGTGAATTTTCTCTCAGAGTCATTTGCTTTGCCTTGTAAGTGCACATTGGTCTCTCTTATGAGAGCAAAAGATTCTTTACATGAAGTTGAATAAAGTTTTGTTAAAGATTCTTTTGATACATGAGACAGGGCAGATTTTGAGGTGCAGCCCTCAAATGCCATTAAGACATAATTCTTTATGCCATTATCAGGTTCTCCCCAGTTGATGTCAAACATTTTGTTGTCTGCATCAGGATTACACTCTGTAGTGTCAAAAGGAAGACTGCTCCAGTCAACATGCCCTGAGGTGAACAAGCTTTGTTGTGAGGGTTGCTGAGTCTGTGGAGGTTGTTGAGCAGCTGGAATGGGAGGGACTGATTGATTGTTGGCTCTGCATCCGTTGAGCAGGCATCTATACATATTGTACTTGTGGCACATATTGGATTTGTGGAGCTTGTGCCTGTACAAAATGTGCACTCCCTTGTGTTCCATTATTCCTATTATAACTAGGGTTATGCAGATTTCCAGACTGAGATTGGTTGTAGCTAGAGCTTCTACACTCTCTAGCAAAGTGTCCCAACTTCTGACACTTGTGACATCTAAGTTTAGATTTGTCAAAACCAATTTTTGTAGACTGTTTTCTTCATTTTCATAACCTGGGAATGATCTTTCAGATGAGATCCCCGCAGTTATGTCAATGTGGTCAAAAGATCCAAAACTATTTGAACAAGTAGGTGAATCTTGTCCCAATAGTGCCGTACTACGTGGTAAATGGTCATCAGCAGTTTTACCAGAACTTTGCAACTTTTTCTTTTGATCAATTTCTCTTTTAAAAGTTAGTAATCTCCCATGTAATTTTGTAAGAGTGAGGGAGCTAAAGTCTGGTGAGGATCTTAGGACTATAGAGTATGTTTCCCATTTTGAAGGTAAAGACCTTAAAAATCTATGAAGCATAGATACAGTTGTGTAGGTCTGACCATTTAATTTTAGCTCAGATATTAATGAGGAGAATCTTTAAAATTGTTGAGTTAAAGTTTCCCCATTTATATGAGCAAAAGTTTCATATTGTTGAGCCAGGATTTCTCTGGTGTTGGCAATCACCTCTTCAGTTCCTCCAAACTGTTCTTTTAGGCAGTCCAAAGCTCTTTGGCACTATCACAATGTAATAGTCTAGAGTAGATTTCATTTGGGAGTGCCATTGCCAACATAGAGAAAGCTTTAGCATCAAGCTCAAGTTTTAGGAAATCATCATCTGTATAGTCTTTTGGGTCTTTTGCTATTTCTTCTTTAGTTTCAAGATTGATATTCACTGGGTTGTAAGGACCATATATCACAGATTTCCAGCAACCAGTGTTGGTCTGTGATAATGTATGTGCCATTCTCCTTTGCCAGATATTGTATTCATTTCTTACTAGCATAGTAGGTTTATTGACAGAACCAGTATTATGAGGATCCATTTTAAAGAGTATTGATTTGTCAAATATCTCTTAAAGTGATGGATGTTGATAAAGTGAACTTTTAATCCTTTATTGAATATCAATATGAGCCTGTGTCTGATTCTCAATGTGTTAGATTGATATGTGATCAGATAAACCAGTGCTCTGATACCAATTGTTGGATTGCTCTTGATGTATTGCTTGCTAGTGAACACTTATGTGTTTAGCAAGCTCAATCAGATTTGCATAGTGGAATGATTAAGTAAAGCTACACTATCAACAGGAGTTATTACTCCCCCTGGATGTTTGAAAATCTAACAACAAGTTTATTGAGAATCTAAGTATTGAATGTGAATGATAATAAATACTCAAACAGATTCTCAATAAATGAAATGGAAAGAACAATAAGAACAATAATAAGCTTTGAAGGATTTCTGTATTAATCAAAATCAATGTCTAAAACAGAGGGATGAACCCATTTATTTATAGACTTTACATATGCATGAACCTTGCCAAAAAGCAAGTCAGAAACAAGTTGCAACAAGTTGCATTCTTGGAACTTGTACAAAAAGATAAAGTAATACTAAACTAATAAACTACTGAAACATAAGTCGGTGAAAAAGATTCTTTACAAGAGATGATGAATGATTCTTCAGTGAACTGTCTGGTTAGACTTCAGAACTTCTGATACTTCTTCTTCTTCAGTACTTGTTGAATCCTTCTCCAGTACTTTAGTCTTCTTTCTTCAGTAGTTCTATACTTAGGATATTTTGAAAGAAGTGAATTAGATTAAGGTTTACAAAAGTGGTTTCACCAATCCTTTTTGTCCTAACAATCTCCCCCTAGATTGATGAAGCCAAAACCTTTTATAACTCTTTATTGTCTTCTTCTATCATTCACAATCTTCCATATCTCCTTGAACATGGAATTCTTCAATTGATTAAGCTGTTCATCAGTGAGAGATCCCCTTTGAGGTTCCAGATGTTGAATTGTAAGCAAGTCCTGAGTTGATAGTTTCTTCAGTTCATTCATTGATTTGTAGGCCTTGCTTGTAAGATCTCTTCTTGTCACCAATACTGAGTTGTCATCAGTAAAGGACCATCTGATGATCAGCACTTTAGACTTGTCAAAGTCTGAAGTTTAGGGAACCATGCTGGATCCCTAGGATGTTCCTGAGTGTTGGATATTTTCTATTTCTGTGACTCTCAGGTGGGATTCACTTCTGTCTTCTTGTTGCACTACATCAGGTAATTTAAAGGTTGGTAAATGATGTTCAGTAACTACCTTTGTGTGCAGTCTGTCAGTGATAGTCTTCTGAATTTGGTAAGCAAATGTTGAAGGATCCCTAAATTGAGTTATCAGAGGCTTCTCTTCATTATCAAAGTCTCCTTGCACAACTGTGTTGCCTTCAAGCAACACTATCTTGAAGTCAGTCTTTGTATTGTCCTCTGGTTTCTTCTTGGTAGCTGGTCTTTTAAGACCAGAAGTTCTAACTACTGAAGTTGATACTTCAGAAGTTTTGAACTTCTCTGGATTAGAAGCCTTGGTAGCCTTGTACTTCTTGTATGTGTCTAGTACTCTATCTTCTTTCCATCTTGACACAGAGGCTTTTGAACCATAGTCATTTGCTACCAGTTCTTCAATCATCTCAGCTCTCTTGGCTTTTCCATCTTTGTTTGTTGCAAGTTTGTCAGCAACAAGTTGAGCTCTTTTAGTCAGCTCATCCATTGAGAGCCCTTTGAGTGAATAGGCTTTTGTTTTGCTGTTCTTTGTTATAAAAGACACCAGTTGTTGTCTTTTGTCTTCTTTAGCAACTCTCTCTATTTCAGCTTGCCTATTTAACTCTGCTTCATAAGCTTGAAGCTTTTCATTTAAGCTTAGATCTTCCCTTGCCTCCAAGTTATTCCAGATCTCTTCTTCCTTAGCCTTTCTTTGGGCTGCAATCAAACTCTTCTCAAGTAGTTCTTTGGACATTGATAGTGGAGAAGGGCTCAGCACAGTCATTGTTGTAGTTGTTGTAGGCCTTGGAATAGGAGTTGGTTGTTGTTGTTTAGTTGTTTTGGAAGGCTCTTCAGCGGTTTGTATGTTGGAAGTGTTAACTGTTGAAGTGTTGACAGATATTGTAACCTCACGAATTTTCCCATTTATTTTGCATTAAAGTATTTCCCAATCCATGATATAAAGTCTAATTTATTTCTAAGTATTCTTATCTTTATCCGTGCACTTTATTTTTCTAAGTTCCTTTTATCATTGTACTTAAAAAAAAAATCTTCAATCATGACATATGTCCTATCCTAATTCTATTTATAAAATCGTCATTTTATAAGACGGTGTTTTTTATTTTATAATTCAAACTAATGATTTTTTTTTTATTTATTACTTAAATAAAGCCTTGAGTCAAATAGTCAAAGTCCTGGTCAAAGTCCTAGTCAAAGTCTTAGTCAAACAGTCAAAGTCCTAGTCAAATAGTCAATTCATCATAAAACCTTACTTTATGGTGTTGACCAATTTTAATGGCTAATTGAATCCAAAACTAGTATAAAAACCCACTTATGAACCATTACACTTGCCACCTCTAAATCGATTGTTTCAATCCGATTAAACTTCCCCTCATACTTTTCTTCTATAGTCTATTACTTCTACAATTGAAGCTTTGATTATAAGCTCTTGTAATTGGCAACTTTGGGGCTACACATATTCTATTGCTCAAGACTTAATACTATACTAAGGTGAGTTTACGTAACCATGTTTATGCAATTCTTCATACTTGCAACATTATACTTAAGCAATTCTACATGCATGTCTAGTTGTAAACTTTAATGCCTCATAATTAGACAACAACAATAGTTTCAACGAGTTTCAACATTACATAATCATTAGCTATGGCCAAGCCGGCGATACTCAATAATAGATCTATTGGATTGACAATCCCACCCGGATACGTGTACCTCCTACATAGGTAGCGTGGGTGATTGTTATCGTTCCAACTTATTATTAAGGTGGCCCGTGGATGACGGGATGGACCTAAACTAGTCGGAGGTTTGATTATGTCGATTCAACATATTATGTTTATTCATGTAGACTTAAACTTACGATAGACATATGAATTGCTAAACTTTTATACTTAAACTATTTGCTTGACATGGCTTATGTATTCTCACCAACTTCTAGTTGACTCCCCCATTTTTCCAAACTCAACAGGAAATACTGATGCTTGAAGTCTAGAGCTAGCATGAAGAGATATTTGAAGCTTTGTTTGATTATTTGATGTAGACTTTAATGTAATACAATATTGTGATGAAATAAAGGATTATTTAAACTTGTGTACTACCATGAGCTACTGAACAATCATTCATACGTGGCACCTCGATGTTTCCGCCATCGGTTGGGGTGTTACAGATTGGTATCAGAGCCATGGTTATAGGGAATCAGGTTATTAGAAAAATAATCTAGTCTATAACCATAGGATTTTAACTAGTACTTGCTCCTTTTACTTGCAACCTTACTTGTTTCTATTCTCTATCCTACTTCTTATCCTTACTTTAGACCCTACAAGAAGAGTGCTCTCCATCACTGGATCTACTCTTAGACTAATAGGACAAATCCTCAGGTTTAGCCTGAACCACCTTGAAGATCTCGTCGAAGTTCTAGATTTTAATAACGAACACGTGCAATCTGGAAGGGTGAACGCCTGTATTCTGAGTTTTCTGTCTAGGACTGGCATTGCGCATAAATCCCAATCAGACGAGGGACCCGGATGCCTACCTGGGAATTCTCAGGATGAGTGTTCACTTATAGGCTAAAGCATGTCTTCACTATGCTATTAGAATCTAGAAGTTTTGATAAGTCAACGTTTTCGTTTATTCGTTTTATATAATGAATAAATGATTACACTCACATTCCTTAAACTAAGCTCTAAAATCTCAAAATTTTACAGCTTAAATCAATCTCATTTCATAACCATCTATGGATTTCACAATCACACTTCACCTTACCATCTTAGCCACTTTTTAAATATTCAACACCCTACCCAAATCATATTATTTCATTTCTCCACATGTTACTTATTTTTTTAAAAAAAAAAACTATAACCTCATACCTTAGCACAAACTAAAGATTTCTAAATCTTGTTGTATTTTCATTACCTAGTAACTTTACAAAGTACATATTTTTATCAAAAGATGTCCTCGAACTTAAATTCAATTGTTTATTTATTGACGTAACAAACAATTTTCTATATAATGCTTTAAACTATTAAAAATCACTAATAGAACCTTGATTTTCAAAACCTAATGTCATGTTTGAAATCTCCAACTAACGGGAATATTTTAATCAAAGCCCACTTAGCTTGTACTATTTAACAACTTTTGCTTTATGTATAAAACCAATTTTGAAAATAAATTTTTTTTAATCCATAGGAATAATATCTAGATTACACTCACTCATTTTCAACTTGTTCAAATTTTTACAATATTTGGCATATGCCACAATCATGTTTTCTTATACACTTGATTATAACCTTTGATCCAAACCCCAAAATTTACACTGCTACATAATCTCCTTACTATAAAATAAACTCTTTATCAACTATCTTCACATTCACTATCTCTCACAACCTTGATTCTGCTTCAAGATTTTTCATCATCCTCTCAAGAACTAAATTCATATCTTTCACCTTCTCACACATGAGCTAGTTACCCATGATAACCAAACTATTGAAACTTGATTGTATGTTGCATCAAACATAATCCTTAGTTACATGAGGATTCGACTATCTACCATATTCGAACATTTGAAACTAGAATTCATGAAATATAAACTATTTACTATAGACACACCTAGAGTCATTAACCTTGTCTAGGGCAACACTATTACAACTCACATGCTATACTTGATACTTGATTGCTTACATGTACATATTATCAATTTGCAATTTATGTGTGTGTGTAAATTGGTACACTTAATCAAACAACTGATAGAGGATGAAGTACTTGCTCAACAGTTAGTAGAGTACCAAATAACCTACTCAACGATTGGTAGAGGTCATCATGCCTGCTCAACAGTCGGTAGAGGCCCTACAACCTGCTCACGACTGGTAGAGGCTATCGTACCTGCTCAACAATCGGTAGAGGTTCTTACTCACTGACTGGTAGAAGTCTTTTTCCTGCTCAACAATTGGACTTATTTTTGGATACATTGTATACAATTCAATCACAAGGTTATTTTGCATTACTTACATGTGTGTTTAGAGTCATAGAAGGACACAAAACCCTAATGTAAGGTAAATTGGTGATTGCGGTCCGGAACGTAATCATGAATTTACAGGTACGTTAAGGTGGTGTGAAATTCTATCAAGGTTTTCGGTAGAGAAACTAATTATAAACTCTAGTTACCTGGTAGTTCATTTAGCCTTTCTATAGTCCATCAACTCATGCATTTCTTTTAGGATTTCTAAAACTTAAGATTCTTATTCACCTTGCGATTCCTTGACACACCTAATCCTACCCTTAAAACTCACAGATAACAAACCTCTTATCCAAATTATTCGAAAGCAGATTATTCTATAAATTCATGTCGTGCCTTAACCCAAAATTTTCAAAACCACGGCTGCCTTAATTTCTACCCAACCATCCTCAAAGCTGTGTTTTTCAATAACTTCGGGACGAAGTTTCCAAAAGTAGGGAAGACTGTAACCTCACGAATTTTCCCATTTATTTTGCATTAAAGTATTTCCCGATCCATGATATAAAGTCTAATTTATTTCTAAGTATTCTTATCTTTATCCGTGCACTTTATTTTTCTAAGTTCCTTTTATCATTGTACTTAAAAAAAATCTTCAATCATGACATATGTCCTATCCTAATTCTATTTATAAAATCGTCATTTTATAAGACGGTGTTTTTTATTTTCTAATTCAAACTAATGATTTTTTTTTATTTATTACTTAAATAAAGCCTTGAGTCAAATAGTCAAAGTCCTGGTCAAAGTCCTAGTCAAAGTCTTAGTCAAACAGTCAAAGTCCTAGTCAAATAGTCAATTCATCATAAAACCTTACTTTATTGTGTTGACCAATTTTAATGGCTAATTGAATCCAAAACTAGTATAAAAACCCACTTATGAACCATTACACTTGCCACCTCTAAATCGATTGTTTCAATCCGATTAAACTTTCCCTCATACTTTTCTTCTATAGTCTATTACTTCTACAATTGAAGCTTTGATTATAAGCTCTTGTAATTGGCAACTTTGGGGCTACACATATTCTATTTCTCGAGACTTAATACTATACTAAGGTGAGTTTTTGTAACCATGTTTATGCAATTCTTCATACTTGCAACATTATACTTAAGCAATTCTACATGCATGTCTAGTTGTAAACTTTAATGCCTCATGAATTAGACAACAACAACAGTTTCAACGAGTTTCAACGAGTTTCAACATTACATAATCATTAGCTATGGCCAAGCCGGCGATACTCAATAATAGATCTATTGGATTGACAATCCCACCCGGATACGTGTACCTCCTACATAGGTAGCGTGGGTGATTGTTATCGTTCCAACATATTATTAAGGTGACCCGTGGATGACGGGATGGACCTAAACTAGTCGGAGGTTTGATTATGTCGATTCAACATATTATGTTTATTCATGTAGACTTAAACTTACGATAGACATATGAATTGCTAAACTTTTATACTTAAACTATTTGCTTGACATGGCTTATGTATTCTCACCAACTTCTAGTTGACCCCCCCCCCCCCCATTTTTCCAAACTCAACAGGAAATACTGATGCTTGAAGTCTAGAGCTAGCATGAAGAGATATTTGAAGCTTTGTTTGATTATTTGATGTAGACTTTAATGTAATACAATATTGTGATGAAATAAAGGATTGTTTAAACTTGTGTACTACCATGAGCTACTGAACAATCATTCATACGTGGCACCTCGATGTTTCCGCCATCGGTTGGGGTGTTACAGATATGTCAACTACTGAAGGATTGTCTTCAATACTTTCTGAATCATTAGAGGTTCCTTCAGCAGTTTCTTCATTATGCCCTTAGGAAGGTTCAGCTTCAACTTCAGTTTCAGAGACAAGCCTTTGTTGATCTTCTTTTTGTTTTTGGGCTTTCTCTGCTTCCAGTGACTCCTTAGGTTCCTTAATCTTCTCCCCCTTTTTGGCTTCATCCACTTCTGGAAGCCTGCTAGGTTTGGAAGTTCTACTAGTGAGTTCAGCAAGCTATCTTGAGTTGTTGTCTATTTTGTTGGACAGCTCACTAAGTTTTTTGTTGATCACCTCAAACTGAGCTTTGGTTGACAACTCCAAAGTAGTTGTGAAAGTTTTGAGGTGATTTGCAATTAGGGTGTTCATCAACTGGTATAGGGGACCATTTGGGCTGCATAGTTGGTTCAAGTCTATGCTGGATGACCCAGGGAATTGGGTAGGCATTTTCAGTGAGGGGTGTGTTTTTGGGTGATCTTCATGTTGTACAGAAGATGCCACTTTAGGGGAATCAGGGATCAAGTGGACTTTAACCTGATCTGGTGTGACCAGCTCTTTGAGCTTAGAGACACCAGGTGCAGGACATTCACTAGCAGCCGTTAATTCAATTTTGGTGGAGTGTGAATCATCATCCAAATTAATGGAATCATCTGAATCCTTGCTTACTTCCTCAATGAGGACAGTATCAGTTACATCATGAGCTGGGCCCAACCCAGTTGTCACATGTACCTCTTGTTCTTGGTTCAGTGGATTTCCTACCCCAGGCATTAAGCCTTCATCAGTAGTTGCCACAAGTGAGGTCTTAGAAATGTTACTTCTATCCTCAGATCCACCACTGGGTGGTATATGAGTAGTAGCAGCCTTAAATGTACCTAGAGTTTCTAAGTTTGGGCTTAGAGACCCTGGTTCATCCTCATCTCTTGGGTTAGGGCTATGGACATCCACATCCATGTCAAGTTCTGAAGGTATGTCCCCTGTTTGATGTGGTTGTTGGGGACTGACATGTTCTGATGGGATGTTCTCTTTTAGCCTAGAGAGAAGTTTGGCAATTTCAAGGGCTTTAGGTTCAGAAAGTTGTGGTGCTGGTTCAGCAGCAGTTTCAAAAGAAGAGTCTATGGGGATTGTTTTCTTAAATTTCTTTCTTTTGAATAAAATGGTGATTGGTGCTCTAGTGGGGGTTTAAGATGGATGAGATTGAGAGGATGTTTCAGTCACATCTTTATCAAGTGCAGATTGCACATTAGCAAGTTTAGGCATCTCAACTTCCTGAACTGCCTTTCTTTTCAGGCTGGTGGGTTTTTGTTTTTGCTGTTTTGGTTTCTTGGCCTTTTTGGGTGAAGGTTTGGAAGATGAGGGTTCCTTGGGGACTGTTGTTTGTTCCTCTTGGTCATCTTCTGGCCAGGTGGCCGGTTTATTGTGCCTAGAGTATGCTTGTGAGGTTAAAGGGTTTAAAACAGTTGTTTTACCCACAAGCACCTCTTCTCCAAGTTCCTTTATTATGCATTGCATAATAAATCTTAGATACAACAAAAACTTCTTTTTAGAATTGAGATGATGTAACACCAACTCATTAAAGAAAAAGTCTGATGCCCTGAATTTTGTTTCATTCACAATGGAATGAAAAATAGGTTGAAAAGTGGAGGGCATCTGATCATATGATCCAGTTTTTGGACTCAAACACATTATTATATAGTGAAACAAAAGTTTGTACTTAGGTTCAAAATATTTCTTAAAAATAGTAGCATGTGAGAGAATACCTTGGTAGCCACACTCTGTCATCGTTAGATGAATTTCAGAGTTTGGAAATTGATCTGGGGCACCAACATCATCTAGACCCAGTCTAATTCACAAAGTTTCGGGTGTGATTGCCATTCTTCTCCCTTGGATGGTTGAATTGAGGGAGATCACCTTATCATTTACTGTCACCGTCTCCGCATTTGCCCAGAACTCATTAAGAGTTTTAGTGTGGATTGGAGGATCAATGGTGAGGGCAGTAAAGTATTGGGATTTAACGACTAAATCAATGATTTCGTCGTATTGGGACCAGACTTCATGTTCTCGAAGTAGCCTCTTTGATTGTGTCCCTGTTTCAGTATTAGAGCCATGTGGGTTGTGTGTGTGTGGATCGAACTGTGTTTTTGCAGGTTCAGGGTTTGAGAGCTTTTTGAGAGAGAAGGAGGTAATTTTTGCTTTTTGAATGGATAAGTGTTGGAAAAGGTGTTTATCAGAAGTTTGTAACCGCCCAAGGTCAAACTTCTGAAGTGGGAAATGTATGATTTGCCCTTAATGACAAAACTGCTGATGAAGAACAATTGTCATCAGTAGTTCCCATTTTCTCTTCAGTAGTTTGTTAACAACTGATGAGAATGTTTATAAACACTTTATTCATAACTTCTGAAGATTATTTTATCAGAAGTTAATCATTTTTCAGAAAATATTCCCATACTGATGTTTTTTGTCCATCAGTAGTTTCTCTCTTTTTGTTTTTCAGATGTTTTGGTCTAAAAAGATGTAAGTGAAAAATAAAATATGTGCAGGAAAAGTAAAAGAACACTTACAAATTTAGCATCCCAAGCATGGATACTAACTTCTGAAATGTTGATGTGTCAAGGGGTTTTGTGAATATGTCAGCTATCTGATTAGCTGTTGTGACATGCTCCACTTCAATCTTGCCTTTTTCATAGCAATCCCTTATGAAATGATACCTGATTTCAATATGTTTAGTTTTTTAGAACTGAACAGGATTTTGAATGATGCTAATGGCAGATTTGCTGTCTACAAGCAATGGTGTCTTGGTCTCTTTGATTCCATAATCAAGAAGTTGATATTGGAGCCATTGTATCTGTGATGTACAACTTGCAGCTGCAATGTATTCAACTTCAGCAGTTGAAGTTGCAACAGATGTTTGCTTCTTTGATTTCCAGGACACTAGACAGTTTCCCAAGAATTGACAACCACCAGATGTTGATTTTCTTGACATTTTGCACCCTGCATAGTCACTATCTGAAAAAGATGATAACTTGGTATTGCTTGAAGCAGGATACCAAATTCCATGTGTAGGAGTTCCTTTCAGATATTTGAAGATTCTTTTGACTGCAATGAGGTGTGATTCCCTAGGAGCTGATTGATATCTAGCACAGACACATGTTAAAAACATAATATCTGGTCTAGAGGCAGTTAGATACAAAAGGGAACCTATCATACATCTATACATGGGTTGATCAACCTGTTTTCCTTGGTCATCTGGTTCAACTTGTGTGGTAGGTGTCATGGGAGTGGAACATGATTTACAGTCTTGTAAAGAAAATTTGTTCAATAATTCTTTAACATATTTTGATTGATGTATAAAAGTTGCATTAGTTTGTTGTTTAATCTGCAGTCCTAAAAAGTACTGCAGTTCTCCCATTGTACTCATCTCAAATTTTGATTGCATGAGTTTCTTAAATTCATCACACAATTTTGTGTTTGTTGAGCCAAATATGATATCATCAACATAAATTTGAACAAGTAAGACATGACTTCCAACATTCTTAATGAAAAGAGTTTTATCAATGGAGCCTCTTGTAAAGTTATTTTTGAGTAAAAAGTTGGAAAGTGTTTCATACCAGGCTCTTGGAGCCTGTTTGAGCCCATAAAGAGCTTTGTCAAGTTTGTACACCCACTAAGGATGAGAAGGATCCTCAAACCCAGGTGGCTGACAAACATACACTTCCTCTTTGATCTTTCGATACCAAAATGCACTCTTAACATCCATTTGAAAAACTTTTATTTTGTTGAAAATGGCTTAGGCCAGAAATAACCTGATGGCCTCAAGCCTTGCAACTGGAGCAAAGGTCTCATCATAATCAATTCCCTCTTCTTGAGAGTAACCTTGTACCACCAGTCTTGCCTTGTTCTTAATGATCATACCAGCATCATCTTGTTTGTTCCTAAAAACCCATCTTGTGCCAATTGGTAGCTTGTTTAGTGGTAAGGGACAGATTTCCCAAACCTGTTGCTTCTTGAATTGAAGCAGCTCATCTTGCATAGCTTCCACCCAATTGTTGCCTTTGAGGGCTTCTTGGTAATTCTTAGGTTCTAACTGAGAAATGAATGCTGAGAAGAAGCAAAAGTTGGAAAGTTGGTTTCTTGTGAGAACACCTGAAGCAATATCACCCATGATTTGTTCCAATGGATGATCTTTGTGTTCAATCAGTTGTTGTAAACCACTGACAGGTGTAGGTGGCTCTTGTACTTCATCAAACAAACCACTGAGTTTTATAATGTTTGGTTCAACTGTTTGAGTGTCTTCAGTAGTTGTAGGTGCTGAAGCAGATGTTTGAGTTTGTACATCAGCAGTTGTTGAATCAGAAGTTTGTGAAACTTCTAAAGGTTTGAAAGTTGACTTAATGACTGTTTGAGGAGTCCATGGTGTTGGATTCTCATCATCAAACCTTTGATCACCATAATAAGTAGGTTTAGATGAAGTAACAGTCTTTTCAGGTCCAAAGTGGAAGCTGTCAAGGTCAAAGAGTTCAGCAGGATGTGCTGGAATAAGAGTGTGTTTTGACTCATTGAACTTGACATTCAGTGTTTCTTCTACTATCTTGGTTCTTGAATTAAAAACCTTGTAGGCTTTTCTAGTGGAAGAATAACCAAGAAAGTAACCTGAATCAACTTTAGCAGCAAACATTGAAATAGAGTCTTTAATGTTTAGAATGAAACATTGACATCCGAAAGCCCTGAAAAAGGAGATAAGGGGCTTTATGCCATGAAGAACTTCATAGGCAGTCTTGGAGTGTCTCTTGTTGACAAGGACTCTATTTTGAACATAACATGCAGTGTTAACTGCTTCAGCCCAGAAATACAATGGTAGGCCTGAATCAGCTAACATAGTTCTTGCTGCTTCAATTAATGTCCTGTTCTTCCTTTCTACCACACCATTTTGTTCAGGAGTTCTGGGAACACTGAATTGTCTAATAATCCCTTTAGACAAACAGAATTCATCCAGAGTTTTGTTCCTGAACTCTGTCCCATTATCACTTCTAATGGCTTTGACAGATAGAGAATATTGTTTCTCTACTTGTAGAATGAAGAACGTGATGATTTCAGCTGCCTCATCCTTGGAGAATAAGAAGAATACCCATGTGAATCTTGAATAGTCATCAATGATGACCAAGCAATACTTCTTCTTACCAAGGCTCATGATTTTTACAGGCCCAAATAAGTCCATATGGAGTAGTTGAAGACATGCAGTTGTTTTTGATTCTTCAATAGACTTATAGGAGGACTTATGCTGCTTTTCCTTTAAACAGGATACACAGTGTTCTAGACACTGGTATACTTTCAAAGGTAGACCTCTGACCAAGCCCATTTTTGTGACCTTATTTATGGTTTTAAAGTTCACATGGCCAAGTCTCCTGTGCTAGAGATCAGTCTCTGAAGTTGATGCCTTTGAGAAGAAACAGGCAGTGTTGTTCAGTACTTTGTCCTTTTCAATGTCCACTGCATAGACATTGCCACATCTTTTGGCTATCAAAAAAGTATGATCCTCAATGATCTTCTCTATCAACTTCGGGCCTTCTGGTGATATGATCTTGCTTGCTGTCTTTGTGAAAAAGGAAGAATATCCTTTCTCACACATTTGAGACACACTTAGCAAGTTGTACTCAAGGTTTTCAACCAGATTGACCTTGTCAAACTGTATTTTGCCAGAGGAGACATTGCCATGTCCCAGCACATATCCCTTGGCATTGTTCCCAAAGATCCTTCTCTTTGACTGATAAAATTGTTTATCAGGTATCTGCATCCTGTCATGTGCATTGAGCCTCCACTGTCCACATACCAAATGCTATTTAAGCCTCTGGAGACCCTCTGCACAAAGTAGCAAATTAGTTAGATTTAGGAACCCAAGCCAGTTTGGCTTTGGGTTTGCTCTTGAGAACATTAACAGTTTGTTCTTGACCAGGTTGAGGAATCCATGTCTTTTTGGCAATGGATTTTTCATTAAGAACAATGGCGGTATCCTTTTGAGGACCACCATCAACCCTGGTCATCAGTAGTTGTACCATGTTCATGAGATCTTTTATCTTAGCAGTTTGTGAAACTGCTGATGATGTAGGTCTAACTACTGAAAGAGAATTTTGAGAAAAAGATTTTTGTTGAGATTTCATCTTTTTTGAGAAAAGGTGTTTGCTGGTTGTTGTTTCCTGGGAGAAAAAGTTTCTTTAAAATCATTTTTGATTTGTTTTCCCACAACCAGTTGTGAAATTTTCTTGAAGTACTGAATTCCTTTTCTATATCTGCAAAATTCTGTTTTGTGGTTAAACAGACCACAGATTTCACATTCTTTTGCCTTTTCTTTTTCATTTAAAGGCAAATTTCTGACTGTTTTGATTGGTTTTAGGTCATTAGTAGTTTTCAGGTACTCAACTCCTGATGTAGATGAAACTACTGATGGCTTATAGTCAGATTTTATCAGTACCTCTGAAGAACTTTCTTTGTGAGTTTTTAGAAAGTTTTCATGGAAAGATGTGCATTCTTTCTCTTCAGAAGTTTCTCACCTGAAACAATTTTTCTCCCATCTTCAGTAGTTTTGGGGGAAAAATCTGTTGGTGTTTCAGTGTGATTGTACCCTATGCCAAACCTAACATTTGAAGCACTTTGTTTGTTTAGCATCATTTGGTACCCTTTAAAAGATTCTACACATTTTTCGCGAGTAACATTGGTGTCAGCAAGCTCTTTTCTGACAATTCCTAGGTCATCTATCATGATTTTAAGTTGTGCTTGGGTTTTAATAGCATTGTTAGTTAATTTAGAGTTTTCTTTTGCTTTTGCAGCAAGTTTTCTTTCTAAATCACATTTCATCTGAGTGAATTTTCTCTCAGAGTCATTTGCTTTGCCTTGTAAGTGCACATTGGTCTCTCTTATGAGAACAAAAGATTCTTTACATGAAGTTGAACAAAGTTTTGTTAAAGATTCTTTTGATACCTGAGACAGGGCAGATTTTGAGGTGCAGCCCTCAAATGCCATTAAGGCAAAATTCTTTATGCCATTATCAGGTTCTCCCCAGTTGATGTCAAACATTTTGTTCTCTGCATCAGGATTACACTCTGTAGTGTCAAAAGGAAGACTGCTCCAGTCAATATGCCCTGAGGTGAACAAGCTTTGTTGTGAGGGTTGCTGAGTCTGTGGAGGTTGTTGAGCAGCTGGAATGGGAGGGATTAATTGATTGTTGGCTCTGCATCCGTTGAGCAGGCATCTGTACATATTGTACTTGTGGCACATATTGGATTTGTGGAGCTTGTGCCTATACAAAATGTGCACTCCCTTGTGTTCCATTATTCCTATTATAACTAGGGTTATACAGATTTCCAGACTGAGATTGGTTGTATCTAGAGCTTCTACACTCTTTAGCAAGGTGTCCCAACTTCTGACACTTGTGACATCTAAGTTTAGATTTGTCAAAACCAATTTTTGTAGAACTGTTAAGTCTTGGAAATTTCCTTGCTGACCTTTTGTAAAATTTGTTTGTTTTAATACGTAACATGGCCAGTTGGTGTAAGATGTCCATTTCTTCTAAGTCATCATTGCTGAAATTTTTTAAATCATCCATGATAAAACACATGTTATCAGCATTTTGACTGTTTTCTTCATTTTCATAACCTGGGAATGATCTTTCAGATGAGATCCCCACAGTTATGTCAATGTGGTCAAAAGATCCAAAACTATTTGAACAAGTAGGTGAATCTTGTCCCAATAGTGTTGTACTACGTGGTAAATAGTCATCAGCAGTTTTACCAGAACTTTGCAACTTTTTCTTTTGATCAATTTCTCTTTCAAAAGTTAGTAATCTCCCATGTAATTTTGTCAGAGTGAGGGAGCTAAAGTCTGGTGAGGATCTTAGGACTATAGAGTATGTTTCCCATTTTTCAGGTAAAGACCTTAAAAATCTATGAAGCATAGATACAGCGGAATGATTAAGTAAAGCTACACTATCAACAGGAGTTATTACTCCACCTGGATGTTTGAAAAACTAACGACAAGTTTAATGAGAATCTAAGTATTGAATGTGAATGATAATAAATACTCAAACAGATTCTCAATAAATGAAATGGAAAGAACAATAAGAACAATAATAAGCTTTGAAGGATTTCTGTATTAATCGAAATCAATGTCTAAAACAGAGGGATGAACCCATCTATTTATAGACTTTACATATGCATGAACCTTGCCACAAAGCAAGTCAGAAACAAGTTGCAACAAGTTGCATTCTTGGAACTTGTACAAAAAGATAAAGTAATACTAAACTAATAAACTACTGAAACATAAGTCGGTGAAAAAGATTCTTTACAAGAGCTGATGAATGACAAACTACTGATGGGTAGTTTGTCTTCAATAGTTCTTCAGTGAACTGTCTGGTTAGACTTCAGAACTTCTGATGCTTCTTCTTCAGTACTTGTTGAATCCTTCTTCAGTACTTTAGTCTTCTTTCTTCAGTAGTTCTATACTTAGGATATTTTGACAGAAGTGAATTAGACTAAGGTTTACAAAAGTGGTTTCTCCAATCCTTTTTGTCCTAACATAGTGGGTCAAGTATTGTAAGGCTATATATATCAGCCAATTAACATTTGTTTAGGATATGAATGAATATTATGAATGAAAGCTTAGGCTTGAGTCTCTTCTCCTCTAGTTTTCTTGGAGCTTGATCCCCTCTAAGGGTTATTTATCTTGGGAGATTAGCCTCCTCTAATTGGCTTCTATCAGCCTCTTTCTCTTTCACTGACTCTTTCTCCTCTCCATTATAGATTCATTCAGCCACTGTAGTCGAATGTTCCACGTTGTTGTTGTGGCCCTTTGTGAAAGGTGATGGCAGTGATTGTTGTGGCATGTTCCACCGTCACCGTCTCTTTTTCTCCTCCTACTGTCATCCATCGTCAACCAAGCCCCTTTTCTGCCGGTCGCCGCCTCAAATCGATGTACACATCGACGTGCTATTGTTTGCATGCAAACCTCATCTCATCCCCTAGTCAAGGTTGTTATTTGACATGTAGTTAGTGTCGTCCCTGGTGGTTTCAGCGGGTGGTTAACAGGCATGCTGTTGGTTACAGTGGTTCAAACGGGTGATTATGTGTTGTCTACTGTTCACCGACTAAGTACCCTCTCCTCTTTACGGTTTTCATCTCGACAAGGAAAGTGTAGATGCACATTTTGCAACTAATGCTATTGAATTGCGAATTTAAAGTTGTTTTGTTGATTGTCGAGTGGTCGAAGGTGGAAATGTAAATGGTCGAAGGTAGAAGTAAACGGTCGAAGGTGAAACTGGGAGGTTGTAGAAAGAATTGTATATATGTATGTCCAGATTCGCCCTATATGAACGGTCGAACCTGCACATTCGACCAAGCTATTTGGGCGAATGTGCAGGTCTATATAAGGCAATCTCATTTTTGAATGTTTAAACTTTTGGTCATTTGTTTTCCGTCCCAATGTGTGTTTCTCCCTAGGGTTTTTTATTGAGTCTGTAATCAAGATTAATCATTAGAAACAACATTTTGAAGTGTAATTGATTATCTTATTGAATGAAATGAACATGTTTATGATGATTTCTGTGTTTTGTTAGTTTTATTATCATTTTGTGATCAATTCAGGGATTCCGCACCTGAATTGAACTTGTTTGATCAATATCTTTGATGATTAGCCGATCATACGCGCACACAAAGTGGTATCAGAGCCATTTGGATCAAATAACCACAAATTGATAATATTACAGCTGATTTGGACCCACTTTTGATCAAAACTTTCTGTTTTTCATAGAACAACTGAATTTGGTGTTAAATTGATTGATTTGAACTTGTTTTCTTGGATAAAATTCAAATTCTCTTTGTTAAACTTGTTCCAAATCCAATCCGAAGCAATTGCATATGATCATCAAATTTCATCAACATTTGAAAATTTTTAATCAAAATAACTGATTTTCAAAGTATAACCGTTTTTCAAAATGAAAGGGTCGAACCTAGGGAGATTTGGTTGAGAGTGGAACTTTTAGGTCAAACCAGGGATTATTTGGTCGAACATGGAGTTATATTTGGTCGAAACTAGAAAGTTTTAGTGTGTTGTTGTTCATTCGACCTTAATTGGTACATTCGACCAATCGGGTGGTCGAACGTGGGTTTATTCGGTCGAAAGTGAACTAAGTCTGTTATTTTCTACATTCGAACCTTGTCAAACGGTCGAACCTGGACTAATTTGTACATTCGACCACGCGATTCTTCAAAAAGGTCGAACGTAGAAACTGTTGTGAAATTGTTCTAATCGTTTCGTGTTTTATCATTTTCAGATCGATATGTGGAACATTCCTACAACACCACGACCTAATACAACACCACAACAGCAGACAACCATGGATCCTTGGTCGGTAGCTGCTCAAAATTCTAGTCAACCAACCCAACCGATTAACTATATGGCTATGACTAGTTCTATGCCCCAACAAGTTGCACAACCACAACCACAACCTATGGCTGATTACTGGGGAGTAGCAGCAGCGGTGGTACACTCTCAGACTACCAACGCGATTTCGACACTTATTCATGACTTATCTTCGGGTAGTGGGAGCCGTTCACCAAAGTTGATGGAAATGGTAGACTACAACACATGGAAGACCAAGTTCAAGATTTATCTTGAGGGAATGGGGTTAGAAGGAACGGAAGTTTGGCAAATGATTGCAAAAGATTATGTTGCTCCGATCTTGGAGAACACGGGAGAGCCGATTCCGTTAGAGAGTCTTGCTGAGGATGATAAAAAGAAGTTTGCGGTGGAAAAGAAGGAGTTTTCCCAACTGTCATAGGCCATTAACACTGATCTCTTACATCAGTATGGGTCTTGCACTACTTCTATACAATTGTGGGATATGTTAAGGAATTGTCACGATGGGAATGAGAAGACGAGGAAGTTGAGAATGGAGGAATTAAGAAAAGAGTTTGAGAACTTCAGCTATATGGGAAATGAGACGCTGAAGGAGTTGATTCCGAGGTATTGTCACTTATTGACTGAGCTTTCAAGCTATGAGATTAACATACCGATGTCTGAGCTGGTGGACAAGTTTGCTGATGTGTTGCCACCATACTGGAATCAACATATCGAGGTACTCAAGGAAAAGGATGCGTACCAATACTGGACCATCAATGAGTTTATCCAGAAGCTAGAAAACAAAGAGATGGAAGAAAAGAGGAAGGCGAAAAGAGCACAAGTTCCTCAGAACCCAGAGTTATACCATGGTGGTACATCTTCATCTCTAGCTAGTTCAAGTTCAAGTACTAATGTTGCTCCACACATTGCTTGTGTTTCAAGCCATGTTGAACCACCCAAAGCCCCCATCAATTACCTTGCTCAAACTTCATCTTATACCCCACCATCATACCCTACTACTACTTACATCCCACCATTTTCACCATTGCAACAAGTTGCATGTTATTCTGCAACTTTAAACCAATCCCAACAACAATCCTATATTCCTCAAATGAATCAAACCCAAATGAACCAAAATCAACCTAATCAGAGCTCAATTGTGCTGGAGACTTCGAACTTGAACAATGTTACTGTTGAGATTGCATAGCAACATGTAGCATTGGTTTCTGCTATGGTCGCTTCTTATAGCGGGTTGGTTGCTAGTCAAATTGATAACAACAACTTAACCAGTGAAGACTATGCACAAATTGACAAAGAAGAGATGGAGCTCATTGATATCCAGTGGGCATTTGCTAGCATTATGAGAAGAGCGACTGAATTTATTGAGAAGACGGGCAGAACTGATCTTTTTACTTCTCCAAACACCACATATGGCTTCAACAAAGCCAAAGTGACATGTTTTAATTGTGGTGGGAAAGGTCACTTCAAGAGGGAATGCACACAGCCAGCACAGCAGGGGAACATGAATCCTTTCAACACCAACTACCAGAACCGTCAATCACAAAATCAGGTATCTTATCAAAGCCCAAAAATTTCAAGATTTCAACCACAAAACACCTACAAAACCGCCAAAAACACCTCACAAAACAATACTGTTAGACAAACCACTACACAAAACCAGAACCAAAACCAAACACCATAAAATCCAAACCGAACAATCATTCCTATTTCTACACCAAACACTCAAACCCAATCAGATAACCATAACCAGGCCTTGGTGATACATAAAGATGAGGGATTTGATTGGACGGGTATGCAGTTGGGTATTGAGGAGATTACTACTGGAAATGTGGCATGTGTTGCACAGAAAATGGATTTGGATGAGCCGGTATTTATTGAAGAAGAATTGGTGAGTGAGAAGATGTCTGAGGTGAAAATTGAAGAGTTGAGTGAAGGAAGTGAAGTTTGTGTTGAGAAGAAGTCGGGTTTGATTCTTGACTCTGATACTGATGTGCCAGAACAGTATGATTCAGCTTATTCGGATATGGAGAGCGATTCTGATTCTGAAACTAGTGTTAACTCACTAGATGATGATATCGATCAACTTCTTGCTGAAGCTAATTTTCTGATGACACGCAAATCGTGCATGGTGGATGATGCTTGTACCAGAATTGACTATTCTAAATTCTTTGCTAGAAAGGAAGCACACTTTGCATTGATGGCAATGACTGAGCCTCCAAAGCAGGTAAGTTCTGAATCTAATCTTGATATGAATAGTGACAGGTATTGTGGTGCATGCAATAGATTGACAGAGGATAATAAGCAACTCAGGGTTCAGCTTGAGAGTGCTAAATTCAATTGTCAATTGTATCAGAAAGAAGCACGAGAATTTAATAGAGTGCTTGATGGTTACAAGAAAGACATTTCCGAACTTAAAAAGAGTTTATCATTGAAACAATTAGCCATTAACAACTACATCAATGATTTGGAAAATACAAAACTTGAAATGGCTACCATCAAGTGCTTTGCAGAAAAGGTCAACAGGAAACTTGAAAGTTATAAGCACATTGCATATGTTGTTGATCATATCATTGAGGAGCCTTGACAGTCTAGTAGTGCAAACTACAAGGCCGTCCCATCTCTAGTGTTATTCGAAAATCAGACTTTGCATTCAATAACACCGGAGAGCTCAGTTAAGTCTGACTCGACATCGGATGATGAGTCTAACACCAACAGTGTGGGAGATCCTAATTATGATATTCGACCTATTTTGGGACTAAATAATGAAGGTGTGATTGCTGTAACTGATGATTCCGACTCTGAGGATGACAAATCTGAGAAGGTGTGTGATATTCCTACTGAAAATCACATAATTACAAATGAACCTGTGTCACCATCTTAGATTGTGCATCCCATGGCTAATGCTCATCGAGCGAATCAATAAGTTAAGCCTGTTGAGAAAAACGACCAATGTGACAAACCCGCCAAAATTTTCTATCGGATGATAGGATCTGACAAGATAATTTCTGACGAGGAATATCCAATCAAAGTTGCCAACTATTCCAAGATTGAGAAAATTTGGCAGGAGAGTACCATTTGGTTCCCAAAGCATGAGCGAACAAATGATGTTCCTCCAGAGGTTTTAGATAGAATTTATTTAGATATTCCGAAAGAACCAAAGGTTCATGTCACAGAATTTATCAAGCCAAAAGAGAAGGCGAACAGTTTTCTTTAGCCGACTTACTCCAAGGACCCAGCTCCTGAGAGTCTTAGAAGGAAGTGTGTGGAGGATCAATATCCTATCACTACATATGCTAAGTCGAACGCCAAGAACAACTTTGAGGAATACTGTGCGTGTATGTTAGGCACAAAAAGGCACGAGGTGGAAGTGAAGCAAAATCATCAGCGTCCATTCGATAATCAATGTTATCCACAACGACGTTTTGTCCCTCAACAAGCACCTGTTTACAATCAAAACCGTTTTTATCAAAGAAGGGATAATCGTCCGATGACATATGACTGTCGTAACCGGATAGCCATTGAAAAACAGCTTAAGAAACCTGTGGTGAACACAACTGTTGACAAGAAAAAGGTTCCTGTAAAACCTACAGTCAAACCAACAGTTGGACCTGTCTCTGTTAAATCAGCGAAGGTAACCAAGAAAGTTTCCTTTAAGGACGAACTAAAGAAACCGTTGAGACCCCAAAATCTCAAATCCGGATATTGAAACGTTTGGAACAGTATTGGTCACCAAAGGGTTCTCAAGGTGCTTCATCTTCACAAGTGAATGAGAAAGTTGAAACTGAAAAAGATTTAATTGATCAAAAAAAGATCAATTCAAATCAATCTGTTTGTGAGAAAGAATCTTTGAAACTCCATGTTCAAAGACCCAAGACCAAGCAGGCTTGGGTCTCCCTAAAATCTAATCTTTTTACTTGATATGTGCAGGGAGCTTCAGCTGGCCCTGTGAGCAGTCTTTGGATTGTTGACAGTGGAGCTTCTGGTCACATGACAGGGGATTTATCGCTACTGTTTGACATCAGAAATATAAATGGAGGATACGTAGCGTTTGCTGGGAATAAAGGTGGATACATTACTATGGAGGGTAGTGTAAGTAATGGGATAGTGAGTTTTGAGAAGATTTCGTACGTGAAACAAATCGATTATAATCTGCTCAGTGTCAGTCAGATCTGTGATAAGCAGTTTTCGGTATTCTTTGATGACAAATCTTGCTATATACTCAAGCCAGGATTCGTTTTACCAAAAGAGTGGGTTATGCTAAAAGCACCGAGAGTGAACAATCTGTACATTCTCGACATGTCAAAAGCTATGACTACACAAGGCCAAGTCACGTGTTTCCTCTCCAAGGCAACTGAAAAAGAATCAATCATGTGGCATAGGAGGATGGGACACATTCACCTTAGAAAGATGAATCATTTGGTGAAGAATGAGCTTGTCACAGGCGTGAATGTTAAACATTTTCATTTGAATGACAAGTGTGTGAGTTGTAAGAAAGGAAAGCAGCACAAGCAATCCCATAAGCCAAAGAAAGTAAATTCGGTTGAATTACCACTTGAGCGTTTGCACATGGATCTATTTGGACCGGTCAAGCGTAAAAGTCATGCTGGTGAATTGTACTGTCTTGTGGTTACAGATGACTATTCCATATTTTCATGGGTTATGTGTGTAGGATCGACGAACGTGTCACCCGATAATCACGAGGGTTATATTCAAGGTGCGGAATCCCTTGAATATGCTTTAATAACAGAAACAAACATGAGACAATGATAAACGAGCAATTACAACACACAAATCTCAGACCTGGGGAGGGTGTTTGGAGAGTGTGGTGGCAAGAACTGCTGATTAGGGCAATGATTGGGCCTATTTATACCTCCCGTACTCGTACTCGTACAGGTCAGTATAGGCGAGTAGGAGTTATAAGACATGTAATAACTAGCGATTGGGCCGTAATCGCCTATACAAACATGCGATTGAGGCCTACTCGCATGTAGGAACATGCGAGAAGAATCATAATCACCTATAGCATTTGCCTAATCGCCTGTAGTGTCCCAAACACCCCAAAACACGTATAAACATCTCCAAACACCCCGAAACTCGTCCAAACAACATATATACTAGCCTAGGGACATCATGCACTAACATACTCCCCCTTGGACCAGGCTAGTATACGTACAGAGACTTCAAAAGACATCGTTTATAACAAAACACAACAACTTTACAGACTCGAAAATAGAAAACAAACATAGCATAACATAACAAGCAGCATCTTCAGTCTTCTCATCAAATCGACATCGTCCTGATCCTTGAAAGTCTCGACCAGTCGCATCCAGCATGAACTTTGTTGGCGAGACAAAAGCGAATCACCCTTTGATACTTCAAGGCTTGATCAGCTTTGGCCTTCAAGTAATGAATGGGGTACAGGAACAACGTCTCCACATCTTTCTCTGAACAGTTGATAAGCCACATAGGGTCCCAAATTCTGATCTTTCTGCAAGGTTTAGGAGAGTTGCTCAAGACGATCACTGCCTCAGTAGTAGCTGCATCATAGTGCCAGTAGTAGAACTTTGAGGAGAAGTCTTGCTCAACCGAGACAATTGGAATCTTCAAAACACAGTTCGGTGGCTTGATCTTGTGTTCCCAAATCGGACTTTTGGTGAGTGGATGAATCTTGTCTGTTTTGTATGACTTGGGATACTAAGGTTTAAAGGATTTCCATTCAGTTCGACTCTCTTCAGCTAGAAGGTTGTAGAAAGTATCTAAGCTGGATTCTTTCTCATAATACAGTGGAAAATCTAGTCTGATAAGATCTCGGATATACCAGAAAGGGAGACTGAGGACATTCCGATAGGGACTGAAGTATAACAGACCTTCTTCCCATTTTACGCCCAACATCTTTGTCTTCTCCACATAAGCCCAACTGGTAACGTCTCCAGACATCTTAGACATACGTTTCTTGAAGATAGAAGTTTGTGCGGGACCCTTCTTCTTCTTTTCCTCTTCAGCTGATGGAAACCAATTTGGATATTTCTGCCTGATCTTATCGTGTCTCTCCTTCACCTTATCATGAACAGGAGTAGGATTAGTCTTCAGCTTTTCTTCAGCTTCATGGATCATCTCCTCGGAAATATTAGGAATCCCAGTGCCCGAATGATCATCCACGTATTCCGGAGTTGGCACACTATTTCCTTCTTCCAAATTAACCTCATTGTTCTCTGGATGCATCTCTGGTGGAGGACTTTGACTTGCACCGGAAGATTCTCCGTGTGCATGTCCATACACCTCTTTCATGTCATCAGATGTCATCTCAGGAGGTATCTCGCCTTCCTCTAAGTCATACTCTGGAATAGCAGGAGGAGGGAGCAGGTTGCCTTCGTCATCATAAGCAAAATAACAATTCAAAGGCTCAACATACTCCACTAGAACTACGGCTTTCTTCATTGCGTCCCGTAGTTGCTGAATCTTGTCTTTTACTGGACCAGACTCCCCCTGAGTACATCTCGACCAAGATCCAGCTGATGATCCGCCACCACCTGTGGCTCCAGGATCACCACCATCACCACCTTTACCAGTATCATCATCACCATCATCCGATTCATCATCATCATCGTCCTCGTCATCATCTTCTTCATTATTACTTTCTTCATCATCATCATCACCAGCACTAGCCCCAGCTTCTAAACCTGCACCACCAGTGAGTCTAGGTTGATTTCCAGTTAACTCATTTAACCTAGTTCTCAGTTCTGTGTTCTCCTTCTCGAATCTGGTGATTCTGTGTTCATTGTTCACACTTGCAAGTTGAAGCTCGCTATTCTTGGCTTCGACACCTGTAAGTCTTTCCAAAGTTCTTTGGTTAGACTGTATCAGCTGCTGGTGAGATTCCATGAGCTGCCTATTTGATTCAATGACATGTTGATTTGACTGTGTAAGCGAGTTGACAGTCGCTTGCAGCTCTTTGTTGGATTGAATGGTTTCCCTGATCAGCTCTAGCATCCCTGTTTCATTCTCTTCAATAGTTGCATTCTTAGTTCTTAACTCAGCTATTTCACGCGTTTGAGTAGCAACTATAGCAGTTAACTCGCTGATTCTACGCTGAAGTTGCTCATTCGTTGCAGATGCTGAGGAAGAAGAGGTCTGATCGGTTGACAAAGAAGCCGAAGGTCGAACTTCTTGTCACATCTTCTTAATCCGGTCACCAATTGGATTAGAAACAATCTGAGAACTTATCACTGCTTCGGTAACTGAGACTGGCTTAGTGAAGATTACCGAAGTAGGCATTGACATGGTGACTCTTGTAGGCATAGTTGCACTAACAGATGTGGGAACTGATGAGGCTGCTGCTGCTGTTGTTGTTGTTGCTGCTTGGGAGGATTGAGTGTCTTGAACCCCAAACATTTCAGGAAGCTTAAAACGTCTTTTCCTTGAAGTCTTCACCATTTGTGGTTTTTGAGACATAGTCTTCTTTCCACGAACACTATCCTTCTTAGCAGTAGTCTTTTGTCTCTTGGGAGGAGGTGACGTGTCGAGCTCTGCATCTATATCTGCTACTAAATCGCCCTGTTCCACAAAAAAGGTGGGATCTTCAGCAAGAGCTCTCGCCGTAGCTGCACTAGCTTTCTCCTCTGCTGCCTTTCTCTTTGCTCTTTCTTGTTTCTCAGCAAATGTATCAGGGGAAGCACTTTCTGTGTCGTCCAAGTCATCTTCAACATCAGTTATTTTGACTGGGGCGTCTTCATCAATCTATTCTTTAGCATTAGCTGATCGAGAGGATTCTTGTTCTGTCGCAGCACCGAAAGGTTTTGTGAAATCTAGAACATCTCGATCAAATGCATCCTCATGACCTGCAGCAGTGTCAGTGGTTCTGCCAGGAGCGTTTTCACCTAACTCGGCTGTCTCTTGCCCAATATTATCCCCTTCTTTAAACACCAACTTATGAATTCGGGAGTCGTCTTCAGAATCACTATCATCGTGTCTCCACCTATTGCCCGGTGGTGACACATAGTCATCTCTGCTCAAATGCCCATATACGTGCCTGCTTGGAGGATATTCAGACTTCGGTCTATTCTTATAACTTCTCATCCTATTCATCTCTTTCTCACTTATATCCTCAATCACAATGAACTCCGCCGGATGCTTTATCAAGCCTGGAACTTGGCGATTGATAATCAGCTGCAGAAAATGAGGGTAGACAATGAAAGAGGTCTTTGTCGCCTTCTACAATATGATCTCCTTCAGATGATGTAGGATCATTTTGGAAAAGTTGAACAGCTTGTTGAGAGTCAAGGCGACTATCGCTGAACCCAACGTATCCCTGATAGCATCAAAAGTTCCTCTCCTTGGACCAATACACTTCAAGACTACATGCATGAGGTACTTGAGTTCGGGCGGTAGTAGTCCTTTCATGAGCATCTTCTGTTCCTTGACTATTCAAATGTACTTCATTCTCAGGAAACCGCCACGAATCAAGATGGCGTCGAACACTATGGGATCAGTATTTCCATCGCCAAACTGCAGCTCTTCTCGAATGATTTCTTCAGTAATAATAACCTCTTTGCCTTGTATCGAGCTTATAATCACAATCGGTATAGCTTTGTGGTCTACTTTGGCGTTCTGGTAAAACTCCAGCAAGATATCCTTATACGCTGTGTGTTGCTTGGTTATCGCATAATGAATTCTTGACCGCTTCAGAAAGTCGATAACGCCTTTGAAAGTTTTGCATTTCTCCATTGTAATAGGTCCGAGAAAGGCACAACAGTTGTGCTTGGGGAGATGTTTTCCAATTCGTCATCCTGAACATTAAGACAAGTCATAAGTATCACAAGCAGATCAAATACGCATAAAATGGACAAAACGGACTAAAATCGGACAAAAATTGGTCAACAGCCTGTCATAGGCGATTACAAACTTGTAATCGCCAAAAATCATTCACGAATAGCGAGTAGGTATCCAATCGCGTATTGTATACGTGATTACACTTTCATTCGTGTATGCTATACGCGATTACAATCTCAGGCTGTCCATTCGCTATACCAGTCATGCGATTAGAGATTCTAATCACATGAACATGGTCTACGAACACCAAGATTTAGCCACTTCGATTTTAAGCTGTTTTGAGTCCGGATTTTTATCACATTGAAGCCTACAACACCCGGTTAGAAAAACCCCTAACAAATATTTCATTATCAGGTTCGTACACTGCCCAATTGAACTAGTTTATTAACTAGGGTTCTTAGATTTCAAATTTGGGGTTTTTGATTCTTGGATGTTTTGGTTTGAAATTGTTGATGGATAGGCTTCTAAACACACCGATTAACAAACCCCAATCAATATTTTGCATCAAAAACATGTATCCGAGCCAAAACGATCAAGATTATATCCCTAGGGTTCCGGCCCTTTAAACACAAATTTGAACATTTAAATCGTGTTGTTATGATGTGAAAATTTAAGGGTACGTTACCTTGATTATGTAGAACAATTATTCAATATCAAAGAATCACGGGCAACAGGTTTTGGTTTAGTCGGGTTAGAGGGAACGAGAGCACAGTAGGTGGTTTTGAAATGTTATGAAGATGAACGATTTAAGTGTTTCTTTTATACCTGATTCCTAATCGCGTGAAGGTTATAAGCGAGTCGGCTACCACTCGCTTAAAGAGAACACACGATTATCCTAATTGCCTCAGGTAACACACGAATAGAAGCTTTCTAATCGCTAGTAGTTTATATGAATGATAGGACACGAGTAGGCCCTACTCACTTATAAGTTCAAGCGATTAGGATGTAATCGCTTTGAGTAATACACGAGTGCCTTCTAATCGCCTTTATCCTCATGCGATTAGGAGCCTAATTGTGTCCAACATCACAAAAATTACCAAAATGCCCCTGCAGCACCAATTTTTACATATTCGACCCGTTACGGTGCTAAACATGTGTTTTTCACCCCGTTTTAACTCATGACACAGATGATGAGTCAAATCTTTGAAAAACTTTCATTTTCAACCCCTGTACTTAAGAGAAAGTACGGTTTTGACCCAACAAAAACACAATTTTCAACTAGTTGATTTTCGGCGTTTTATTTTTTGAAGAAGTAAGATTACAATGGATTAGGATTCCATCATCGGCAATCAAGAATGATTAATCAAATAAAATAAACAAAAATTAAACAAAACGGGAGATCAACTAACTATACCCTATCATATTTTTGCGAGTTTCATCAGTTAGGGAATCATATCAGTGTACGGACTTTACTAGAACCCGTATATATTTAGTTTTTAGTTTAAATTACCAATAAGCATCCTACAACAACTGCCGATATTGTTGTCCACTTAAACTCAAAATCAAGTTTTATCGCTAGGCACTTTAGATACGTTAAGGTAATATTAAGACTGATGTACAAGGTGTTCCCCGCCACGCGACACATTCCCGTATCAAGTCATGCACAAAGCTTCCTCGTAACCGGTGAGTAAGCTATTTTCATCTATATTTTACAAGGAATGGACTCAGTGGTGATTAGGTCTGTAGAAACGCTGCAACAGAGAGACCAGTGAGATCCAGACCAGGGTTCAAGTAAAATACCGTGCATTTGATTTTTCACGGTACGAAGCTTTAGGTATATGAGTTGATACCTTTGAGCGAATTCTCTTTGAGAATAGGGTTTTGGCATTTATGAATCTTTTTGCTCTTTTAGGATTCCCGGACGTCTCCTGATCAGAATTTATTCTATTTTTTTGTTTTGTTTTTTTTTCCAGGAAATGACATAGAGGTGTCTCAGTTGTAGGCTCCAAACCCAACGTATGACACATGTGCCACTCCTATTCATTCTGAGAGACGTCCAGTTCACCCCGGATGTACCAACCTCTTAAAGACCATGAAACCTCGGATTTTGGCATGCTATCAAACGAGATTTCGGTACCAAGACCATATGCCAACGCACGTTGATCCACACCTGTTTCAGTTGATTTAGGTTTATATCACCGTGCTGAACTTGGAAATGATTTTGAGCCTACCGACACATAATTGTAGAGGCTACTTATCGATTCCAATATTTTTAAGATGATAAGAGTCCAGACAGTCCGACTGATGGGTTAATTTTTTTTTTTTGATTTTGGGATTTTCTCATTTTTTTTTGAATTTTTGCATTTTCTGATGTTTTTGTATTTTTCTGAATTTTCTCCCCCTAAAAATCTAAAAATTTGCGAAAAGACAATATTTTTGGATTTTTCTGATTTTTGAAGAAAAATATTTACAAAAATGATTACCGATGAGGATCTAATCCTGCTTTACTTTAATGTCGTTTAAGATTAACAGGTACTCAAAACGAGGACCATCAAAAGCTTTGGTGAAGAAATCGGCACGTTGGTAATCCGTGTGGATTTTGACCATATCGATAAGTTTCTTTTCATAGCAATCGCGTACGAAATGATACTTAACCAAGATATGTTTCGCCTTGGAATGGTTAACTGAGTCTTTAGCAAGAGCTATAGCGGACTCATTGTCACAGTGAATGGGAGTATTAAGAAATTTCAAACCGTAGTCTCTCATTTGTTGCTGTATCCAAAGAACCTAGGAGCAGCAGCTAGATGCCACTACATATTCCGACTCACATGGGGATAAGGCTACCGAGGCTTGCTTCTTGCACTGCCACGAGACTAGTCTTGGTCCCAAAAACTGGCATCCAGCCGATTGTGGATTTTAAGTCTGTCTTGCATCCGCCATAGTCAGCATCACTAAAAGCGATGAGGTCAAACTTATCGTCATTAGGGTACCATAGACCTTTGGTCAGAGAACCCTTTAGATAACGTAAGATCCTCTTCACAGCAACCAGGTGGGACTATTTCGGCCTTGACTGGTATCTTGATAGTAGACATGTCGCGAACATTATATCAGGTCTTGATGCAGTGAGGTACATGAGTGAGCCTATCATAGCTCGATAGAGAAAAGGATCAACGGTTTGTCCTTTCTCGTCAGGACCAATCCCGTGATTGGTCTGAATTGGTGTGCCTACTGAAGTAGAGTCTTCCATCTGGAACCGGCTCAAGATGTCAGCAACATATTTTGTCTGCTAGATGATGATCCCCGACTCTTGTTGTTCTACTTGTAGACCGAGGAAGAATTGCATCTCCCCCATCGAGCTCATCTCAAATTTGACCTGCATAAGCTTTTCAAATTCCCTGCACATTTCATTATTAGTAGACCCAAAAATAATATCATCAACATAAACCTGTACCAGAAGACGGTCACCACCCTTTTCCTTGGAGAATAAGGTGCAATCCACGAGTCCACGTTTGAACCCGTTGGATATAAGATAGTTGCTAAGCATTTGATACCATTCACGCGGAGCTTGAAGGAGCCCGTACAACGCTTTGTTCAATTTGTAAACTTTTTCGCGATGAAGCGGATCCTCAAAAACCGGTGGCTGAGCAACATGCACCTCTTCCTTCACGATACCATACAAAAAAGCACTTTCACGTTCATTTGATACACCTTAAACCGTTTGTACGAAGCGTAAGCTAAGAACATCCGGATAGCTTCAAGGCGCGCAACTGGAGCGTATACTTCATTGTAATCTATTCCTTCGATTTGACAGAAGCCGAGGATAACTAATTGAGCCTTGTTTCTGATAATCACCCCGCGGTCATCCCGTTTACACTTATAGACCCACTTTGTTCCAATTTTCTTTGAGCCTGGAGGTAAGTCAACTAAGTCCTACACTCCTAGCTTTTGGAACTGCTGAAGCTCGGCTTACATTGCTTCAATCCATGGTTCTTCCCTCAATGCCTCTTGCACCGTTCTTGGTTCTGTTTGAGATACATAAAGAGTGAAGGACCAGTCGTTTTGATGACCTGCTTTCCTGATCTCCGAATAGAGTGCTAAGGTACCTGTATTGTCACTTGGACTAGCATTTCTGAGCTGACTGCGCGTCATGACTCTGCTAGCCGGATCACTGTATGTGCGTGAAAGGATCGATAACAAACAAAGATTGATCAAACAAGTTAGTTTCAGGTGCGGAAACCCTAAAACTATCACAAAATAATAATCAAACAGATTCAAACACACAGATCATCATTTTCAAACGTTTTCATTAATAAAACACTTGTTTACACGTTGAAATATAGATACAATCAAGGTATGAACGATAATCAGGTTTAACAAAACACTAAAGAGAGTTTCTGAAAGTGGAGGGAATAATAATGATCAAAAGTTACATTCAAAAATCAAACTTGTCTATTTATAGACTGCACATTCGCCCAAACTGTTCATGCGAATGTGCAGGTTCGCCCACATCAACTGGTCGAACCAAGCTTTACAATAATCTAAGTCTTCATTCATACATATTCTCTCCTTCGCACCTTCCTAGCTTCCTTCACACCTAATAAAACTCTCCTTCGCACCTTCGCCATTACCAAAACATATTATGTATTACAATCCAAAGCCTTAGTCGCACTTTTGCATCTACAATCACCAATCACATTCTGCATCGGATGAGTGTCGTGAATCCGAAATTCCTGGTGTGCCGGCACTGGATCATCTGAATGCAGATTAAGGTTCTCCAAACCTTGAGATAAATTTGTCTATGCAGCGCTTGAACTGGAGGGAGCAACGGGTTGCATATTAAAACCTGAGAGATCGATCCTAAGACCTATCCCTGGAACTGCTGAAGAAGAAGGACCAGCTTGATTGTTTCCTGACGAAATGACTGGAGCTGTAGTGGTAGATTCACCATTTCCAGCTTGTTCTTCAGTAAGAGTTTCATGAGACTCTGCAAAATCGTCGCCTGAAGATGAAGATTCGAGAACCTCTGCTGACGCTTCCTCAAAGACTTCCTCAACTTCTGCTGCTGCGGTTTTACGAGGGGAACCCGTGGATGCAGAGGCATCAAATGGTGCTGGCGCAGGTGCATTGACAACGATCGGACGCATTAGCGGTGAGCTAGCTGCGTTTTCACACTCGTAATACATTTGTGCTATAGCATCATCTACCAAATTATCCATGTTGAAGGAATCAAATAGACTCTTATAATTGAACAACCAATCAGGTCCAACACCAGGTGCATTGGCAGTATAGCGTTGAACATCGACATTAAGCCACTCTTCAACGCAATTGGTTCTTTTTTTGTACACTCTTTTATTGGGAGTGCGGTAACCAACAAAGAAACCTTCTTCTGCCTTTGCACCAAACTTCCCATCGGGATGTATCATGGTGCATGGAGCTCCGAAAGGTTCCAGAAATTCTAAGTTTGGTTTCCTCGGTTCAGAAGCTCGTAAGAAGTCTTGCCAAGCTTCTTTACTGTTAAAACCCTATTTAGAGTGTAACACGCGTAGTGAACTGCCTCGTTCCAGAAGATCACAGGCAAGTTCGAGTCTGCGAGCATTGTTCTGGCTGCCTCAATAAGAGTCCGATTCTTTCTTTCTGCAACCCCATTTTGCTGAGGAGTGTACGGTGCTGTAAATTCATGATGAATACCCTTTTATGCACATAACGACTCCATAGCATGATTCTTGAATTCTGTCCCGTTATCGCTTATAATCCTACAGATCTTTAGCTGATATATATTTTCCGTGAATAGATTCTTCAAGTATTCAAAAGTTTCACTCTTGTGCTTCATACGCACGACCCAAGAAAACCTAGAATAGTCATCCGTAACCACCAAGCAGTATAAGTCACCGTTCCTGCTTTTCCGATTGACTGGGCCAAACAGGTCCATGTGCAGTCGTTCTAGAGGTAGACTAATTGAGTTTGTGTTCTTAGGCTTGTGAGACTTCTTTTTCTGCTTCCCTTTCTTGCATGAGACACAGACATCGTTTAGATGAAAATTTTTGACAGAAACACTTTCCACTAGTTGATTCTGAACCAGATGGTTCATCTTTATCAGGTGGATGTGCCCCATACGTCTGTGCCACATGATCGATTCCTTTTCTGTCGCTTTAGACAGAAAACAAGTGACTTGACCTTTTGCTGTCATGGCTCGCCTCATATACAGGACGTATAAGTTGTTGACCCTGGGAGCTGAGATCATAACCCACTCTTTCGGTATCATAAATCCAGGTTTCAGAATGAAACAAGCATTGTCATCAAAGAACACAGTGAATTTTTTGTCACATATCTGCGAGACGCTCAGCAAGTTGTGGTCTATTTGTTTGACAAAGCTTATCTTCTCAAAGCTTACAATTCCGTTACTCATACTGCCTTCTTTTGTAATATAACCCCCTTTATTACCAGCAAAAGCAACATACCCCCCGTTGATATTCTTGATGTCAAAAAGCAGGGATAAGTCGCCTATCATGTGCCCAGAAGCTCCACTATCAACAATCCATAGGCTGCTGATAAGGCCCTGTGGAACTCCCTGGACAAATATTCAATGTTCAGTGGTTAAGGGGGACCCAAGTCTGTACGGTCTTGGGTCTACCATCTTCATCTAATGTCGGAAAATCAACCCATCATCCGTTTGGAGTTGGTGTTGTTCCCGATGGTCTGGCAGTGTTATCACCTGCATATGATTCTCCAATTTTTGTTGGTGACTTGGGTCTCCAAACCTGTTCCAGTTTCTTTGGCTTGGGCTTCTTCTTTGCTTTGGGGTTAGAAGATCCAGCCTTAGACTCCTTAGGAGGAACAGATTTTGGATCCACTTCATATTTAACTATACGTGGAACAGTTTTAGGGTTGCCCTGTGGTTTAGCTGCAGCCTTTGCTGGTGACTTAGGTGCTGCTTCAACCTTTGTGGGAACAGTGCTCTCCCTCAACTGTGGACCACTGCCATCAACTGGCTTTTGGTTCATAGAAATCTTATTTCGGTTATCATAAACAATCTGCTTTCCCTTTTGTTTTTCAGAAAGTTTAGGGGAAACAGGTTGCTTAGCTTTGCTAGAACTGGGAGAATCATCCACTTTGATCCTTTCTCGTCTAAATTCAGGGCACGCAACAACTAAATGCCCACGTTCCCCACATTTATGACAGGATCTGTATTCTTCAAATCGAGGAGATTCGGACTTGTTCTCCTTTTTGTTCTTTCTGTTAAATGAACTGGCAAATGAATTTTTGTGCCTCAGATCCTCAAGGCATTTTCTTTGCACATCGACATGAGGATCGTCGTTAATCTCATTTCCGGTAGATCTAACAAACTCAGTGACATGCTTCTTCGGACTTTTCTTCTGAGCATGACTTTGAGGATTAACGGTGTTTTTCTTTTGATTTTTCTTGTTGTATTCAATTGGCTGATTACCCTGGTCTTTTCTACCCTTACCCTTACCCTTCTTCTTATTCCAGTTTTCCTTTTCCACGGTAATGACAGATTCTTGCCAGATTTTGGCAATTAGACCAGGGGCGATACATTTGGGAGGGACTTCCTCATCAGCATATACCTTTTCAGACCCTTTAAGCTTGTAAAACACCTTAATCCTTCTGCCATCCTCGGTTTGCACTTTCGGTTCAAGTTCACTCAAGGTTTCAGTAGTAATGATATGGTTTTCAAGAGGAACATTTTGAGTTTTGACCGGTGCATACCTAGGAGGCTCATCAAGCTCATCATCCGATGAGTCTGTGTCGTACACACTGATATCATCAGCTTTCTCACCAAGTTTGGCAGCTTCAGCAGGTGTAGCAGCTTTAGTAACATTAGCAGGTTTAGCTGCTTCAGTTGCTTTGGCCGCCTCTGCAGCTTTTGCTGCTGCTGCTGCTGCTGCCACGTCCACAAGTACCTCCTTCGGCAAGACATCAAAATTGTGATTTTCGAATCTCACCGGAGGTGGACACTGAGAATATTTGGGACTGGTGGAAACGCTTTCCTTTTCTGAGTGTTCAACTATGTGATCAAGAACATACTTGCAGTTTAGGTAACTTTCAAGTTTCTTCTTGATCTTCTCATAATCACAGTTTACAATGGCCAATTGTTTCTTAGTGTCTTCTACCTTATTTATGTAATTATTTATAGCAATTTGCTTGTTTGCTAGAGTTTTCGACAGTTCAGAAACATCCTTCTTGTAATTTTCAATTGTACTTAGAAAATTTTTCTCTTTAGTTAATTCTTTAATTCTGAATTTTAGCTGATCACACTCTACACACACTATCTTAGAATTGGAGGACTAAATTACCTTGTTAGACGATTCTGTAATGGCCATCAAAGCATAATGAACTGCAGTCTTCTTAGCTCCAAAGAATTCGCCTAAGTTCTTCTCAGTACAGTCATCATCCACAAGAAACGATCTTTTGCCAATCAGCGCATCTGCTTCAGCTAACAAATCTTCCCCCATATCAGAATCACACTCAGAGTCACAGTCGGACACTTCAGCTTTAGAAATAATAACGCCAGACTGACTTGAGCATTCTTCAACTTCAACTAGTGCTTCACACGATTGTTGGGCAAAACATGCAGCACCACCATGAGGAGCTTCTTCTCCAGTGATTAGTTGGTTCCAGTTGAAACCTTCATCAGCTTGAATTAGCAGGGCTTGTCCTTGATTGTTGTTTGCAGGAGGCCTCTGGTTCTGGTTCTGGTTATTTTAGGGACAATAGCTCGCTCAGTATTTGGATTAGGTTGTGTCTGAGCTTGCTACCTCTGATTCTGATTTGCTCTGTTGTTGTTGAAGGGATTCTGATGACCTTGTTACTTCGGTTGGTCACATTCTCTTGCCAATTGCCCCTTGGTGCCACAGTTGTAGCACGTGACCTTTGTTTTATCAAACCCAAACTTAGTGTTGTTGTTTATCAGAACATCTCTCCTTTCTGTCCTGTCCATATACTCCTTTGCCCTTCTCACCACACTTGCGAAGTGCCACTGGATGTCTATCAGATCCATGTCATCTTTATCGATCTGGGAGTAATCCTCTTGTGTAAGATGAGGATTCCCGATCTGTCCAGCAACCAATCTACTGTAGGAGTTGACCAAGGTTGACAGTAGAGCCATGTGTTCTTGAGCTAACTCTACAGTCACCTTCTCTAAACCTGCTGTGTTCAGCTGCTCTGTGACTGGGTTGGTCCGATAGCCACCTTGACTTGAAGTCGAAGCACCTCCATATCCACCATAAATTGTATTTGGAGCCCCACCAAACCCTGATTAAGAAGGTCCACCAAAGTTTGAAGTTGCTTGTGCTGGTGCTGCAAGATGAGAAAAAGGGTTAACACCAAAATGGTTAGTATTATAATTCAAAGGATACTGGTTTCCTTGTCCGAAAGGATAGGTTGGAGGAGGAACATCAGTTGGGGGACCATAGTTGTCAAATGCATAAACTGGATCTGGGTTAACCACAAAAGCAGTCTGTTGTTTGGATCCACCCACACTGGCGTCCTGAAGAGGGTTCCCGTAGTAGATACTGGGATTCTGTGGAATGAGCGCCTTGTTTGCCCTCCTTATCTCTTCTATCTCCTTGTTCTCTAGCTCGGTTATGAACTCATTGATGGTGAGAGTCTGATAAGCATTGCTTAATTTCAGGATGTCCAACCATTGATGCCAATGAGGAGGTAGCGCCTCAGCAAATCTTTCTACAAGGTCTGCAGATGAGTACAAGACCCCGTACTGGTACATTTCGGACATCAAGTGGTAGTATCTAGCAGTCATGTCTCTTAGCGATTCGTTCCTAATATCAGTGAAGTTCTTGAACTCCTTCTTGAGTTGATCCATTTTGACCTTTCGAGTCTTCAGATTTCCCTCGTTTCGCTCAGCAAGCGCTAACCAAAGCATCTGTGACGTAGTGCACTGAGCGAATTGATGAAGTATATCTTTGAGAAGAGCTTGTTTCAATGCTGCCATCGCCTTCTTTTCGTAGTTGTACTTCTTCCTCTGATCTTCATTCATATCTTCCAGGGAGATCGGAGTATTCGAATTCTCAACCATCGGCCTGCTGTACCCTGTCTCAATTGCTGACCACACGAGACCATCGATACCCTCAACGTATGTCTGAAATCTGCCCTTCCATCCATGGTAGTCGGACATGTATTGCAATTTCGGTGCCCTATTCGAGCTACCCGTCTCTAAGTCACTCATGAGAACGGAAGACAGATGATTAGTCTGTGAATTCGCAGCAGCCACGAGTGCCCACAGATTCACATTCATTTCCTGTTGCTGAGCCGCTAGCGCCCACGGATTGATTCCGGCAACATTCGCTTGCATTTGCGCTTGTTGCATCCATTGCGCATTTCGCTCGGCTGAGAATTGCCAAGGGTTCGTGGGTACGTTTGTTTGATTGTTCATTTTTTGATTATATTGTTGCCTTGGTTGGTTCAGATGTCCCCACGGATTTGCTATATGTTTAAGTTCGTTAAAAGTCCGATACTTAGTCAAAGTTTCAGTTTCAGATTGTTATAGGCGATTGGGAACTCTAATTGTGTGTCAATTGGCGATTAGGGTTTTGTATAGGCAATTACAGGTGTAATCACTAGTATTACACGCAATTAGGGTGTAATTGCTAGTGAACAGTTGAGCGATTACAAGTTTAAGGGCGATTAGGGAACTTCAGGTGATTAGAAGCTATCACTCATGCGATTAGCTTCTAATCGTGTGTAGGAGGGGCGATTGTACTGTAATCGTGTATATGAACAGGCGAATACACTGTAATCGTGTATACTTGATGCTAATCGCCTATAGATAGGCGATTGGGAAGGAACAGGTATTGTAATTGCCTGATCTGATCTGTAACTTCACTTTTGCTCAAAAACCACCGTTTTTGCCTCAAAATCTTATCTAAAACGATGTGTTTAATCCCCAAATGATTAGAAAAGTTTCCAAAACACTTTTAGAACAAAACCTAATAAAAAACACACGTTTTCATCCATAAAAACACACTAAGAATTTGAAAATAAGGGTTTTTGTGAAAAAATCAAAGTTTCAAAGTTTAAAACAGGTTTTTGATTAAAAATCACAACTTTCACACAAAAACCTACCTGTTTTCACTCGTTTTTGTTATCAAAACGCTCGTGATAAGAGCCTCGGCTCTGATATCACTTGTAGGATCGACGAACGTGTCACCCGACAATCATGAGGGTTATATTCAAGGTGTGGAATCCCTTGAATATGCTTTAATAACATAAACAAACTTGAGACAATGATAAACGAAAAATTACAACACACAAACGGGTCAAAAGATTAATGTTTATATCATTAAAATAGAGCACGAGTGTTACAATGATCGAACCAAGCAATCTCAGACCTGGGGAGGGTGTTTGGAGAGTGTGTGTGGCAAGAACTGCTAATTAGGGCAATGATTGGGCCTATTTATACCTCCCGTACTCGTACAAGTCAGTATAGGCGAGTAGGAGCTATAAGACATGTAATAACTAGCGATTGGGCCGTAATCGCCTATACAAACATGTGATTGAGGCCTACTCGCATGTAGGAACATGCGAGTAGAATCATAATCGCCTATAGCATTGGCCTAATCGCCTGTAGTGTCCCAAACACCCCAAAACGCGTATAAACGTCTCTAAACACCCCGAAACTCGTCTAAACAACATATATACTAGCCTAGGAACATCATGCACTAACAATGTGCTTGCATCATAAGAGCGACACGTTTGATAATCTGAAAGTTCTGTTCACTCGATTGGAAAATGTCTATGGTCTCAAGATCAAGAGAATTAGGAGTGATAATGGGACGGAGTTTAAGAATGCACAGATGGATGCTCTTTGTGAAGACAAAGGAATTCATCATAATACAGTGCTCCGTATACCCCTCAACAGAACGGTGTCGCAGAATGCAAAAACAGGACTCTAAATGAAGCGGCAAGAACAATGCTTGCGGACTCCAATCTTCCAGTAATGTTCTGGAACAAAGCAATTTACGCAGCTTGTTATACTCTCAATCATGTTTTAACGGTGAAGAAGTTTGGCAAAACTTCTTATGAGTTGTTGAATCGACGAAAGCCGAACTTAGAGTATCTAGAACCGATTGGAGCACCATGTACATGCTTAATCCATCTGAGAAGTTCACACCAAAGGCTGAAGAAGGATTCTTTGTTGGATATGCAACCCCACTCAAACGGGTATTCAACAAACAAAGTCGTCAGGTCGAGGAGTGGGCTAACATTGAAGTTCAGAGGTATACTCAGAATGTATAGGGTAGCGGTCTAGACTGGATGTTTGATTACAAGGATTTCTTTGAATCATTCAATCTAGATAGCTTGGTTGAAGAGGCTGTATTACGATTATATTACGAGGTCAGTGACATCACCGTTGGTGCCTCCGATCACTGTAAACCCTCAAACAGCTTCTAATGATACCAACGCTCATGCAACTGAAGAAGAGGTATTTCATGAAGCTTCCACAACTCTTAATTCATCAGAATCTGAAGATGACGATGATGTTACAAGTGAAGCTATTCCAGATATTGCTACAGAGACACCTCCAATGAACCCAAATCCAAATGGTGCTTCATCATCAAACTTGGGTAATGATCTGGATTCGACAGAGAATTTGTAGATGCAGTTGTGCGACTAGTGCTTCAGATTGTACAATAAACATGTTTTGATAATTGTCGATGGTGCGAAGGAGAAATAAGAGGTACGAAGGAAGGTTTTTGTTTGGTCGAAGGAAGATCAGAGGGTGCGAAGAAGCAAGTTTTGGTCGAATGTGAATATTGTTTATGTATGGCTTGGTTCGACCAGTTGGTTTGGTCGAACCTGCACATTCGCACGAATCATTTGGGCGAATGTGCAGTCTATAAATAGTCAAGCTTGATTTTTTGAATGTAACTTTTGAGTCATATTATTCCCTCCACTTTCTGATTCTCTCTCTAGAAGTTTATTTAGCTCTTTTAACGTTCTTACCCTGTTTGTATCAATCTCTAAACGTGTAATTGAGTTTCTAATTAATGAAAAAGCTTTTGAAATGATGATTTACGTGTTTTGATCTGTTTGACTATTATTTTGTGATTGTTTTAGGGATTCCGCACCTAAAACTAACTTGTTTGATCATTCTTTGTTGTTTATACAATCCATACATCACATACAAAGTGGTATCAGAGCCTTTCTGGATCAAACAACCACAAATTGATAGTCTCTCAGTTGATTTGCACCCAATTTTGGTCAAAAAGTTTCTGTTTTCATTGAACAAACTGATTTGATAAGATTTTGATTGATTACAACAACCAATTGACAACTATTGGGGAGTAGCAGCAGCTGCCGTTCATTCGCAGACGACCAATGCCATATCTACACTCATTCAAGATCTATCATCAGGAAGCGGTAATCGTCCACCAAAGCTCATGGACATGAAGGAGTACAATACATGGAAGACAAAGTTCAAGATACATGTGGAGGGACAAGGCTTAGAGGGAGCCGAAGCATGGCAGATGATAGTAAAGGGTTATGTTGCTCCTATTCTGGAGAACACTGGAGAACCGATACCGCTGGAGAATTTGGCTGATGATGAGAAAAAGAGGTTTGCGATCGAGAAGAAGGCGTTTTCTCAGTTATCTCAGGCGATCAACACCGATTTGCTGCATCAGTTTGGATCGTGTACAACATCAAAACAATTGTGGGATATGTTGAGAAACAGACATGATGGTAATGAGAAGACAAGGAAGCTAAGAATGGAAGAGCTTCGAAAAGAATTTGAGAACTTTAGTTACATGGGCAATGAGACTCTAAAAGAATTGGTTCCACGGTACTGCCATTTGCTCACAGAACTTTCGAGCTATGAGATCAGCATACCGATGTCAGAACTGGTGGATAAATTTGCTGATGCTTTACCACCATACTGGAACCAACACATTGAAGTGTTGAAGGAAAAGGATGCATACCAGTATTGGACTATCAACGAGTTCATACAAAAACTGGAAAACAAAGAAATGGAGGAGAAGATGAAAGCCAAGAGAGCACAGATTCCACAGAATCTAGATCTGTATGTGAGTGGTACATCTAACTCTCTTTCTACTTCAAGCACTACTTCAAATGTTGCTCCTCACATTGCATGTGTATCTAATGTTGTTGAACCCACAAAAGCACCAATAAACTATCTTGCCCAAACTTCATCATACACACCATCATACACACCACAATCTTATCAAACACCAAACTTTATTCCACCTTTTTCACCTTTACAACAAGATGCCTGCTACACAGCAAGTCAACCTCAACAACAACAACAATATACTCCTCACATGAATCAGATGCAGGTTACTAAAACACAATCAAATCAAAGTCCGATTGTGTTAGAGACCTCTAATCTTAACAATGTGACTGTTGAGATTGCTTAACAGCATGTTGCTTTAGTATCTGCTATGGTTGCATCATACAACGGTTTAGTGGCTAGTCAGATTGGAAACAACAATCTCACCAATGAGGACTACGCACAAATCAATAAAGAGGAGATGGAGCTTATGGACATACAGTGGGCATTTGCGAGCATAATGAGGAGAGCCACTGATTTTATCCAGAAGACTGGAAGAACTGACCTTTCAACTTCTCCAAACACCACTTACGGCTTCAACAAAGCCAAGGTTACATGCTTCAATTGTGGTGAGAAGGGTCATTTTAAGAGAGAGTGTAAACAGCCGGCACAGCAAGGTAATCGAAACCCGTTCAATTCATCCTACCAAAACAGACAAAACCAAAACCAGAATCAGGTATCATACAGTAGTCCCAACATCTCTAGCTTTCAACCTCAAAACAACTACCAGAACCGTCAAAACACACAACAAAATACCAACACTAGACAATCCACAACTCAAAACCAACCACAACAGAATCCAAACCGAACCATTATTCCTATCTCTGCACCTAATACCCAAAACCAAACTGAAAATCAAAACCAAGCACTAGTGATTCAGAAAGATGAAGGTTTTGATTGGACGGGTATGCAATCGGGAGTGGAGGAGATTACTGCAGGAAATGTGGCTTGTGTGGCCCAGAAGCTGAGTTTGGATGAGCATGAGGAGATTGAAGAGGAGGTTGTGATAGAGAAAGTGTCAGAGTTGAAAATAGAGGAGTTGAATGAGGATGTGATTGCTGAGAGTGAAGACAAGAAATCTGGAATGATTCTTGATTCTGTCACGGATGTTGGAGAGCACTATGATTCAGCTTATTCGGACATGGAGAGTGATTCTGACTCAGAAGCTAGTGTGAATTCACTAGACGATGACATTGATCAGTTGCTAGCTGAAGCTGATTTCCTTATGACCCGCAAGTCGTGCATGGTAGATGATGCGTGCACCAAGATTGACTACTCCAAATTCTTTACAGGGAAGGAAGCTCACTTCGCATTGATGGCAATGACAGAACCTCCTAAACCGGTAAGTTCTGAATCTCATTCTAAAGTGTGTGTTAAATGTGCTGATTTTGATAAATTGACAGAAGAAAATAAGCTTCTCAAGGTACAACTTGAGAGTGCCAAAATAAACTGTTAGATTTATCAAAAAGATTTAAAAGATTTCAACAAAGTTCTTGATGGTTATAAAAAGGATGTGTCTGAACTCAAAAAGACTTTGTCAATAAAACAACTTGCCATTAATAACTATATTAATGAAATGGAAAACACCAAGTTAGAAATGGCAACCATCAAGTGCTTCGCTGAAAAAGTGAATAAGAAGTTAGAGAGTTATCAGCACATTGCATATGTGGTTGACCATATCATCGAAGAACCTTCCCAGTCGAATAGTGCAAATTATAAGGCTGTCCCATCTCCGGTGTTGTTCGAAAACCATAATTTACATGCAATACCACCGGAGACTTTAGTCAAATCTGACTCCACATCAGATAACGAGCCCAACACTTCCAGTGTCGGAGACCCGTATTCTGATGTGAGACCTGTATTGGGAAACAATGAGGGTGTGGTCGCTGCAGATGATTCTGATGAAGAAGATGAACAGTCTAAGACGGTTGTTGAAAATGAAAGTGATATCCCTGATGAAAATCATATAATCACTACTGAACCAGTCTCACCATCTCAGATCGTTCATCCCATGGCAAATGCTCATAGAAAGAATGTTGTTAAGAAAGCTGAACAGTCTGTTGGTAAAAGTATTGAAAAGAAAGAGGTCAAGAAAATTGAGAAAAATGTGGTTAATGAATCATGTGACAAACCTGTGAAAATTTTCTATCGGATGCAAGGCTCCGATAAGATTTTGTCTGATGATGAATATCCGATTAAATTTGTGAATTATTCCAAAATTGAAAAGATCTGGCAGGAAAGTACAATTTGGTTCCCAAAATATGAACGAACCAATGACATTCCTCCGGAAATTTTAGAGAAAATCTATTTGGATAAAGATGCAAAGGTCAATGTCACACAATTCGTTTTGCCAGTTGATAAAGCAAATAGTTTCATTGAACCGACTTACTCAAAGGAACCAGCTCCTGAGAGTTTAAGGAAACAGTGCATGGTTGAACGATATCCCATTGCAAGTTTTTCCAAGTCGCATATCAAAGAAAACTATGAAGAATACCGTGCGTGTTTTAAGTGCGGGGAAGGAGGACATTTACTTGCCACCTGCCCATACGTACGACACAAGAGGCACGAGGTGGAGATGAGGCAACATCTTGATTATCCGGTTGACAACTACAGTTATCCACAAAGACGGTTTTTCCCTCAGCAAGCACTTTATTATAATCAAAACAATTTTTACAACAAAAGGGAAAACCGTCCGATGACTTATGATAAACGCAATCGGATAGCCACTGAGAAATCTGTAAAGAAACCTATGATGAACTCAACTGCTGATAACAAAAAGGTTGTTTCTAAACCAAATGTAAAACCAGCAGTTGGACCTGTCTCTGTTAAATCAGAGAAGGTAACCAAGAAGGTTGCATTTAAGGACGAAGTAAAGAAACCGGCTGAGAACTCAAAATCTCAGATCCGGATCTTGAAAAGGTCTGAACAATCTTGGTCATCAAAGGAATCTGAGGGTGCCTCAACTTCACAAAATGTGAAAACTGAGAAAAAGAAAGTTGAGAGTGAGAAGAAAGGGGTTGAGAAAACCCAAGATGTTTGTGAATCGAAAGAATCTTTGAAACAACCAGTTCAAAGACCCAAGACCAAACAGGCTTGGGTCCCCCGAAAGATCTAACTGCTTTACTTGATATGTGCAGGGAGCTCCAGCTGGCCCTGTTAGCAGCCTATGGATTGTTGACAGTGGAGCTTCTGGTCACATGACAGGGGACCTCACGCTACTCTTTGATATCAAGAACATAAACGGAGGTTACGTAGCGTTTGCAGGAAATAAAGGAGGCTACATTACGATGGAGGGTAGTGTTAGTAATGGGGTCGTGACATTTGAGCGGATATCGTATGTGAAACAGATAGATTACAATCTGCTCAATGTTAGCCAAATTTGTGATAAGTAATTTTCTGTTTATTTTGATGACAAATCTTGCTACATCTTGAAACCGGGGTTTGAACTTCCAAAAGAGTGGGTGATGCTAAAGGCACCGAGAGTAAACAATTTGTATATTCTCGATATGTCCAAAGCTATGACCACCCATGGCCAAGTCACGTGTTTCCTATCTAAGGCTACAGAAAAAGAATCTATAATGTGGCACAGGAGAATGGGACACATTCATTTGAGAAAGATGAACCAGTAAGTGAAGAATGAACTTGTCACGGGAGTTAATGTGAAACATTTCCATTTGAATGACAAGTGTGTTAGTTGTAAAAAGGGAAAGCAGCACAAACAGGCCCATAGACCAAAGAAAGTCAATTCCGTTGAACTACCGCTTGAGCGTTTGCACATGGACTTATTCGGTCCAGTCAGACGTAAAAGTCATGCCGGGGAATTGTACTGTCTTGTGGTGACTGACGATTATTCAAGGTTTTCATGGGTTATGTGCTTACACCAGAAAAGCGACACTTTTGACAACCTGAAAGTTCTGTTTACACGTCTGGAGAATATCTATGGTCTGAAGATCAAACGAATCCGGAGTGATAATGGGACGGAGTTCAAAAACGCTCAGATGGAGGATCTTTGTGCAAACAAGGGAATTCATCATGAATATAGCGCTCCGTATACACCCCAGCAGAACGGTGTCGCAGAAAGAAAGAACAGGACTCTAATTGAGACGGCGAGAACAATGCTTGCGGACTCAAATCTTCCAGTCATGTTCTGGAACGAAGCTATTTACGCAGCATGTTACACTCTAAATCGTGTTTTAACAGTGAAGAAGTTTGGCAAAACTTCTTATGAGCTGTTGAACCGACGCAAGCCGAATCTGGAGTATCTAGAACCATTTGGTGCCCCGTGTACAATGCTTAATCCTTCGGAGAAGTTCGCACCAAAGGTTGAAGAAGGTTATTTTCTTGGATATGCAACCCCACTAAAAAGGGTATTCAACAAAAAAACTAGAAAAGTCGAGGAGTGGGCTAATGTCGAAGTACAAAGATACACACAAAATGTACAAGGTGGAGGTCCAGATTGGATGTTTGATTACAAAGACTTCTTTGAATCATTCAATCTAGATAGTATGGTTGAAGAAGCTGTACTTCGCTTATATTACGTGGTCGAAAACGCCGTGACTTCACCGTTAGTGCGTCCGATCACTGTAAATCCTCAAGCAGCTTCTAATGATACCACTGCTCCTGTGATGGAAGAAGAGGTGTTCCAAGAAGCTTCTACAACGCTTAATTCATCATATTCAGAAGATGAAGACGATGATGCTACAAGTGAAGCTATTCTGGACAATGCTACAGTGACACCACCAGTGAACCCAACTACAACTGATGCTTCAACATCGAATGTGGGTAATGATCTGGTTTCTACAGAGAATTTGACGACTCAAACGGGAGTACAAGTACCTGATTATCCGGAATCTCGGATACATCGGATACACCCGCTTGAACAGGTTAATGGTGATCCTGGTAGCAGCGTTATGACAAGAGGGCAATTGAGAAATGCTCAAGCACTAGAAAATATTGGCAATCTTGCTTTATATGCCAAAATACAAAAATCTGGTTTTCAAAATGACTGGTCTTTCGTTTGTTATGTTTTGCAGGTCGAGCCGCGAACGTACAAGGAAGCTCTTTTGGATGATGCCTGGGTGGAAGCAATGCAAGAAGAGTTGTTACAATTTCAGAAACTCGGAGTATGGACGCTGACAGATTTGCCCCCGGGAAGAAAGAAAATTGGAACCAAATGGGTGTTTAAGTGTAAGAAGGATGATAGAGGAGTCATAGTGAGAAACAAAGCTCGTTTGGTCGTTCAAGGTTTTCATCAAGTTGAGGGAATCAACTACAATGAAATCTATGCACCTGTTGCACGCTTGGAAGCTATCCGAATGTTCTTAGCGTTTGCATCCTGGAAGAAATCCGAGGTGTATCAGATGGATGTAAAGAGCGCATTTCTTTACGGTGTGGTCAAAGAGGAAGTTTACGTAGGTCAACCGCTAGGCTTTGAGGATCCTATTCACCGGGATAAGGTTTATGTTTTAAACAAAGCTCTCTACGGGTTGCACCAAGCTCCGAGACAATGGTATGAGGAGCTGAGCACGTATCTTCTCTCGAAAGGATTCAAACGCGAATTAGTATACTGCACATTGTTCACGAAACGAGCAGGAGATGATTTGCTTCTTGTACAAATTTATGTTGATGATATTATTTTCGGGTCAACTAACGAACTTCTGTGCAGGGAATTTGAAAAAGTTATGCAGGAAAAGTTCGAAATGAGCGCAATGGGAGAAATGCAGTTTTTCCTAGGCTTGCAGGTGGAACAAAGACCAACGGGGATCTTTATTCACCAGACGAAATACGATTCTGAAGTCTTGAGCCGATTCCAGATGGATGATTCGAAGCCGATGGATATCCCGATACAACCTAATCACGGGATTGGAGTTGAAGTTAAGGGGGAGCTGACTGATCCATTTACATACAGAGCATTCATCGGATCTCTGATGTATCTCACCGTGTCTAGACCGGATATAATGTTTGCGACATGTCTTTGTGCACGATATCAATCGAAGCCGAAACAGAGTCATCTTGCAGCTGTCAAGCGTATCCTTAGATATCTGAAGGGTTGTCCATCGAAAGGACTTTGGTACCCTCATGATGATAATTTTGACCTAATCGCTTTTAGTGATGCAGATTGGGGCGGCTGTGACAAAGACAGCAAATCCACAACGGCTGGATGTCAGTTTATGGGGAGCAGGCTTGTGACCTGGCAATGCAAGAAACAAACCGTAGTTGCACTATCCACATGTGAAGCAGAATACGTTTCAGCATCGAGCTGCTGCTCACAGGTTCTTTGGATCCAACAACAGATGGTGGATTACGGTTTGCAATTTCTTAAAACCCCTATTTACTGTGATAATGAAGCTGCAATCGCATTAACAAAAGACTTAGTAAATCACTCAAAGGCTAAACATATCCGGATTAAATATCATTTTATCCGTGATTGTTATGCTAAAGAGTTGATCGATATGGTCAAAATCCACACTGATTACCAATGCGCAGATCTTTTGACCAAAGCTTTTGACAAATCCAGATTTGATTATCTTTTAAAAGCTAATGGTATTAAAGAAAAACAGGACTGATCACCACCTCAGTCTATCACTTTTTAGTTTAAATTTTTACTGTTTTTCAGAAAAATTTCGAAAATCCAAGAAAACATTGAAAAATTTCAAAATCCATAAAAATTAGAAAATTTCTTTGCTGACTGCTATATCTTCTTCCCTTAGATTAATGCCGTCAGATTTCTGTGAACAAACGATATCTGGGCAGTCACATATTTGAAATGCTCCAGCTTATCCTTGGGAACAGTAAATTCGAAAATTTATAAAAATCAGAAAAATCAAAAGTGATTTCCTGGAGTATAAAGGGAAATGATAGTACATCAGTGGGGATCTGACACATTCTAAGTAATGTACTGCTATATAGGGCGTGTGTCTGAGTCTGTGCGATGTGCTGATAGGCTTCGTAGACCTATTACTGCGTGCCTGATACATACATATCAAATGAATTGTTGTGTGGATGAACTCCTCATGGGCATATGGTCTTAGTACCGTAATTTCGTTTGATAGGGTATTTGTACAAAACTCGGAGGTTTAGGGTCGTTATGTTATTAGTTGTCTGGGGATAGCCTCTCTGATCTTCTGCTGTAAGTCATTACGGACCTAGATCAGACAGGGTGTCTTTATAAAAGAGCTTTATGCCAAATCCTAAAGTTACCGAATTAAGGAACTTTTCATGTTATATGATAATCAAAGATTATCTATTACATCGTATTAATCACTGATGCAATTCATGATTAATATCAGTCCTCAACCTGGTACAGTGCATATGTTACTTTGCTGCATTAATTTGCTGACCTGTATACCTCTGTGCATTATACCTTGTACAATTACAGACGACGAAAGCATAATCACGCTTTACAATGAGTCTTTGTGCCTTTACTTCTTGATACGGGAGTATGTCGTGTGCGTGGGAACCACAGACAATTACGTTTATACTATAAATATCAGTATCCGTTTAAAGCACTGCACAAAGGTCTGCATGTGAGTTTATGTGGATCACAATATCAGCAGTTGCCAGATCACACATTGTCTTTAATGATAATAATTCAAAAGATCAACGGTGTGATCAGATTTCTCAATAACTGATATGATCCCTTTACCGGAAATCCCAAAAACATTTACAATTTTTCATTTACATTTCTGCATTTTATTTTTCGTCAAAAATTACAAAACTCAAAAAGATTTTAGGTGTGTTTTAGCATAAACTTTAGAAAATCCAAAAAGATTTTTCATTTCCATTTTATTTTTGATAACTGATGGTGGTTGATGTCGATTTTCTAAACCTTGTTACTGTAACTTTGTAAGCGAAAGATTTTAGCTAAAACAGGATTATATGATCATACAAGTCACAAAACCAGGTGCGGAAACCCTAGTTCTGAACAAACTGATAAAACTCTAATCAAAACACAATCAAGATCATTTTCAACATCATTTCATAGATTAACTTCTTTCAAATAAGCTTTTACAATCAGTTTTATGTTAATCTAGAACACACACACAATATCTCAAAACAACCTCTGAACCTGACCTCAACACAGACACAACTGACAACTCTATTACATTCACAAAAACACAAATTCTATATATAGGCTCTGCACGTTCGCCCCTTTTCAATGGTCGAATGTGGAACTTTTCCACATTCGCCCATTTGTAATGGTCGAATGTGGAATCATTCCACATTCGCCCACTTTGTTTCTACATTCGCCCACTTTTTCCACTTTCAGGTCATCAGCACTTTTTAACACATGTTATCAGCACTTTTTAACACATGTTAACTTTGTAGATCCAATCACTAGTCGCAATACGTGCATCTACAAACTCCCCCTCGACTATTGATTGGATTGTCTTCGTGTTTAAGTCTTGGTCGTTCTCTGATTATCTGAACCTTCGACATTCTGTACCGGATCACTAGCTAGGGACATACATGAATAATGCACTAACAGTTACACCATTTGAGCTTTGTAACTTTTTAAATGTGAAAATTTGAATGTTGGATGCTTAAAAGTTGGAAAATAATTGGAACGGGACTCGTTTTTGAGATTTGGAAAATTTATCAAAAATCCCAATTCTCATTCGCCCATTCGGTTGGTCGAATGTGGGATTTTTCATATTCCTTCGTATGTTTTAAACGGGCGAAGGAGAGTGTTCTTGAACATATGTTTCATTCGAACACTTTTGGCTCATTCGAACCTTTCACTAGGGTCGAAGGAGACAAAAGCTTCTCATTCGTACGAGTAAAACGGGCGAAGGAGTGTGCCTATGTATACCATATCAGTCTCATTCGACCCTATACAAAAAATTTTCAAATTTTTCTCTCTAACCTCACCTTGTTGCTCTGTTATTTTGTGAAATACCATTGTGATCGTCTACATTCACTGATCCTTTTTCACTATCTTTTACAGGTTAATATCCAGAATCCAAGGATTAATTCTTGTTTTTGTGTTTCAAGCCCTAATACTTAAAAACTGATTTTAACAACTTAATTGTTGCAATTGATTTTAAAGCTTCATTATATCTGTGTTTTAGGGGGAGAAAAACCATAAATCATGGATTCAAAACCAACAGATTGATCAATTGATCATCAGTTGTGTTTCGAACCCTAGTTTTAGTTGAAAACACGGACATAATGAATAATTGATGAAACTGTTAGTTTAAAATGGTTTATCGGCATTGTTAGTTGCAATACAAATCAAAAGAACATGATCAGAAACAATAAATCTCAAAATTGAAAATTCAAAAATATGAACAGACTCCTTCGACCCTTTCGAATGGACGAAGGAGATGACAAACTGGTCGAATGTAGATCTTGTGGGCGAATGAAACTTTTTACCAAAATTTATACATTCGTACCATTCAATTTTCTCATTCGCACCTTGTTTTTCTCATTCGCACCCCCGTTTGGGCGAATGAGAATGTTAAATACCAAATTTTCAAGGTTTGAATTTTTGTCGATTTTTAACATGCTTCTTTGTTTTGTTTTGCAGATTAAATCATGTCCGAGTAGGAGAAGATGACTGAGCAAGCTGGATCATCCTCACAACCTGCTAAGAAAGTTCCTGAAGAGCCTTTAACCTTCGAGAATGCGCATAATTGCTGTGCGTATCTCGGAGAAGTTAAAAAGCACACGGAGTTTGTCGAGATCATTGAATTCTTAAAGAGATGTAGGGTGATTGACGCGATTGCTACACCTACTATCATTTACCGAGACATGATGCAAGAATTCTGGTCAGGAGCGAAGCTGGACTTCTGGAATTGCGAGTCATGTTTGATTAGCAAGATCCAAGGGTAGAGGGTTATTGTATGTGAGCAGGATTTAAGAGAGGCATTGAACTTACAAGATGAGAAGACAGATCCTAAGGAGCTGAGTTTCATGGATTAGCGAAAGTGTTTCCTGAGAATGAAATACAATGGACCAATCACTGATGGTTCATTGCACAAGGGAAAACTGTGCCTTCAGTTCAAATATTTGGCACACGTTTTGATACATGTCTTCGGATCAGCCGCTGGAGGATATGACTTAATGCGCAAGAGTATTAGCTCTTTGATGGTTGCCCTGGTATTGAACAAACCGTTCAATGTTTCAGGCATGCTGATGGAACACTTGTTAGCGCCTGTAAACGGCACGAGGAATCTGAAGTTTCTACTATATCCTCGTTTCCTCCAGATGGTATTTGATAACAAGTATAAAGACTTGAAGAGGGATCCTAAGCATATTGTTGTTTAGGAACATATGTCACTTAATACACTTGCTAGGATGAAGGCGTACAAAGGATTGTCGGTCAATGAACGTCCACCAGTAAGGCATTTATTTGGACATCTAGCAAGGATTGATTATACAGATCCAGGTGAAGGGCTTGTAAGACACGCAAACAGTGATTTAGATCCAGATAACCCATTACATCCTGTTGATCCAGATGCGAAGCGCAAAAGACAGGTTGTTAATGTCGGTGCCAAGAGTGGAAAAGTTAAGGAGAGAGGGATAAGATTAGAGGTTGTGTCTGAACCTGAAAAGAAGAAGAGTACATCGAGACGAAACAAGACGATGGCAAAGAAGGGTTTACATATTGTGGATGAAGCGTTGATAGATTCAGAAGAGACGCAAGAAGACGAACATTGGGACTCGGAGACTGAAATGTTAAAGACCACCACGCCCAAGGCCACTGTGGCTGGTGAGTCTGTTAGTCAGACTGTTGAAAATCAAGGTGCTAAGAGTCCAATTCCTGTTGGTGATGATGAAGTGATTCTGAATTTAGATGAAGTTTTTACCGGTTCACCTGTACAGGCTGAAAAGTCAAACAAGAAGAAACAGGAGAAACCAAGTCAGAAGAGAAAGATAGAGATTGAATCGCTCATAGCTGGTAAGAAACTTCCACCAGCTTCTAGTTCTAAGTCACCGGTTACTGCACCAGTATCAAAGAAACAAAAGACTGCGACTACTTCGAGCACACAACAGAGTGATGATATACCTATTGATCAGTTTAATGAAGCTTTAGATAATGTGCTTAAGAAGATGAGGAAAGGCAAACTGCCTGAAGTTGCTGAAGCACCCGTTAAGAAGAAGGTCTCAGTGGATAGTGATATCATGAATGCTGTGAATCAAAGGTTATCTGAGATGATGAGTATTATTAACAAACAGCAAACAGAGATCGAGCAATTGAAATCGAATGATCGAAAGATGTTGGAAGTCGTAGTCACATCCCATGATGATAATGAAGTTTTGAAGAAAACAATCAAGAAGTTGAAAAGAGAGAATAAGAAGTTGCTAAAGCACGAGCAACGAAACACCAGAAGAATTATTGTTTTGAAAGAGGAGAACAAACAGCTAAAGAAGAGTAACAAGCATATGGATGATTTGATAAAAGACTTGTACTCTCGAGCTCCTCTACTTCAAGCTGGTGAAGAAGATAAAGAAAGAGAAGAAGAGCAGGTAGACTTTGAACCATCTGACGAAGAAGAGGATGAAGATCTTGATGAAGATGCTGGAAATGATTCTAAACAGAAGAAGAAGAAAGATGATGGAGATGATGGAGGTTCAGATGTTGGATCGAGTGATGGAAACAGCTCTGCTTTTGATAGTAGTGATGATGATGATGATGACAACGCTGAGAAGTATACTTATGAAAAGCGTGATTCAAGTAAGGGTGGAGAGTCGAGCTCTAAGACTCCAGGTGAAAATGTTGATGACGATATCTTCTGGAATGAAAAACTGCAGTTGTTATCGGAAGAAGACAAGAACATGTATCGCCAGATGCTCACAGATCGAGTCTGGACGATTGACATGACAAGCAGATTTCCAGAAATATTCGAGTCGAGCAATAAGCTGTTTGAATTGGAGTTTGATGACCCAGATCTTGAAGATGGAGAGGTTTCTGCGGCGGTTTCTAAAGAAATACTTGAGGGTTTAGCCAAACAGGTGGGAAAGACTTTGGAAGAGTTGCTCGCTGATAATTACATTCCAAAGATACCTGAAAAGGAAGCCAGGAATCATTCTGATGACCGTGACGTTCCTGCTTTTGAAGAGGTTGAAATGGAGGATATAACGAGTGAGGAATATCCACAATATTTCAAGAATAATCAAGATTGTGGATTTCCAGGTTTTTCTGATGATGTGCTAAACCAGGCCGAGAAACTAGCTAAGGAGAAGAGCAAAATGTTTGAAGATGAGATTTTCAAAGGGCATGATAAACCACGGTTCGAGCAATTAGATAGTTTGAAGGAGTTTTTGAGGAAATTGAAAGAGAAAGAGAATAACCGTCCGAAAGCTGAGATACAAGGTAGCTTTTATAAACTTCATAGTGGGATTTTCAAAGGTCGTGCATTGGCCTGGAAGTTTATTCAGCAACTGAGATGCATAGCAGTAAAGTGGGAGAAGGGGATCTTATATTTTGATAAGTTTCATCATTTGAAGACTCTTCCCTATTGGGCTATTCGTGATATTTGTCGTCACCGTTTAACGGGAGCGTCAAATAGTCAGATTACATACTTTGCTGAGAAGATGACGAGAGAAAGCCGAACCAAGTGGGATTTGTTTGAATCACAATATCCAAAACGAATTGTTCATAAAAAGGATATTGATATGATTACAGGTATGCCCAAGGTGACGTTAAAGTATAAACCACCGCGAGTGTTGAAAAAGATTCCTTTGTTGCCGATTCCACAACACTTCGCCAAAGATTTCATTTGGTGGTATTATGATTGGAAGATAGCAGAGGCTGTGATTGTGCTGAAAGACGGAGAGAAGAACTTCAAGAAAATACACATTTTTGATCCCATGTGGTTAATCAACTGTTCACATGAGGATATAATAATGTTGTTTTACAATCCGATCTATTCTGATGTGAAGGATGCTGAACAAGCAGGAAAATACCAACGTGTGGTATTTCTGTGCTTTGCATATGATATAAACGCTGGTTGTGACTATGATGAGAAGCTCGGGAAGTTTGTAGAGAAACAGAAGGTGCCTGAAGTGAAAAAGACAAAGCCAAAGCAATTTCAGGAACCGGTTTTGACTAAAGAACAGAAGATTCAGCGACATATCAGATTGATGAACATCAGAATGGACGAACAACGTCGACAGCAATCCAAGCAATAGTCGAGGGGGAGTTTGTAGATGCAGTTGTGCGACTAGTGCTTCGGATTGTACAATAAACATGTTTTGATAATTGTCGATGGTGCGAAGGAGAAATAATAGGTACGAAGGAAGGTTTTTGTTTGGTCGAAGGAAGATCAGAGGGTGCGAAGGAGCAAGTTTTGGTCGAATGTGAATATTGTTTATGTATGGCTTGGTTCGACCAGTTGGTTTGGTCGAACCTGCACATTCGCACGAATCATTTGGGCGAATGTGCAGTCTATAAATAGTCAAGCTTGATTTTTTGAATGTAACTTTTGAGTCATATTATTCCCTCCACTTTCTGATTCTCTCTCTAGAAGTTTATTTAGCTCTTTTCACGTTCTTACCCTGTTTGTATCAATCTCTAAACGTGTAATTGAGTTTCTAATTAATGAAAAAGCTTTTGAAATGATGATTTACGTGTTTTGATCTGTTTGACTATTATTTTGTGATTGTTTTAGGGATTCCGCACCTAAAACTAACTTGTTTGATCATTCTTTGTTGTTTATACGATCCATACATCACATACAGAATTTGACTACTTAGACGGGAGTACAAGTACCTGATTATCCGGAATCTTGGATACATCGGATTCACCCGCTCGAGCAGGTTATTGGTGATCCTGGTAGAAGTGTGACGATGAGAGGTCAACTGAGGAATGCTAACTCACCAAAAAACCTTGGCGCTCTTGCTCTATATGCCAAAATTCAAAAATCAGGTTTTCAAAATGACTGGTCTTTTGCTTGTTATGTTTCGCAGGTCGAGCCGCGGACATACAAGGACGCTCTTTTGGATGACGCTTGGGTAGAGGCTATGCAGGAGGAGTTATTACAGTTCCAGAAACTTGGAGTGTGGACACTGACAGATATACCTCCAGGACGGAAAAAGATAGGAACAAAATGGGTGTTCAAGTGTAAGAAATATGACAGAGGAGTGATTGTTAGGAACAAGGCTCGATTGGTCGTACAAGGCTTTCATCAAGTTGAAGGAATAGATTATTACGAGATTTATGCACCGGTTGCACGCTTAGAAGCTATTCGCAAGTTTCTGGCGTTTTCATCTTATAAGAAATTCAAGGTGTATCAAATGGACGTTAAAAGCGCGTTTCTTTATGGTGTGGTTAAGGAAGAAGTTTACGTAGGTCAATCACCAGGCTTTGAAGATCCTATTCACCGGGATAAGGTCTACATTCTAAACAAAGCTCTCTACGGGTTGCACCAGGCTCCAAGGCAATGGTATGAGGAGCTGAGCACGTATCTTCTGACCACAGGATTTAAGCGAGGTTTGGTAGATTGCACACTGTTCACAAAACGACAAGGAGATGACTTGCTTCTTGTGCAAATTTATGTTTATGACATTATTTGTGGTTCTACTAACGAACATCTGTTCAGAGAATTTGAGCGTGTTATGCAGGAAAAGTTCGAAATGAGTGCGATGGGAGAGATGCATTTTTTCCTAGGCATGCAGGTGGAACAAAGACCAACGGGGATCTTTATTCACGAGACAAAATATGTTTCTGAAGTCTTGAGCCGATTCCAGATGGATGATTCAAAGCCGATGGATACCCTGATACAACATAATCACGGGATTGGTGTTGACACTAAGGGGGAGCTAACTGATCCTTTTACATACAGAGCAATCATCGGATCTCTGATATACCTCACCGCCTCCAGACCAGATATAATGTTTGCCACATGTCTCTGTGCACGTTTTCAATCGAAGCTGAAACAGAGTCATCTTGCAGCTGCAAATGTATCCTTAGATATCTGAAGGGTTGTCTGTCGAGAGGACTATGGTACCCTAATGATGATAATTTTGACCTAATCGCTTTTAGTGATGCAGATTGGGGTGGCTGTGACAAAGACAGCAAATCCACAATGGCTGGATGCCAGTTTATAGGGACTAGGCTCGTGACCTGGAAATGCAAGAAACAAACTGCACTCGCCTTATCCACATGTGAAGCAGAATATGTCTCAGCATCAAGCTGCTGCTCACAAGTTCTCTGGATACAACAACAAATGGTGGACTACGGTTTGCAATTTCTTAAAACCCCTATTTACTGTGATAATGAGGCCGTAATTGCATTAACAAAAGATTTAGTAAATCACTCGAAAGCTAAACATATCCGGATCAAATATCATTTTATCCGTGATTGTTACGTAAAAGAGTTAATCGATATGGTCAAAATCCACACTCACTATCAACGTGCAGATCTTTTTACCAAAGCTTTTGATAAATCAAGATTTGAATATCTTTTAAAAGCTAACGGTATAAAAGAAAAACAAGACTGATCACCACCTCAGTTTATCACATTTTAGTTTTAGTTTTTACTGTTTTTCAGAAAAATACAAAAATCCAAAAATATGTTTTACATTTTAGATAGAGTTTATTTTCAGAAAAACCAAAAACATTGAAAAATTCAAAAATCCATAAAAATTAGAATACCCAAAATGATTTCCAGGAGAAAAAGGGGAAATGATAGTACATCAATGGGGATCTGACACATGCTAAAGAAGTGTAATACAATATAAGGCGTGTGTTTGAGTCTGTGTGATGTGTTGATAGGCTTCGTAGACCTATTAATGCGTGCCTGATACATACATATCAAACATTGTCTTTAATGATACATACATATCAGTCTGCATGTGAGTTTATGTGGATCACAATATCAGCAGTTTCCAGATCACGCATTGTCTTTAATGATAATAAATCAAAAAGATCAACGGTGTGATCAGATTTCTCAATAACTGATATGATCCCCTTACCGGAATTCACAAAACATTTACTGCTTTATCTTTACATTTTTGCATTTTACATTTCTCGTCAAAAATACAAAACTCAAAAAGATTTTAAGTGTGTTTTAACAAAAAGTTTAGAAAATCCAAAAGATTTTACATTTCTATCTTATTTTTGATAGCTGATGGTGGTTGATGGTGATTTTCTAAAGCTTGATGGACCATTTGAGTTTTGTCATCTTAAAATGATAAATAATGAATGTCGGATACTTAAAAGTTGAGAAAAATTTTGAACGGGACTCGATTTTGAGATTTGGTAAAAACTTCAAAAATTCCAAGTTTCATTCGCCCCTTCGTTGGGTCGAAGGTGGAATTTTTCCTACTCATTTGAACCTTTCAAACGGTCGAATGTGAGTGTTCATGTGTTATTTTAACATTCGAACCATTTGTCTACATTCGAACCTTTAAATAGGGTCGAAGGTGGACAAATTTTCACATTCGCCCTAGTCGTTTGGTCGAATGTGGAGCCTATATATGCCTGATCTGCACATTCGACCCCATATTCAAAAAAATTTAAATTTCTGTGATAAAGTGATCTTGTTTCTCGTGATTTAAAAATCATATCATTGTGTTCGTTGTGTCTTACTGATCATTTTAAATCATCATTTGTAGGTATCCATCCACAAACAAAGTCACAATCGTTGAAATTGTGTTTGAACCCTAACCAGGATCAAAACATAATTTCTGACCATTAATAATCACAATTGATGTAGAGGTTTTAGTGTTTAAGTGTTTTAGGGGGAGAAAAAACAAAAATTAAGGGTTTAAACAACTTAGATCAGTCAAATGATTGTTTAAAAGCTTCGAACCCTAGATTTTAATTGAAAACTCATAAGCACTGATTAATTGATAAAATTGATGATTGGGAATTGTTTATCGGGCATATTAGATGGTGTTCAAATCAAAATGGCATGTTAAAATGATCTAAATCAAAATCTGCAATTTGAGAAGATGAACAGTCTTCTTTCGCCCAATTTTAAACGGTCGAACGTGGACTTTTGGTCGAATGAAGATGTTCAAATGGTCGAAAGAGGAATAAATGGTCGAATGTACAACTTTTAAACACTGATTTTCACATTCGAACCTTTGATTCCACATTCGAACCTCTATTTTCACATTCGTACCTTCGAATGGTCGAATGTAGAATTTCAAAATCAAAAATTTCAAGTTTTGGTTATTTTATCCATTTTTAACTGTTTTCTTGATTTGTTTTGCAGTCTAATCATGTCTGAACAGGAAAGTACTGATGTTCCTACAGGATCTTCTGAAAAGGCAGCTGGTAAAGAACAGATTGAAGATTTACCATTTGAAGCAACACACAATTGCTGTGCGTTTATGGGAGATCTGAAGAAACATACCGAATTCGCCGGCATTGTTGATTTCTTGAAGAGAAGCCGTGTGATTGTTGCCCTTGCTACTCCCGCCATCATATACAAAGATCATCAACAAGAATTCTGGAAGAATGCCAGAATGGATTACTGGAACAATGAATCTGCTGTCGTAAGTACGATTCAGGGGGAGTTCGTGATTATTCCTGAAGATGATATCAGAGAGGCACTGAAGCTGCAGGATAAGAAGACAGATCCAAGAGTTCTATCATGGATTGAGTAGAGAAAGTGCTTCTTACGAATGAAGTACAATGGACCGATTACTGATGGTTCATTACACAAAGGGAAGCTATGCCCTCAGTTCAAGTATCTCGCTCACGTCATGTTACATGTGTTTGGATCAGTGAGTGGAGGGTATGATGTTATGAGAAAGAGTATTAGCTCTTTGATGGTTTCCCTTATCTTAAACAAGTCGTTCAATGTATCTTGTATGATACTTGAACACATGCTGGAACCACTCAGAGGTTTGAAGAACAAGAAGTTTCTGTTATATCCGAGATTCCTGCAGATGATATTTGATGAGAAGTATAAGAACTTGAGAAGAGATCCTACTCAGATAGTCGTATAGGATCACATGAATCTAAATAAGCTATTTAGAATGAAAGATTATAAAGGCGTGCCGATGAATGAAAGACCACCACACAAGAAACTGTTTGGTCATCTGATTAATCCAGGATATGAAGATCCAGGTAAGGATAAAGCTAGGCATGCTAACAGTGATTCTGATGAAGATAATCCTTTATGCCCTGTTGATCCTGATGCAAAGAGAAAGCGGAAAGTAGTGAATGTCGGTGCTAAGAGTGGAAAAGGGAAAGAGAAACAGGATGATATAGAACCACCACAGAAGAAGGTTTCTAGGAGAAAGAAGAGTGTAGCAAAAAAGGGTTTACATTTAGTTGATGAAGTGTCTGTTGATTCTGAAGAGACACAGGTAGATGAAAGATGGGATTCGGATAATGAGACTGTTAAGAGCACCACGCCCAAGGTCACTGTGGATGGTGAGTCTGAAAGTCTGAGCAAGTCTGTAGAAGAGCAGAGGACAAAAAGTCCGATTGCATTGGATGAGATTGATGAAGGATTAGGTTTGGGATCCGAAGATTTTGGAGAATCGCCAAAGACAGGAGAGAAACAGAAGAAACCGTTATACAAGAAGAAAGAAAAAGTTGTGAAGCCAATGGCGAAAGAGCTAGAGATATTGAGAATCTGATTGCTGGAAAGAAATTGCCTGCAACATCTAGTTCTAAGTCACCCATTACATCCCTAGCAGCAAAGAAACAGAAGACATCATCTGCTGCTGAGCATACTGATCTACCAACTGATGCATTTAATGATGCTTTGGATAGAGTTTTGAAAAAGCTGAAGAAAGGAAAGATTCTAGTTGCTGAAGCTTCAACACCAAAGGTTACTGTAGATAGTGATGTGATGACTGCAGTTAACCAGACGCTTGCAGATATGATGAAGATTATCAATCAGAAACAAGCAGAGATTGAACAGTTAAGGAACAATGACAGAAAGATGTTAGATGTTCTCGAATCGTCACATGAAAATCAAGAAGCTCTGGAAGCAAAGATTAAACTACTTCAGAAAGAGAACAAGAAGTTGTTAAAACATGAGCAGAGAAATACCAGAAGGTACATTACTATGAAAGAGGAGAACAAGAAGCTGAGAGCAGACAACAAGAGTATGAATAATCTGATAAAGGATTTGTACTCTAAAGCTCCACATTTACAAGCTGGTGAAGAAGATAAAGAACGTGACGAGGAGGAAGTTGATTTTGAACCATCAGATGAAGAAGAAGAAGAGGATGATGAGTTGAATGAGGATGCCGGTGATGCTCCTAAAAAGAAGAAGAAAGATGATGGTGATGATGATGGTTCAGGAGATGATTATGGTGAAGGTAATAGCTCTGCTAGTTCTGATAGTGATGATGATGATACTGACAAGTATAAGTGTGAGAAGAGAGGATCGGGAGAGGACACAGGAGAATCTAGTTCGAAAGCTCCTGGTGGCACTACTGACGATGATAATATCTTCTGGAACGAGAAGTTGAAAGCCTTATCTGAAGAAGACAAGAAACTATATCGCCAGATGTTGACTGACAGAGTCTGGACGATCGAGATGACTGGTAGGTTTCCAGAGATATTTGAGTCAAACGATATGCATTTTGAGTTGGAGTATAATGATCCTGATTTGGAAGATGGAGAAGTTTCTGCAGCCATGTCAAAAAAAATATTGGAGGGACTGGCGAAACAGGTCGGTAAATCTCTGGACGAGTTGATGAGTGAGAATCAGATACCTAATATACCTGAGAAAGAAGTAGGTAATCACTCCGATGATAGAGATGTCCCAGTGTTTGAAGAAGTGGAGATTGAGGATATTACTAGCGAGGAATATCCAGAATACTTTAAGAATGATAAGGATTCTGGATTTCCTGAATTCTCTGATGAACTATTGAGCTAGGCTGAGAAACTTGCTCGTGAGAAGAGTAAGAAGTTCGTGGAAGAAGTGTTCAAAAATTCAGATTGTCAAAAACCAAATACTGAACAATCTGATGCTTTGAAAGAATTATTGAGGAAGCTTAAAGAAAAAGAAGCTAACCGTCAAAAGACTGAAGTTCAAGGTAGCTTTAACAAATTCCATAATGAGTTGTTTAAAGGGAAAGCTCTCGGCTGGAAGTACTTGAGACAGCTTAAATGTGTCGCAGTGAAATGGGAGAAAGGAATTCTGTACTTTGACAGATTCCATGACATTAAGACACTACCATACTGGGTTGTTCGAGATATCTACAGACATGAAATGTCAGGTGCTTCAGTAAACAACTATCTTGTTGGTTACTTTGCAGATAGAATTGCTAGAGAGAGCAGGACGAAATGGGACGTGTTTACCCCACAATATCCTAAAAGAATTGTTCATAAGAAGGAAAAGGATGATATTACGGGGATGCCCAAGGTGACTTTGAAGTATAAACCACTGAAAGTGTTGAAACATATTCCTTTGATGCAGATTCCACAACACTTTTCAAAGGATTTTATGTGGTGGTATTATGACTGGAAGACGGTAGAAGCTATTATCGTTCTGAAGGATGGTTTGAAGGACTTTAAGAAGATTCATATCTTTGACCCTATGTGGCTAATCAATTGCTCACACGAAGATATCATCATGCTCTATTATAATCCAATCTATTGTGAAGCGAAAGACAGTGAACAGGCAAGCAAATACCAACGTGTGGTATTCTTATGCTTTGTGTGGGATGTTAATGCCGGGTGTGATTTCGACAAGAAACTGGGGAAGTTTGTTAAAATTTAGAATGTTGAAAAGAAGAAGCCAAAACAAACTCATAAACCAGTAATGATAAAAGAACAAAAGACGTTATTGTATATCAAACTGATGAACAAGACTATGGATGAAGAACGAAGACTGAAGCAATTCAAGCAATAGTCGAGGGGGAGTTTGTAGATGCACATATTGCGACTAATGCTATTGAATTGCGAATTTAAAGTTGTTTTGTTGATTGTCGAGTGGTCGAAGGTGGAAATGTAAATGGTCGAAGGTAGAAGTAAACAGTCGAAGGAGAAACTGGGAGGTCGAAGGAAGAATTGTATATATGTATGTCCAGATTCGCCCTATATGAACGGTCGAACCTGCACATTCGACCAAGCTATTTGGGCGAATGTGCAGGTCTATATAAGGCAATCTCATTTTTGAATGTTTAAACTTTTGGTCATTTGTTTTCCCTCCCAGTGTGTGTTTCTCCCTAGGGTTTTTTATTGAGTCTATAATCAAGATTAATCATTATAAACAACATTTTGAAGTGTAATTGATTATCTTATTGAATGAAATGAACATGTTTATGATGATTTCTATGTTTTGTTAGTTTTATTATCATTTTGTGATCAATTCAGGGATTCCGCACCTGAATTGAACTTGTTTGATCATTATCTTTGTTGATTAGCCGATCCTATGCGCATACAGAAAGAAACTAAAAGGGAGAAGCAGATTGTGAAAAATCAAGGTCAGATTATACCTAATAGGCTTTTTGGTTTGTGATGGTTTATTATAAGCAAGTGTATCATGGATAAATTGTGATTGTCAATTATAATCGGTTTATGGTTATCCATCACGTCCAAATGGTTTGAAAATTAGATGAGATTTTTGGCTGCTTATTTTTTCTGCTGGTAGGTTTCAAATATTTTGTATTTTTTTATTTAAAATCATTGAGTGGGAATTGGGGTTGATTTTGAATGCACTTGATATGTTCTGGAATGATCCAAAGTTATTTTAGTGTAATTTATTGTGATTATGTTTGTTTTTTGCTTCTGTAAGTTTAAGATTTTAGTATTTTATGAAATGATGAACTTAAAGGCAATTGAGTTGTGGCGTTTTACTTATCCAAGCGGTAAAACAATTTAGTGATATAAAGATGTGCTAATCTAATTTTTTTATGATAATGGGTTGATTGTAAAACCTTAGGTAACTTGCAACATGCCGCTAACCTTTTGAATGTTTGTTCAGGTTTTGAACTTATAATGACATGTTGGTTTTGAAGTTGTGTACGGTTGTTTTCCCCAATTTACTTGATGTCATTTTCCAATTGTTAATTCTATTCGGTTACATTAGGGTTATTCACTATCTTCCAATTGCTTTTTTGTGGTTTTGATTTTGATTTTATATATATATTTGATAAAGCCTAAGTTGATTTATCCATCGTTTTGTTGTAATTTATACCTGTAGACTGAGAAAGTTGTTTGAACAGAAGTGGAAAAGTGCATGTTCCTTACTTTTTTCCCCAGGTTTGCTGAGCCCATCTCTTCATTGGTTTTATTTATTCAGAGGTTTTATTGAATTGCCTCTGTATTGCATATTCGCTGCTGATGGAACTATCTGTTGTTAGGTTGGCTGCTGTTACTATGGACAAGAACTGGGTAGTCTAATAGCTGTGTTGCTACAGTGGTGTTGGACCATCTTTTTCGCATTAAACGAGTCTTGATGACGATTAGCAAGACACGGTTGAATCATGAGAAACTCTACTGTGTTTTATCAGCGTTCCTAAGAATGGTTAGTTTGATAATTTATAGCGCATATGTACTTTGAATCCAAATGATTTTGAATGTTCATATCTAATGATTTTAGTAATTAATTGACTAAGATATATGTTTGTTTAACGGATTATGATTATTTATTTTTCGCATTAGACGAGTCTTGATAGCGATTAGCAAGACACGGTTGAATCATGAGAAACTCTACTACGTTTTATCAGCGTTTTTAAGAATGGTTAGTTTGATACTTTATAGCACACATGTACTTTGAATCCAGATGATTTTGAATGTTCATGAATAATGATTTTAGTAATTAACCAACTCTGAGATATGTTTGTTTAATGGATTATGATTACATTTGTAGTTTGTAGGGATGACAAAGTGTGATTTGTTTTATCTGTGTTCAATCATAACCTGGAATACTAAATATTTTATTAATCAGAACTTAAAAGATTATATTAGTTTTTTTTCATGTTATTGTGTCTACTGTAGGGGCAGTCCCAAGACACTGATGCCTTCGCAGGTATGTCGACGTTCTATTTTTACACAAAAAGCCTTCAAACTTTTCATAACATAAATGAAATAGTTAATATATCTTATCTTTTAAAAAGTTATAAATCTTGTAATATTTGCCAAGTTTCTTCACCATAAGTGGTCATTTAATTTCTATCATGGCCATTTAGACTGTTGATTTCTTTCTGCAACTAGTACAACGAACTCTGTATGGGTTGCTTGTTAGCGCCGATCGGACTGTTGATTTCTTTCCGCAACTAGTACAACGAACTCTGTATAGGTTTCTTGTTAGCGCCGATCCGACTGTTGATTTCTTTCCGCAACCAGTACATCGAACTCTGTATGGGTTGCTTGTTAGCGCTGATCCGACCGTTGATTTCTTTCTGCAACCAGTAGAACGAACTCTGTATGGGTTGCTTGTTAGCTCCGATCCGACTGTTGATTTAAAGGCTGAACACGAGTATAATTAAACTATCAAGAATCAGAAATTTGTAAAACATCTGTTCATGCAAGCAAGTAAAATTTAGTTGTTGGACATTGTGATCGGTACGAGGAAGTTGTTGTCGGAGAGATATCTGTCAACGATGAAAGCAACATACTTGAAATCAATGGGAAGGTAAACAAAAAGGGTTTCTTGTTAGACTAATCCGACTGTTTGATTGAAGGCTGAACACGAGTATAATCAAACTATCAAGAATCGGAAATTAGTAAAACAACTGTTCATGCAAGCAAGTAAAATTCAGTTGTTGGACATTGTGATCGGTATGGGGAAGTTGTTGTCGGAGAGATATATGTCAACGATGAAAGCAACATACTTGAAATCAATGGGAAGGTAAACAAAAAATCGTCTAATTATGGATCTCGTTGTCGCTAAGGTTAATGGAGACCATGGATCAGAGAGATTTAAAAGTTAATAAAACTCATATCTCAAGTCGATACAAGTTGGTGGTTATTATTTTGTTTTTAAATTTTTTTTATTTTTTTACAATAATTATATTAAAAAAATAAAAAAAAATAAAAAACCAATTCAAAACACCAAAAAATACCCAAAATAAAACTTTGATTCGAAGCGCCTCATCTTCCACTTAAGCCATGAACCTCAATGGTAAATTCCCTTCTTTCTTATTATAGATAGCTAATGTCTAGATTATGTTTATAACTTTAGATTTAAGCTTTGGTCTATTTTAGTTTTTAAAAAAAAGGTAACAAAAAGCAAAAAGGATCAGAAGACAAAGTTTAATTGGAAAACATACAAGAAATATTAAATTAAAATGACATAAAGAATCATAAAAAACATCAAGTTCATGTAGAATATGCTTTCTAAGATCCAATTTTGTTTTCTTTGATTCTTTTCAAATGGTTGATGGGTGTTATTAGTGCGTCTTCTTTTTCTGTTAGGATTATTCTCACCACAAAATTTACTTAGAATATGGATAAACTTGTAATTCAAGTTTGGCTTTGTTGCAGGAAAAGCTTAACAACTTAATGAATTTTATTTCTATTACCGAAATAATAATGTATTAAGACGGAGTTGTATGACGCTGACAGACTTCTGTACTTCTATAGGATTAGAAGTTTAGACATTCTGACGCCCTCGTTACTCAAACTTGAATAAATGCGTGGTCACGCTCAGACTAAAGGTAGTTCGTTAGACCACTTTGAATTAAAGACGAGAATAGACAATGGTTCATCACTATATAAGAATGAATGATCCATGTCTTATGATCAACAAATGTCTATGCAGAATGGACTTATTGATAGAATTACCAAGGCTATAGTATTTGGTTAAGTAAAGGGTCATACTGTGTTAGGAGCAATGTGATGCAGCTAGGCGTCCAACTCTGCGCATGCTGACTCATTTAATTAAAATCGTCCAAGTGGGAGAATGTTGGATATTGTGTCCGATAGTTAATTATAAGGTCAACGTTAACTGACCCGGTACGATCCGAAGAGTTATACGTTGGTACACAAATCAGATAAGTTCACGTGTAGGTGGGATATTATTTACGAAATAATACGTTAAGGACTTTATAATAAATTAGTTTATTATAAATGAGGTATTAATAAATAATACAAGGGGGCTTATTGTAAGATTATGTTTTATAAAAGGAGGTTTAAGGTGCAAACCCTAGACAGACTTTTGATAAAAACATAAGCATCTCCTCCTCCCTGTAGAGATTTTTTGGCTGGCCCTAATCCGCTGCCTTCCCCCTGCCGTCGTTCGATCACCACCACCGCCTCTTCATTGCAAGTTGTTGCTCTCGGTTGGTTCGTGCTCGGTTATGAACTTCCTACTAGCGAGGATTCGTTGTAATCCGCGTGTTACAATTCTGGTGTAGTCGTCAAAGGTTGATTACTAAACCCCATATGGTTGTTTATCTTATTTATTTATTTATACGTGTATAACCTTGATCCCGATTGGCAATATTTATTAATCTGATTAATAAATAAAATAATAATATTTATATATATAATCGGCCCATATTATATATGTGTATATAATTGCCTTTTTGTTTAATATATAGAAACCGCTTTCACTTCAAATATTATATCATGATTCCCAATAGTGGTATCAGAGCCACGGGTACGCAAATATAGATGGTAAAACTTGAAATTTTGATCTATGTTATCAGAGCCACGGGTACGCAAATATAGATGGTAAAACTTGAAATTTTGATCTATGTTTTATTTTTCAAAAATTATTTATTTTGACAAAAGATCAAAAGCTTTTGCTTGTTCATAGATTGTGATCTGAATCGAGCCCTAGTTTTTTTTTACCCTTGTCATGGTTGTGCTGGTGTTGGTGTTGGTTTTTATCTTTATTGATTTGTATTTTTATTACGGATATTGGATCTGGTGTAATAGATAGGATTAGAATAGATTTGCTTTATTTGTATTTCAAATCTATTATTGTAATCCTACAAGTACAAGATCAAGATGAAGATAAAAGGGCGAACAGGTTCCATGAATATAGAGATCTCGGGTTAAGCGGGAGTTATCAAAATAGGTTTTGAAACCCTTTAGACTAGTTCGTTTCATTTCTGGCTAAAACAAAACGGGCAACCTATTAGGGGCTCGATTCGTTTATTTTATTATTATATATTTTGTGGTTGTGTTTTATTTATTGTAAATAATCTAGACAACCCAAAATAAATAAAAATTTTCACCATCATGGCAACAGTTTTATTAAAACAAGTTTTATAAAACTGAAAAGCATATTTAATAAAAGATTTTTATTAAAATTTAAAACACGTTCATTCGTGATAAACACGACCAACATAGTTTAAATAGGGTATTTAAAACTATACAGTATCGAGTGTTGAAATAAGTTTCAATTATCACGAATTATATAAAATTGGATTTTATAAAACATTGTGTAACTCGCCTCATGCTATGAGTTATTAAAAATATTTTTGATAAATACTAAAATAAATCCCAATTTCAAATGATGTTTTATGCCACCCTTAACGAGTTAATACTTCATTCTAAATCGAACCCAAATGTTAATGTTATACCCTGCATCTGGGCGTCTATTATGAAATAAGATAATCATCGCATTTTCTGTGTAATGTAGGCTGGTGTTACAGTTAACAGTAAAGGATAAAACATCTCTTGTTCATCAAGTGGCCATAGTTGGGGTTAAACATACGTCGATTTTAAGCGATAATCCCAAATGGAGAGTTGTGTATTGGACACAATTAACAATCGTTGTTTACCTACATAATCAAACCAGTGGATAGTGCTTAGCCAGTTCACTATGTCTTGATGAATCAGGGTCTCAACCTAATTAAAATTTTGCTTTTGGGTCATAAAATTAAATTACGATATTTAAAACATAAAATACTAATAAATTAAAATTTGAACTTTGTTGATGTCGACTGAAAACAATTCCACCTCCCAATTCTTTCTCATGTCCATCTTAGAGAAGGACAAAGTAAACCACTCCAAATTCATGGACTGGCACCGCAATTTGAAAATTGTTCTCAAGGAGGTGAACAAGTTGTATGTTCTTGAAATGCCAGTCCCTGATAAACCCATCAACCAGCAAACAGTTGCTTATAGAAACTATGTTAAGCACTTTGATGACTCTATGAAAGTCTCATGTCTGATGTTGGCATCCATGATCCCTGAACTTCATAGGACCATGGATGAGATGATGGCGTACGAGATGAATGCGCACATGGTGGAAATGTTCCAACAAAAGGCTCGTCATGAGAGGTCTGATGTGATACGATTGCTCATAGCCACTCGTATGCAAGAGGGTACATCAGTTAGCATTCATGTGCTAAAAATGAAGGCATATGTTGATCACTTGGCTCGTCTGGAATCCCACTTGAGCGATGAGTTAGCTAGGGATATAATCCTAAGCTCGTTGCCTAAGTCATATGATCAGTTCATTATGAACTACAATATGAATGGGATGGAGAAGACACTTGCAGAGCTGCATCAGATGCTCAAAACTGTTAAGGTGAACATACATAGCAAAACTACACAAGTTCTAATGATCAGGGAGGGTCAGGTTAAGAAACCTAACACTAAGAAAAAGGGAAATCGGGGCAAAGGGAAGGGAAAGGGCAAATGTGTTGCTAATAAGAAACCTCTAAAGGATGCCAAGTGTGTTCATTATGATGAGACTGGGCACTAGAAGAGGAATTGTGCTAAGTAATAAGCTGAACTAAAGCAAGCCAAGGTTTCAGGAAGAGAGTCCTCAAGTATAAATGTTATTGATATCTTTGCTTTTTCTAAAAAAAACATGGGTGTTTGACACAGGATGTGGTTTTCACATTTGTAATATTTTGCAAGGACTAAGAAAGATTAAGAAGCTGAAATAAGGCGACTTGGAGGTCCATGTTGGCAATGGACAAAGAGTTATAGTGAAGGCTATAGGAGAATATGTTCTTTTATTACCTTCTAGTTTAGAACTTGTTTTGAACAATGCTTATTTTATTCCTAGTGTTATTAGAAATATTGTTTCGGTTTATGCTTTACGTGGACAAGGTTTTAATTACTGTTTTAATGTTTAATTTATTTTCGCTTATTTTAATGATATATTTTAATTTGATGCAAAACCTTACAATGGAATCTATGAGATAGAAATCCAGAATAATAACATATTATGCAACATCTCTCATAAACGTAATAATTTGGACTTCAATGATATGTATATGTGACATTGTAGACTTGGTCACATAAGTGAGAATCGTGTTAAACAACTCAAAACCACAGGGATACTAGATTCCAAGGGTTCAGTGTCGTTTGGCAAATGGGAATCCTGCTTGAGTTGAAAGTTAACAAAAGCACATTTTTCAAATGTTGGAAAAAGAGCTAATGATCTGTTAGGACTTGTGCGTACAAATGTATGTGGTCCATTCAGAAAAATGTCAAGACATGGAGAAAGATACTTTGTTACATTTACTAATGATCTTAGTAGATATAGGTATGTTTATCTTATGAAGCACAAACATGAAACTCTTGAGAAGTTCAAGGAGTACCAAAATGAAGTAGAGAATCAGCTAAATAGAACCATTAAGTTGCTTCGATCAGATCGAGGTGGTGAATATATTAGTCAGGAATTCATCGACCGTCTAAAGAATTGTGGAATTGTTTCATAACTCACTCCACCTGGAACACCACAACATAATGGTGTGTCTGAGCGGAGAAATCGAACACTATTGGATATGGTTCGATCTATGATGTGTCGTACAACTCTCCCACGCTCCTTTTGGAGTTATGCTCTGAAAACTGCCGCAAGACTTGTGAATATAGCTCCAACAAAGAAGGTTGATAAAACGCCTTATGAGATATGGCATGGAAAGAAACCTAAAGTATCCTATCTTAAGGTCTGGGGAAGTAATGCTTATGTCCCTTTAGAATCTTCGGATAAACTAGATCCCAGAGGCGAAAAAGTAGTTTTCGTCGGATACGCTAAAAAGATCGATTACCTTTTCTACCACCCCATTGAAAATAAGATTTTCACTAAATGCGGAGGCACTTTCTTGGAGGAAGAGCATCTGGCGTGAGGTATTGGAGATAACTATGTGGATCTTGAAAAAATTCAAGAATCACAAATGACTGAACTAGTTGTTCAGAAAAATCAGAAGTAACTAATCTAGTTGTTGAAGTTGAGCCTGAGAGGACTCAATAAACAACAGAAACACCAAATCTTTGAAGAAGTATTAAGGATCGTCATGCACCTGAAAGGTATGACAGTATTTTCATGATTGATGAAGCTGAACCTGCTACTTACAAAGTTGTAATCTTGGATTCAGAATCCAAGAAATGGCAAGAAGCCATGAGTGCAGAGATGCAATCCATGTATGATAACCAAGTCTGGGATTTGGTTGATCTTCCTACCGAATGTCGTACTGTAGGAAACAAATGGATCTTCAAGAAGAAGACCGACATGGATGGAAATGTGCAAACCCATAAAGCAAGGCTTGTAGCGAAAGGTTTTACTCAGACTCAAGGAATTGATTATGAGGAAACTTTCTCACCCGTAGCCATGCTTAAGTCTATTAGAATTATACTTGCCATTGCTGCGTATTATAACTATGAGATATGGCAAATGGATGTCAAGATCGGGTTCCTTAATGGACACTTACTTGAAGATGTCTATATGTTACAACCTAATGGTTTTGTTGATCCAAAGAATCCTAATAATGTGTGCACGCTAAATAAACCCATCTATGGATTAAAGCAAGCATCTCGCAGATGGAATCTCCATTTTGATCAGAAAATCAAGGAGTTTGGTTTTATCAAAAACGAGGACGAACCGTGTGTTTACAAGAAAACTAGTGGGAGCTATGTCACTCTTCTCATTCTGTATGTAGATGACATAATAATCATTGGAAACAACATCCCTATGCTAAAAGATGTTAAGGCTTCGTTGGGCAAATGTTTTGCAATAAAAGATCTTGCTGGCCACGCTCGGACTAAAGGTAGTTCGTTAGACTACTTTGAATTAAAGACAAGAATAGACAATGGTTGATCACTATATAAAAATGAATGATCCATGTCTTATGATAACTGAATGTCTATACAGAATGAACTTATTGATAGAATTATCAGGGCTATAGTATTTGGTTAAGTAAAGTGTTACTTGAACTCAAAGAACTAGTTGACGATTGTAAAGTGTCATATTATCTTAGGAGTAGTGCGATGCAGCTAAGCGTCCAACTCTGCGCATGCTGACTCATTTAATTAAAATCGTCCAAGTGGGAGATAGTAGGATATAGTGTCTGATAGTTAATTAAAAGGTCAATGTTAACTGACCCGGTACGATCCAAAGAGTTACACGAATTAGATAAGTTCACGTGTAGGTGGGATATTATTTAGGAAATAATAAGTTAAGGACTTTATAAAAAAATAGTTTATTATAAAGGAGGTAATAATAAATAATACAGGGGGGGTTATTGTAAGATTATGTTTTATAAAAGGAGGTTTAAGGTGCGAACCCTAGACAACCTTTTAATAAAACATAAGCATCTCATCCTCCTTCTAGAGATTTTTTGGCCGACCCTAATCCGCCGCCTTCCCATGCCGTCGTTCGATCACCACCACCGTCTCTTCCTTGCAAGTTGTTGCTCTTGGTTAGTTCGTGTTCGGTTGTGAATTTCCTACTAGCGAGGATTCATTGTAACCCACGTGTTACAAGTCCGGTGTAGTCATCAAAGGTTGATTACTAAACCCCTTATGGTTGTTTATCTTATTTATTTGTTTATACGCGTATAACCTTGATCCTGATTGGGAATATTTATTAATCGGATTAATAAGTCTGCCGGATCAGTTTGCTCTTTAACAGTTTACTTGCTTATGAACACTTATGTGTTTTGCAAGTATAATCAGTTTTGCACAGGAGAATGAGTTGTAAAGCTTCACTATCAACAGGAGTTATTACTCCCCCTGGATGTTTGCAAACTAAAGATAGTTAATGAGAATCTAAGTATTGAATGTAAATGACAATAAATAAGCAGATAGATTCTCAGTTAATGAAATGGAATAACAAGTAAGAGTTTTGAAAGATTTCAGTGTTTAATTAAAATCAATGTCTAAAACAGAGGGATAAACCCATCTATTTATAGACTTACAAATGCATGAACCTTGTTACAAAAGCAAGTCTGCAACAAGTTGTAGTCTTGAACTTGTACAAAATGATAAAGTAATAATAAACAATTAAACTAATGAAACATAAGGGTGGTGGAAAGATTCTATTACAAGTGCTGATGAATGACAAACTACTGATGAGTAGTTTGTCTTCAGTAGTTCTTCAGTAGACTTGTCTGGTTTGACTTCAAAACTTCTGATCTTTCTTCTTTAGTACTTGTTGAATCCTTATTCAGTACTTGTGTCTTCTTTCTTCAGTAGTTCTATACTTAGAATAATTTGGTAGAAGTATGAATTAGACTAGGGTTGGCAAAAGTGGTTTCTTCGATCCTTTCTGTCCTTACAATCTCCCCTGGATTGATGAAGCCAAAACCTATCTAATTCCTTATTGTCTTTTTCTTCTATCTTCAACTATCTTCCATATTTCTTTGAACATGGAATTCTTTAGTTGATTCAGCTGTTCATTTGTGAGAGATCCTTGTTCAGGTTCAAGATGTTAAATTGTAAGCAAGTCTTTGTGTAGATAAATTCTTCAGTTTATTCATGGATTTGAAGGCCTTGCTTGAACGATCTCTTCTTGTCACCAATACTGAGTTGGAATCAGTAAAGGACCACTTTATGATCAGAACTTTAGATATGTCAAAATCTGAAGAATAAGGGACCATGCTGGATCCCTGGGATGTTCCTGAGTGTTGGATGTTCTCTATTTCAGTGACCCTCAGGTGGGATTCTCTTCTATCTTCTATTTGCACCACATTAGGTATCTCAAATTATGGTAAGTAGTGTTCAATGATTACCCTTGTGTGCAGTCTATTAGTTATAGTTTTCTGGATTTGGTAAGCAAATGTTGAAGGATCCCTGAATTGTGTTATCAGATGTCACACCCTCAAAATCCACTTGCGGAGTTTTACTGCGAGGCGCATGACAAACCAGGATCCAAGTCAACGATCACAATAAACAAGTCTAAATGAACATATGCAATTTCAAAAAACATAGTTTAAATCCCCAATTACAGCGGAAGCTTATTCTCAAAACATAATCCAAAAGTAAACCAAATTATTCAATGTTTGAAAACCATGCAATCCTAACTAGACGCCGTACAGACGCGTGCACCCTAGTTCCGTAGTGCTACCTTAGCGACCTGAGAAAACATGTAAGAATGTACGTCAGCACAAAAATGCTGGTGAGTTCACAGGTTTTGTAATCAAGTATCAAGTTTAACCTGTCCATACTATAACAATTTGTAAACCAAGTACGCTAGCTAGGCGTATGTTTTGTTACATCTACGATTGGAAAACCATTACTAACTCGTAAACCAGATGTCGTGCCCGAATAGTAAACCTGTTCCTGTTTGAGACAATATGCACTCGCCCGGCCCTCCAAGCCGACGAGCGGGGTTGGTCATTCCCAATAGATCTATTCACATTTCCCCGTTGTGCTAACCCGCACATTCATGGCTTCCCCCGGGACTTCCAAAGATCGTATAGTAAACCATAGAAACCCATAGTATGACAGTTGTTACCAAAACATCAGTTTAACACATGTTTTCTCCCCCGAAAAGTGAAACCAGTTAAAAGATGGGCCGTAAACTCACCTTAGGTTGCGTTACTTCGAAACACGAATAATATCAGCAAGCTATGCTAGCCCCGTAAAGCGGCGACCTAACATATGACAGTTACAAGTACTTAGACTAATAACCCGTAGGTTAGTTAGTCCCTAGATGTCCAGACCATAACCAAGTTCGTTTGAAAACACCGTGACCGTTAAATTAACCCAATGTACAAGACTCGACATCCCATTGGTGACCCGAGACTCCCCGTGTTATACTTGCACTCACAAACATACAATCATGCAATCACACTTAACATACGTTAAAGTCCAACAAGTTATAGCACGTAGTTCAAGTATCACATAAATAAGTCTGAACGCATGTTACCAAGTTACTAGGTATGTTACGGGGTTCCTAGCATGTTCCTAGGTGTCAAATCGGGTCCCGAAATGCTAAATTACACTTACAGCAGCAGTACAGGCGATTAGGAAAAGTCAACTAGTGATTTCGTGGGTCAACAGGCATTTAGGAATGCTAATCGCCTATACTATAGGCGATTAGGGCTATATGGTATGCAATTTATGAGTTTATAGGCGATTACGTCGTAAAGCATGCAATTCAGGGCTTAACTAGCATTTAGGATCGTAAATGCATGAAGTAAAGGCAAATAAGCTCCTATTCGCCTATACTATAGGCGATTAGGGCATCCCATCAGGCGAATAGCCTCCTAATCGTCTATAGTATAGGGGATTAGGGTTCCTATTCGCCTATAGCACAGCTGTTCCGGTTTTTCACGCGTTTAACACTCCAAATCAAATCCAGAATGTGTGTAAACATCAATTATCAATCAAACAACCATATCAAACATATTTCAATCAAAATCCTTCGTTTAACCTCGTTCTATCAGCCCTGCATGCAACCATGTATCCCAAAAACAACACATATAGCATGAACATCACATTAACATGCATAACCCTAACCCTAATGAACAATTACTTAGATTTCATCAACATGCTATCATTATTAATCTGTAACTACCTTAGTATCTTGTTACCAATCCTTCTTGAATCATAAAAACCCTATCTTTTAATCATAAACACACATACAACATGCATAGTAGTTAGAATCCAATTAACAATGATTATTAACGAATTTCAGAAGACACATATGTTTATAAACAGGTTTGGACCATTAGGGATTTAATAAAAACGTTATTAAAGATTGCATGAATGAAAACCACACCTTAGATTTATGATAGATTGATGTAATAGGCTTGAAATCTTGTGTTTTGATCCAAAATCGTGTTCCAGAGGTTGTGTGTGTGTTGGGGCGAGTTGTGGGACGACTAGGGTTGTTATAATGAAGTTTAGGAGGTCACGTATTGTATTTATAGGCGTTTTTAGTCGTCCAGCACGTTATAGGCGATTACGCAGCATCATCAGGCGAATAGGGATGCTACTCGCCTATAGTAGGGGCGATTAGCATGCTATTCGCCTTTAGCATGTCCCTATTCGCCCCTCCTATAGGCGATTAGCCCTCCTAATCGCCTATAGGGGTTGGTTCAGCGTATTTTGCGCGTTAAACCCCGTTTTAACATATGTTAACACATTTTCACATACCGACAAGTCACATAATGATTATAAACACATAATACATGTAAACAAACACATTCACACTCGTTCACCAATTCCCGGGACTCGAGACTTGTATGTTCCTAATGCTCTGACGATTCTACGAATCGTCACCCTTTGTACACTTGGTTAAGGACTGACATCTAGTGAGCCTTTAAACTAGCATCTAATGATCCTCTATACCAAACTAACAGTTCCCGAACCGTAACACGACTCAACTAGCCCAGTTAAGTATAATATACGCGTGACTCGCTAAGGTAGGCTTTAATCTAGACAGCGTTGTTAACCAGAATTTGCCGGGTGTCACATCATCCCCACGTTAAAAGAATTTTCGTCCCGAAAATTGCACAAGTACCAAAAGGAATAACCAAAGAACACATAAAAGATAGAAACCAAGAGAGAGATTTACCCGAGTTGTCACATCATCCCCACGTTAAAAAGGAATCTCGCCCCGAGATTTATTCAGCTGTAGAGGTAACATATCTCGATTCAAACGCTTCCTTAGGAAAGAGATGAGGATACTTAGACTTCATCTGATCCTCCCGTTCCCAAGTGTACTCTGGTCCCCGATTCGAGTTCCAGCGAACCTTAACAATGCGAATCTTGCTATGTCGTAGGCTACGAATCTTGTAATCAAGAATCTCAACAGGTTCCTCCACAATCCGAAGACGATCATCAACCTTGATCTCTTCCAGTGGAACAATAAGAGACTCGTCAGCCAGACACTTCTTTAAGTTGGACACATAGAAGACGTTATGTACGTTGCCGAGCTCCGTCGGTAAATCAAGACGATATGCCACCGGTCCAATCTGTTCTAGAATAGTAAATGGACCGACATACCGAGGGTTGAGTTTGCCACGCTTCCCAAAGCGTATGACGCCCTTCCACGGTGAAACTTTCAGAAGCACCTTGTCATCAACTTGGAATTCCAATGGCTTGCGACGCTGATCAGCATAACTCTTTTGCCGATCCCGTGCCGCTGCCAACCGGTTACGAATCTGTACGATCTTTTCCGAAGTTTCGTACACTAGCTCAGGCCCAGTGAGTTGACTCTCACCCACCTCAGTCCAACAAAGAGGAGACCGGCATTTCCGCCCGTACAGTGCCTCGAACGGAGCTGCCTTGATGCTCGTGTGGTAACTGTTGTTGTAAGAGAATTCTACTAACGGTAGGTGAGCTTCCCAACCTTTGCCAAAATCGATCACACATGCTCCCAGCATGTCTTCTAAGATTTGAATCGTGCGTTCACTCTGACCGTCAGTCTGTGGGTGATAAGCGGTACTCATGTCCAGCTGGGTACCCAAAGCCTTGTGCAAAGACTTCCAGAAGTGAGAAGTAAAGTGGGAGTCACGATCCGAAATAATAGAAACCGGCACCCCGTGCTTAGAAACAACTTCCTTCAGATAAAGACGAGCCAAACGATCCATGGTGTCGGTCTCCTTAATAGCAAGAAAATGGGCTGATTTCGTCAACCGATCAACAATCACCCATATCTTATCATTCCCGCTGGGTGACTTAGGTAGTTGCGTAACAAAATCCATTGTAATCCGTTCCCACTTCCACTCCGGAATTTCAGGTTGTTGCAAAAGACCCGACGGTTTCTGGTATTCCACCTTGACCTTAGCACAGGTCAAGCATTTGCTCACGTATGAGGCTATATCCGACCTCATGTTTGGCCACCAGTAAAGCACCTTCAGATCTTGGTACATCTTATCCGAACCAGGATGAATAGAATACCGGGATTTGTGAGCCTCATCTAAGACAAGCTCCCGAAGTCCCCCGAATAAAGGAACCCATATGCGTTCTGCGAAGTAGTGCAGGCCATCAGGCCTTCGCTCGAGGTGCTTGTCGGCACCGTGCATAGTCTCAGCTTTAAGGTTTTCCTCCTTCAAAGCTTCTAACTGAGCAGAACGGAGTTGGTCAGGTAGAGAGGAATGAATGGTGAGTTGCAACGCCCGAATGCGACAAGGATTAATTGATTCCTTCCTGCTCAAGGCGTCTGCTACTACATTCGCCTTACCAGGATGGTACTTAATGGCGCAATCATAGTCGTTCAGGAGTTCAATCCAACGACGCTGTCGTATGTTCAAATGTTGTTGGTCGAAAATATGTTGAAGACTCTTGTGATCGGTGTAGTTGGTGCATTTGGTACCGTACAAGTAATGTCTCCAAATTTTCAACGCGAAAACCACTGCACCCAACTCCAAGTCATGGGTGGTGTAGTTCTTCTCGTGCACCTTGAGTTGACGAGAAGCATATGCAATCACTTTCTCGCGTTGCATCAACACGCAACCGAGACCATGAATAGAAGCATCACAGTAAACAACAAAATCATCAGGGCCTTCAGGCAAGGACAAAATAGGAGCAGAACAAAGTTTAGACTTCAGTTCTTGAAATGCCGACTCTTGTTGTTCACCCCAGTCGAATTTTCTATCCTTCTGCATAAGAGTGGTGAGGGGTTGAGCGATCTTCGAGAACCCCTTAATGAAACGATGATAATAGCCCGCAAGGCCTAGAAATTGCCGCACCTCAGTTGGCGTCTTTGGTGCTCCCCAGTCCTTGATCGCTTCGATCTTAGCTGGATCGACATGAATTCCTAGTTCATTAACCACATGTCCTAGGAACTGAACTTCGCGTAACCAAAAGTCACACTTTGAGAACTTAGCGTAAAGTTGTTCCCGTCGCAAAAGTTCCAAAACCAAACGTAGGTGTTCCTCGTGTTCGGTCTTGTTCTTGGAGTAAATCAGGATGTCATCAATAAACACGATGACGAACTTGTCAAGATATGGTTTGCAAACGCGGTTCATCAAATCCATGAAAACCGCCGGTGCGTTTGTGAGACCGAAAGGCATGACCAAGAACTCAAAATGGCCATAACGTGTGCGAAAAGCAGTCTTTGCAACGTCAGCTTCCCTTACGCGCAACTGGTGATAACCGGACCTCAAATCAATCTTGGAGTAGTAGCTAGAACCCTGGAGCTGGTCGAATAGATCATCAATACGTGGAAGAGGATAACGGTTCTTGATGGTCAATTTGTTCAATTCTCTGTAATCCACACACAATCGAAAACTTCCATCCTTCTTCTTAACGAACAGAATCGGGGCTCCCCAAGGGGAAGAACTTGGCCTGATGAAACCCTTGTCCAAGAGTTCCTGTAACTGACTGGACAATTCCTGCATCTCGGGAGGTGCAAGACGGTAGGGGGCCCGAGCAATAGGAGCAGCCCCTGGTACAAGATCAATACCGAACTCAACCTGACGATGGGGAGGAAGACCAGATAAATCATCGGGAAATACATCAGGAAACTCGCGTACAACAGGAATATCGTCGATCTTCTTCTCATCGGTAGAGGAAACAGATAAAAGTGCCAAAACGGTCGAATAACCCTTTCGAAGATACTTAAGGGCTTTCATGCTGGAGATGAGATTTAGCGGAACACCGCCCTTGATACCGTACACAGAAAGGAATTCTCCATCAGGAAGGGGAATCCGAATAATCTTGTCGTAACAAACGATCTCCGCGCGATACAAAGACAACCAATCCATGCCTACAACAACGTCAAAACTACCCAAAGGTACCGGCATAAGGTCGATGGGGAACGACAAACCCGACAACTCTAGTTGACACTCCCGAAGGATACAAGTAGCTTCAATCTTTTTACCGTCAGCCAACTCAATTATATACTTAGCCTCTAATGGTACGGGTACTACATCTAGCAGTCGACTAACTTCCATGGATATAAAACTTTTATCGGCATCGGAATCAAATAAAACACTAACAGAGCGATTATTGAGAAGGAACGTACCGGTAACTGTATCAGGATCCTGCCTAGCCTCTGCGGCTCCAATGACGAAGGCACGTGCATTCATGCCACCGCCCCCGTTGTTCCCGTTACCGTTTCTCACATCCCCGCCCTGTTTCAGTTCCGGGCACTCTTTCTTGTAATGACCAGTCTCCCCACAGTTGTAACATCCCTGTCTTCCCGTAGTTCCTTGAGTAGTAGGAGCCGAGTTAGTAGTTGGGGCCTGGGTCGATGGAAGTGTCGCCCGACAGTCTTTGGCAAAATGCCCAAGTCGCTGACAGCGATGGCAACGATTACGGTCGCAGTCCCCCTAATGATGACGCCCACATTTGTTGCATTTAGGTAATTTCCCCGCATAACCACCCTGTTTGGTACCAAAAGAAGAACCCCCGCTATCGAACCTCTTACACTGTTGTGCTGGCACAGATCCTTTCCCCTCATTATCCCACTTACGCTTGTTATTCTCCGGGGCCTTGACAGTCGAACCCTTAGCAGGCAAGATACCCTCATTCACCTTCAAGTTTGTCATCCTGTGAGCCGATCGGACCACCTCTGAGTATGTAAGAAGATTTCCCGCAGCCACCAACCCTGCGATCTCTGGTACTAGCCCCGAGATATAGTGTTCAATCCTCCTGTATTCTGGCACATGCAGATCAGGACATAGCACTGCCAACTCATTACGCCTTACCGTATACTTTTCAATCTCAGACCCGGTCATCTTGAGGTTCCACACCTCATGCTCTAGCTTCTGAAGTTCTTCCCTTGGACAGTACTCTCGCTTCAGTAGTTGAACAAAATTTTCCCAAGGCATAGCATACGCCTCCCCTATACCCATATTCTGGGTGATATTGTTCCACCAGGTCAAAGCAACATCCTGGAATAACGCAGCAGCGTACTTGACTCGATCCTCTGGGAGACAGTTACACATCAGAAACACTGACTCCACCTTTTCCAGCCACCTGAGCAAGCTCACCGCACCCTCAGTGCCAGAGAATACCTGGGGCTTACAGTCCCGAAACATCTTGTAGGTACACATAGGTGGGGGTGGATTAACAGGACCACCTGAAATAAAAACGCATGAGAAACCACGAAGGATGTAAACAAGGTTCACCAATGAGGCAAAAATGGATAAATCAACTTATCACCACCATTGTGCCCTAACTGAAAGGCATCTTGCAGTAAGTTGTTCAAATCTTCCTGTGATAGGTTTACACCTCCACGACCACCACCACCACCGCGACCACCACCACGCCCACCATTGCGACCACCTCCACGTCCTCCTCGTACTCCAGACATGATTCTGACAAAAAGAACGAGAAAATTTAGTTTCACAGCTAATGGTAACCACTAGCATTCACAAGATCAAAGCTAGATCCAACTCAGGACTATCCATTCAAACCCAGAGCTCACTAGGGCTTTCATGCATTTCGGTTTATGATTTTGTGTGCACCCAAAATGATAAACCGCTCTACATGGTCCTCCAAGTGTTCTCCTATTTCAATGTTCAAATCACCGAACATAGACTCTTAGCTATACACCGTAATGCTACGGTAGTTTATGGCGAGTGTTTCTATTGGAGCATGAAAGGGAGATGTCCGAGCCTTGGACAAATCTCAAGAGTACACGATTTACCCCAATATACCACACTGCCTAGAAAGCAAGTAACCCGACTTAAGATAGAACGGATGATGTAACATAGGAAGGTCAGATGATTTAGAGACACCCCGACAAGGCCATACGTAATCACCATAACGTTTAGTACTCTGTGATCGTCTAGTGTGTGCGACTCGGCTATAGACTAGACTCTACATGCAGTCCTAGTTCACTATAACCATTGGCTCTGATACCAATCTGTCACACCCTCAAAATCCACTTGCGGAGTTTTACCGCGAGGCGCATGACAAACCAGGATCCAAGTCAACGATCACAATAAACAAGTCTAAATGAACATATGCAATTTCAAAAAACATAGTTTAAATCCCCAATTACAGCGGAAGCTTATTCTCAAAACATAATCCAAAAGTAAACCAAATTATTCAATGTTTGAAAACCATGCAATCCTAACTAGACACCGTGCAGACGCGTGCGCCCTAGTTCCGTAGTGCTACCTTAGCAACCTGAGAAAACATGTAAGAATTTACGTCAGCACAAAAATGCTGGTGAGTTCACAGGTTTTGTAATCAAGTATCAAGTTTAACCTGTCCATACTATAACAATTTGTAAACCAAGTACGCTAGCTAGGCGTATGTTTTGTTACATCTACGATTGGAAAACCATTACTAACTCGTAAACCAGATGTCGTGCCCGAATAGTAAACCTGTTCTTGTTTGAGACAATATGCACTCGCCCGGCCCTCCAAGCCGACGAGCGGGGTTGGTCATTCCCAATAGATCTATTCACATTTCCCCGTTGTGCTAACCCGCACATTCATGGCTTCCCCCGGGACTTCCAAAGATCGTATAGTAAACCATAGAAACCCATAGTATGACAGTTGTTACCAAAACATCAGTTTAACACATGTTTTCTCCCCCGAAAAGTGAAACCAGTTAAAAGAGGGGCCGTAAACTCACCTTAGGTTGCGTTACTTCGAAACACAAATAATATCAGCAAGCTATGCTAGCCCCGTAAAGCGGCGACCTAACATATGACAGTTACAAGTACTTAGACTAATAACCAGTAGGTTAGTTAGTCCCTAGATGTCCAGACCATAACCAAGTTCGTTTGAAAACACCGTGACCGTTAAATTAACCCAATGTACAAGACTCGACATCCCATTGGTGACCCGAGACTCCCCGTGTTATACTTGCACTCACAAACATACAATCATGCAATCACACTTAACATACGTTAAAGTCCAACAAGTTATAGCACGTAGTTCAAGTATCACATAAATAAGTCCGAACACATGTTACCAAGTTACTAGGTATGTTACGGGGTTCCTAGCATGTTCCTAGGTGTCATATCGGGTCCCGAAATGCTAAATTACACTTACAACAGCAGTACAGGCGATTAGGAAAAGTCAACTAGTGATTACGTGGGTCAACAGGCATTTAGGAATGCTAATCGCCTATACTATAGGCGATTAGGGCTATATGGTATGCAATTTATGAGTTTATAGGCGATTACGTCGTAAAGCATGCAATTCAGGGCTTAACTAGCATTTAGGATCGTAAATGCATGAAGTAAAGGCAAATAGGCTCCTATTCGCCTATACTATAGGCGATTAGGGCATCCCATCAGGCGAATAGCCTCCTAATCGCCTATAGTATAGGGGATTAGGGTTCCTATTCGCCTATAGCACAGCTGTTCCGGTTTTTCGCGCGTTTAACACTCCAAATCAAATCCAGAACGTGTGTAAACATCAATTATCAATCAAACAACCATATCAAACATATTTCAATCAAAATCCTTCGTTTAACCTCGTTCTATCAGCCCTGCATGCAACCATGTATCCCAAAAACAACACATATAGCATGAACATCACATTAACATGCATAACCCTAACCCTAATGAACAATTACTCAGATTTCATCAACATGCTATCATTATTAATCTGTAACTACCTTAATATCATGTTACCAATCCTTCTTGAATCATAAAAACCCTATCTTTTAATCATAAACACACATACAACATGCATAGTAGTTAGAATCCAATTAACAATGATTATTAACGAATTTCAGAAGACACATATGTTTATAAACAGGTCTGGACCATTAGGGATTTAATAAAAACGTTATTAAAGATTGCATGAATGAAAACCACCCCTTAGATTTATGATAGATTGATGTAATAGGCTTGAAATCTTGTGTTTTGATCCAAAATCGTGTTCCAGAGGTTGTGTGTGTGTCGGGGCGAGTTGTGGGACGACTAGGGTTGTTATAATGAAGTTTAGGAGGTCAAGTATTGTATTTATAGGCGTTTTTAGTCGTCCAGCACGTTATAGGCGAATACGCAGCATCATCAGGCGAATAGGGATGCTAATCGCCTATAGTAGGGGCGATTAGCATGCTATTCGCCTTTAGCATGTCCCTATTCGCCCCTCCTATAGGCGATTAGCCCTCCTAATCGCCTATAGGGGTTGGTTCAGCGTATTTTGCGCGTTAAACCCCGTTTTAACATATGTTAACACATTTTCACATACCGACAAGTCACATAATGATTATAAACACATAATACATGTAAACAAACACATTCACACTCGTTCACCAATTCCCGGGACTCGAGACTTGTATGTTCCCAATGCTCTGACGATTCTACGAATCGTCACCCTTTGTACACTTGGTTAAGGACTGACATCTAGTGAGCCTTTAGACTAGCATCTAATGATCTTCTATACCAAACTAACAGTTCCCGAACCGTAACACGACTCAACTAGCCCAGTTAAGTATAATATACGCGTGACTCGCTAAGGTAGGCTTTAATCTAGACAGCGTTGTTAACCAGAATTTGTCGGGTGTCACATCAGAGGCTTTTCTTCAATATCTAAGTCTCCTGGTAAAACAGTATTGCCTTCCAGCAACACCATCTTGAAGTTAGTCTTTGTATTGTCCTTTGGCTTTCTTTTGGTAGCAGGTCTTGAATGTTTAACACCAGAAGTTCTAACTACTGAAGTTGACACTTCAGAAGTTTTGTACTTCTCTAGATTTGCAGCCTTGTCAGTCTTGAATCTTTTATATGTGTCCAATAGTTTGTCTTCTCTCCACTTTGACAATGAGGCTTTTGAACCATAGTCATTGGCTACCAACTCATTAATTATCTCTGCTCTCTTTGCTTTTCTGTCCTTTTCAGTTGCAATCTTGTCAGCAACAAGTTGAGCTCTTCTTGTTAGCTCATCTATGGAGAGCCCTTTGAGTGAATAGGCTTTTGTCTTTCTGTTCTTTGTAATAAAAGACACCAGTTGTTGTCTTTTGTCTTCTTCAGCAACTCTTTCAATCTTGGCTTGTCTATTCAGCTCTGCTTCATAAGCTTGAAGCTTTTCATTGTAGCTCATGTCTTCCCTTGCTTCCAGACTGTTCCAGATCTCATCTTCCTTAGCCTTTCTTTGGGCTACAAGTAAACTCTTCTCTAGTAGTTCTTTGGACATTGAAATGGGAGAAGGGTTCAGTACGGTCATTTTAGTGGTTGTTGGCCTTGGAATAGGAGTAGGTTGTTGTTTAGTTGCCATGGAAGGCTCTTCAGTTTGTATGTTGGAAGTGTTAACTACTGAAGTGTTGATATAAGTATCAACTACTGAAGGATTGTCTTCAATACTTTCTGTGTCTTCAGAAGTTTCTTCATTATGTCCTTGGGAAGGTTCAGCTTCAACTTCAGTTCTAGAAATAAGCCTATCTTGATCTTCTTTTTCTTTTTGGGCTTTTTCTATAAGTTGTTGTTGTTGTAAAGCCACTCTTGCCTTTATCCTGGCTTCCAGTGACTCCCTTGGTTCCTTAATCTTCTCCCCCTTTTTGGCTTCATCCACTTCTGGAAGCCTGCCAGGTTGAGAAGTTCTACCAGATAACATAGCATGCTGCCTTGTATTGTTGTCTATTTTGTTGGACAGATCACCTAGTTTGTTGTTGATTACCTCAAATTGGGCTTTGGATTTCAACTCCCAAGAAGTTGTGAAGGTTTTGAGGTGATCAGAAATGAGGGTGTTCATTATCTGGTATAGGGGACCATCTGGGCTGCATAGGTGGTTCAGGTCTATGCTTGATGACCCAGGGAATTGGGTAGGCATTTTTAGTGAGGGGGTGTTTTGGGGTGATCTTCAGGATGTACTAAAGATGCTACTTTAGGGGAATCAGGGATCAAGTGGACTTTAACCTGATCTGGTGTGACCAGCTCTTTGAGCTTAGAGACACCAGATTCAGGACCTTGACTAGCAGCCGTCAATTCATGTTTTGTGGAGTGTGAATCATCATCCAAATTAATGGAATCATCTGAATCCATGATGACATCCTCAATGAGGACATTATCAGTTGTATCATGAGCTGGGCCCAACCCAGTTGTCTCATGGACCTCTTTTTCTTGGTTCTGAGGATTTCCTACCTCAAGCATAAAGCCTTCATCAGTAGTTGCCATAAGTGAGGTCTTAGCTATGTTACTTCTGTCCTCAGGTCCACCACTGGGTGGTAAATGAGTAGTAGCAGCCTCAAATGTACCTAAAGTCTCTAAGTTTGGGCTTAGAAACCCTGTTTCATCCTCATCTCTTGGGTTAGGGCTAAAGACATCCACATTCATGTCAAAGTCTGAAGGTATGTCCCCTGTTTGATGTGGTTGTTTGGGATTGACATGTTCTAATGGGATAGTCTCTTTTAGCCTAGAGAGAAGTTTGGCAATTTCTATGGTTGATGGTTCTGGTTCAGTAGTTTGGGGTAAAGGTTCAGCAGTTTCAAAAGAAGGGTGAGTAGTTAGGTTTTCTTGAATTTCTTTCTTTTGAAAAGAATGGTAATAGGGGCTCTTGTGGGGGTTTAAGATGGATGAGACTGAGAGGATGTTTCAGTCACATCTTTAACAAGTGCAGATTGCACATCATCAGTTTCAGGCATCTTAACTTCCTGAACTGCCTTTCTTTTAAGGTTGGTGGGTTTAGGTTTTTGTTGTTTGGTTTTCTTGGCCTTTTTGGATGAGGGTTTGGAAGATGATGGTTCCATGGGGACTGTTTCTTGTTCCCCTTGGTCATCTTCTGGCCAGGCAGCCGGTTTGTTATGCCTTGGGTATGCTTGTGAGGTCAATGGGTTTAAAACAGTTGTTTTTCCCACAAGCACCTCATCTCCAAGTTCTTTAATTATGCAATGCATTATGAACCTTGGATACAACAAAAACTTCTTTTTTTGAATTTAGGTGATGTAACACCAACTCATTAAAAGAAAAGTGATGATGCCCTAAATTTTGTTTCATTCACAATGGAATGAAGAATTGGTTGAAAAGTAGAGGGCATTTGATCATAAGATCCCGTTTTTGTACTCAGGAACATGATTATGTAATGAAACAAAAGTTTGTATTTTGGTTCAATATATTTCTTAAATATTGTTGCATGTGAGAGAGTACCTTGGTAACTACACTCTGTCATGGTTAAATAAATTTTAGAGTTGGGAAAATTATCTGGTGCATCCACATCATCCAGACCCAGTCTAATTCCCAAAGTAGCCGGTGTGATTGCCATTACTTTCCCTTGGATAGTTGATTTGAGGGAAATAACTTGATCATTCACTGTCACCATCTCTGCGTTCGCCCAGAACTCATTAAGAGTTTCAGTATGGATTGGAGCATCAATGGTGAGGGCAGTGAAATATTGGGATTTGACAACTAAATCAATGATTTCGTCGTATTGGGACTAGGCTTCATGTTTCTCAAAGTAGCCTCTTTGATTGTGTCCCTGTTTTAGTATAAGAGCCATGTGGTTTGTGTGTGGGTGGATCGAACAGTGTTTTTGTTTGCAGGTTAAGGGTTTGAGAGTGTTTTTGAGAGAGAAGGAGGGAATTTTGCTTTTTGAAAGGATAAGTGTTGGAAAAGGTGTTTATCATAAGTTTATAATCGCCCTAGGTCAAACTTCTGAAGTGGGAAATGTTTGATTTACCCTTAAAGACAAAACTGTTGATGAAGAACAACTATCATCAGTAGTTCCCATTTTCTCTTCGGTAGTTTGTTAACAACTAATGAGAATGTATATAAACACTTAATTCATAACTTCTGAAGTTTACTTTATTAGAAGTTAATCATTTTTCAGAATATATTCCCATACTGATGTTTTGTACATTAGTAGTTTCTCTCTTTTTGCTTTTCAGAAGTTTTAAAACAGATAGATGTAAGTGAAAATAAAAATATGTACAGAAAAACATAAAGAAACACTTACAAATTTAGCATCCCAAGCATGGATACTAACTTCTGAAATGTTGATGTGTCAAGGGGTTTTGTGAATTTGTCAGCTATTTGATTAGCTGTTGTCACATGCTTCATTTCAATCTTGCCTTTTTCATAACAATCCCTTATGAAATGATAGCTGATCTCAATATCTTTAGTTTTTGAGAACTGGACAGGATTTTGAATGATGCTAATGGCAGATTTACTGTCTACAAGCAATGGTGTCTTGGTCTCTTTGATTCCATAATCAAGAAGTTGATAATGGAGCCATTGTATCTGTGATGTACAACTTGCAGATGCAATGTATTCAGCTTCAGCAGTTGAAGTTGCAACAGATGTTTGCTTCTTTGATTGCCAGGACACTAAACTGTTTCCCGAGAATTGACAACCACCAGATGTTAATTTTCTTGACATTTTGCACCCTGCATAGTCACTATCTGAAAAAGCTGATAACTTGGTATTGCTAGAAGCAAGATACTAAATTCCAAGTGTGGGAGTTCCTTTCAGATATCTGAAGATTCTTTTGACCGCAATGAGGTGTGATTCCCGAGGAGCTGATTGATATCTAGCACAGACACATGTTGAAAACATAATATCTGGTCTAGAAGCAGTTAGATATAAAAGGGAACCTATCATACATCTATACATGGTTTGATCAACCTGTTGTCCTTGATCAGGTTCAACTGGTGTGGTTGGTGTCATGGGAGTGGAACAAGATTTACAGTCTTGTAAAGAAAATTTGTTCAATAATTCTTTAACATATTTAGATTGATGTATAAAAGTTGCATTTGTTTGTTGTTTAATCTGCAGTCCTAAAAAGTACTACAGCTCTCCCATTATACTCATCTCAAATTTTGATTGCATGAGTTTCTTGAATTCATCACATAGTTTTGTGTTTGTTGAACCAAATATGATATCATCAACATAAATTTGAACAAATAAGACATGATTTCCAACAGTCTTGCCTTGTTCTTAATTATCATACCAGCCTCATCTTGTTTATTCCTAAAAACCCATCTTGTGCCAATTGGTAGCTTGTTTGGTGGTAAGGGACATATTTCCCAAACTGTTGCTTCCTGAACTGGAGCAACTCATCTTGCATAGCCTGCACCCAATTGTTGTCTTTGAGGGCTTCTTGGTACTTCTTAGGTTCCAACTGAGAAATGAATGCTGAGAAGAAGCAAAAGTTGGAAAGCTAGTTTCCAGTGAGAACACCTGATGCAATATCACCCATGATTTGATCTAATGGATGATCCTTGTGTTCAATCAGTTGTTGTAAACCACTGACAGGTGTAGGTGGCTCTTGTACTTCTTTAAACAAACCACTGAGGTTAATAATATCTGGTTCAGCTGTTTGAACATCTTCAGTAGTTGTACGAGCTAACACAGATGTTTGAGTTTGTACATCAGCAGTTGTTGAATCAGAAGTTTGTGAAACACAAACTTCTGATGGTTTGAAACTTGACTTAATGACTGTATTAGGAGTCCATGGTGCTGGATCCTCGTCATCAAACCTTTGATCACCATAATAAGTAGGTTTAGATGAAGTGACAGTCTTTTCAGGTCCGAAATGGAAGCTGTCAAGGTCAAAGAGTTCAGCAGGATGTGCTGGAATGAGAGTGTGTTTTGACTCATTGAACTTGACATTCAGTGTTTCTTCTACTATCTTGGTTCTTGAGGTAAAAACCTTGTAGGCTTTTCTAGTGGAAGAGTAACCAAGAAAATAACCTGAATCAACTTTAGCAACAAACTTTGAAATAGAGTATTTAATGTTTAGAATGAAACATTGACATCCAAAAGTCCTGAAAAGGGAGATAAGGGGCTTAATGTCATGAAGAACTTCATAGGCAGTTTTGGAGTGTCTCTTGTTGACAAGGACTCTATTTTGAACATAACATGCAGTGTTGACTGCTTCAGCCCAGAAATACAATGGTAGGCCTGAATCAGCTAACATGGTTCTTGCTGCTTCAATTAATGTCCTGTTCTTCCTTTCTACCACACCATTTTGTTCAGGAGTTCTGGGAGCACTGAATTGTCTAACAATCCCTTTAGACAAACAGAATTCATCCAGAGTTTTGTTCCTAAACTCTGTCCCATTATCACTTCTAATGGCTTTGACAGATAGAGAGTATTGTTTCTCTACTTGTAGAATGAAGAACTTGATGATTTCAGCTGCCTCATCCTTGGAAAATAAGAAGAATACCCATGTGAATCTTGAATAGTCATCAATGATGACTAGGCAGTACTTCTATTTACCAAGGCTCATGATTTTTACTGGCCCAAATAAGTCCATTTGGAGTAGTTGAAGACATGCAGTTGTTTTAGATTCTTCAATAGACTTATAGGAGGACTTATGTTGCTTTCCCTTTAAATAGGATACACAGTGTTCTTGACACTTGTATACTTTCAAGGGTAGACCTCTGACCAGCCCCATTTTTGTGACTTTATTTATGGTTTTAAAGCTCACATGGCCAAGTCTCCTGTGCCGGAAATCAGTCTCTGAAGTTGATGCCCTTGAGAAGAAACGGGCAGTGTTTTTCAGTACTTTGTCCTTTACAATGTCCACTGCATAAACATTTCCACATCTTTTGGCTATCAACAAAGTATGATCTTCAATAATCTTCTCGATCAACTTCTGGCCTTCTGGTGATATGATCTAGCATGCCGTCTTTGTGAAAAAGGAAGAATATCCTTTATCACACATTTGTGACACACTCAGCAAGTTGTACTCAAGGTTTTCAACCAGATTGACCTTGTCAAACTGTATTTTGCCTGAAGAGACATTGCCATGTCCTAGCACATATCCCTTGGCATTGTTCCCAAAGGATACAGATCCTTCTCTTTGACTGATAAAATTGTTTATCAGGTATCTGCATCATGTCATGTGCATTGAGCCTCCACTGTCAACATACCAAATGCTATTTAAGCCTCTGGAGACCCTCTGCACAAAGTAGCAAATTAGTTAGATTTTGGAACCCAAGCCAGTTTGGCTTTGGGTTTGCTCTTGAGAACATTAACAGTTTGTTCTTGACCAAGTTGAGGAATCCATGTCTTTTTGGCAATGGATTTTTCATTAAGAGAAATGGTGGTATCCTTTTAAGAACCACCATCAACCTTGGTCATCAGTAGTTATACCATATTCATGAGATTTTTAATCTCAGCAGTTTGTGAAACTGCTGATGATTTAGATCTAACTACTGAAAGAGAATTTTGAGAAAAGACTGTTGTTGAGATTTTATCTTTTTTTGAGAAAAGGTGTTGCCTGGTTGTTGTTTCTTGGGAAGGAAAGTTTCTTCTAAATCATTTTTGAGTTGTTTTCCCACAACCAGTTGTGAAATTTTCTTATTATACTGAATTCCTTTTCTGTATCTACAAAATTCTGTTTTGTGGTTAAACAAACCACAAATTTCACATTCTTTTGCCTTTTCTTTTTCATTTAAAGGCAAATTTCTGACTATCTTGATTTGATTTAGGTCATCAGTAGTTTTCAGGTTCTCAACTCCTGATGTAGATGAAACTACTGATGGCTTAAAGTCAGATTTTGTCAGTACTTCTGAAGAACTTTGTTTTTGAATTTTTAGAAAGTTTTCATGAAAAGATGTGCATTCTTTCTCTTTAGAAGTTTCATTTTGAACATTTTTTCTCCCATCTTCAGTAGTTTTGGGAGAAAAATCAGTTGGTGTTTCAGTGTGATTGTACCCTATGCCAAACCTAACATTTGATGCACTCTGTTTGTTAAGCAGCAGTTGGTACCCTTTACATGACTCAACCCATTTCTCACAGTCAACCTTGGTGTCAGCAAGCTCTTTTCTGACATTTCCTAGGTCTTTTATCATGATTTTAAGTTGTGCTTGGGTTTCAATAGCATTGTTAGTTAATTTAGAATTTTCTTTTGATTTTGCAGCAAGTTTTCTTTCTAAATCACATTTCATTTGAGTAAATTTTCTCTCAGAGTCATTGGATTTGCCTTGTAAATGCACATTAGTCTCTCTTATGAGAGCAAAAGATTCTTTGCATGAGTTTGAACAAAGTTTTGTCAAAGATTCTTTTGATACCTGAGATAAGGCAGATTTTGAGGTGCAGCCCTCAAATGCCATTAAAGCAAAATTCTTTCTGCCATTGTCAGGTTCTCCCCAATTGATGTCAAACATTTTTTTGTCTGCATCAGGATTACACTCTGTTGTGTCAAAAGGAAGACTGCTCCAGTCAACATACCCTAAAGTGAACAGACTTTGTTGTGAGGGTTGCTGAGTTTGTGGAGGTTTTTGAGCAGCTGGAATGGAAGGGATTGATTGTTGGCTCTGCATTTGTTGAGCAGGCATCTGTACATATTGTATTTGTGGCACATATTGGATTTGTGGAGCTTGTGCCTGTACAAAATGTGCACTTCCCTGTGTTCCATTATTCCTATTATAACTACGGTTAAACTTATTTTCAGACTGTGATTGGTTATAACTAGAGCTTCTACACTCTCTAGCAAAGTGTCCCAACTTCTGACACTTGTGACATCTAAGCTTAGATTTGTCAAAACCAATATTTGTATAATCGTACAGTCATGGAAATTTCCTTCCTGACCTTTTATAAAATTTGTTAGATTTTATACTTAACATGGCCAGCTGGTGTAAAATGTCCATTTCTTCTAAGTCATCACTGCTAAAAATTTTCAAATCATCCATGATAAAACACATGTTATCAGCAGTTTGACTATATTCATCATTGTCATAAGCTGGATATGATCTTTCTGATGAGATCCCAACAGTTATGTCAATGTGGTCAAAAGATCCAAAGTTATTTGGACAAGAAGGTGAGTCTTGTCCCAACAGTGTTGTACTACCTGGTACATAGTCATCATCTGTTTTACCAGAACTTTGCAATTTTTTCTTTTGATCAATTTCTCTTTCAAAAGTTAGCAATCTCCCATGTAATTTTGTAAGCGTGAGGGAGTTAAAGTCTAGTGAAGATCTGAGAACTATAGAGTAAGTTTCCCATTTTTCAGGTAAAGACCTTAAAAATCTATGAAACATAGATACATTTGTATAGGTCTGACCATTTAATTTCAACTCAGATATTAATGAGGAGAATCTTTCAAATTGTTGTGTCAAAGTTTCCCCATTAATATGAGTAAATGTTTCATATTGTTGAGCCAGGATTTCTCTGGTGTTGGCAATCACCTCTTCAGTTCCTCCAAACTGCTCTTTTAGGCAGTCCCAAAGCTCTTTGGCACTTTCACAATGTAAAAGTCCAGAGTAGATTTCATTTGGGAGTGCCATTGCCAACATAGAGAAAGCCTTGGCATCAAGCTCAAGTTTAAGGAAATCTTCTTCTGTGTAGTATTTAAGGTCCTTTGGTATTTCAACTTTAGTTTCAAGGTTAATATTTACTGGTTTGTGAGGACCATATATCACAGATTTCCAACAACCAGTGTTGGTCTGAGACAGAGTATGTGTCATTCTTTTCTGCCATATGTTATATTCTGAACGAACAAGCATAGCAGTTTTATTTGTAGAACCAGTATTATGAGGATCCATTTTTTAGAGTATTGATTTGTCAAGTTTCTCTCAAAGTGATGGATGTTGAAAAAAGTGAACTTTTATCCTCTATTGAATATCAATAAGAGCCTGTGTCTGATTCTCAATCTGTTAGATTATATGTGATCAGATAAACCAGTGCTCTGATACCAATTGTTGGATCTGTTTGCTCTTTAACAGTTTACTTGCTTATGAACACTTATGTGTTTTTCAAGTATAATCAGTTTTGCACAGCGGAATGAGTTGTAAAGTTTCACTATCAACAGTATTCATTACTCCCCTAGATGTTTGCAAACTAAAGATAGTTAATGAGAATCTAAGTATTGAATGTAAATGACAATAAATAAGCAGATAGATCCTCAGTTAATGAAATGGAATAACAAGTAAGAGTTTTAAAGGATTTCAGTTTTTAATTAAAATCAATGTCTAAAACAGGGGGATGAACCCATCTATTTATAGACTTACAAATGCATGAACCTTGTTACAAAAGCAAGTCTGCAACAAGTTGCAGTCTTGAAACTTGTACAAAATGATAAAGTAATAATAAACAATTAAACTACTGAAACATAAGGGCGGTGGAAACATTCTATTACAAGTGCTGATGAATGACAAACTACTGATGAGTAGTTTGTCTTCAGTAGTTCTTCAGTAGACTTATCTGGTTTGACTTCAGAACTTCTTATCTTTCTTCTCCAGTACTTGTTGAATCCTTCTTCAGTACTTGTGTCTTCTTTCTTCAGTACTTCTATACTTAGAATAATTTGGCAGAAGTATGAATTAGACTAAGGTTCAGTACTTCTATACTTAGAATAATTTGGCAGAAGTATGAATTAATCTAAGGTTGGCAAAAGTAGTTTCTTCAATCCTTTCTGTCCTTACAAAGTCAAATAATACTATTTATATATATAATCGGCCCATATTATATATGTGTATATAATTACCTTTTTGTTTAATATATATAAACCGCTTTCGTTTCAAATATGATATGATGATTTTCAACAAAATGAGTACAAAAACTTTTTAATAAAGATATATCTACATGCTTGTTGAATGGAATGCAAGATTTGTATATTTTGTTAGGGCACAAGGGGCGCTCCACTGAAGTTGTTTTCACTTCACTGATTTCTACCAATCCTGCACTGCCACATCACTTCACTGATTTCCTTCACTGAAACACTTTTTTAAAGGCAACACTCCACTGATTCTTTATCCAACTATCAATTATTTTCACAAATAATAATAATATTTTTCACACATAAAAGTATAAAAGTATAGTTAATAATTATTTTTTCTTTTACTTTTCAAAAATTAATAATTATTTTTTTATGTAATTCAGAAAAAAAAAACCCTTAAAAAACCAATAACAATTTACGTAAAAAACCCCTGAGACTTTTATTTTGTTATTAAAGTTCTTTGGATGTTTGAATTTTAAACTATATGCATACTTTTACATACATATGTTTAAGAAAATAATGTACACAAAATGACAAAAGACAAAAGACTCAAAATGACAAAAGACTTACAACTTGTACCACAAAAATGACAAAAGACTCCCACACATTTATAAACATATACATGTACTTCTATATCTATCTTCTTCTTCACAAACCCACTTCAAACCCTAAAAAAAATAAAAAAAAATAGCAGGAACCTGTAACCAAAATAGAAGAGAGAAAGAAGATTAAAATAATACATAATGTAATCCATTAATGATACTTAAATAGATAAATAATGTCATAAATATATTTAAGCTTAAAATATCACTCAATAAAACCACTATCGACGCCATCATCATATATATACAAATATTAAATTTTAAAACATTGTTTCAATAGGATAAAAGAATCTTATTTCATTAATAAAAATAAGATATACCATAAAAAGCAAATGCTCATGTTAGATTAACATTTATTCCCTTTTTGGATAATTTTAAATTACGTTAAGAGTCTGTTACTAGTGAAGTTTGTACTCACCCAACATTGAATCTGGTTCCCTTTTGTTATTAGGAATATCAAAAGAAAGCAGGAATCTTTGGTAGATCGTTATAAGACTAAATTTAATATATTATATAAATTTTAATATAAAAGGTTAAGGGGACGGAACGCTACCAGAATTGGTCACGGGTACCCCACTACCAGCACGGTAACACCGCCGCCACCCATGCTGGTAGTAGTTCCGTGAACCAAATCCTGGTTCTAGTTAACGGGCTGGTACCCGTGGTTTGTGTCTCCCCCTTTTGTCTTTTTCTCTATTTTATTTTCAGTAGAGTGCTGCCTTCAAAAAACTATTTCAGTGAAATGAATCAGTGAAATGATGTGGCAATGCAAGATTGGTAGAAATCAGTGAAGTGAAATTTTTTTTCAATTGAGTACCTCGTCCCCCTTACAATGGAAACTTAACATGATTAATTATAATTACTTTGAGTTTGAACTGTATCATCAAAGTAGTTAATAGTTGTCATTATCCTAGTGTTATGTCAAATTGTCAATATAGCTAAATCAATTAAAAACATTTTATAGTATAAGATTTAGATCTCATCAATACATACAAAAATGCATGAGGTACAATTCATGTATCACGTTTTCATTATCATTATTGTAGCATCAAATCTTCTCTATGATGGCCAGGAGGCGAACTGGCGAGGGCCAGAAAATATTGAGGACACATTTAAAAAAATATCATATATATACATATATATATGTATGTATGTATGTATGTATGTATGTATGTATGTATGTATGTGTATGTGTATGTGTATGTGTATGTTTTTTTAAACATTTAAACTCAGACCTATTAAATACATCTTTTAAATTATAAAATAACCCAAATACTAGTAACACATAACAAGTTAAAAAGCCCATTACACATTTAATTTAACTAAATAAAAAAAACTCAAAATGAATGGAAGAAACATGCAACACACAGAAGCAAACAAAATTTTCTCCTAACCTAATTCAAAAGCTTTGGGCTAAAAAGAATGTTAAAGAAGCTTCATTCAGCCTCGGTTACCTATTTGCTTAATACGTTATGTCATTAACTCATTGTAATACTTTAATCATTGTTTAAAGAAAATAGTTTACGTTATTTATTTCGTCAAGGCTTAAGGGTAAGAGGCACATTTTTCGTGGCTTGGTCCAGGCACCTGAATTATCAAGGACGGCCCTGTTCTCTAGAATGAGGAGTGATGGTAATACGCGTCACAAGCTCACGTAATAAGAATACTTTTTTGTTCTCTAGTTCATCTTATTAAAAGTTTAATTCATGCTTGTGACAACCGGCAAAAATCCAGGTATTATTCGTACTATATAATAACTATTGATATGATTAGATACCTCGTATTAGATCTGATTAGGTGGAAATTGGAAAGGTATTATCATGATATGTGTATCTTTGGAGGTTATTGGGAATTTTAGTGGTCCCGTATCACTTAAGTGGTAATTTATCGTATTAGACATTGGTGACGACCCGACTAACGTTAGAAAGTTCAGTTTTGACTCGTGATGTTTGTTTTGGCATAAAATAATATTTTATGGATGAGAATATTATTAGGATTACTTGAAATATTGAGTAGTGGTTTTTAAATCGTTCATGTCTAGTAGTTGCGCGTTTTCGAGTTATGACGCGAACTGAGACCCGGTACGGTAGGGAAACGTCCAGTATAATTTAATTAGCTCAAAATGGATAATTTTTATTGGGGAATATTATTAGTGACTAAAGGGGTAAAAACCTTAATCATTTAATATTTAGGGGTTTTATAAATTGTAAGATTGAATAGGTTATGTGTTAGAATTTTTATAAAAAAAAAATATACTACACCCAACCCCCCCCCCCCCCCATCGGCCCGCCTCCTCCCCTCTCTCATATATTATTATTATTATTATTATTATTATTATTATTATTATTATTATTATTATTATTATTATTATTATTATTATTATTATTATTATTATTTATGAGAAATGATTGCTTATTAAAGCTTCCAAAGCTTTACACAATCCCAACACATCTCACAAATCTCTTTACACCTTCTCTCATACACATAAAACTCTTCCACTCCCTCTCTTCTCCCTCTCCCAACCGATTCATCATCCCCATTCATTCTTGTTTTGTTCATATTATTAACATAATGGACTTAAAAACTTGAAGATTATAACTACATTGGTGATTAGGAAGCTAAAAGATTCAAGAAACTAGAGGTTTTTAGAAAGAGAAACCCACTTTTGCAAGTATTCTTAAAAGGTGAGTTTCATAATCAAAACTTTAATAAAATCTTTATATTCTTAGTTTTTAAACAAGTATTCACCAAACAATCAAAGGTTTTCTAAACTAAATCAAATGGGGAAATGAATGGAGAATGAGTGAATGTATGTGTATGTGTGCGTGAGTGTATTCGTGTGTGTGTGTGTGTGTTTGTTCATGGAATGTTTGTTCTTGTTGTTTTAATGGTTAATATGATTAGATCTTTTGGTTTTAGTTTCATGCAAGAGGGTTTTACAAATGATCTAAAATCTGAAAAATAATCATATGTTGATGTTATGGATAGCTTAGATAAATGGGATTTTGATAATATTAGTGAAATATAGCTTGTTGATATATATGAACTTGAATGTGCATTGTTAGATGATGAGTTTTAGATACAAAATCAGGTCTGATCATAATGGAGTTTTAATGGATTTCATAAACATAAAAATGAGGCAAAACAAGTTTTGATAGGATCTACACGCTTGGGAGACCTTGCATGTACGATCAGAACCCGTTTTTTCGGCTAAAAACGCCAAAATATAAGCTTTAGAAGTTAATATTCTAAAACTTATTTGAAATATATTTTTATAATTTATTTTGATGAAAAATAAAGTGTGATAAAGTAAATATAAAAGACCTAAGTCGAAAACCTAGGCATGCTTACAAAAGACGTGTGAAAATGCATGTTTTCGACAAGTTTTGTGCACTTAGGATTCATATATTTAGGTCTGATGTAAAACAGCCCTATAAGTGTCAAATTTTTTATAAAAATCACTAATTAAGGTACATTAGACATTTACTTTAACAATAGACACTTACAGTGCAAAACTATGTAACGAAAGTCGTCCGAAATGCGATTTTAAGATATATTATATTAGATGTTGTAACAAAAGTAGAGCAGCAAAAAGGTTTTGTTTCATGGATTATATGCATGTTCTATGATTTAAATAGAGTTTATAGAAGAATTATAGGTTAACATTGTAACACCCCAACCGATGGCGGAAACATCGAGGTGTCACGTAGTGATGATTGTTCAATAGCTCATGGTACTAAATGGAAGTTGAATATTACTAAACAATTTACAATTTGTTATACAATTTAATATTTACATAAGCTTGATATACATAAATTAGGTCCAAAGCTCCTATTTGATCCAAGATTTGTACAACTTCCAATTGCAAATAAACCTGAAACATGTTAAGTTGGAAAGAGTGGGGGGTCAACTATAAATAGGTGGTGAGAATACGTAGGTTTTGCATATAGTTGAAAACAACACGTTGCATAACAATTATAGTTGAAGTATAATAATGAGTAATGATAGAATATGAGTCCAACATGTAACAATGCGTCTTTTGTACAATCAAACCTTGTGTCGACTGAGACCTAACTCGCAAGTTAGTAAAAGTGTAACTGTTATCGATCATCCCTGAAATTATGCGGGGGATGGGTTTGTCAGACATATAGCGCTATAATCTAAACAGGTAGCTTGATCAATGTTAATGATTGTACTGTGTCTTTTTGTTACAGTCAAATGATAGAATGAGTAATTGATAGTGTATAAAATGTTTATAATTGAATCACAAGTTTCAACAATGTAAGAATGAGTAAATAAATGATAGTGTATAAAATGTTTAAACATGTTTCACCCCAAAATGTAAAACAGAAAAAGGGGCTATGTAAACTCACCTGAAATTCACTGTGTAAATACTAGCAAGTAGCAACAAGTCTGAACTTGGATTAATTCTAATACAAATACACTTGTTTCATTTATTTATTGTATAGATAGTTTATTCAACTACCTAGACTCGCATTGAACAAATGCGCGTCTTAAAGTGTGTATGACTTAACGAACCGATAGTGGTTGGTTTAGTTTCTTGAAAGGTGTATGTGTATTTATGATCGCACAAAGTATACTCCTTTAATATATTATTCAAAATAGCGTCTCAAAACCAATTTGTGAAACAAATATTTTAGATGATGAAAATAATGCAAGAGTTGTTCGTCTGGCGATATATAAATATGTATTCATAGATATATATACTTCTCTTATAATATAGCTTTGATTGTACGAATATATAGATTTTAAATGCCCGATGTTCCTATAAAAAATTTGGGCAGAGTCTCCTCTGTTTTTTTATAAAAACCAGACAACTAAAGTTGTCTATATTTATCTCAATACTCAAAAGTCCAATTTCACAACACACAACCTTCTTAACTGAGCTATTTTACACGACGAATGGTTTCACTTAAAAAAATACTATAATAATGAGAAACTATACATTTTGATAAGCGACATGTTTACATATATAACATTTAATTATCCTCACGACATTAATTATAGTATACGTTAGTATCTTCCGTTCGCTCAAGTCGCTAGTAAGGTGGCTTTTAGTCAGAATCGGTTCGGTTCGTTTTACACTATTATATAAATAAATAAAAGACAAAGCTTGCGTTATACCTTCCCGTGAGTAATCTCGTGACTCGATACGCTCGTGCCTTGAACTGAGAGTCGACATATCTGACCGGGTTTGACTAGAACCGAATCTGATTGGTATTGACCAAGTTTGACCTGGTCAACTATTGTTGCCTGAGTTTGACTGAGAAAAAACATGGACAAAAAATAAAATAAATAAAATAAAAAAAATAAATAAATCCAAATAGGGAACAAGGCTGAACATTTTGACTCGATGTCACCCAAACGAGCCTCGTGACCATTACCGGTCATGGTGCCAGCCCAAATCAAGACCATTCAACTGTGATCAGAAAGTAAAGTCCAGAACAGAACCAAGCACGCTGCTGGTGTTCTGTCTCTTCGCAACTAGCCGTCATCACCACGGTTTACCCGAAAACAAACGCCTGACCCTGCACCATAACGAAGCCCAGTAGCTGTTGTCTGCGGCGGCGCGTCTCGCAATCTGGAAGGGGACAAGGTATGGTGGTAATTGTTGTTTGCCGACCGGTTCAATCAGAACCTAAGTCCGGTCGTTGGTCCATGACGAGAGGAGAGAAGGGAAAGGGCAGGCGAGTACAAAATGAGAGGGGATGGGTTGTGATTGTGGTGCTAGGGTGGTGGTTGGCGGCGCTGCTTAAGGTGAGGGAGATGAAACCAAAAGTGGTGGTTTGGTGGTGTCTGGGCTTCCATCATTTCTATAGAGGGGAAAGAAGTACGGGGCAATAGGAGGAAGGTTTGGTGGTGACCATCGGTGACCTGCTTCCATGGTTGCCGCCGCTACCGGTGGTCGTGTGGCTTGGGGTGCGGTCAGAATACAAGCAAGGCAAGGCAATGATGGTGTGTAAGTATAGAATATGAGTAGATAAGGAAGGAGGGTTAAGGAAGAACTATGGGGGCTAGGGTTTGTATGTGTTAGATTGAGAAGGAGAAGGAGACATTATATAGGTAGGGTTAGGTGTAGGTTAGATAGACACCACGTATACGAACCAGTTACTGACTCGGGTCTCGTTTATGAATTTACTCATTTAAATTACATAACTTGCTTAACTACTAAAATAGTTATTTTGCGAAATTTATTTATATATATAAATCGATTTAAAACAAGTGTTTAGACGATATATTAAAATATTTATATATGTAAGTTAGATCGAAAATCATCGTCTAAATGTCAGTTATCTAGTGTGTTTGTTTGCCACGAGTCATTATTGTTTCTAATAATTATAACGACAAATATATATATATATATATATATATGTTTATAACTGAATATCGCGTAAGAACGTATTATTCGCTAACGAGGTACGAATTAAAAAGTGTTACTCTAATACAATCTATAATCTACTTATGTATTTTAAAAAAAATAGTTGGGCGTTACAAACATGAGGTATTGGAAGTCGCTTGATGTGGAAATGTGCGTAAATGTGCCTTTGTGTTCTTCCTGTACCTATGATCAATTTGCATGTTATGATAGATTGTTAGGATTTCATGTGCAATGTTGGCGTGACATAATGAATACATGAATGTGTAAATAAGGATCTAAGAGTTAGGTGATTGAGTGCTAAATGAATCATACGATGTCTAAACTTAACCGTTCGTCAAAGTCACCAATGCGTTAATAGGGTAAGGGATAATGAAAATTCAATATTTTTGGGTTAACTAAGTCAAGGTAGTTTGGTGAATAGCTTGAGTAGATTTAGTGTGATTGCTAAAATGGCCCTACGGATTTGGGATGTAGATAAGTGAAGGATTGTGTTTTAGACTTGGAAATTTCACAAGTTGTTGCATTGAGGTGAGTTTCACGTCCCCTTTTCTTTAAATGTTTTTGAACGTTTTTACTAATCGGGGGATTAACATGCTTGTATGATGAGTTAGACTAGAATTGTAGAACACTTGATGGCCTTAGGTCGGTGTCTCGGTGGGTACGTTTTACGTGACACCCGTGTCCCTTCGGGTTGACACTTTCCCTGCACTTCTTAATCATTAGCTCTTGACTAGAGCCTTTGTTTATGTTGTAGATCTATTGGCTTGAGGCCCCCTTTTTCATGATGAGCTGAGCGTTGTCGTATGAAAATGAACATAACCTCCAAAAAGCTCCTCTCGAAGAGGTCACCCCAGGAAGAAAGTTATGGTTTGATTAGGAGCCCTTGGATACGTCATACTTATTAGATTTTTGCGAGTCTACTTGGTTCTCTTTTAGTATTAATTGATCATACATTTTTGTTAAACTTGAAAGCTTATTTAATACTTTTAAATCTGTGAACTTGCCAACATGATGTTGATGTTTTTAAGCATGTTTTCCGGGCACTGATGCTTAGGTTTTAGATAGTGGTTTAGCAGGACACTACGATGGACATGATGTTCGGACCATTTAATTATCTAAAAAGTATGTTTTTATTTGTTTTGTAAAATAATATTAACTCTAAACTTTCGCTTCATCTTGGTGGAACATGTTTTTCTTGATTTAATGGAATTTTGTTAACCACGAAATTAAAATATGTTTAACTAGAGGGTGTTAGCAACATGTCCATACGTAATTACACGTGAACCGCTAAACTTTGTGGTAACAACTTACGTTACCTCATGACTTTTCTTCTGCTGTGCGCTGTCGGAGTGTGACAATGCTCCTTTTGTTTTACCTATTTTTTATCCTCATTACTTTTCATCTTATTAAAAGTTTAATTATGGTTGCCCACCCCTTTGGTGTGGTAATAAAGGTTTTGGAATTTTAAATGGGAGGTTACGAGTTCAAACCTCATAAGAGGCAAAACCGAGGTGTAAAAAAAGGATGTAAGACAGAGTGTAATAAAAATGGAGGAGAAATTAGCCGTTCAAAAAAAAGGTATGAAGAATGGTTAATCCACACCAAATGATGCAAGTTGTCTTGTATATCTCTATCATTAGAAATGAACTGTTGATATATATATTTTTTGAACTATTGATAATTTATATGTGCCTATTTAGCAGATAATTTGGGTCACGCGATTGGCAAGTATAGGTCATACTAAAGGTATGTTTGGCAAAACTAGCTGGTGGCTGGAAGCTGGTAGTTGTAGCCTTTTAAATATGCTAAGAGTAAACATGATATTGTGCTACCTCTAGTATAGACTTAGGGCCTCGGCAATTACTTTAGCCTTTGTTCCGCTGGCACCACGATCCATCGCAATATTATAGATATGATTAAAGCAAGTAATCTTCTCTTTCAAAAGTTTTGACCAAATAGTTATTAAGTCTATATCTCATATACGTTTAATTTCATTTTCATATTTACTTCCTAGTATTTTTAAATTCATTAGGATTACATTTATAGATTTCAATAAAAATTATATATACAATTTCTTAACTTAATATTACTCCAAGTATAAAACTTGTATTTTATTTTAATTCATATTTGTTTATACATACAAATTTATGAGAATAACTTCAAGGTTAATGTTATATCAGTTTAGAAACCGTTTAGTGTTTATTGTCATTACCATTGAGTGTGTGTTATCATTATAAACCTCACGTAACCCTAACCGACTTTGTTGTTATGCAATTTTTGGCTTTACGCATCGTTTGTTTTTTTCGTTGTGGTTCGCGTCATATTACAGTAGCACAATCGGTAAGGATTAATAATTATTTATTATTATTATTATATAGCAATTAAATTATTTGATAGAAAGCTTAAGAACTTCCCTCTAATTAATACATGCATTATTCATTTAAATCTATTTCATGAACAATTTAATATTCATGTAAAAATACTATTTTACCCCTTACTAGCTTCATTAAGTTGGTGTACCATAAGCTTTAATTATATGTTATAATTACTTAAATTATGTTGGTATTTTTCTCAAATGCTTTATCTATACTATATTATAATGCATGAGGAGGGGGGGTTAGTTTAAGATACTCAAAAGTTAAGAACTTTATTCATTAAAAATCCTAAAATGAGGGTAAAATAATCATTCAAACACTTTTACACTTTAGTAGCTCATTTTAGTTACTTTAATTTTCTCATTTTTAGTTACTTAGTAGTTACACTTTTCTCCCCTCCGCTATAAAGTTATAATTTTTAAATCATGTCATAAGTTTAAAACTATTTTGTTTTAAAAATACCAATACGATATGCTCATTTTTTTCGACATTTTGATTTTTGTCTTAGTCTATCGACGTGTAGATTGAAATGTACAAGAAAGAAATCCGTTATATACAAGTGATTATTATATTGAATATTTAACTAAAAGAATCTAAAAGATACGAATATTTATTAATTAAATGAAAGAATGCAAATTTCACCTACAACGAAATGCTTTGTAGCTAAAACTTTAAAATATGTAACTAATATTGTTTTAAGGTACAATCCATTAATGTAGAAGTAAACATAAAGCAGCTAACACGTTATTTTAGGAGAAAATATTATAAAGGTTGAAAAAACATTAAACTAAAAACTAAAATATTGGTGAAATTTAGATTACAGGGCAACATAATTTGGACACAATAAAAGGATTTAGACATGTTTATTGTAATTATGGATTTATTGTTAATATGGATGTTGAATCATAACACCATTTTTTGACCAAGTGAAACTCAAAATTGTAAAACTGAATTTGGTTTTAAATACTGTTCTGCCCAATAATGAAAAATTCACACCAATCCTTGCTTTAACAGACAAATAATTTGTCACACGGTAACAAAACTACAACACAAGCCTAAACTCTAAGATTGTTTTATCAAATTTGTTACTGATAACTTCAATTGTAGTACCCTATTTAAATAATCAACATTAGCAATATGTGCATATCTATATATATAGGTATGCATGCATATATTAATAGGTATACACATAAATATAATGAACTAAAAGAAATCTCATTAAACTTTTAAATATACATAATTAGCTATATATATATATATATATATATATATTGAACAACCAAACGCAACATTTTTATTCAATTTACCAAACAAAAGATACACCAATCCACCCGAACCCAATTAGCCAGTAGCTAACTGGGCCAATCCACAACCGAAAATAGGGAAGCCCATAACTTACACCTATCTATCCAAACCACAACATATTTTACCCGTTATCAAAAACCAAGAAATCATGCCAATTTTCCATATCTAGGCCCGTTAATTGTGCTCTTTTTATCATCCACCAAAATGATTCCGCCTTAATCTCCTCAAGAAGTCTAGTTGTTTCCATTTGAACATCTTTATTGATACTCTCGTTTCGACCCAACCAAAGCTTCCATATTGTCAATAGCGTAATAGCATAAATATCTTGTTTCTTCTTCTTCTTCTTCTTCTTCTTCTTCTTCTTCTTCTGTCCCTTAACGACCTTTACATGGCTGATTAGCTGCTCCAATGATTCGAAAGATTCTGGGAAACGAACCTTTAACCACTCCCTGATGCCTTACCATGCCGATCTTCCCCACAAACAATCCACGAAAATGTGATCAACCGTTTTCGCATCCACCCCGCACCTCTTACATAATCTGTTTCCGACGTTTACTCCCCTAGAAGCAAGCATATTGGTAGTGGGGATTCTGTTTTGTAGTGCTTGCCGGATTCTGTTTTGTAGTGCTTGCCAAATGAAACAGTTCACTTTTGGAGTTGCAATCCGGCACCACCAATGTGATCCACCCACATTACTGTTCGACACTATATTTGATAAAGTTTCTCTGACCTGCTTGACTGAGAAGCACAGCTCCTTATCATCTGTCCTGCATATCCACTTGTCTTGAGCATAGCTAATCGTTTGGTCTTTAAGAGCATCAGTCAATTCAATCAGTTGGTTATTAGCATCAGAGGAACTCGGAATTCGAGCCCAATGAAGATCCCAAACTGTCTCCCCATTTGACCTGGCATAACAGTCAACCACTCGATCATTTTTGTTCTTACTTAGCACATATAGTTCAGGGAAATGATCCTTGAGGCTGCAATTATTACACCATACGTCTTTCCAAAAACGAACCGAATCTCCACTTCCAATCTTACCAAATACATCTTGAATTGAGATGATATTGAGCCACGTACCAGGGAGCGTCTTTTTGCTTGGGATAAATTTTGATCTTCAGCCCCCACCATGAATTGCCAAGATTATTTTGCACCAAAACTAGTCCGGGTGGGATTTAAACCTCCACCACCTTTTTGTTAAAAGCCCCACATTCATTTCTTCAATACTACCAACACCGAGACCCCCGACCTTCTTTGGTTTAGTAATCTTCTTACAAGCCACCCATTTGATTTTCTTTGCCCCCCAAAGGAATTTTCGTCTTAACCCTTCCAAAACTTTGACAACACCCACCAGTGCTTTGAATAAAAATATATAGTAATTCGGGAGGGACCCTAAAACCGCTTTCACCAACACAATTCTACCAGCAAATGAAAGTGATTGAGCCTTCCAAAGCGACAGTTTTGATTGGAACTTATCCACCACGACTTTCCAACTTTTGATCCTCTTCATGTTTCCCCCCACCGGTAACCCAAGGTAAATGAATGGTAAATTCCCCTTTTTACATCTAATTGAGTCAGCCACGTTTATTACCAATTCCTCCGCCACATTTAATCCGTAAAGTTTGCTTTTGTATAAGTTCACCTTTAAGCCCGAAGCAACCGAGAAACACCGAAGCAGCTCATTTAAATTTAACGCATTATTCTCCATTCATTTCCCTAAAAATAAAGCGGCATCCATGTGGAATAAGTGGGAAATATTCAGACCATCATTTGGTAACTTAACACCAACAAATGATCCAGATTCCACAGCTTTGATCATCATTATATGTAACACCTCCATAACAATTGTAAAGAAAAAAGGGGAGAGTGGATCCCCTTGTCTTAGGCCACGCTTTAATTGGAACTCGGCTGATGGAGAGCCATTGACTGGAATTGATGCTTTACTCGTATAAAGTAACCCCATGATCAAATTCTTCCATTTTAAGGGAAACCCCATGTGGTGCATCACATTTATAAGAAACTTCCATGAGATGCAATCATAAGACTTCTCAAAATCGACTTTGAAAAGTAATAGTTTCTCCTTAGCTTTCTTCGCCCAAAAGATTACCTCATTTGCAATAAGTGGCCCGTCAAAAATGTTTCGATCTTTTATAAAAGTCGATTGCTCCACCAAAATAATACCCCCGAGTACACTTTTAAGTCTTGCTGCTAACCCTTTCGAGATTATCTTTCCAATCACCCCAATCAAGGATATTGGTCGGAAATCTGATAAAGTTAGTGGGTCCGCTACTTTCAGAATAAGTGCAACAAAAGAATTGTTACACGAAGCATGGACAGAGCCATGATAGTAGAATTCAGCCATTATGTCACCCACATAATTCTCATGACTCCCCCAATAATGCTTTATAAAGGCGAATGCAAATCCGCCTGGTCCCAGCAATTTTTCCCCACCACATTCCCATACCGCCTCCTTAATTCTCTCCATTGTAAAAATGGCAACGAGTTTCGTTGCTTCATCTTCCTAAAGACTTTTAAACCCCTCCCCCGACATTTTTTGCCTTGAATTGCATGGTTCGTCAAACTTCTCCTTAAAACATTGCACCGCCTTTGCTTTTATGACACCCATATCCGAAACCCCCTCGTCATCAATCATTAGCCCACTTATTTTATTTCTAGCCTTTCTACTATTTATGATACCATGAAAATATGCCGATTTTTCATCGCCATGGAGGATCCACTCTACACGGGATTTCTGTTTAAGGTCATTCAATCTATCTCACTCCCATTTTTTTTACTAGAAGCTTGGCGTTCTTCCACTAAATTCCTTCCTGCTCGTTTAATATTCTCTGTTCGGAAATCTCTTCAATTTGTTTGATCTATATTTTAGCGACCTTCAACCCTGCTATTTCAGCATCGTTTACCTCGTGCCTCCATGCTTTAATGCCGTTTTTTATCGCCTTCAGCTTTTGGAGCATGAGAACATAAATCTTCTTCCTCCCATATTGTACTATACCCAACTCTGGATATAAAGTTATTAAACGCCATCGCGTTTGCAGGTACAAACACCGAATTTAATCTCTCATCTTCACTTCTAACGTCGTTGAAGTCTCTGATAATTATCCATATTCCACTTAATTCTCCTTCAACTCCCTGATTTCGTTCCACAAAGATCTTCTTAGGATCGGATATGTGGATGCATAGACATTCATCACATACACAGTGTCTGATACACCACAAAGTTCATCCCCCGTCATAATAAAATATTGGCTTTTTTGTACTGCTAATACTTTGAAAATAGTCGAGTTCCAGATCGTAATGACACCCCCCCCCCCCCCCGATCGACCCTCTACATCACAACCTCTTTACCATGAACAGTCCCATCCCAAAATCTCTCTACCACGATTTCCGAAATTGATGCCATTTGCGTTTCTTGTAACTCAATAAAAGAAAGATTGAATGTTTTTATAAGAGATCTAACCTTTGTTGCCTTTTCCGATGCCCCGCCTCCTTTAGATTGAACGACAAGAAATTCATCTTGGTCTCGTCGTCTCCCATTCATCTTCAACGGCTTTATCCACTGTCAGCTAGAATCCATTCATCATCAACCGAGCCGATGATCCCACCAGGATTGTTGCTTGAACTTCGGCCGATCTATCACCCGTTGTATGGTCACCACTCGTATTCTCTTTGTTACCCATATCTTGCTGATTCTTAACATCCAACTCTTCCACCCAATGTGTTTCATATCCATAACTTATGCCACTGCCGATGTTAGGACTGAATGAATCCTGGAACTGAATCGATGGGTTAAACTTTTTCACCAACATTCTTATTCTCCTCTTCTTTTTTTTTTTCACCCCTTGAATTTGCAGAACTATGGTCTCCTACAGATGAGTTACAATACATGTCAGAAGCTTTGAGTCTATCCTTAATCAACAATTTGTTTTTACGGGCCTTAAACCCATTATGCATGTTTCTTTTTTATTTAGGCCCACCATTAAAAATTAAGGCCCACATTTGGAAGAGCCTAGGATCCGACTTTTACTGTTCATTTAGAATTGAATTACCATCAATATTAACCTTGAGACCCATATACCCAACAATTGTTGGTGCAGACAACGATTGGCCAATAAATGATGATTCTGAATGTTCCCCATGCACGTTCAACCTTTCGTCTTCCCTTGTCTTTTTGTCTACCCCTTGTTTCCCCTCGTCGCTGGTTTGTTCTTTACTTCCGGCTAGTTCGTTAGTCTTCTTGTCGGCGTTAGAAGACGACCCGTTTTCAGGACAAAGTTGTTCCTCCACATCCATTGTTTCGTCAGAACCGATGACAGTGGCCTGGTCGCAAATGTATTCCGGCATCCATCTCCCTGAACCTTTAGATATCCAGCAAGAGAAAACTTCGTTTCTCCACTCTATCTTGATTTCCTCATCTATCTTCGAGGCAGACTTGACGACAACCCCATCATAGGCACCCGACAAGTCCGAGTTCTCAATTCCGTTCTCCACATGTCTGACAATATCACTGAACATTGCACCAGTTTTTTCAACATGCACTTCCTATCTGAGGATTAACGGAAGTCCGATAATATTCAGCCATGTTAGTCTCTCACAGTCAAGAATTTGTCCCTGCCACTCGCACACCGACGATAGCCATTCCCCCATATCTTATACATCGATACAAATTCCAGTGTCTTTTCAAGAGATGAGAATGTTATCAAAACTTTTAGGCCACCTAGATACCTCTTCCATCTTCATGCCTTTTACCTTCTCGAGCCCATCCGTTAGCTTACAGAGACAGTAGTACTTTCTTGCCACCGCTACTCCAGACTTCCCTATCCAATGTTCTTGGGTTTCGGCAGCCTTGTCATCGAGACGTATCTGTTTTACCATCTCCCCTTGTTGTTCCTCCTTTCTTCCAGTTAGTGTCTCCCTGAACGTGTAACCTTTTCTATTATTTTTTGTTGGACTTGGATTCTGCCGCTCACCACCATGACTATTTTTAACATTCCCATTCATTTGGGGCGGTGTCTCCTTGTTTTGGTTTCTGAATCGACTATCTTCTTTATTGGATCTCGCAACTCTTGCAAATACCTTCCTTCAAACACATTTAGGTTGTTAATGGCTTTCACCATCTTGCTTTCGTCCCTGACCTTTGCATATCTCAAGAAGGCGAATGTTTTCCCAAACTTATCTTTCTTATTGGCCATATATGCATCACATAGTTGGCTGTACCTGTAACATCACACAAATTTTCTTTATATATATATATATATATATATAGAACTCCATCGTTTATTCATCCGATTCATGTTTACAGTATCTTTACCATCCATATTGTTAATTTTTTTTTTGTTTAAATAATGACTTATAATCAATATTAAATTGGATTGTATTAAAAATTCTGATTTAAAAACGTTAAAAAAATGTTTGCCTGTGCCAGGATTCGAACCTGAGTCCCTGGTGGGCTAAACCTTAACCACACCACACAAACCACTACACCATTTGGTGTTTTGTGATGTTAATTAAAACCAATTAAACTTAAACCCTTTCAAGGTCCCTTAGTCAAGTCAAAGTATTAGTAAATATGGTCTCCTAGTCAAGTCAAAGTGTTAGTAAATATGGTCTTCTAGTCAAGTCAAAGTTGTTCCTAAATTCTAGCCTAGTCAAAGTAGTCCATAATTATAACTCCAAATTATACACTATAAATACTATAGCCTACCATTCAACTCTTTATACCATTTGTAACATTACGCATTTATACTTGTACGTTACATATCATAGTATTAGGGTTCCAAAAATGCCACAAAAATAATTAAATGCAAACAATAATACTGGAACTTGACGTTTTTATTAATGATGATATGTAACGTACAAGTATAAATGCGTAATGTTACAAATGGTATAAAGAGTTGAATGGTAGGCTATAGTATTTATAGTGTATAATTTGGAGTTATAATTATGGACTACTTTGATATATATATATTAGTGATAAATGTCAAAATAATAAAAAGCTTGGGCCGGGACTCGAACCCGCGCCCCAAGCCGGTTCTTTACACACACCAAACATAACCATCTGCTCTACACATCCTTGTTGGTTTAAAACCAACGCGTTATAATTATATCACGGATTCAAAATCATCTCAGTTGACTTGGAAAGTCAACTGAGATCAATGACTTACCAAAATCAATCCATTAACTCGTAATTGATCAGGGATTGGCATGGCAACGTGATTACCGGCCCATATTGAGTCATACACACGTCAATTACCATTCAATTATTACCATTCTTGATCATTGACGCGTCCAACATTCAATTCAAAGTCAACTATACCAATTCGAGCATCCAAGCCCCAACACTATAAATTGAACCCCTCTGGACCTTCACAACTCGCCACTCATTCTTTCTTAATCCCCAATTTCTCTTATCAAATCCTCTGTTCTTGATTCTGATCGTGTTTTTTACCTCGGCATTTGACCGATCAATCCAGTATCGAAACATATTTGTAAGTCTGTTTTTGTTGATGGGTTTTGATGTTCGGCATATACACAATATTAACCCTAAGATTAATTGGGTTAATGTTGTGTAAATTGCCCAATTGGAAAATCTAGGGCTCGTATGTTGATTTGCGAAAGAACACGAATTCACGTATATTACTTATTTTAAATAAACTGAAAACAAACACAACAACTGGTCTGGACCAAGTGGTTGTGTCTGGTGCCCTCTGACCGAGCCACGCGGGTTCGATCCCCAACAGTTGCAACCTTTTTGTTTTGTTTTAAATAAAAACAATCAAGTTTAATTATATATATTACTTATATTTTATAAATTCATTTTAAAATATTAAAACTCTTTTAATAATTCTACAAAAATTATTTTAAGTTAATCTAATGAAAAGATTTAACTTACAATTTTTAGTTTTCAAAAATTTATTTATTTAATATATATAATAAATAAATCAAGTTTATTCTATTTTATTTATAAAATTCTATAAAAATATCAAAACTTTTTTATAAATTTCCACAAAAATTATTCTGAGTTTTTATAACAATAAACATTTCTGAAATGATTTTTATTTCTGAAAAATCATTTATTTAATATTTTTAATCAATTTTTGTTAGTTTTAATCATAATTAAATCATAATAAATTTATTTTTCAATATTTTTGCACCAAAATTTTATATAAATTATTTCTGATTAATTGGAATAGAAATATAATTTTTAAACTAATAAATCTTTAATTTTAGTATTTTTAAATATTAAAGTTAAATTTTGACAATTTGTAATAAATAGATTTAATATTCTATTTTAAAGAAAATAATTTTATAAAAATTATTTTTATACTTTAAACTCATTATTGAGACCATCTTAAATTCAAATTTTATAAAAAGATTTTTGTTTATTTATTTACTAAATTTCTCTCAATTATTAAACATTTTTATTATTAATCAAACGAGCACTTATCCCCAATTCGAAGCCCTAGAACATATATATTGGTAGACTAGATAGACTTAGACATATTTATTACCTTATGTATAGGGTAATACTTGGCATATTTGGGCAACACCACTATTCAATTTTTCAAGAAGTATATCATTTTGCTAAGGTGAGTTTTACATAGCCCTTTTCTATTTCATTATTTTTGGGGTGAAACATGTTACAACATCATATATGCAATTCAATCATCAATGTGTCTATGTGTTTTTCTATGTTGCATTATGTCTTGAACATGACTAGGGTAAGCACAATTCTAGCATAATCATTAACATTGATCAGCCGACGGCATACATTGATAGATCTATTGGACTGACAATCCCACCCGGATACGTGCCTCCTACAAAAGTAGCGTCGGTGTTTGTTATCGCATAACATATTCGAGTGAACCATGAGCGTATGGGATGTACCACATTATAACAGTCACAAGGGTTGATTATGCACTCGATTTACTTCTAGTATGTTTTCACATATGGACTAGACTTGCCATGACACATGAATTGCACAACATTTTTATTCGATTATCAAAACCTATGTAATTCTCACCAACTTTTGTTGACCCAAAAGTATTTTCAAAATTAACATGTTTCAGGTAACAATGAAGCTGAGGCTTGAGTTTGCATGAGGATTTGTCATGAAGTTATTATTTGAAGTTATTAGAAGATTGTTGCTTATTTGATACCATGTATTTGAATTTCTAGACATCACTTTATTTTGGATTATTATGTTTTGAATAAATTATTAAAAATTCAATTTATACCATGTGCTACTGAAACAATCATCAATACGTGACATCCCGATGTTTCTGCCATCGGTTGGGGTGTTACACCATTCAATAAAAAAAACATTATTATCCCATCTCCCATATACTAAAGTTTTCATCCATCATTATCTCCTCTAGCTAGTTCCGAGTTTTCCAAGGCATTATTACTAAGTGTTTGCGCGCTCAATAAAACGCATGAACTCATTATGCACCTAAGGTGAGTTTACATAGCCCATTTTTCTGTTTTACATTTTGGGGTGAAACATGTTTAAACATTTTATACACTATCATTTACTCATTCTTACATTGTTGAAACTTATGATTCAATAACACTATCATTTACTCATTCTATCATTTGACTGTAACAAAAAGACACAGTACAATCATTAACATTGATCAAGCCGCCTGTTTAGATTATAGCGCTATAGGTCTGACAAACCCATCCCCCCGCATAAATTCAGGGATGATCGATAACAGTTACACATTTACTAACTTGCGAGTTAGGTCTCAGTCGACACAAGGTTTGATTGTACAAAAGACGCATTGTTACATGTCGGACTCATATTCTATCATTTCTCATTATTATACTTCAATCATGATTGCTATACAACACATTGTTTTCAATTATATGAAAAACCTATGTATTCTCACCAACTATTTATAGTTGACCCCCCCATTTTTCCAACTTAACATGTTTCAGGTTTTATTTGCTATTGGAAGTTGTACAGGTCTTGGAACACATAGGAGCTTTGGACCTAGTTTATGAAATCAAGTTTATGTAATTTGTATGACAAATTGTAAATTGTTTAATATTATTCAACTTTCATTTAGTACCATGAGCTATTGAACAATCAACAATACGTGACATCCCGATGTTTCCGCCATCGGTTGGGGTGTTACAGATTGGTATCAGAGCCATGGTTATAGGGAATTAGGTTATTAGAAAAAAAAATAATCTAGTCTATAACCATAGGATTTTAACCAGTACTTTCTCCTTTTACTTTAAACCTTACTTGTTTCTATTCTCTATCCTACTTCTTATCCTTACTTTAGTCCCTACAAGAAGAGTGCTCTCCATCACAAGATCTACTCTTAGACTAGTAGGGCAAATCCTCAGGTTTAGCCTGAACCAACTTAAAGATCTCGTCGAAGTTCTAAATTTTAATAACGAACACGTGCAATCTGGAAGGGTGAACGCCTGTATTCTGAGTTTTCTGTCTAGGACTGGCATTGCGCATAAATCCCAATCAGACGAGGGACCCGGATGCCTACCTGGGAATTCTAGGGATGAGTGTTCACTTATAGGCTAAAGCATGTCTTCACTATGTTATTAGAATCTAGAAGTTTTGATAAGTCAACGTTTTCGTTTATTCATTTTAATTAATGAATAAATGATTACACTCACTTTCCTTAAACTAAGCTCTAAAATCTCAAAATTTTACAGCTTAAATCAATCACACTTCACCTTACCATCTTAGCAACTTTTTAAATATTCAACACCCTACCCAAATCATATTATTTCATTTCTCCACATGTTACTTATTTTTTAAAAACTATAACCTCATACCTTAGCACAAACTAAAGATTTCTAAATCTTGTTGTATTTTCATTACCTAGTAACTTTACAAAGTACATATTTTTGTCAAAAGATGTCCTCGAACTTAAATTCAATTGTTTATTTATTGACGTAATAAACAATTTTCTATATAATGCTTTAAACTATTAAAAATCACTTAATAGAACCTTGATCTTCAAAACCTAATGTCATGTTTGAAATCTCCAACTAACGGGAATATTTTAATCAAAGCCCACTTAGCTTGTACTATTTAACAACTTTTGCTTTATGTATAAAACCAATTTTGAAAATAAGATTTTTTTTTTATCCATAGGAATAATATCTAGTCTCTAAATTCTCCATCGACACTCACTCATTTTCAACTTATTCAAATTTTTACAATATTTGGCATATACCACAATCATGTTTTCTTATACACTTGATTATAACCTTTGATCCAAACCCCAAAATTTACACTGCTACATAATCTCCTTACTATAAAATAAACTCTTTATCAACTATCTTCACATTCACTATCTCTCACAACCTTGATTCTGCTTCAAGATTTTTCATCATCCTCTCAAGAACTAAATTCATATCCTTCACCTTCTCACACATGAGCTAGTTACCCATGATAACAAAACTATTGAAACTTGATTGTGTGTTGCATCAAACATAATCCTTAGTTATACATGAGGATTCGACTATCTACCATATTTGAACATTTGAAACTAGAATTCATGGAATATAAACTATTTGCTATAGACACACCTAGAGTCATTAACCTTGTCTAGGGCAACTCTATTACAACTCGTATGCTATACTTGATACTTGATTGCTTACATGTACATATTATCAATTTGCAATTCATGTGTGTAATAATTAGTACACTTAATCAAACAACTGATAGAGGATGAAGTACTTGCTCAACAGTTAGTAGAGTACCAAATAACCTACTCAATGATTGGTAGAGGTCATCATGACTGCTCAACAGTCGGTAGAGGCCCTACAACCTGCTCAACGACTGGTAGAGGCTATCGCACCTGCTCAACAATCGGTAGAGGTTCTTACTCACTGACTGGTAGAGGTCTTTTTCCTGCTCAACAGTTGGACTTATTTTTGGATACATTGTATACAATTCAATCACAAGGCTATTTTGCATTACTTACATGTGTGTTTAGAGTCATAGAAGGACACAAAACCCTAATGTAAGGTAAATTGGTGATTGTGGTCTAGAACGTAATCATGAATTTACAGGTACATTAAGGTAGTGTGAAATTCTATTAAGGTTTTGGGAGATACCCCGTATGTTTTTGAAGTATCAGAGGTGTGATGGGTTAGCTGCGGTACACCCTATATATAAACACTAATGATATGTGGAAAGGGATACTGTAGGGTCAGACCAATAACAAACCCTAGTTATTTGGTAGTCCATCTAGCATTTATGGTTATCTTATATATTCCTTAAACTCTTACCCTACTCTGAACCATAGTCACCCTAACTATCCTCAACACTATTCAAATGTTTCTTCTTAAAATAAACTTCGGGACGAAATTCCTAAAAGTAGGGGAGACTGTAACATCACACAAATTTTCTTTATATATATATATATATATATAGAACTCCATCGTTTATTCATCCGATTCATGTTTACAGTATCTTTACCATCCATTTTGTTAAAAAATTTTTGTTTAAATAATGACTTATAATCAATATTAAATTGGATTGTATTAAAAATTCTGATTTAAAAACGTTAAAAAAATGTTTGCCTGTGCCAGGATTCGAACCCGAGTCCCTGGCGGGCTAAACCTTAACCACACCACACAAACCACTACACCATTTGGTGTTTTGTGATGTTAATTAAAACCAATTAAACTTAAACCCTTTCAAGGTCCCTTAGTCAAGTCAAAGTGTTAGTAAATATGGTCTCCTAGTCAAGTCAAAGTGTTAGTAAATATAGTCTTCTAGTCAAGTCAAAGTTGTTCCTAAATTCTAGCCTAGTCAATGTAGTCCCTAATTACAACTCCAAATTATACACTATAAATACTATAGCCTACCATTCAACTCTTTATACCATTCAATAAAAAAAAAAAAAAACATTATTATCCCATCTCCCATATACTAAAGTTTTCATCCATCATTATCTCCTCTAGCTAGTTCTGAGTTTTCCAAGGCATTATTACTAAGTGTTTGCACGCTCAATAAAACGCACGAACTCATTATGCACCTAAGGTGAGTTTACATAGCCCCTTTTTCTGTTTTACATTTTGGGGTGAAACATGTTTAAACATTTTATAGAATATCATTTACTCATTCTTACATTGTTGAAACTTATGATTCAATTACACTATCATTTACTCATTCTATCATTTGACTGTAACAAAAAGACACAGTACAATCATTAACATTGATCAAGCCGCCTGTTTAGATTATAGCGCTATAGGTCTGACAAACCCATCCCCCTACATAAATTCAGGGATGATAGATAACAGTTACACATTTACTAACTTGCGAGTTAGGTCTCAGTCGACACAAGGTTTGATTGTACAAAAGATGCATTGTTACATGTCGGACTCATATTCTATCATTTCTCATTATTATACTTCAATCATGATTGCTATACAACACATTGTTTTCAATTATATGAAAAACCTATGTATTCTCACCAACTATTTATAGTTGACCCCCCCATCTTTCCAACTTAACATGTTCCAGGTTTTATTTGCTATTGGATGTTGTACAAGTCTTGGAACACATAAGAGCTTTGGACCTAGTTTATGAAATCAAGTTTATGTAATTCGTATGACAAATTGTAAATTGTTTAATATTATTCAACTTTCATTTAGTACCATGAGCTATTGAACAATCATCAATACGTGACATCCCGATGTTTCCGCCATCGGTTGGGGTGTTACAGTACCTCCCATACTTGCCCTTAGATCTTCTTCCATGACCCCCTCTGGTAGATTTTCGATGAAAAAAGTTGTTGATTGATGATTGCCGCCTGATTTCCCCAGAGTGATTTCTCCTTCGAGCGCAGCCATAGTGTGTGATCAACAGAATGATACCAATGGTGCAAGTCAAAGAAAAAGAAGGAAGGGAGATTATGAGAGGCTCTGATTATGTGATGATCAAAAGGGTGTTTGCATATTATGGAACAACATAAAAATGGATTTTTTAGAGCTACATATATATAACTTTAAAATAATTAAGTTTAAAAAATATAAAGATGCATTGTAGTTATTAATTATAGGTAAATTTATTTTAAAAACCTCGGCTGCATCAATTTGGCAGAAAACACATTATGCATGTTATATATCCATGTGATATGAACATCTATGTTAATAACAATAAACCCTTCTAATTTGAAGAGGTTCTTTTATAATAGTTAAAAATAAAATTAAAGATAAAAGCTCTTAATTTCGTATTCATAGAAAACACAATAATTTTTTTACACCTTAGTCAAAGACAAACAAAATTTCCTATTTTAAAGGGGTAGGAAAATCATGAATTTCAAAATTTAAATCATGTGCTAACCTACTAAAGTTTATCCTATAAATACATGGTAATGCACACCTATTTCACTTGCTAAAATACGTAGGTTTGGATCTAAATCTGAATTCAAAGTTTGAAGCTTCTAATGTGGGTTATTTGTTAGTTTATTGATTTCATTCATCCCATTTTACTAATTATACCTTTTTAATTTTTATACATATCTTAGTCATTTAAGTGTTAACTTCTTGGTTTTGCAGATTCATTTAGATGAAAAACACACAGAAATAAACAAACCAATAGCTATACAAGCATCTAAAGTAGCGTCTAAGGTTATATTTATTAATGTTTACTTTTTAATATTAACATGGCCGTTATTTTATGTGGTATATTGTATTGATTTATTGCAAGATAGTAGTGATAATAGTGTTGAGATTATTTGTTATGGTGCAATATTTAGTCCTTACAAATCTAATCTTCAACGTGAATTTAGTGAAGAGGTAATATCAATATTTATTTCATCTTCTATTAACTTGTGTATTAAATATTTTTAATTTATTTTAAGGATCAGATGCATGAAACTAATAGGAAGAGATTAAAGAGGCTCTCTTAATGGAAATGGAGTCAACTTATTGATCTAGACAGTTCTGATAAAAATGACAAATAGGACGTATTTGACATTTCAAATAGGAGAAGATGGAGGAAACTTGTCACCTCAAATTTTCACTTGCGGGGTTTTACCGCGAGGCGTGTGACATACCAGGATCCAAGTCAACGGTCACAATAAATGACAACTATATGATAAGAAACCAACGTATTAAACCAAACCACACAGTTTTTAAAGTTAGACAACCAAAACAACCACAGCGGAAGCAAGTAAAGTTTACAACCCATAATCCAAAAGTAGTAGTACAAAAACACGAAAGTAATGTTTGACCATGCAGGACACATGAGACTTAGTGTGTCTCTAGTGCGCCCTCGCCTCGTTGCTACCTTAACGACATGAGAAAACATGCAATGTTAGTAAACTTATACAGTGCCAGTGAGTCACAGAGTTTTAAGTTTGCAAAAGTAAGTAAATTTGTAAACCAGACCCAACAATCCGTACATCTATACTAGATGCGGTAAAATGTGGGGCTGTGACACTCACCTTAGGTTGCGTCTCTTAAAAATAGAATAACCGACAATGAACTGATAGTCCTAATACCGGCGACCTATCATAAAGTATGTGTAAGTGTTTCGACTAATAACCCATAGGTTAACTAGTCCTCGATTTTCCAGATCATGACTATGTATGTTTGAAAACGCGTTTGAATGTTGACCCATCACACAAGAAAGACTCGACATCCCGTTGATGGCCCGTCACATCAGTTGATCAAGTATACATAGTTTACATACAAGCAATGCACATAAAACACTTAGTTTATACCAAAGTTTCATTTCTGTAGTCGATGGTTCGAACGAAAAATATTAAATTTGGTTCGTGCCTATTTATGGGTCGAATGGAAATCCATTTATTTGGTTCGACCCTTCGATGGGTTGAATGGAAATCTGGTTCGACCCAACTCTTGCTGCACCAATTAAACGGACAAAATCCCATCAAGTCTGGTCGAAACCTTCACGAAATACGACAAATCACAACAGTCAACTTTATCTATTCTATCCTCATGTAACCCTACCATTTACACTCATAAATCCATCCTTTTCACATAACAATTTACAACTTACCCAAAATATCAAATTATGGAAATGTCACATCAATTGCATAAGAACTTTACCTAAAATGGAAACTATCAAAATAACTTTATGTACATATCAACAAGCACATATTTACATGTATTAATGAATCCCTAATCATATCATCATCATCATCATGAACAAACCTTAGATCTAGCATAAAATCCCCAAAATGGGTGAAAATACATTAAACATCAAATAGTCAACAATATACCTATAAATCATGTTCCAACATAGTCCTAAATCATCTATGTAACATCTACACATCATTTCATAACATATAACACATAAAACAATCATCCAACCTTATTATCATTTGTTTTTTTATAAGCAAATTCATTATCCAAGTTTGGATTTAGTTTAGAAACATGTTAGAAGGGTTTTTATATATGAAAACCCATTTGAATCAGATCTGGACACTTAGGGTTTAATAAAAATGTCTGAAATTGTATCAAAATCAAAAAGGGTTTAGATGATGAACAAACCTTGAATCTTAACTTGTTTTGATTATAGAATTTGTTTTGGCTTTAGGATATGAAAAACAAGGGCAAAAACTCTTTTATACAAGTTTGGGGTTGAGAAAGAGCACTTGGAGGCGAGTTAGGGTTGTTAAATGATGAAAATGTGGCAAAGTGTTATATTTATACCAAGCTCTCATTCGCCCATTCACAAGGTTGAACCAAACCAAAATGTTTTGGTTTATGCCTTTTGATTTTTCATTCGACCCTCCACTAGGTCGAATGAAAACTTAGGTTTCTTGTTTGATCTTCCGATTCACGATCTTGCCATTTTAACACATGTTAACACACCATATCACATAAACATGCATTTAAAAATATGTTAACATACCTAATCACTTAAACATGCATTCACAAGTTGTACATCATTCATAAGGCATCTAATACTTGATAACTCAATCCAACTATGTAATTTCACCAACAACGAAACTCAAGACTCGTGTGTGTGTGTTTCCCCCAATGATTCTCCGAACCATTAAACCGTGGACAATACGTAAGTGTAATTCAATTCCCGATGATTCCCCGAATCATCGAACCGACTCAACTGACCTAGTTAAGTACGTTAAGTAAATGTTTTGCTAAGGTAGACTAATATGTTTGTAAAAAGTATTAACCTGAGTTTGCTGGGTGTCACTAAACTCATCCTCACCAAAAAAAAAAAAAAAAAAAAAAAGATGTAATAATCAAACATGAAGATATACAAGAAATTCCAGTGATTGCTCTTGATGACGAATAGTGGGCAGACAATATAGATGAGATCATGCAGACTTGGAACACGTGTAACACCCCGAATTCTGTATAGTAATATTCATAATAATTCTATAGTTATGTGTAGTAAAAAAAAGTAAAGATCGTTAGAAGTTTTGTGTATTTAGTTGAATATGTTCATAAGTTCTAATTTCAAAGAATTTATATGGTATAATTTTTATTTAATTAACAAATGAAAAAATTGGATATTTGAAAGCGTAGTTACTTTTATTTTTTGATAGTTTGTTTCTTTTAAAAGGTTGATACATATTGTTACTACTTATTTTTATTTAATATGTATTAAATGGGTGGTCAAAATGATGACTCAATAAATGGCCATGCATCAGTTTTTTTCGAATGAAACCGTCTAAAACAATAATTGTCTTTTTATTATATCTAATTAATTTGGTGTTTTACCTTTTACCTATAAAACTAAGTTATGTTATTTCATGGTTTGGTACATCCCACCATAGATGCAAGCTACAGAATCTATCGACGAAAATTGTCTTTGTTTCATTATGATTTTCAAGAATAATGTTAGTGTTAGTCATCTCTAAATGCAAACGATTCAGGTATGGACTCTAAACAACATTGCATGACAGGTTTGGGTTGTTTACTACTTCGTAGTCAAAAATTCAAATTCGATATTGATTGATATATTACATAGTATTTTTTTTGTATATAAATATTGATTGTACCATTGAACTACTGATATCAACGAAAAGTGACCACTGAACCTGTAAGTCCTTCATATGCACCGTCCAAGGGGGAAACGAAGCCTTCCTTATAAAGGGGTTGATACCCTTTCATATCAGGATGTGTTTCGCCTGGGCGAGCAACTCGTCGGGTGAGCCGTGAGCTTCTGGATAGGCAACCCATCGGCGGCAAAACGGTAGCGTCCTAAACCGGTTTACGTGGGATGTTACAGAAAAGTGATCATTGAAATACTGCACCGAAAGGTGACCACTGAAAGTGCTACTAAATGTGTTATGTGAACTACTGAACGTGCTACTGAATGAGCTACTGAAAGTGAACCACTAAATGTGCCACTGATTGTTTATAGACGTATATATAGATATTTTTAGGAACTGTATTGTTGTTGTCCCACTGAGTAAATTTTACTCAGGGGTGCATATGTGTTTTATGTACGTTAGGTTCAGGAATTCAAGAAGTCTAAAAGCATGGGCTCAAGGGATTAAAGATCAAGGGATTCGAGACTCAAAAATATATTTTTATAAGACTTAATGATGTTTTTTTTTTGTAATTATTGTAAATCACTGTAAAGTTTTATTAAATTTGGATTGATGTATTGAATTCTGATCACTGTATATGTGACACGCCAGCCCTAAACGGGTCGGGGTGTTACAACACGTATGACTAAATTGATCTCATGATTAAGTAGTTAACACTTGAGCTTTTATTTTTTTTTTTCAACTTTTATGCTTATTAATATTTATTTTTGCTTTCGTATGTTACTTTATTTTATCAAATGTTTCTTGAAAGTATTTTACAATTTAAATGTTAAATCTTTTTAGTTACTAGACATGTGTAACGCTTATGACGTATATCCACCGCAATGATGCTACAACCAATACTATACGCATTTGAAATAAGTACCAAAATGAAAAGTGTCATTTCCGTCGCATCACGCAAGTTTCCTACTAGTAATCTATATATCTATATCTATATAACATTATTAAAGAAACTCGACGTACAACATTGTACTTTTGTCATATGTACAATTTTTTAAGCAACATATACAAGAGAAGAAAGCTTATTTGAGAGGGGTATATTGGTCACTTACCTTTAATTTAAGATGGCAATAAGGTTATTGTGGTCAATTTATGTGGGTCCTTTAGTTAAAATTAAAAATTGCATTCCCTTCATGCCCCTCTCATTCTTTCACTTTCTCTGCTCATCCTTTCACATTTTTCAACATACACAATTAATATTCACATTTAGAGAATTGAATGGGATCCATTGAAATTGAAGTTTAATTCATGTGAATCCAAATGGCTTATTCTTTCCTCAACCATAACAACTTTCTTTTTCTTCCAATTTCTACACACTTCGATACGGTTTACGTATTCATCTTCTTATCTCAGTGGTATGTAATTGTTAATCTTTGAATGATTATACATACATATGTGATTAATTTTCTTTTGTACTTTATTGTGTTACTTTTTTTACGAATTCCGTTCCTTGATTCGATGTTTCGTTCTTATTTTGTGATTAAGGTTTTAGGATATATGTGAGTTTACTACGCATTTGAAGCAACCAATCAAGACAAGCGCTATTTTCCTCCATTTCTAGGTGATATATTACTGTTATTTTAATTGTTTACTATGTGTGATTTGTGTTTAGTTTTAGTGCATGCAATCTTGTAAAGCAACATGAAACAAGTTAGCAAATTTGTGTTATTTTTGTTTATATATTAAGCTTGTTTTTGCAGTTTTGTCATTCATTTTGCTTGATTGTTGATTAAGAGTATCTAACTGAAAATAGTGAATAAACTGATGTTGCTTTATACATAGACTGTAGGTTATTTTAGGTTCTTAAATGTATTAGGTTATATATATGGTGCATATACTCTTTAAAGAACACTTTTAAGCATTCAAAGTTCTTAAATAATTTTGTTTGCACCTAAGTTACGTGTTTCTAGATAATTAACTTAGTCACTGGAAGAATTAAGATTAAGATGCCATTTATGATAAAAATGCATATCTACTAGCACTCATAAGTAAAAGAAAATCATGTTCGTTTAGCATCTTTAGCATATGCTTAGCAGTCTTTCCATTCATTTGTTGCATATAAAGTATAAACAAGAATAAACAGAAGTGATGATGTTACAGGTCTAGCATATTTGATGCAATGACTGGAATCATATTGCATAATAATTTTGTGAAGCTGGTTTCGTGGTATGATAACGACTGGAGTTACCGGTATTTTTTTTCTTATAGCTCACATAATGATCGGTACCATTGATAAATATAGTAAATGTTTTATTATGCAGTTTCGGTGTGGTTGACCTAGTCGTTCACATTATGTGTATTATCGTAATTCAATGATTTATGTTTTTATTGCTTCTGATGTTATGCATCTCATATATACCGTGATAATGCAATTTGATATAGGTGGGAGAAGTATAAGTATGAATATTAAGCACCATTCACTGTTAAGATCTCAAAAAGTGTTTGGTTTGATTATAAGCACTAGAATTCCGAATTAAGAAGCTTACTTTAATATCCACGACAGGTCTATCATTTTATCATGAACAAATATTATACTCTTTGATTTTACCATTCTTTATTTCTTTTAAATATTGTATATACTAGCTACTATTTTTTATTATCTTTTAAATATCGTGTAATTTATCGGATAAAGTCCAGATTAGAGAATGTGTTGAAAGGGAAAATACAACATTTCAACAAATTAATCAAGAAACATGTGTGTAAGTGGATCCAGTATATACCTTGCTTACACGAGAGTTAGCAAGTCAACCGGTAAAGAAAGTGGTTGCAAAAGTAGTGATGTTTTTCAAATTCATCAGGACTATATACATTGAATAAAATAACATTTTCGCAAAAATAACGTTCTCGGGTAGGTATATATAAATTTTCAGATGAACTTACTAGAAGCGTAACATTTATACTATTAAATCAACTTTTTACGTGTCGTACGTTATCACAAATGTTGTATATATAGTATAGATAGAGAGAGTGATAGAATTTGAGGTGTTAAAATGGTAAAGTGGGGTGTATGAATAGCCCTCACTTTCTATATGTTTTTTCACCTACGTGTTTATATAATTTTCATGTTCGATTATAATTGATGCCTTTACAACGGTGTGAGTAATTTTTGTATATTATTATTTAGTACCATTTTATAAAGAAAGGGCAAAAAAATATAAAATAATACTGGCCATGTTCCTTCGAATTTAGAAGAGTAAACAAACATTTAATAATAAATGTAGTACGTGACAAACAATAATCCAGTTACAACGAATTAAGTCTCAATGTTCCGTCGGCGTTATCCATGTCGTCTCAAACATATTCCAGCAAAACTGACTATAATATTTTAAAGGTTGTAACACTAACCAATATGATATTTTATTTTTTTTATTTGTTATTACATAATTTTTTTAAGTAAAATTGTCTAACCAATATGATATTTTATTTTTTTATTTGTTATTACATAAATTCACGGGTAGAACCTCCACTGTCGCTTGAATGGCCTTGCATAATCTCTACATCAACATTATCAACCATTAGACTTTAGGTTTGAACCAAAAGCACTAATATTTATTTTTAAAAATAGGCTGCAAAGCAAATATAAACCATCAAAGTATGCATATTCTTAGAAACTATCAATACCAATGTATATTTTTTAAAAACATACCTTGCAGCTATAACACATATATACATTATAACATCCGAAATGCTTTCAGCTCTTGCGTTGTGAGACACCTGCTATCTGGCGATTAGAACATCTACAACTAAACAAAAAACAAGCATATGTTAATTTATTAAAGCAAAAAAAAAAAAATAACTCATAAAACAAAATTTAGTAATATAAACAAAAAATATTAAAATACACCACATATATGGAACCAAAAAGTGTAAGTAAAAAAAGGGCTAAAAATCAATCTCCACACAAAAATGAAAACAATCGAGCATCAAACCTGGTCAAGATTCGAGCCTTCTCGGATTTTCGCTGTGGTGTTCCCTGATAATCGAAAGATTATATTTAACTTAAAACTTGCTTAATTTGTTGTACCTTGTGATGGTTAAGCGGTAACTTATTATAAACCATTAGTTCATACTCACAAATAGTCAACAAATCCTGTTTCCAATCATACAAACCACAATCAAAACGACGATGGAAAACATAACCAGTACAAACATACAAACTAGAAATCAGGAGTCAAAGACATGAAGAAATCAAGAGCATCAAACAACCCTAAATCACGAACAACCAACAAATCTTTCAAATCGTATAAAAGAAAATCGTAAATCGCATCAGTACCATAATGGGTTAGTGAGCCACCATTGTCTCAGGATATTGGAACCAACCACCATAATCGTTAGTTTTGTTCGAGTAGTCGAACCCGACGGCGTCCATGGTCACTACGACCGTAGTCGTTTTTCCAGATAACCACTCCTAGGTGCGCCATACTTCGGTTGTAGGGTTTAGGTTGTTCACGCACCAGAAGAAGGACATGCGTCGCCATTTGCGTATCAGAGGGAGAGAGAGAAGTGGGGGGATATGTATACATGACTAATGACCGAATTATCCTTGTGGAGAGCAAAAATTACATAAACGCCGTTACCGTTATGGAACTGTTCCTCGTCATGTTTCTAATCTCTCTCTGTATATATATATATATATATATATATATATATATATATATATATATATATATATATATATATATATATAGGGTGTGGATAATATGGAAACCCTATCTTTTGGAAAAACCTTGCAAACTCTCTTATGACCATTGATCAAGCTTGATCAATGGTCCATGATTATTTGAATATAATAATCATAAAGCATGTGGGCCAATCTAATAAAAAATATAATTAAGGGCACTAAGGTAATTTTAAACATGAGATTTGACACTTCTGAATCCTAGGTTTTAAAAGGTTGATTTGACACTTGTCAAGTCACCTCTCTCCTACTTTATGACACTTTTTCCAGCACCAATATTAACATACGTTAGTGTTGTGATACAAAATTCTGACCTCGTGTGAGACATCGCTAACATGTGTTACCAGGCATATACTAAAAGAACATATTAAAAGAACACATAAAATGTGTATTTATTTAAGAAATGATAAAAACGATCATAACAATAAACACTAAAACATATCAAAAACCGTTTAATACAAACATAATTATTTGTGAATTTTCAAAAAAAAAAAACTATCATAACAACATAGAAAAAATCTAGCTATTCTTCGTTCTTGATCCTCATCATCATCTTTAACTCAAAAACATCTTTTCACCTACAAAAAAAGTAAACACGTGTTAGCTGGGCTCTATAAAACACATAATGGGACATCAATGACATATGTTAGTGTATTCTAAAATATATGTTTTACTGAAATAACATATGTTATACAAACCGTAACACATATTAGTTGAGTATATACTAACATGTGTTAGCATCACTAACATGTGAAAGGGCGTATACTTACATGTGTTAGTTGGGCTCCCCAACTAATATGAACCCTAACACCTGTTAGTTAGGCATATACTAGCACGTGTTAGCATCACTAACATGTGAAAGGGCATATACTTACATGTGTTAGTTGGGCTCCCCAACTAATATGAACCCTAACACCTGCTAGTTAGGCATATACTAGCACGTGTTAGCATCACTAACATGTGTATAAAAAAAATAGACATATACCCTATACGAGTTCATAACAATTTCACTTGCCAAAAATTTATTTAATAGAATATAAAAATTATTTAAACACCCTATTCACCAAAAGATTAAAAATTTATAATCTTTATAAAAAAACATCACTTACCACAGCCACATCACCAACGCCGCCTTCTTACAATAGCCTACTCGTGAAAACCCACACTAAAACAGATACACATGTTAGTTTGGGATCCTTAAAAACATAATGGGACATCACTAACCTGTGTTAGCATATACTAACATAAAAAGACTACAAATTTATTCATCAATCACATGTGATCCATCAACCTCATGTCCCCAATCCAATAAAAATATAACACAAACAAAATAATAATAATAAAAAAAATAAAAATGGTTAAAATAAGTTTTTTTTTCATTCAAGCATTTGATCAAACACTTGGTGTGCAACCAAAAACTATCCCCAAAAAAAATTATTATTATTATTCTAGCAAAACCCAAAACCTATTTCACTAAACCCAAAACATAACAGCTTACAAAAATCAAAATCTTACATAAACAAAGTTTGAAATTTTTTTTATTATAATACTTCGAAGCAACGCCTTGATAAGTCGTGAATATATCTTTCCTGAAATAATATATCTTTCATAAACATGTGTTAGTTGGGTATATACTAACATTTGTTACATCACTAACATGTGATAGGGCGTATACTAACATATCTTTCCTGAAATAATGTATGCCATGTGAACCCTAACACCTGTTAGTTAGACATATACTAGCATGTGTTAGCATCACTAACATGTGTATAAAAATATCACGTACCACAGCCATATCACTTACCACAACCGCATCACTAACATGTGTATAAAAACACATGTTAGTTGGATCCAAAAACACATAATCAAAAAAATTTAATCACATGTGATCTATCAACCTCATGTCCCCCATCCAATAAGATTCTAACATAAACAAAATAGTAATAAAAAAAATAAAAAAGGTTAACATAAGTTTTTTTTTTCATTCAAGCATTTGATCAAACACTTGGTGTGCAACCAAAAACTATCCCCAAAAAATATTATTATTATTATTCTAGCAAAACCCAAAACCTATTTCACTAAACCCAAAACATAATATTATTATAATTAATATTATTATTATTATTATTTGTCAAAAAAAAACACTCCTCACATATATAGAGACACACACCACTAATAATAATAATAATAATAATAATAATAATAATAATAATAATAATAATAATAATAATAATAATAATAATAACACTTTGACAAAAAAAAAGGAACATGACCTGTATCCCAAACCATCGTCAATAATAATAACACTTTGACAAAAAAAAGAACATATAATACTCCCATTTTTTGGAACCATCACTATATCTATTAACTGAAACCACCATCTTGCATCACAGACTACTCCTCCTTCTCTAAACAAAACCCCAAACAATAACACTATCATAACCCTTCCATTTCAATCATACCACTTCGATTATTAGAGGAAAAAAAGGGAAATTTTGATGGTTAATACCTGTGTTTGCCGACAACCTGGTGAAGCAAGCGTCGCCGCCATCGCCGCCGTGAACCACCACCATCTTCTTCTCTTTTTTTCTTCCGTTTTCCCCCTCTCTCTCTGCTATGTGTTCTCTTCCTTCTTCTTCTGTTGCTCTTTCTCTCACTATGATTCTTGTCTCTCTCTAAGTTAGATGGGTGTTTATGAATAGATTAAAAGGTGGGGTGGGGTATGTGAGTGGTTTGGAGGCTGGACACGAGATGGTGACCGGAGCAGGTATTGATTTTGGGTTCGAATGATAGAATAAAAGGGTATTTTAATCAGTGAAATCAGTGAAATCAGTGAAATAATAATAACAAATATCACCTTCCTCTTGTTCGTAGACAGATATGGTGACCTGGTGGTGGCCGGACGTGGTGGTGGCCGGACGTGGTGGTGGTGGAAGGTGATGATTAGTTGTGGAAGGAAGATGGTTTATGAGAGAGAGAGGGAGATTATATAGTGGGTGGGGAGGTTCAAAATTTGAAAAAAAAAAGTGGGAAAAGTTAAATGACAAGTGTGCCCTTTGTAATATAATATTGTGAAATGTTGGTTTGGTTGATGTGGCACAATATAAACCAAGTATTGGGTTTACTAGAGTTTTTCCATTTAGGAAGGTTTTCTTCCTATACTTCCACTATATATATATATATATATATATATATATATATATATATATATATAATAAACCAAAACTATAAATCTCACATGACACTTAGACTAACCGGAGTGGGGCGGTAAAAGGGGGCGGGAAAGGGCTTCACCGGCGGGAACACCGCCCCTGTAGGGCGTGGAAAGGGGAGGGGGAGATTTGGGCGGGGAGATGTGACCGGGAGTGGGGGAGAGGAAGAGGCCACATGGCAAGTTTTGATTGGGCACGAATTTTGACCGTTGAATTTAAAAAAAAATATATATATAACCGTTGGTTTTTAACGGTTCAAAAAATAAAATTTTATATATAAACCCCATTTTTATAAAAAAAAATAAATAAATAAAAAAAAACACCCACTTCACTTCCTATTACCTCCCATATTCACCCATTTTTATACATTTCTTCATCAACTTTTATACATCTCTTCATATTCACCTCAATTTTTATATATTTTTCATACTTTAAAAAAAAATGAACTCATAAAACCGAGGTTTTGACCCGAACAACGCATACAATTTCATCCCGAACCCGAATACACCATCGGTTTGTCCAATACCAATTTTTTTAAACATTATATATTTCTACGTATGACTAGCGGATTTTTTTTTTTTTTTGTAGGAAGTAATCGCCACAAACTCGAATATTAGGTCGACATAAACAACTCGTTCCGTAAGTTGATGGATCGAGAGCCCTATCGATTTAACGATAGTCTCTTGTCTAAGTGGATCGAGATAAACAAGGCGATGAATGCCTTCAAGGGACATTATTATCACGCTAGAAATTGTTTTCTTCTTCATCTCCTATTAATAATCTTAATGGAATTTTTTCTTCTCCAAACTTAATTATAGTTTATATTGCTTCATTAATTTCATGTAACTCACCGTTAAAATTTGTATATTGGTGAGATTCATCTAACGGATATTTCTGTAAATATTTACAAAGTTTATGATTTATATAGTTTCCATCCAAGAAGGGGTGAAACGGACGGCGACTACCTCGCCAATGCGCTAAAAGCTTTTCGCGAAGAGAATGGTATGGACTTCAAGTTTTTGCATTGTTGGGACACCGCAAAAAAACCATTCAAAATGGGCGAACGTCCCCTCTGCAACCGATTCGTCAAAAAGGACGAAAACAACTTCATCTCATAACCGTTCGGTTGGACGTGAAAACTTGGAGGCAATTAACTTGGAAGATCACGACTTCGACGAGGAATTGAGTCGTCCACCCGGTCGAGAGAAGTCAAACAGCGGTGACTTGGCCGACTTAAATGCAAACATCGTCCAATGCAACACGAATCAACAACAAAGGCTCGAGGAGAAAAGAACCATTCGCGAAGCCTTTGAAAAAAATTGAGTATGAAAGAACAACGCGAAGATATGAAATTTCTCGCCATGCCCGTCGATCACCTAAGCGGTCAAGAGTTAGAGATTACCCTAAAAATGAAGCGCGAGATTATGGAAAATTATAATATATAGTTTTTTTATTTTTAGGCGTGTTTTTTCATGTTTATTTTTTATGTTTTTTATTTTGTAGGTTTTTTTTTAATTTTATTATGAGTTTTAAGTATGATATTTATTAAAAATGTGTTTTTTATTTAGTTTAATAAAAATATAAAAGAAAAAATAAATTCCACGTGGCACTCCCCCCCCCTCATCTTCCCCCCTTCCATTCCCCACAATTTTCCCCCTCCACATAGGTCCCATAGGTGCCACATCGCGTTTCATCCCCCTCTTTCTTCCCTCCACTCCTTAGACTAATCGGAGTGGGGCGGGAAAACAACTTCAGACCCAAAACACCACCACTTGGTGGCATGGAAGAGGGCGGGAGCCCTTTGGGTGGGTGTAACACCCCAACCGATGGCGGAAACATCGAGGTGTCACGTAGTGACGATTTCTCAATAGCTCATGGACTAGAAATGTAAATTTGTATACATTGAATTGAATAATTTATTACATTAAAAGAAATACAACAATTACGACTAGCAATCTAAACTAAGATACAGTAATCTCAATCTAAGTCTATGTTCCAAACGCTTGGAAGTAATCTCATAAGAACCTGAAACATGTACGAAAATGATTTGGTCAATACAAAATGTATCGGTGAGCATACCCTGTTTGAATAAATATAGTAGGAAAAGTGTTTAGCAATTCATGTGTGGTACCATTTGCAATTATGTATAAGTAATATCCGTTCAAAATCAACCCTGTGTAAAGAAAAGCAGATATATATAGTATGCGCTAGTAGTAATGTAATACATAGCAATGACAAGGACTCTCAACAGAGTCACAAGGGTATATACCATAGTACTATTCATTGAAATGCCAGACCCTCAAAGGTTAATGATTTTGACAAGTCATAGACACACAAATTAACATAAAGCAAACACACATGAGAATTGCAATAAGTATAAGAATAACATTTAGTAATAGTGTACATGAATAGCCCCAAAAGTAAAATGAAAAAGGGGAAAGATATACTCACAGTTTGCAAAAGCGATCAAAATCCAACTTAAGCGGTCGTGAGCTAAGTAATGGAAATTCCGAGGAATTCAACCTATAATGTGTAAGAATTCTAATAAGGAAGTGTCTAAAAGTCTAAGGTAACTAGGGTCTTAGGCATTAGGGTTTGCTATGTCGATTTGGGGAATTAGAGTTTTTATGATAAATCATGTTAATGTAAAAGTCGTATGTCATAAATAATATCAAAAAGTTTGTAAACGTGGTTTAAGTAATATAATTATTACCTATTGAATATTTAGATAAAAATATGTTTGAATAATTACGACAAAATAATTTAGTTAATTACTTTAACTAAATTAAAATAAATACAATAATCATATATGTATAAATAAATGATTATGTGTTTCACAATGATCTAACAAATGGTAATTAAGATATTCAATAAAAATATAAAAATGAGACATTTTCCAGAAAATAAAAGTGTAGTAATTTTATTTATGGTGTCAAGATGCTACTCATAAATTTTTATAATTTTTGGAGCTAAAATGAATTTTTCTATGGATATTAAAAGAATAATGTATTTATATGTCTATACTATATTATAATGCATGAGGGAAGGGTATTTTAAGATACCCAAAAGTTAAGAACTAATATTTCATTAACAACCCTAAAATGAGGGTAAAATAGTCATTCATACATTATTTACACTTTAATACCCTATCTTATTTACACTTTAATTCCCTAATTTTTAGTTAGTAATTACATTTTCCTCCTCTCCCCTACAAAATTATAATTTCTTTATTTAATTCTAACATAACTTTAAAACTATTATATTTTAAAAACATTCGAATATACCATGACGACCGGCTCATTTTTGTCAATGTGTCGGTGTTTGTCGTAGTCAATACCGATGTGTGGATTGAAATGTACAAGAAAGAATGTCTTATGTACAAGTGATTATTGCATTTTATGTTTTAAATACTAATTTTATGTTTTAAATACTAACTAGATGAAATATAATATGGATTTATTGTTAATATGGATGTTGAATCATAACACCATTTCATGATCAAGTAAAACTCAAAATTATAAAATTGAATTTGGTGTTAAATACAGTTCCGCCCAATAATGAAAAATTCACATAAATCAAATGCAACGATTTAAAAAGCCAAACAGGGCACTCGAAATCTACATATCAGCTTTGGTGATTCTTGAAATATGATAATGTTGTTAAACATTATGGTTCATCCTTGCTTTGACAGACAAATAATTTGTCACACGGTAACAAAACTACAACACAAGACTGGGCTTTAAGAATGTTTTATCACGTTTGTTACTGATAGTTTCAATTGTAGTACCCTATTTAAATAATCAACATTAGCAATATGTGCATATGTATATATGGGTATGCATGCATATATTAATAGGTATACACATAAATATAATAATTAACTAAAAGAAATCTCATTAAACTTTTAAATATACATGATTAGCTAAATATATAAAACTTTAAAATAAATAAGTTTAGAAAAAATATAAAAATGCATTGTACATATTAATTGTAGGTAAATTTCTTTTAAAAACCTCAGCTGCATCAATTTGGTTAAAAACACATGATGCGTATTATATATCCATGTGATATGAACATCTATGTTAATAACAACAAAACTCCATAATTTGAAGGGGTTCTTTTTAACAAAGTTTAAAAAAAAAAGATAAATGCACTGAATTCGGTATTCACAGAAAACACAATAACTTTTTACATTTTAGTCAAAGATAAACAAAATTTCCTAATTTAAAGGGGTGGAAAAATCATCAATTTCAAAATTTAAACCATGTGCTAACCTACTAAAGTTCAACAAAATTTCATATTTTAAAGGGGTGGGAAAATCATGAATTTGAAAATTAAACCATGTGCTAACCTACTAAACTTTATTCTATAAATACATACTAATGCATACCTATTTCACTTGCTAAAATACGTAGGCAGGGATACTGAATTCAAAAGTTGAAGCTTCTAATGTTGGTTATTTGTTAGTTTATGGTTTTCATTCGTCCCGTTTTACTAATTATATATTTCTATACATGTCTTAATCATTTAAGTGTTAACTTCTTGGTTTTGCAGATTCATTTAGATGAAAAAAGCATACGGAGATGAACAAACCAATAGCCATACAAGCGTCTAGAGGTAGCGTCTAAGGTTTGTATTTATTAATGTTTAATTTTTTAATATTAACATGGCTGTTATTTTATGTGGTATATTGTATGTGTTTTATTGCAGGATAATGTTGATAATAGTCTTGAGATTATTTGCTATAGTGCAATGTTTAGTCCCTACAAATCTGATCTTCAACATGAATTTAGTGAATAGGTAATATCAACATTTATTTCATCTTCTATTAACTTGTGTATTAAATATTTTTAATTTATTTTAAGGACCGGATGCATGAAATTAATAGGAAAAGATCCAAGAGGCTCTCTTAATAGAAATTGAGTCAAGTTATTGATCTAGACAGTTCTGATGAAAATGACAAAGAAGACATATTTGATGACACTATAGATGGGGAGAAAATGAAGGAAACTCATCCTCATCAAAAGATGTAATAATCAAACAAAGAGATATACAAGAAATTTCAGTGATCGTTCTTGATGACGAATTGTGGGCAAACAATATAGATGAGATCATGCAGACTTGAAACGTGTATGAATAAATTGATTTCACTATTCAAGTAGTTCACTAGCTTTTATTTTTCTCAACTTTTATGTTTATTAATACTTATTTTTCCTTTCGTATGTTACTTTATTTTATCAAATGTTTCTTATAAGTACTTTACAATTTAAATGTTAAATCTTTTTTGTTACTAGACACGTGTAACGTTTAAGACGTATATCCACCACAATGATGCTATAACAAATACTATACGAATTTGAAATAAGTACCGAAATAAAAAGTGTCATTCCCGCCGCATCGCGCGGGTTTCCTACTAGTATATATATATATAAATCTGAAAAAAATAAGGGACTAGACCCGTGAGTAGGAAGAGTCGAACCCAGGCCCCTTTAGAAAGTTTTACACAGCCAAAACCACTACACCACCGTGTACATTTGTTGATTTTACTCAAACTTAATTCTATTTAACAATTTAGTACAAGTCATCTTCTTCCCCAATTATCTTAACAATAAAACCCTAACCCTAGATTTTTAATTACACAAGAATGACAGAGTTAGCCCTCGAAAATATAGGGCTTTAATTCAAGAAACATCAACATATAAAACGGCAATAGTATATGACACTTACATTATTGGAAATGGTTCGAACTGGAAAGGTTTTGGCCGAACCTATACCTCCGATTTGCAGGTTTTTTTGACCGCGTTTAAAAGGATTAAGGGAATGGTTTTAAGTGGTGTAAAGCTTGGGCTAGTGAATGGCAACAGTCGATTTATAATGCTATAAAAAAACGGTTGTTAAATCCTTGCTTAAAGAAACCGACGGTTACAAGTGGTTTTAATAATATCACTAGACGATTGTTTATAATGCTTGATAACCGATTGGAATGGATCAATTATGGAGGAGAAACGTAACTGGTACTTTCAATCCGGTCAAAATTGCATTAAAATCAGATTTTAGGTGGCCGGAATTGTTGCCGGATCCGGCAACCAGGTGACCGGAAAAAAAAGAAAAGGGGCGGGTTTCTTTTTGGTTCAAATCCAAGTTTCTTAATTTGGCAAAAATGGCCCCTCAAGTTCTAAATGGTTAGAATATATTTTAACTTGGTTAGCTTTCCTTAATAAAACTTAACCATAGTTATCTTAAGTTTAAAAAAATGGTTTTTAAAACTTTATGAACTTAAATTTTTTTTATCAAAACTTTTACGAAAACGTTTCACCTACGCATTTGATTAAAACTTATACCCAATCAATTATAAATATAACTGATAAAGTTTTAGTTTGTTCTAAAATTACATTTGAAAACGACAAAATTTACAGGGACTATAATGGAAATATCTAAAGGGCTATTATTTTCAGTTAGATAAAAGACGAGGGTGACGGATGTCACAGTCTCCCCTACTTTAGAAAATTTCGTCTCGAAATTTCTTTCAAGTGGAGTTTACTATGAAACCAAAATGCGTTGTAAAAGTCAAGTAGGTTAAAAAAATATCCATCATTTATGATTTGACCAGATTTAAAATAGTTGTCTAATATCCAAAGTAGGAGTTTCAAAATCTTTGACAGTTAATCCAAAGTTAGAAAGTTAAGAGTTTAAATGAGAAAGGTTTTTGGGAATGTGTAACGGGTTAGGGGCAGAGGTACTAATGAAGTAGTCTCCCCTACTTTAGAAAAGTTTCCGACTAAATGTTATTAGAGTATGCAGCAAGTATTCAAATAATCGAGTGTGTAAGAGTATACAAGGTTCGTGTTTTCTGTGCGGGTGGTCAAGAGAAGAACCCTAGGAAGACGTATTGAAGCCCGTGTAAGAACGTTCTTATCGAAAATGCTATCTGTAGTCAACGATCTAATGAAGAGGTAAATGTAAACTAATGGGTAGGTTCTTAGTTAGACTCCTAGTCCGCTCCCGTAGTACCGTTTATGCTTATATATAGGGTGTACCGCAGCTGACCCACCACACTCCCGATACTTTGGACTCGTACTGATTGTCTACCAACAGCCTAAATAGAATTACACACCACCCTCATGTACCTGTAAACCCATGATTGCGTTCCGGACCGTAATCATCGATTTACCTTACACTAGGGTATTTTGCTTTTCCATAACCCTATCCTAAGTAATACTAGAAACAAATGTGTGCAATCAGGATATGCTAAGTAATGGATACTGCAATGAAACAATGACATGGTTAGAGGTCCTTCCCTTTCGGGTTTACCCTTTAACCGTAATGAGAGTAACATGTAAGTAATAGACATGGTTAGAGGTTCTTCCCTTTCGGGTTCACCCTTAACCGGTAACTTCTGTTTACATCATTGGCTCTAAACACTCATATCGATAGACTCTGCGGTTTACACTGTTCCCTTCGGATTGAAGAAATACTCCAAGTCCGAGTCGTACGTGGGCACTGGCTTAGATCTCATACGAGTTATCAACTAGTATGTTTGTTGGCCATGATGATGAACAAAATAATGTAAAGTATAACAGGGTTTTGCTCATAACAGGAAAAAAAATATATGCATACCAAATATGCGTTCATGTAGATATATAAGTATAACATAAAATTTCGATTGAATGAATAGTATAATGTAAATCGAGTAAATAGCACAATTTGCACAAAATGAAAGTAAACAAGTTGAACTCTTGCAAATAAGCAGTGTGAAAATAATCACATATAACGTTTTAGAAATAACTATGAATAAAATGGTGTAAGAATAAAATAATGAAATTTACGATAAGTAAGAGTACGCAGAACAGATGTATAGTCTTCTGACATAAGGGTTTAAATTTAGATAGTTTTACATATATGCACTATATGATAAAAGACAATTAGTAATATTCTGATAATGATATGTCCAATATTTTGTTAGACCAAAAGTTTTGCGACTGAAAGAGTGCGAGTGTAATAAGATAAATTTTCGTTTATCAAAAACGTAGTTTGATCAAACTTTGTGATATAGTTGAAAGGATAGTAGTAATGCATGAGGATAACTTTTTAGAAATCAAAGTGTGTTTTAGATTCAAAAGATGTTCATTTGAAAAATCTTCGTATTTTCATGTGTTTACGAGAAGTGGAGTTTGAAAAGTGTTATAAGGCCTATTATTAGTTGCAAATTTCTCCCGAAAATATATATTGGATACGTCATATGAAAACAAAAGCTTTACATTTAACCTTTAAAATATGTACTACAAGTTTGTAAAATGCAAAATGAAACCATTTTATGAAGTATGTGTAAATCTAATGTGTTTTAAAAGACCAAGATTTAAAATGACGTGAATGATAAGATTAACGTATGTAATAGATTACCAATATTTAAGAAAATTCATAATTTATCATTTGAGTCTTTAAATGATGAAACAAACGTAAATTTTAATATCATAAAACATTGAGATTGTTTCCATAGGAAACTTTGACTAACTAAAGTAATTGAAATGTTGTTAGTGACTTGTGGGGGCGTACTTTAGCCTATAAGTGAATGCTCATCCCAAGAGTTCCCAGGTCGGCACACGGGTCCCTCGTCTGATTGGGATTTATGCGAAATGTTAGGCCTAGACAGAAAACTCGGGATACAGGCGCTCACCCTTCCAGATTGCACGTGCCCTATCACTAGTAAATTCCAAAACTTTAGCGAGATTAAAAACGAGATGTAGAAATAGATCCTTGAGATGTGGATTTCACTCCTAGCTCAAAAATGTATTTCAAAATTGAAAACTATTGTGGAATGAAACCAATCACTAAGTTAAGGATATCAATCCCAGCTTAGTGGTTAAGTTTCTTTTTGAAGGAATTACTCTTTGAGGTGTGGATGTCACTCCTATCTCAAAGATATATTCCTAAGATAAATAACATATAGAGAAGTGAAACTAATTACCAAGGTATGGATCTCACTCCTAACTTGGTGATATCGTTTCGTTTGTGAAATACGAGTGTTAAAACACCGAAAGAATAATGAGAAAGAATCATAGAGAAAATATCTTGAAAGAAAATAACAGGATAAAGAGAAATTATACACGAGAGAACTCGTGAAAGTAAGCTTAGTTATAAACTAGGCTAAAAGGCATTCTAATAACCTAATTCCCTATAACCATGGCTCTGATACAAATCTGTAACACCCCAACCGATGGCGGAAACATTGAGGTGTCACGTAGTGACGATTGCTCAATAGCTCATGGACTAGAAATGTAAATTTGAATACATTGAATTGAATAATTTATTACATTAAAAGAAATACAACAATTACGACTACCAATCTAAACTAAGATACAGTAATCTCAATCTAAGTCTATGTTCCAAACGCTTGGAAGTAATCTCATAAGAACCTGAAACATGTACGAAAATGATTTGGTCAATACAAAATGTATTGGTGAGCATACCCTGTTTGAATAAATATAGTAGGAAAAGTGTTTAGCAATTCATATGCGGTACCATTTGCAATTATGTAATAAGTAATATCCGTTCAAAATCAACCCTATGTAATGAAAAGCAGATATATATATAGTATGCGCTAGTAGTAATGTAATACATAGCAATGACAAGGACTCTCAACAGAGCCACAAGGGTATATACCATAGTACTATTCATTGAAATGTCAGGCCCTCAAAGGTTAATGATTTTGACAAGTCATAGACACACAAATTAACATAAAGCAAACACACATGAGAATTGCAATAAGTATAAGAATAACATTTAGTAATAGTGTACATGAATAGCCCCAAAAGTAAAATGAAAAAGGGGAAAGATATACTCACAGTTTGCAAAAGCGATCAAAATCCAACTTAAGCGGTCGTGAGCTAAGTAATGGAAATTCTGAGGAATTCAACCTATAATGTGTAAGAATTCTATTAAGGAAGTGTCTAAAAGTCTAAGGTAACTAGGGTTTAAGGCATTAGGGTTTGCTATGTCGATTTGGGGAATTAGAGTTTTTATGATAAATCATGTTAATGTAAAAGTCGTATGTCATAAATAATATCAAAAAGTTTGTAAACGTGGTTTAAGTAATATAATTATTACCTATTGAATAATTAGATAAAAATATGTTTGAATAATTAAGACAAAATAATTTAGTTAATTACTTTAACTAAATTAAAATAAATACAATAATCATAAATGTATAAATAAATGATTATGTGTTTCACAATGATCTAACAAATGGTAATTAAGATTTTCAATAAAAATATAAAAATTAGACATTTTCCAGAAAATAAAAGTGTGGTAATTTTATTTATGGTGTCAAGATGCTACTCCTAAATTTTTATAATTTTTGAAGCTAAAATGAATTTTCTATGAATATTAAAAGAATAATGTATTTATATATATATATATATATATATATATATAATCTGAAAAAAATAAGGGACTAGGCCCGTGAGTAGGAAGAGTCGAACCCAGGCCCCTTTAGAAAGTTTTACACAGCCAAAACCACTACATCACCGTGTACATTTGTTGATTTTACTCAAACTTAATTCTATTTAACAATTTAGTACAAGTCATCTTCTTCCCCAATTATCTTAACAACAAAACCCTAACCCTAGATTTTTAATTACACAAGAATGACAGAGTTAGCCCTTGAAAATACAGGGCTTTAATTCAAGAAACATCAACATATAAAATGGCAATAGTATATGACACTTACATTATTGGAAATGGTTCGAACTGGAATGGTTTTGGCCGAACCTATACCTCTGATTTGTAGGTTTTTTTGACCGCGTTTAAAAGGATTAAGGGAATGGTTTTAAGTGGTGTAAAGCTTGTGCTAGTGAATGGCAACAGTCGATTTATAATGCTATAAAAAAACGGGATAGTGGAAATATACACCACCTAGTTTTGGATACATACACCCTATGATCTAGCTTCCAAAAGTCTAAATTGTGTCAGACTTTTCCATTCTTTTCATGTCTTTTCTCCCCAAATAAATATTAACTCCATCGTGCAACAAAACCAAAAAGTGCTTTTCATATTTTCTTTTGCTTTTGAAAAAAAAAAAAGAAAAACAAATTATATATATAACTATGTTTTGGTGAATTTTTACATAAAAATATACGGGTCTTAAATTTTGCCTAAAAAATACTAGTATAAAATACCCAAAAAAAAATAGTAATAAATATATACTGAATTTTAATCTGTATTTACATATTTAGAAGGATTTGCTACCTAATCTCTATACATATTTTAACGTGATTCAAAAGTATATTTCCAACCGTCTGCACTACTTTTTCTCTTTAGTATCCATAGGTTGTTTGTATTAGTCATTGGGTACTCTCCTTGCAATTATACCCTTACGTAATGGTTACCGCCTACAAGTCCTTCCGCCCCATCAAGCCAACGGGCGGACGCCACGTGTAAATAAAAGAAAAGAAACAGGTTGCTTGTAAAACCCGCCAGGCTGTCACAAAGTGTAAACATATAATAAAAATTCTCTCTTATAACGGTTGTAGAAGTTTAAAAAAAAAACTAAAAAAGGCAAATTCATATCGATCGATTGTGTTAACTTTCCCTCTACAAGTCTTTTTCTCTCCCATGATTTTTAAACGTTAAAAGGTTTTATATACGAGATTTTTTTTTAAAAAAAATTACAACAAACTAACAAACTAACGAGTGTTTTATTAATTTTCCAACGAGTACCATAGTGCTATAAAAAAACGAAAAAACAAACGATTTTTTATGTGTTTGACTGAATTACAAGTTTTGTCCTTTACGTTTATATTGGATTTCAAAGGATGTCCTTTATGTTTAAAATTGACGAGTTATGTACTTTATGTTTTAAAATCTTGCATGTTATGTCCTTTGACACTAACTCAGTTAGATTTTAACACTAATACAAGGGCAAATTAGTATTTTTACTATTCTAGGGCCTATTTATGTAATTAACTTAAAGTTTTGGACAAAAAGTAAAATTTAAAATTAATATAAACCCCCTCCCTCTCTCTCTCTCTTAATGCCTGCCACCACCACAACCTATCACCACTACCTGCTGCTACCACCACCACCACCTGCCGCCGACCACCACCACTGCCCGACCACCAACACCACCATTGACTGTTGTTGTCCACCACCACCCCTTCCTTTCCGTCAAAACCCTAACCCCAAATCCACAATATCAGACCAAAAATGACAGTCCCCGACCACTACCAGACACCGGTCCACCGCTGTGACATCCGTCACTTTTATCATTATTATTATTAAAAATATACATACATTTTTTTTATTTTCGCACCTCCTATCTTGAACGCCACATCTTATCCTCATAATAATAATAATAATAATAATAATAATAATAATAATAATAATAATAATAATAATAAAGTTAGTCATGTAACATCGCAAAATTTTCCCCAAAATTTTAATACATAAAAAGCCCTTATATATATATATATATATATATATATATTTTTATTACACCTTTATCACTAATATTATACAAATGTGCCTAAGTCTTTATTTATCCTAACTCACAACTTATATACATACATAAATGTATATAAATAATAATAATAATAATAATAATAATATGATTCTAAATTCTTTTTTTTTTCACATACAAGATTTTTTTTTTTTTTAATAAAGCCTTGAGTCAAATAGTCAAAGTCCTAGTCAAAGTCTTAGTCAAACAGTCAAAGTCTTAGTCAAATAGTCAATTCTTCATAAAACCTTACTTTATGGTGTTGACCAATTTTAATGGCTAATTGACTCCAAAACTAGTATAAAAACCCACCTATGACCCATTATACTTTGCACCTCTAAATCGACTGTTTCAATCCGATTAAACTTTCCCTCATACCTTTCTTCTATAGTCTATTACTTCTACAATTGAAGCTTTGATTATAAGCTCTTGTAATTGGCGAATTGGAAGCTTGATATTCTTTCTTTTTTGTTTTCTTCAATTTGGACTAGCTACGTTGTTGAGTCTTTGGGATTCGCCTCGCATACATTCACAACACATTATTCTATTTTTTTACGAGACATAACATTTTGCTAAGGTGAGTTTTACATAGCCCCTTTTCTATTTATCACCATTTTTGGGGTGAAACATGTTACAACAATATTTATGCAATTCAATCATCAATTTGTCTATGTGTATTTCTATGTTGCATTATGTCTTGAACATGACCAGGGTAAGCACAATTCTAGCATAAACATTCATCAGCCAAACGGTATACATTGATAGATCTATTGGACTGACAATCCCACCCGGATACGTGCCTCCTACAAAGGTTGCGTGGGTGTTTGTTACTGCAATATAAACGAGTGAACCATGAGCGTATGGGATGTACCACAATACAACAGTCACAATGGTTGATTATGCACTCGATTTACTTCTAGTATGTTTTCACATATGGACAAGATTGCCATGACACATGAATTGCACAACAATTTTATTCGATTATCAAAACCTATGTAATTCTCACCAACTTTTGTTGACCCAAAATATTTTCAACTTAACATGTTTCAGGTTCTACTTGCTTGAAGATTTTCTTGAAGATATGTGCATAGTTTTATTCAATTTGATGTACGAATTCTTGTAGAACAATTGTATGTAATTTATTTAAATCATTTAATGAAATTTATTATTCACCATGAGCTACTGAACAATCATCACTACGTAACATCCCGATGTTTCCGCCATCGGTTGGGGTGTTATAGATTGGTATCAGAGCCATGGTTATAGGGAATTAGGTTATTAGAAAAATAATCTAGTCTATAACCATAGGATTTATCCAGTACATGCTTCTTTTACTTGCTATTCTCTATCACCCTCCTACTTTTTATCCCTACATTAATCCCTACGAGAAGGTTGCTCTCCATCACTGTATCCACTCTTAGACTAATAAGGCAAAACCCTCAGGTTTAACCTGAACCACCTTGAGATCTCGTCGAAGTTCTAGATTTTAATAACGAACACGTGCAATCTGGAAGGGTGAACGCCTGTATTCTGAGTCTTCTGTCTAGGCTGGCATTGCGCATATATCCCAATCAGACGAGGGACCCGGATGCCTACCTGGGAATTCTCGGGATGAGTGTTCACTTATAAGCTAAAGCATGTCTTCACTATGTTGTTGGAATCTGGAATCTTTGATACGTCAACGTTTTCGTTTATTCGTTTTAATTAATGAATAAATGATTACATTCCTTATATCACCTCATTCATTTCATGCCACATTGAACCTTCATTGTGTCCCTTACAGATCATGTCTCCATGTCGCAGCACTCGCAATAACAGTGGTGAAAACCAAGAGGAAAGTAACAACAACCACAACACCAACCACAACAACAACAAAAACAACAAAGGTGTTGATGCCCAACTGGCTGCGATTATTTCCCAACAAATGGCGCAACAAATCACAACTCTGGTTTCTAACTTGTTGGCTCAAGTCATCCCAATGAATGGGAACGGCAATGGAAATGGAAATGGCGATGGAAATCACATAAAGAACGGGGCCTTAGTTCGGAAAGGCGAGAAAACAAGTATTGTGGCCGCGGTAACTACCGAGAACCAGAAGCGCAAGACCAGGGATCCTAATATAAACCTCACTACACAAGCTTCTAACAAGAAACCCTATACAAGAAACTTTCCATTGTGTAACACATGCAAACGACATCACCCCACTGTTTCAGTGTGTCGCCTGTGCACCAATTCTGGTAGGTATGGCCATCTGGTCAACACATGTCATGAGTCCCCAAACCCTAACACCAACCGACCAACCAACCCTGCTCAGGTTGCTAATCTTAATCGTCCTGGTAAATATAACTATGGTCAATGCTATGAATGTGGAAACCCAAATCATTTCCGTAACCGATGCCCTAAACTAAATCGAGATCAAGACCCTCCAGCTACTTAACAGCAAACCCCACCATTTGAAGGATGTCTACTTTTTAATTCTATGTATTGACACTTTTTGATTCACGTAATAAATTCAAGTATTATCATAACATCTGAGTGCATGCTTGTTTGAATGTGAACTAATTGCTATATCTATAATCATACTTGCTTACTTGTACAACAATTAGTTGACTACCAAACAACCTACTCAACGATTGGTAGAGGTCATCATGTCTTTCCAACAGTCGGGAGAGGCCCTACAACCTGCTCAACGACTGGTGGAGACTATCGAACCTGCTCAACAATCGGTAGAGTCATAAAAGGACGCAAAACCCTAATGTAAGGTAAATTAATAATTACGGTCCGGAACGTAATCATGAATTTACAGCTACGTTAAGGTAGTGAGAAATTTTATCAAGGTTTTCGGTAGTCGACCAATTGTATACCTAGTGTTTTTCTTTAACTTCGGGACGAAGTTCCTAAAAGTAGGGGAGACTGTAACATCGCAAAATTTTCCACAAAATTTTAATACATAAAAAGCCCTTATATATATATATATATATATATATATATTTTATTACACCTTTATCACTAATATTATACAAATGTGCCTAAGTCTTTATTTATCCTAACTCACAACTTATATACATACATAAATGTATATAAATAATAATAATAATAATAATAATATGATTCTAAATTCTTTTTTTTTTTTCACATACAAGATTTTTTTTTTTTTAATAAAGCCTTGAGTCAAATAGTCAAAGTCCTAGTCAATGTCTTAGTCAAACAGTCAAAGTCTTAGTCAAATAGTCAATTCTTCATAAAACCTTACTTTATGGTGTTGACCAATTTTAATGGCTAATTGACTCCAAAACTAGTATAAAAACCCACCTATGACCCATTATACTTTGCACCTCTAAATCGATTGTTTCAATCCGATTAAACTTTCTCTCATACCTTTCTTCTATAGTCTATTACTTCTACAATTGAAGCTTTGATTATAAGCTCTTGTAATTGGCGAATTGGAAGCTTGATATTCTTTCTTTTTTGTTTTCTTCAATTTGGACTAGCTACGTTGTTGAGTCTTTGGGATTCGCCTCGCATACATTCACAACACATTATTCTATTTTTTTACGAGACATAACATTTTGCTAAGGTGAGTTTTACATAGCCCCTTTTCTATTTATCACCATTTTTGGGGTGAAACATGTTACAACAATATTTATGCAATTCAATCATCAATGTGTCTATGTGTATTTCTATGTTGCATTATGTCTTGAACATGACTAGGGTAAGCACAATTCTAGCAGAAACATTCATCAGCCAAACGGTATACATTGATAGATCTATTGGACTGACAATCCCACCCGGATACGTGCCTCCTACAAAGGTTGCGTGGGTGTTTGTTACTGCAATATAAACGAGTGAACCATGAGCGTATGGGATGTACCACAATACAACAGTCACAATGGTTGATTATGCACTCGATTTACTTCTAGTATGTTTTCACATATGGACTAGATTGCCATGACACATGAATTGCACAACAATTTTATTCGATTATCAAAACCTATGTAATTCTCACCAACTTTTGTTGAACCAAAATATTTTCAACTTAACATGTTTCAGGTTCTACTTGCTTGAGGATTTTCTTGATGATATGTGCATAGTTTTATTCAATTTGATGTACGAATTCTTGTAGAACAATTGTATGTAATTTATTTAAATCATTTAATGAAATTTATTATTCACCATGAGCTACTGAACAATCATCACTACGTAACCTCCCGATGTTTCCGCCATCGGTTGGGGTGTTACAAGTCATCACATTTTACCACCTACTAAACCAACCTAGCACATTAAACATAACCCCAAACACACTCTTTATACCTATATTCAAAGCCCAATCAAGACAGCCCAGTATACCCGGCCCATTGAATCAGGCCCACCAGTCCCCTTTCCCATCCCTTGCTGTTTAAACAAAAAAAAAAAGAAACGATGCCCCAGGAATCGAACTCGGGTCAACCAAACACACACACGCGTTTACACCATCTGAGCCACGCTCACATCTTGATATAAATCCAGTTCGTAAATATTTAACATCTTCTAAAGATGAATTGTTTCCTTTCCTTCTCTGCTGTTACGAGCAGCAGCAGTATGAGGCCCTCAATGTGCACGATTGATGGAACTAATTTCGGAATGCTTTCATGACTCGTGGACCAACATTCTCGTTCCGTAATCTACTCCTAACTGACTCGATTATTACACGAATTTCATAAAGTGTAGCGACTAATTGCATCAATCGAGTCAAACCTTGCTAAATCTTTAAACCGAGCTTTACCTATAAATTGAACAAGGATTAACAGACCCTAAGTGCCGAACACACTCTCTAAATCCTCTACTCCTGTTAATAATCTCTCAATCGAAGTTTTCATGCCCGGTTTGACTTTATCGTTGACCATTCATTCGTAGTCTTTAAACGCGTGATAAGGTACAATTCACACTTTGGTTTTGGTTATCGGCCACTGACAGACAATAGCCCCAACAAATCAGAGGCTATTGTCTGTTAATCGCTATTATTGATAAGTTAGGGTTTTCGAATGTATGAATTGGGGAAGAACACATTCGCAGAAACTGAGTATTTATTTTAAACATACACGAATCCAACACAACCACTGATCTAGATCAAGTGGTTGTGTCTGTTGTTGTTAAACTGAATCACACAGGTTCGAATCCCATTAGCTACATCCTTTCTTTTTTTTTTTTTTGATTACAATACTTTATATATATATATATCATTTATATCTTATAAATCCATTTTAAAATACTAAATCTATATTATAAATTCTACAAAAAATATATTTAGTTATTCTTATGATAAAGTTCATTATCCAATTTTCAAATTTTCAAAAATCTTTTATTTATTATATATAATAAATATTACAAGTTTATTCTATTTTATTTATAAAATTCTATAAAAATATCTAGACGATTTTATAAAATTCCATAAAAATTATCCTAAACTTGTACAACATTAAACATCTCAGAAATTAATTTTAATTCTAAGAAACCGTTTATTTTATATTTTTAATTAATTTTTGTTAGTTTTAATCATAAATAAATCATAATAAATTCATTTTTCAATATTTTTGCACCAAAATTTTATATAAATTATTTCTAACTATCTAGAACTGAAATACAATTTTTAATTCAGAAATTCTTTGATTTTAATATTTTTAGATATTAAAGTCATATTTTGACAATTTGAAATAATTAAATTAAATATTCTATTTTCAAGAAAATAATTTTATAAAAAAATTATTTTCATACTCAAAACCTTATGTTATGATTATATTCAACTTAAGATTTTACAAAGAGACTTTTATTTATTTATTTATTAAATTTCATATATTTAATAAACAATTCATTAATTAATCAAATAAACGTTTATCCCCAATTCGAAGCCTTAGAAATTCATGTACCCTAGAGTTATTCCTTACACATTATCAATTCTTTAGGTTGATTCTTTGGAATATTTCCAACGCATATTTCGTTGTCCAATTCAATTTCAAGCTTACATAGACAGTGAATATTTCCTATCCCCTTTTTGCTTTTATTCATTTTTCGGGTGTTACATGTACACTATTACAATTTCAAATACAAGTTTACATTTTCACAATACAATTCTAGTACTATGTGCATTGCTTACAACGTGCTTTATGCTTAGACAATACATGTGGATTACATTTGTACTTAGTGAAATCATTAACATGGTACAAGCCGACCTTAACATTGGATAGCGCTATTTGGATTGACAACTCGCCTAGATTGATTCTCCCCCTTTTTCATCGGAGAATCCATGGCCAGTGTTAAGCTTTTATCCATTTATTGGATAAGTACACCACCGTTCATACAGTACATTATTTAGTCACAGGGTTGATTTCGCTCATTTGTATGATACATAGTTTACATAATTGCACTGTAGCTTGCACTTGAATTGTATATCTTTTTAACTTACTATATATATCAAAACTAGGAATGCTCACCAACATTTCATATGTTGACCAAACTTATTTTGTACATGTTTCAGGTGCAGTTTGATCTAATGCTTTAACAAGAGACATTTAGTGCTTTATTTTAATTCAGTTATTCCAACAGTTACATTTCATTTAAGACTTTGTATTTCCATTTCAATGTAAGACAGTTATTGGTTTATTCAATTATATTTACATTTTAGTACCATGTGCTTTTGAACAATCGTCACTACGTGGCACCTCGATGATTCCGCCATCGGTTGGGGTGTTACAGATTGCTATCAGAGCCATGGTTATAGGGAACTAGGTTATTAGATAAAATGGCCTAGACTATAACCGAACTTCAACTTGCATGCATAACATTTCCTAAATTACCTTACCCTCACTTCCCTCTACTTTCCTTCCTCTATCTTTCCCTTCTTCTCCATTTCCCCTCATCTTTCATCCTGGTACATAGAGATGGTGTCCTACAAGGAGTGGAAAGCCTACATCAATCATGGAACGGGAGCAGTACCTTTCATGAAGACACTCTTAGGCATAATGCCTACTCTTATTTTTGCTCCTTCAAAGTTGTTGAACTTTAATGAGTGTGATAAGGACACGTGCAATCTGGAAGGGTGGACGCCTGTACACTGGGTTTTCTGGCATAGGCAAGCATAGCGCATAAATCCATTTACAGACCTGTTATGCTTACCTGGGGATTCCTGGAGTGAGTGTCCACTTATAGGCTAAAGCATGTCTTCTTTGATCACCATTGGGTTCAATTCCTTTGAAAAGTCAACGTTCTTGTTGAGCTTTACAGCTAGACAAGGGCACTCCAAGCATTTTGTACAAGTTTTTCCAATAATACCCTCTCGTTTCATATATAATATTTTGTATTTCATGATCTTCATATATTGCTTACAAGTTCATACTACATAATCATCTGTACAGTTATACATTTACATTTTCTAATCTCATGATTATTCATTGACTACCTCATAGATGTCTGCTCGCCGCATGCTCCGTGATGCCAGCCAACGCCCTGTTCGTGCTTCTGGACGACGTTCTGATCGTCGCCTCGCATCTTTAGTCGCCGAGTAAATTGCTGCAGTGATCCCAAACCTTGTCAGTGAGATAACCCAGAATAGTAACAGTGCCAACACAGGGAGTACAACTCAATTTCGGTGCACTTTCAAACACTTTAACTCCTGCAACCCCACAAAATTCACTGGTGAGGAGGGTGCTACTGGCCTCCTCCAATGGTTTGAAAGCATGGAGAGCACCTTTGTGAACAGTGAATGTCCTGATGAACTCCGCGTTCGCTATGCTACTAGTGTCCTTCAAAAGGGGGCACTAACCTGGTGGAATGGCGAAAAACGCAATCGAGGAGCTGATGTTGCTTTATCTTTATCTTGGGTTGATGTTAAGGAACTCATGATCGCCAAATTCTGCCCTAGGAACGAAATCAGGAAACTGGAGGAAGAGTTCCATGGACTGAAACAAGACAGTGGTGAGAATCTTGCGTATAATACTCGATATCACGAACTTAGCATACTGGTTCCACACATGGTCACCCCAGTCTCTCGAGCAATCGAAAAATATATCGAAGGATTACCTGACCTGATTCAAGACGTTGTCACTAGAGGCAAAGCCACTACGGTAGAAGAAGCCATCCAGCTTGCAGCCACTTTAACAGACAAACACGTAAGGAAAGGAAACTTGGTTAGAAAGGGCACCAAGACGTCTACTGAGAAAACCACCAATACTGTTGAACAATCTAAGACTGTTTTAGCAAAGGCCGCCACTACTGCTTCGAACTCTAAGAAACGAATGGGCGATAATCTGAACCATACTGTTGTGGATCCTGTGACTCAACCTCCTATCAAGAAAGCCTACACGGGAACCCATCCTCAATGCAGCACTTGCAAGTATCATCACCCTGCAAATCTTCCATGCCGTCAATGCACTAGATGTGGAAGGTTTGGACACTTTGTCACTACTTGTCGTGTAACAGATTGGACGCAAGATAACCATCAAACAGCTGCCCAGGAACCACTATAGATTACTAACGGTCGGGCATGTTGTAACACCCCAACCGATGGCGGAAACATCGGGGTGCCACGTATTGATGATTGTTTTCAGTAGCACATGGTATAATATAAATTTTAAATAATTTATTCAACATAAATAACCAAAATGTGAAATAATGTCTAAGAATTCAAATACATAACATCAAATAGCAACTTCAAAAGAACTTCAAATAAACTTCAAGAAAATCCTCATGCTAACTCAAGCCTCAGCTTCATTGTTACCTGAAACATGTTAATTTTGAAAGTATTTTGGGTCAACATAAGTTGGTGAGAATTACATAGGTTTTTGATGATAAAATGAATAAAATGTTGTGCAATTCATGTGTCATGTTAATCTAGCCCATATGTGAGAACATATTAGAAATAAATCGAGTGCATAATCAACCCTGCTGACTGTTATAAAATGATACATACCATACACTTATGGTCCCAATGAATATGTTATGCGATAACAAACACCCACGTAACCTTTGTAGGAGGCACGTATCCGGGTGGGATTGTCAGTCCAATAGATCTATCAATGTATACCGTCGGCTGATCAATGTTAATGATTATGCTAGAATGGTGCTTACTCTAATCATGCTCAAGACAATATGCAACATAGAAAACACATAGACACATTGATGATTGAATTGCAATGAAAATGTTATAACATGTTTCACCCCAAAAATGGTGATAAATAAAAGGGGCTATGTAAACTCACCTTAGTGCATCATGAAAGAATAGCAAACAATGTCTGAAGCTGGATTAATGGAATCTCTCGTGTCCTATTACAAGTAAAGGATACCCTTAATTCTAATACAAATAAGCTTGTTTCGTTTCTTGGTTGTAAAGATAGTTTATTAAACTACCTAGACTCGCATTTGAACGTACGCACGTCTTAAGTGTGTATAACTTTAACGAACCGATAGGACTTGGTTTTGATTCCTTAAAAGTATGCGCGTATGCAAAGTTATATATATATAATGTATACTTTACTATATATATTTAAATTCGCAACTTGAAATTAGTTAGAAGGAAACATTTAAGATAGCGAAAATAATGTATGCGTGACTTGACTCACATTTTAGTTTGTTTTCGAAGACCGGTAAGTATTTGTACTATTATGTTTACTACCTCGACAAGGTAAAATTGGGATAGTGTTTATTTGTAAAAATGTAGCGTTATTTATAAACAAGAGTATAGATTTGATTGCTCGATATGATTCTTATATTTTGTAAAAATTTGGGCAGAGTCTCCTCTGTTTTTGTATAAAACCAGACAATTCATATTGTCTATATTTCCCAAAAATCAATCGTCCAATATTCTAAACACATCAACTAAGCCTTTAAACATTACGAATGGTTTCGCTTATTAAAACTATATTAGTGAGAACTAATCATTTTGATAAGTAAAGGTATACATACATGGTTTGACATTTGATTAATCTCGCGACAATAAGTGTATTCTAAGTTAGTCGTTTTTAGTTCATTCAAAGGATAAGTAAAATAACTTTTAGTCACAAGTCGGTTCGGTCCGGTTAAGTTTCTATTTTTTTTTTTTTATAGATAAACATATGTACACATGATGTAGCGCGTAATGAGTGAGTCAAAATAAAGCGCGCGTTATACCTTCTCGCGAACAAACTCTTGAACTGACTCGCGCTCGCCTCGAATCGAGAGTTGACCAGCTTCTACCAGATCTGGCCTGTTGACTGACCTTTGACCAGCTCGATCCAGTTGACCGGTGCCTGTTGACTCATGTCTTGACCACCCGAACCACTCGAACTCTTGACCCGACAAGAAAATCAATAAGAACGAGACTCAAAACCCAAACGCCGCTGGCCAAAATGAAACCACACCACAACCAAACTTCACAGAATCGGAAGTGAAGGAAAACCCGATCACAGAGCCAACCAAACCACTACGGGCCATCATCTACACCCAAGCCGTCGTCGTCCGCCTACCCTGATCCAACGTGAACCAACAAATCTCCGAGCCACAACTCCCCGGAACCCGTCATCGTGACCCCATCCTTGTTACCCAGCACCGCCTCCACCACCTCTGCGTTTTCAGCATCGAGCCCCATCACCGGGGCTTGCAGGACCCATGGCCACCATTCTGGTGGTTTCTGCCAGTCGTGGAAGGAGCAGAGGGAGAGACGCGAGAGAGAGCTGGAGAGAGAGAGAGCTACCTTAGAGTGAGAGGGGTTTCTAGAGAGAGAGGGTTATAGGTGGTGGTCAGCGGCGGCCGGGTGGTGGTTGTTGTTGGCTGCCGCTGCTTAGATGGAGAGGAGGGACTGCCATGGTTGTGTTTGTTGTTGTAGACTCAAGTTTTCTTTGGAAGCCAGACTAGAGAGAAGTATATAGAGGGAGGAAGAACTATGGGGGATAGGGTTTGTGGTTGAATGAAGAAGAAGAAGATGTAATGTGTTTATATAGTTAGGGTTATGATGGGTGGGTTAGGTGGGCACTGCGTATACGAACTTACCACTGACTCGGGTCTCGTTTATGAATTAGGCTCATTTAATCAATAGCATAATTATTCTATAAATTATATAAATGTAGACTGAATTAAAACGAGCATTTGGACTATATATTTGCTATAATATATTTTTAGTCGCGTTTAAAATTTACAAGGATAAGAGTTGGTTTACTAGCGTCTTATTATTTATGACGCGTTATTTGGCGAATTAAAATAATTAAATTGGTTAATAAATAAGGATGTATTTCTAGTTAATAAGATATTATCGTTAACGAATTAACGAATCGTTTTAAGAATAAAATTATATTATTCGAGAAACGCTGGGCGTTACAGTCTCCCCTACTTTAGGAAACTTCGTCCCGAAGTTATAAAAAAAAACATAGGGTTGAGTGTGATTGGGTAGAAGTTAAGACAACTACGGTTTGGAACAACTTGGGTTAAGGTACAACCTGAATTTATAAGTAATATGTTTCGAATAATTTGGGTAGGAGTTTTGATATGTGTGAGTTGATTGACTATGGAAAGACTAAATGAATTACTAGGTAACTAGCGTTTATAATTGATTAGCTACTGAAAAAAAAACTTGATAGAATTTCACACCCCCCTTAACGTACCTGTAAATTCATGATTACGTTCCGGACCGCAATCACCAATTTACCTTACATTTAGGGTTTTGTGTCCTTCTATGATATGTAAGTAATGCAAAATAACCTTGTGATTGAATCTTTGTATCAATGAGTCTAATAAATCTTTGTATCAATTTACATGTATAATGTATCCAAAGATGAGTCCAACTGTTGAGCAGGAAAAGACTTCTACCAGTCAGTGAGTAGGAACCTCTACCGATTGTTGAGCAGGTGCGATAGCCTCTACCAGTCGTTGAGCAGATTATTAGAACCTCTACCGACTGTTGAGCAGGCATGATGACCTCTACCAATCGTTGAGCAGGTTATTAGAACCTCTACCGACTGTTGAGCAGGCATGATGACCTCTACCAATCGTTGAGCAGGTTATTAGGTACTCTACTAACTGTTGAGCAAGTACTTCATCCTCTACCAGTTGTTTGATTAAGTGTAACAATTGTTTTTGGCTTAACACATTAGTTGCAAATTGATAATACATACATGTAAGCAAGTTGGTAAATGCATCAAGTATCAAGTATAGCATGCGAGCTGCAATAGAGTTGCCCTAGACAAGGTTAATGACTTTAGATGTGTTTATAGCAAATAGTTTATTTTCCATGCTTCCAAATATCATGAATAATCAAATGTTCAGGTAGATAATCAAATCCTCATGTATAACTAATATTCAAGTTTTGATGCAATGAACAATTAAGTTTTCAATAGTGTGGTTATCGTGGAGATTAAGTTCATGTTCGAGGAGGTAAAGGATGTGAATTTGGATTTTGAGAGATGATGAAAACTCAAAGTATAATCAAAGTTGTGAAAAATGGTGAACGTGTAAATGGTTGATAAAGGGTTTAATTTATAGGGTTTCAAAAAGACGCAAGTAATAAGGTGATCATGCAGAAAAATCGTGGGGTTTGAATAAATAGTTAGATACAAGCGTATGAGAAAACATGATTGTGGTATTTGCCAAAAATTTGTAATAGTTCGAACAAGTTTAAAATAAGTATGTGTCAATGGAAAAATTGTAGAGTAAATTTTGTTCCTGTGGATGAAAAGATTTTATTTTCTAAATTGGTTTCGTATATAAAACAAAAGTCATTAAATTGTACAACTAAATTGATTTAGATCAAAATATTTCGATGAGTCATAGGTTTTAAACACGATGTCGGATTTCAAGAATCAAGAATTTGTTCAGACGTTTTGTATAATAGGCTTCGAGTAATACATAAAAGAAGTCATTCTTAATAGATTAAAACATTTTTATCGTAAATTATTTGGTTACGTCAATAAATTGTCACATAAACATTTGGAATTTAGAAAATAGTTTTTGTGAAAATAAAAGACTCTTTGACAAAATATCTATTTGCTATAGTTTGTGAAATTCCTAGGTAATGAATATTTGACAAAATTTAGTACTCTTTAATGTTGGTGCTAGAGTATATCCTATAAATAGGTTACGTGATGATAGTTTGAACAAAGATTTTAAAATCTTGAATATGATGAAATTTGATGGTTGAGAGTACCTTTAAAAAAATATACAAATAAAAATCTAGGGGGAGGTTGAAAATAAAATTGGCCCAAAACATCAAAGGTAATAGATTAAAGAAGTAAAATGTGTAACATGTTGTAAAGGGAAAAATATGATTTGGGTTAGATTTTGAAAATAATTAAACATGTGGGTAATATTGTAAGACGTAGTATGATTGTGAAAGTCACAAATAATCATGAAATTCAGGCTGATTAGTAAATTACATAAGAAATGAAATTGATTTGAATTTCAAAGGTTTTGAGATTTCAAAGCTTAGAATTTAATGAGAGTGAGGGGGTATAAATGAAAATGAAATACAAAGATTGTATTCATTTGTCCACGTATATACGAAAATGTTGACTTATCAAGATAGATCGGATCTAAGCCCAGTGATTTTGCCCTATTAAACTAGGAGTACATTAGGATTGCAACAAGTGAAAGAGAGTGTAGGCAAGACCGGGCTAGGGTAGGAATAAGGAGGAGGGTAGGGATAGAGATAAGGATAAGGTAGAGCTACAAGCAACTAAAGCAAGTACTGATTAATGTCCTAAGGCTATAGACTAGATTATTTTTCTAATAACCTAATTCCCTATAACCAAGGCTCTGATACCAATCTGTAACACCCCAACCGATGGCGGAAACATCGGGGTGCCACGTATTGATGATTGTTTTCAGTAGCACATGGTATAATATAAATTTTAAATAATTTATTCAACATAAATAACCAAAATGTGAAATAATGTCTAAGAATTCAAATACATAACATCAAATAGCAACTTCAAAAGAACTTCAAATAAACTTCAAGAAAATCCTCATGCTAACTCAAGCCTCAGCTTCATTGTTACCTGAAACATGTTAATTTTGAAAGTATTTTGGGTCAACATAAGTTGGTGAGAATTACATAGGTTTTTGATGATAAAATGAATAAAATGTTGTGCAATTCATGTGTCATGTTAATCTAGCCCATATGTGAGAACATATTAGAAATAAATCGAGTGCATAATCAACCCTGCTGACTGTTATAAAATGATACATACCATACACTTATGGTCCCAATGAATATGTTATGCGATAACAAACACCCACGTAACCTTTGTAGGAGGCACGTATCCGGGTGGGATTGTCAGTCCAATAGATCTATCAATGTATACCGTCGGCTGATCAATGTTAATGATTATGCTAGAATGGTGCTTACTCTAATCATGCTCAAGACAATATGCAACATAGAAAACACATAGACACATTGATGATTGAATTGCAATGAAAATGTTATAACATGTTTCACCCCAAAAATGGTGATAAATAAAAGGGGCTATGTAAACTCACCTTAGTGCATCATGAAAGAATAGCAAACAATGTCTGAAGCTGGATTAATGGAATCTCTCGTGTCCTATTACAAGTAAAGGATACCCTTAATTCTAATACAAATAAGCTTGTTTCGTTTCTTGGTTGTAAAGATAGTTTATTAAACTACCTAGACTCGCATTTGAACGTACGCACGTCTTAAGTGTGTATAACTTTAACGAACCGATAGGACTTGGTTTTGATTCCTTAAAAGTATGCGCGTATGCAAAGTTATATATATATAATGTATACTTTACTATATATATTTAAATTCGCAACTTGAAATTAGTTAGAAGGAAACATTTAAGATAGCGAAAATAATGTATGCGTGACTTGACTCACATTTTAGTTTGTTTTCGAAGACCGGTAAGTATTTGTACTATTATGTTTACTACCTCGACAAGGTAAAATTGGGATAGTGTTTATTTGTAAAAATGTAGCGTTATTTATAAACAAGAGTATAGATTTGATTGCTCGATATGATTCTTATATTTTGTAAAAATTTGGGCAGAGTCTCCTCTGTTTTTGTATAAAACCAGACAATTCATATTGTCTATATTTCCCAAAAATCAATCGTCCAATATTCTAAACACATCAACTAAGCCTTTAAACATTACGAATGGTTTCGCTTATTAAAACTATATTAGTGAGAACTAATCATTTTGATAAGTAAAGGTATACATACATGGTTTGACATTTGATTAATCTCGCGACAATAAGTGTATTCTAAGTTAGTCGTTTTTAGTTCATTCAAAGGATAAGTAAAATAACTTTTAGTCACAAGTCGGTTCGGTCCGGTTAAGTTTCTATTTTTTTTTTTTTTATAGATAAACATATGTACACATGATGTAGCGCGTAATGAGTGAGTCAAAATAAAGCGCGCGTTATACCTTCTCGCGAACAAACTCTTGAACTGACTCGCGCTCGCCTCGAATCGAGAGTTGACCAGCTTCTACCAGATCTGGCCTGTTGACTGACCTTTGACCAGCTCGATCCAGTTGACCGGTGCCTGTTGACTCATGTCTTGACCACCCGAACCACTCGAACTCTTGACCCGACAAGAAAATCAATAAGAACGAGACTCAAAACCCAAACGCCGCTGGCCAAAATGAAACCACACCACAACCAAACTTCACAGAATCGGAAGTGAAGGAAAACCCGATCACAGAGCCAACCAAACCACTACGGGCCATCATCTACACCCAAGCCGTCGTCGTCCGCCTACCCTGATCCAACGTGAACCAACAAATCTCCGAGCCACAACTCCCCGGAACCCGTCATCGTGACCCCATCCTTGTTACCCAGCACCGCCTCCACCACCTCTGCGTTTTCAGCATCGAGCCCCATCACCGGGGCTTGCAGGACCCATGGCCACCATTCTGGTGGTTTCTGCCAGTCGTGGAAGGAGCAGAGGGAGAGACGCGAGAGAGAGCTGGAGAGAGAGAGAGCTACCTTAGAGTGAGAGGGGTTTCTAGAGAGAGAGGGTTATAGGTGGTGGTCAGCGGCGGCCGGGTGGTGGTTGTTGTTGGCTGCCGCTGCTTAGATGGAGAGGAGGGACTGCCATGGTTGTGTTTGTTGTTGTAGACTCAAGTTTTCTTTGGAAGCCAGACTAGAGAGAAGTATATAGAGGGAGGAAGAACTATGGGGGCTAGGGTTTGTGGTTGAATGAAGAAGAAGAAGATGTAATGTGTTTATATAGTTAGGGTTATGATGGGTGGGTTAGGTGGGCACTGCGTATACGAACTTATCACTGACTCAGGTCTCGTTTATGAATTAGGCTCATTTAATCAATAGCATAATTATTCTATAAATTATATAAATGTAGACTGAATTAAAACGAGCATTTGGACTATATATTTGCTATAATATATTTTTAGTCGCGTTTAAAATTTACAAGGATAAGAGTTGGTTTACTAGCGTCTTATTATTTATGACGCGTTATTTGGCGAATTAAAATAATTAAATTGGTTAATAAATAAGGATGTATTTCTAGTTAATAAGATATTATCGTTAACGAATTAACGAATCGTTTTAAGAATAAAATTATATTATTCGAGAAACGCTGGGCGTTACACATGTTATCATTGTAGAGACCCTAACCACATGCTACCTCAATGTCCCAAATTGAACAATGTAAATCTGTGGCACATGGACGAGCTTTCAATATCAATATCAACGAAACAACTGATCAGGATGACGTTAATCCCACTGGCTAAGCCATGGATGAAATCTTCTTAAGACTCGGGAATCCAACACTTGCGTTTTCATTATCATTTTGTACCCAAATTTTGTCGCACTCATTAGCATACAACATCTAGAAATTTCCTTGCATACTATTGTGTACGAACATAGATTAGAAATTTATCAAATTCGGTTACGTTTATTTTATATCGTATAAGTTTCAGATTCTACCTTACATTTTATTGAAACATTTGGTCTTGACTTCCATGGAAATCAAAATACCTATTTAATCCTACAAAGCTTCTCTAAAAACATCATTGTTTGTCATATGAAACTTGATTTTTCCCTTAGTTGGACTATCCATTGAACATTTAATTATTCATGATACTCGTAAACTATTCCTATAGGCCACTAAGATAACACTTACACTTAATGGTTGTAGTACTTACAAACTTGCTTGCATGTGTGTATTATCCACGCAATTCATTTAAAGGGCTCCTCGGACGAGTGGTAGCCCATACTTAAATACTATTATGCTTACAAGTCATTGCAAACCCATGCAATTGACCTCATTATTACATGGCCTCATTTCATTGATAACATCTCATTGTAACTCAACGTGTTTGTTGTGTCATCTTCTCGTGAAATTTACTTGCGTTAATGTGTTGTTAGAATAGGACCATAGAAGGACATAAAACCCTAATGTAAGGTAAATTGATGATTCCGGTCCGGAACGTAATCATGAATTTACAGGTACGTTAGGGTAGTGTGAAATTCTATTAGAGTTTTTGGGTAGGCGTCCAGTACGTTTTCAAGGTATCAAAGGTGTGGTGGGTTAGCTGCGGTACACCCTGTATACAAACACTAATGATGCATTGAAAGTGAGACTGGAAGTCGAACCAGGAACAAACACTGTTTGCTTGTTAGTTCATTTACTCTTTTATAGTCAACCAACTCGTACATTTATTCTAGGATTCCTAAAACTTGAAATTTAGTGATTCACTAGATTCTTATTCTCCTTCTTATTCGAGACGAACCTACTCCAATCCTTAACTCACATCTCTCGAAACAATTCACTCTTTTACCTATAAATTTACGTCGTGCCTTAACTCAAATTTTTCCAAACCACAGTTACCTTAATTTTTACCCTAACATCCATAACCCTATGTTTCTAATGACTTCGGGACGATGTTTCTAAAAGTAGGGGATGCTGTGACATCCGTCACTTTTATCATTATTATTATTAAAAATATACATACATTTTTTTTATTTTCACACCTCCTATCTTGAACGCCACATCTTATCCTCATAATAATAATAATAATAATAATAATAATAATAATAATAATAATAATAATAATAATAATAATAATAATAATAATAATAATAAAGTTAGTCATCACATTTTACCACCTACTAAACCAACCTAGCCCATTAAACATAACCCCAAATACACTCTTTATACCTATATTCAGAGCCCAATCAAGACAGCCCAGTATACCCGGCCCATTGAATCAGGCCTACCAGTCCCCTTTCCCATCCCTTGCTGTTTAAACAAAAAAAAAAAAAAAGAAACGATGCCCCAGGAATCGAACCCGGGTCAACCAAACACACACACGCGTTTACACCATCTGAGCCACGCTCACATCTTGATATAAATCCAGTTCGTAAATATTTAACATCTTTTAAAGATGAATTGTTTCCTTTCCTTCTCTGCTGTTACGAGCAGCAGCAGTATGAGGCCCTCAATGTGCACGATTGATGGAACTAATTTTGGAATGCTTTCATGACTCGTGGACCAACATTCTCGTTCCGTAATCTACTCCTAACTGACTCGATTATTACACGAATTTCATAAAGATAAGCGACTAATTGCATCAATCGAGTCAAACCTTGCTAAATCTTTAAACCGAGCTTTACCTATAAATTGAACAAGGATTAACAGACCCTAAGTGCCGAACACACTCTCTAAATCCTCTATTCCTGTTAATAATCTCTCAATCGAAGTTTTCATGCCCGGTTTGACTTTATCGTTGACCATTCATTCGTAGTCTTTAAACGCATGATAAGGTACAGTTCACACTTTGGTTTTGGTTATCGGCCACTGACAGACAATAGCCCCAACAAATCAGAGGCTATTGTCTATTAATCGCTATTATTGATAAGTTAGGGTTTTCGAATGTATGAATTGGGGAAGAACACATTCGCAGAAATTGAGTATTTATTTTAAACATACACGAATCCAACAAAACCACTGATCTAGATCAAGTGGTTGTGTCTGTTGTTGTTAAACTAAATCACACAGGTTCGAATCCCATCAGCTACATCCTTTCTTATTTTTTTTTTTTTTGATTACAATACTTTATATATATATATCATTTATATCTTATAAATCCATTTTAAAATACTAAATCTATATTATAAATTCTACAAAAAATATATTTAGTTATTCTTATGATAAAGTTCATTATCCAATTTTCAAATTTTCAAAAATCTTTTATTTATTATATATAAAAAATATTACAAGTTTATTCTATTTTATTTATAAAATTCTATAAAAATATCTAGACGATTTTATAAAATTCCACAAAAATTATCCTAAACTTGTACAACATTAAACATCTCAGAAATTATTTTTAATTCTGAGAAACCGTTTATTTTATATTTTTAATTAATTTTTGTTAGTTTTAATCATAAATAAATCATAATAAATTCATTTTTCAATAATTTTGCACCAAAATTTTATATAAATTATTTCTAACTATCTAGAACTGAAATACAATTTTTAATTCAGAAATTCTTTGATTTTAATATTTTTAGATATTAAAGTCATATTTTGACAATTTGAAATAATTAAATTAAATATTCTATTTTCAAGAAAATAATTTTATAAAAAAATTATTTTCATACTCAAAACCTTATGTTATGATTATATTCAACTTAAGATTTTACAAAGAGACTTTTATTTATTTATTTATTAAATTTCATATATTTAATAAACAATTCATTAATTAATCAAATAAACGTTTATCCCCAATTCGAAGCCCTAGAAATTCATGTACCCTAGAGTTATTCCTTACACATTATCAATTCTTTAGGTTGATTCTTTGGAATATTTCCAACGCATATTTCGTTGTCCAATTCAATTTCAAGCTTACATAGACAGTGAATATTTCCTATCCCCTTTTTGCTTTTATTCATTTTTCGGGTGTTACATGTACACTATTACAATTTCAAATACAAGTTTACATTTTCACAATACAATTCTAGTACTATGTGCATTGCTTACAACGTGCTTTATGCTTAGACAATACATGTGGATTACATTTGTACTTAGTGAAATCATTAACATGGTACAAGCCGACCTTAACATTGGATAGCGCTATTTGGATTGACAACTCGCCTAGATTGATTCTCCCCCTTTTTCATCGGAGAATCCATGGCCAGTGTTAAGCTTTTATCCATTTATTGGATAAGTACACCGCCGTTCATACAGTACATTATACAGTCACAGGGTTGATTTCGCTCATTTGTATGATACATAGTTTACATAATTGCACTGTAGCTTGCACTTGAATTGTATATCTTTTTAACTTACTATATATATCAAAACTAGGAATGCTCACCAACATTTCATATGTTGACCAAACTTATTTTGTACATGTTTCAGGTGCAGTTTGATCTAATGCTTTAACAAGAGACATTTAGTGCTTTATTTTAATTCAGTTATTCCAACAGTTACATTTCATCTAAGACTTTGTATTTCCATTTCAATGTAAGACAATTATTGGTTTATTCAATTATATTTACATTTTAGTACCATGTGCTTTTGAACAATCGTCACTACGTGGCACCTCGATGATTCCGCCATCGGTTGGGGTGTTACAACCACCATCCCCTTCCCTTCCATCAAAAACGATTACAGTCGCCGCGACACCATACCACCACCACCTACCGCTCATAACTGCTACTATCAAACCTTGGCACCCTCTTTTGTTACTGGCTGTGTTTCGAAAAGAAAGAGACGAGGAGAGTTTGTCTCCTCCGATGGCCATCAACGGTGGACCTCCGACAGGCAACACCTCACCCACCCGACGAACCCTCTTTTCCTTCAAAAGTCAACACTCATCATTCATCAACAGATCCATTCAACTGATGAAACCCACACCCATATCCCGTGAATATGATCTACGCACAACATAGAACAAGCTAGTGGCCACTACAATTTGAATTTGACATTAATAATTGATATGTAGGTTTTAAGTGGTATTTATTGCTAGAAGAATGAAATAAATTGGTCAATGTCATACGAATTATTCATCTGTACCATCAATTGCAAGAGCTGGTAACAAAAATAACCAAAGTTGCAACATTTATGGATGTATGTGAGTGAGGTTACAGTGATGGAAGAGATGTAGGTGATGGTGGTTTGATGGAGGTGCTGATAAATGGGAGAGGGAAAGGGGGTGGGTATTAATATATATAAAATTCTTTTTGTTTAAATTTTATAATGGTTTTCTAAATATATGGGTAAAAAGACAATTTTACCCTCCACTTAACGATAAAAAATAACTTGGTTAGGGTTAAAGGACAAAACGTGCAAGATTTTAGAACATAAAGTACAAAACTCGTCAATTTTAAACATAAAGGACATCCTTTGAAATTTGGTATAAACGTAAAGGACAAAACTTGTAATTCAGTCTATGTGTTTTTATTGGGTTCCTATCTATAACAAACTAAACCTACAATCGAATACGTTTCCTTCGTAACGCACAAACACACCGTCCATTTAGCTTTCTAATAATTTCATATTTCCGTGATGATGTTACAGTTGCGATACCGCCATGACGCACCCAACCGCTTAATAAAGAACGATATCATTGCCGGTACGGTATATGTGTTCGCTTTTATTTTTTTACAAGCCAAACTGATAATGGCCAACTTCCCCTCGCATTGTGTTGGAGAAAAAAAGACCACCTCCCCTCGCCAAGTGTGTAGAAAAACATATATTAATTCTTAACATGGTGAAAAATTGTACACCTCCGTCCTAATTTAAATGTCCATCTTTCCATTTTTATTGTCCCAAATTAAATATCCATTTCCAAAAATAGAAATGCAATTTCTAGTTGAAAAATAAATTACACTATAAAGTATGCACGCCTAATATCCGCCAGTAACATATTTTATTTCAGTAAGTTATTTTTTCTCTAAAAACATGGTAAAAAAATAAATAAGTAATTAGAGATGTACACTCATCTAAAAAGATGCCTAAAATTTAACAACCGCCACTCAATCTCTCTTTTCATTAATTTAGATAGAGGGTGTATTAATCATGAAATGATGTCATGATGACATCAGTGGGTGTATCAATCCCATATCCTTAAAAAAACGGTTGTTAAATCCTTGCTTAAAGAAACCGACGGTTACAAGTGGTTTTAATAATCTCACTAAACGATTGTTTATAACGCTTGATAACCGATTGGAATGGATCAATTATGGAGGAGAAACGTAACTGGTACTTTCAATCCGGTCAAAATTGCATTAAAATCAGATTTTAGTTGGCCGGAATTGTTGCCGGATCCGGCAACCAGGTGACTGGAAAAAAAATAAAGAAAAGGGGCGGGTCTCTTTTTGGTTCAAATCCAAGTTTCTTAATTTGGCAAAAATGGCCCCTCAAGTTATAAATGATTAAAATATATTTTAACTTGGTTAGATTTCCTTAATAAAACTTAACCATAGTTATCTTAAGTTAAAAAAAATGGTTTTTAAAACCTTATGAACTTAAATTTTTTTTATCAAAACTTTTACGAAAACGTTTCACCTACGCATTTGATTAAAACTTATACCCAATCAATAATAAATATAACTGATAAAGTTTTAGTTTGTTCTAAAATTACATTTGAAAACGACGAAATTTACAGGGACTATAATGGAAATATCTAAAGGGCTATTATTGTCAGTTAGATAAAAGACGAGGGTGACGGATGTCACAGTGGGGAAGGCTCCAATGGCATGGGGGGGGGGGATGTTTGGGCTACGTGGCTGCTGCTGATTAGCTTGTTTTTTTTAATCTTACACACAATAATATTATTCTCTTAACCCCCTTCAACCCTCCACTCTCCACAATTTTCATCCTTCACACCTAAGCCCCACAAGTGCCACATGGCGCTTCATCCCCCTCTCCCCCCCCCCCCCCCGTCCACTCTTTAGACTATCCGGAGTGGGGCGGGAAAACATCTTCAAGCCCAAAACACCACCCCTTGGTGGCGTGGAAGGGGGTGGGAGCCCTTTGGGCGGGGAAGGCTCCACCGGCGTGGGGGGATGTTTGGGCTACGTGGCTGCTGCTGATTGGCTTGTTTTTTTTTTTTTTTTTTTTTTTTTTAATCTTACACATAATAATATTATTCTATTCACCCCCTCCCCCCCCCCCCCCCACTCTCCACAATTTTCACCCTTCACACGTAGGCCCCACAAGTGCCATATGACGCTTCATCCTCCTCTCCCCCTTCCACTCTTTATACTAACCGGAGTGGGGCGGGGGAATGGAGCGGGAAAACAACTTCAAGCCCTAAACACCACCCCTTGGTGGCGTGGAAGAGGGCGGGAGCCCTTTAGGCGGGGAAGGCTCCACCGGCGTGGAAGAGGGCGGGAGCCCACAAGTGCCACACTACGCTTCATCCCCCTCTTCCCCTCCCTCCCCCCCCCCCCCCCCCCCCACTCCTTACAGTCTTATAGTCTTAAAGATGTCAACCTCCTCTTTGAGTGTGCCATGTGGTATGCCATGTGACATTAGGTAATTTTAGAAAAAAGAAAATTAAAAACAAATTTGGATTTTTCTCTTTCATGTTTCCTCTCATAATTTTTAAACGTTAATATCTTTTATATACGAGTTTTTTTTAAAGAAAAAAGTTACACCAAATTAACGAGCGTTTTAATATCTTTCAAACGAATACCATAATGCTATATAAAAACGGAGAAAAAAATGACTATTTTTTTATGGGGTTTTGCTCATACAGGGAAAAACACGTCTTCAGGTAATTCATTAATCATGTATAGGCAAGTCACTAATTATGACACCCCTGGCAAGCTTGGTCTAGTTGAGAAGTTTCCAAAGCCGTTTTTGATGTACGGTTTTCGTTTAAAAAAGTCAAAGCAATGCTTTACATATTTAACTTTGAGTCCGATGTCGAGTACCTTAAACGCTCTTTTTAAATTCTTGAGGTATAATTTATAATTTACAAAACAGTTCCATATTAGTTAAGCTTTTTCAACCCACATTTTATCACGTCATATTAGATTTGTGAACCCCGTGACGCTTCCAGGGTATAAACTAGTTAATATATATTATAACTGTCATTATATTAATTTTTTTCCCAGAAAAATTAAACTTCTAAGAGAACCATACCCAGCCTTTACATCCAAAAAAAAAAAAAAAAAAAAAAAAAAAAAAAAAAACGCTCCCATGTTAAGTTTTGAAGTTTCTATTTGTGTATCACTAACACTATCCGGTATAGGGGGGCGTCCAAGGCTCGTCCACCCCCGTCCAACACCGCCTCCGCCGGGCCTAACGCATCCAAACCGTTCAATGTTGGACGTTCAAGACGGTGATGATGATTGGTGGGTTTTGTGAGGTGGGACCAAGGTAACGACTATATGACCGTTTACATTAAAAAAAAAATTTTCCAACTTTAAAACCTACAACTGGTGACTACTCCGGTGAGCGAGAGATGTGGTGGTGTTGTGATGGTTGGTGTTGTGCCGGTTGTGGTGTTGTGTGGCGGCTCCGGTGATCGGCGTTGGTGGGGATATTGGGGGTGATGATGATGTGGTTGGAAGGAAAGTGGTGGGCTTTGAGTTTTATCGACTGCTTATCTATTATTCATTTATATTCTTATTTTTCCTTCTATAGTTATCTTTTTATTTTAATTATGTATTATTTATAATTTAGAATTAAAAAAAGATTGGATTAATAGGAGTGAAGGATTACCCAAAAAAGATCACCATACACCTTTGGGTATTCCTCATGTTGTCATCTTTAGAGGGGGGCCCATATTTTACTGACGTCGCGGGTACTCCTTCTAAGACTACCCTCAACCACACCTCATAGTCTAAGGGGGATGGGGCGCCACCAGAATTGGTCACGGATACCCTATTACTAGCACAGTAACACCCCGCCAACCATGATGGTAGTGGTCCCGTGAACCAAATTCTAGTTGTAGTTAACGGGCTAGTACTCGTGAGTTTCTCTCTCCACTTTTGTCTTTTTCTCTATTTGATTTCCAGTGGAGTGCCTGCTCAAAAAATTGTTTCAGTGAAGTGAATAAGTGAAATGATGTGACAGTGCAGGATTGGTAGAAATTAGTGAAGTTGAAAAAAAACATAGTGGAGCGCCTCGTCGCCCCTTATAAGGGTGAGTGGGTGGTCAATGGTCATCACATCCATTATACTATCACACCCAATCAATTTTAGCTACCTCATTCAATCACATTCCATCACAATTTATCATTAAAACCATAAGTGAAATGATACCCATCACTATTTTTTTTGTAATAAAATAAAAACATTACATTAAAATAAAATAAAAAAATTATATTAAATAAAATAAAAACTTTCATTAAATAAAATAATAAATTAAATTAAAAAAATACTAGAAAATAAAAACATTACTAGAAAATATAAAACCTAATTTAATTTTGGCTGTAACATTCGCCACGCCAAAACATGTGAAAAATCAACCCCGACCTTGGAAGCATACTCGAAGTTAGCATAGTCTACCCGCAAATCTTTTGTTTTGTCGGGGTTGTCATTTGTCATTTTCTTAAATATTTTCCGAAGGTTCTACACTTCGTTTCAAGGTCCGAATACTTGTGAGAGATTGAATCACAACTACGTGTAGTTCCCCCGGCAATTGTTGAGAACTCGGTTAAAACTTTATTCCATGATGGTTTTACACTTCAACCACGGCCACAACCACTGCTCGTTGATGCTTTAGAACCGTGTACATTGTCGAACACGATCACTAGCGCAAGTTCCTCCTCTTGTGTCCAAGAAACAATTGTGTGATTTTTGTGATGAATGTGAATGAGGATGAGAAATCTTTGTCATTTTTTGTTTGTGTGAGTGTGGGTGTAAAAAAATTGGGTTAAATATGTGTATATATATATATATATATATATATGTAGGTAATTTTTATTTTTATTGAACGGTCAAATGACCGTTGTGAGCCAACGGCTAGCGAATTGATGGCCTATCGCCTGAGATGGCTGTCATGGCACAAGTACACAAATGATCAAAAGATGCAAATAGCAAAAGCAATAAGTTACGATTCATTATCTCAAGGTTAGCTTAAATTCTACCATTGAATGTTTATTTGTATATAGGGTGTACCGCAGCTAACCCACCACACTAATGATACCTTGGACTCGTATTGATTGTCTACCAATAGCTTAAGTAGAATCACATACCACCCCCATGTACCTGTAAACCCATGATTGCGTTCCGAACCGTAATCACCGATTTACCTTACACTAGGGTATTATGCTTTTCCATAATATTAACATAAATGATACAAGAAACAATGCGTGCAACAAAAATGTGTTAAATAATAGATACTACAATGAAATAGTATTCAAGCATGACATGGTTAGAGGTCCTTCCTAATCGGGTTCACCTTTTAACCGTACTGAGAATAGTGTGTAAGTATAAGACATGGTTAGAGGTCCTTCCCTTTCGGGTTCACCCTTAACCAGTAATTTTTTTGTTCACATCATTGGGCTCTAAACACTCATATTGATAGACTCTAAGGATAACATTGCTCCCCTCGGGTTAGAGGAATACTCTTATCCGAGTCGTACGTGGGCACTGGCGTAGATCTCATACGAGTTATCAATTAGTATATGTTTATTGACCATGGTGTTGAACAAAATAATGAAAAAGTATAACAGGGTTTTGCTCAAAATAGGAAAATATGCGTGCAAAATATGCGCTGCGTGAAAAAGTATATAAGTATAGCATAAGATTTTGATTTGAAAGAATAATATAACATAAATCGAGTAAATCGCGATTACACAAAATAAGAGTAAATGAGTTAAACCAAAGTTCAAAATCGGTGATGTAAGAATATTTGCTAATAAATAGTGCGAGAGTAACCGCAAATAAAATAATGCGCGAACATAACTATAAATATAATGGTGTAAGAATAAAATAATGAAATTTTCTGCAAATGATGGTACGCAGAACAGGCGTATAGTCTACTGGCATGCGAGTTAAAGTTTAGTAATTTTGCATATATGCACTATATGATAAAAGATATTTAGCAACATTCCGATGAGGATATGTCCAATATTTTGTTAGACCAAAAGGTTTGCGACTGAGATAGTGCAAGTGTAAAAAGATAAATTTTCGTTTATAAAAAAACGTAGTTTACTCGAACTTTTATGATATAGTTGAAAGAATAGTAGTAATGCATGAGAATAACTTTTTAGAAATCGAAGAATGTTTTTGATTCAAAACAGGTTCACATGAAAAGAATTCGTAAGTACACACTTTCATGTGTTTACGAGAAGTCGAGTTGAAAATTGTTATAAGGCATATTATTAGTCGCAAGTTTCTTTTCCCGAAAACATATATTGGATCCGTTATATGAAAACAAGAAGGTTTACATTAGACTTGTAAATATGCAAAACAAGTTTGTACACTTCAAGAGGAAACCATATAAATCAAATGTGTTTCAAAAGACCAAGATTTAAAAATGGTGTGAATGATAAAAACCAATGTGTATCGCATGAAAATCTTATAATTACATAACATTTCTGAAAACAAATTTCAAGCTTTGAAAAGAGGATCAAGTCATAGCAAGGAAAATGATAAGGATTGTGAACAAAGTGTAAGTTTCTAACCTAGCTTCAAAAACCCAAATCAACATTGAAAGTCCACGGCGCACAAATTTCTCGTGTTGCGTTGATTGAGTGAATCAGCTCAGTATTTTTAATAATATGGTAGAAGTTTATGAGTTGTTTTGAAGACAATGGAGAATCCGGTTTGGTTTGGGTTGATTCTCCTTGATAATGTTTGGAAGGTGTAGGTAGGACAGGTATGAGGTTGTGAATGATCCCGGATGTTATTGGTATTGAATCTTCAAATGATTAAAAAAAACGGTTGAGAAACTGTTTTATTTTTAAAACTTTCATTATATGTCAATTTTAGTCCCTGTAGTTAGTTTATGTTAGCTAAATTCAAGTTTGGTTAAGTTTTCTTATAAAAAAATTAACTAAGTTACCATATCTTAATTTAAAAGTCTTTAAATTCATAAAACATGAATTTTTTTTTTATAAACTCATTCTGAATAACGTTTCAGGATACGTATTTGGTTAAAACGTAGACATGGTCCATACTAGGTGCAAGTGATAAATGTTGAGTTCGATCTATTATTAAATTTGAAAACGACAAAACATACAGGGACCAAAATAGAAATATTGCAATACACAAAGGACTGTGATTGACAACTTGCTAAAGTGTGAGAGTGACGGTTGTCACAAAACACTCTTGAGTTGAGAACACCTTTGAAAACCCATATAAAAAAATATTTTTTTTTGAAAAAAATAACCAATGTAAAATACATGTTTTAAGTGTTTTGGGCAAAAAAAAAAGCGCCGACGGGATTTTTTTTTTTTTTAAAATAAGCAAAGTTGCTAAAAACATATGATTAAAACAACTAAATAGTTGAAAACATATGTAAACAGTGCAACCTTATTTATTTTTTTTTAAAACAAATTCCATCGGCGCTTATTTTATTTTATTTTTGCCCAAAATGCTTAAAAACATGTATTTTACATTGGTTACTTTTTTCAAAAAAAAAATTGTTTTTTATATGGGTTTTTAAAGGTTTCTCAACTCAAGTGGGTTTTCATTTTATCCCTCCCCTATATATATATATATATATATATATATATATATTGGTTCTCTCCCTAAATGGTGGTTCTCTCCCTATATATAGGATTTGGATCATTTGAGAACCACCATTTAGGGAGAGAACCAAGGAACCAATGTGAACAGATGGCATTTTTGTAAATATGAAGTGTGTCTACAAAAACACCTCCATCAAAAAAAATATATATAACTTAAAAAAATAAAAAATAAAAAAAAAGTAAAAATACCAAAATGATTATTTGGTATTAGTATTTCGAGAAAAAATAAAAAAATGGCTGATATGACGTAATCCCTGATCCACATGTGCATTTCGTTGTTATATATACAGAAATACATTATATGCACATGTGTATTTCACTATTAAATCACGCGTTTGAATACATTGTCAATTACCATAATGAAGTGATTATTAAATGGACACGATATGAGATATAAGGAGTGAAAAAAATATTCAATGATCATTAAATGGATGCGAAGAGATATATAAAATATACTTGAGCTCGTCAATTGCGTAGTCATGCATATTATAACATAAATTGAAAAATAAGACAAATGTAGGAGAACAAACATTTTTAAAACAACTCTATATAAGAACTATCAAAATAAGAAACGTGTACTGCATGCGAATGTGCATTTCACTAATATAGTTAGGTTTTCGAGTGGTTTAGCTTCAGGGCTTAGGTTTTAGGTATGGTGGGAAGGGGTTATGTTTTTTTTTGGGGGGGGGGGGGGATTGGGTGGTGAGTTCAGGTTTTTTGATGGTGGGGGGTTTAATTTTAATTGTGCACATGTGCATATCTCAATTTCCTTATCATACAAATTTACATACACCAAAATAGTAATCACAAACATAATCAACCTATAAACCACCATATAAGACCATCCACAGTATACATCCATGCATCATCCTTCAAACAACAAACTTTTTTATACCCGTCTGTTTTTATTATACAATTACATGTAGAGTCTAATAAACCATCAACACAATAAAACAACTGATAACTGGAAAAAAATATCCTTATTAAAAACCAACCATGTTACCACTAACCACATACCTACAAACTTCTAATTATCTCACAACATCACGCTCACCAACAGTGTCCCATTATATTGATTATTTGTCCCCTTTTCATCTTTTTTATACCCGTCTGTTTTTACTTATCTTCACACCTCATTGATGCTTCATCTAACATCTCCATTATTTTTTCATCCGTCAACCTGAACATCATATACTTCTCAAATTTATCACATTGTTCGTGTGTTTAAACAACTAAAAATTGACATTTATTAGTTAACATGAAAAATATACATATATGCACATATGCATATATATCTAAATTGATTAAATAAATAATAACTACTTTTTTTAACTTTATGATCAACGATTATTTCATTATCCTCAATTGTATCTAGTAGATTTTTTGACCCATTCTCAATAGATTCTACGACAAAAGTTACCTTATTCGAATTTTTTCCCATACTTTAACTACAAATAATAAACAACACATAAGAAAACCAAAATTTCAATCTTAATGCACATGTACATTAACATTACTTTTTATTACCACATAACATATGCATGTGTGCGTTAGAGTGAATGACCATAATGATATTAGTATAAATGCACATGTGCATTAAAATTACTTTTATCAGTAGCAACTACGTTATGCACATGTGCATTAACATTCTTAATTCACATGTACATTTCAAGAAATGGCACCACTTTAATATGGTTATGGTAAAACAGATAAATATAGAACAAACATACCTAAATTCAATCAGAACAAATATCTGTCCAATTCCTGTACAAATCAGAAATCAAAGGGATCAAAACAATCAACAAAAATGGAGACCATATCTCAAACATACCTAAATTCAATCAGAACATAGATCTGTCTAGTTCCTGATTCAAATCAGAAAACAAAGGGATAAGAAACAATCAACAAACATGGAGACCATAACTCAAACATACCTAAATTTAATCAAAACACAGATCTGTCCATTTCCTAGTTCGAATCAGAAAACAAATAGATAAAAAACAATCAACAAACATGGAGACCATAACTCAAACATACCTAAATTCAATCAGAACACATATATGTCCAGTTCCTGGTTCAAATAAAAAAACTAAGGGATAAAAAACAATCAACAAACATAGAGACCATAACTCCATCAACAACAATGGCAGAAGTACTGCCATTAGCATCCGTCTCTCAACAATCGTACGTCTCCAAACTCCCTTCCTTCACTCTCGATCGCCTCTATAAGGAACCAAAGCTTATCCATGTCAATGCCGACCGAATTCAAAGATAGATGCAATAAATGCACATGTGCATTATTGTAAAACAGATAAAAAAGAACAAACATGCCTAAATTAAATGATATGTAAAATTTGAGTCACTATGCATGTCACATAACAGATGCCTTCAACTCTTCAAGAAATCCTAAACATCACTCACTAATTGACTAACAAGATAATGGTTTTGTAACCATTAATATCAACTTATTAACCTACCCCCTTGATTTGCAACATTTTTTTAAACAAATTCCATATCAACTGCTTGAATCTAATATAATTTAGATGCAATTCAACGACAGAATGAATTGAAGTTCAGGACATGTTACTTGATCGATAGAAGCCCGATGCGATTGATCCGACAATGAGGTTTTGAGGGTTTTTAGATCGGTAATATTCCTTTCAATTCTGACTCCATTGTTGGATCTGTTGCTTTCCATTAAGTATTATTTGATCGATCGAGTATAGAAGATGATGAGCAGGAGTTCGTGATGTCACTGCAGTCGACGGGTATGGTGATGAGCGGTGGAAGATGAGCGATTATGGTGATGGGCAGTGGAGGTAGAGAGTATGGGAAGAAGAAGAAGAATAATAATCGGCAGTCGACGGTTATGGTGAAGATCGGTGGAAGACAAAGACAACGGATTGTGGATGATTAATGAAGGTGTAAAATGATAATACGAGTAATAATCATATGTGAATAGGCAGAATGAAGAGTAATAATAATATGTGAATACGCAGAATGAAGAATGAAGGGATGAGTTGGGATTTTGTATGGAGATGAATATTTACAATAATGCCCCTTGTTCACATTGGTTGCTTGGTTCTTTCCCTAAAGTTGGTTCTTGTATGACCCCTACGCTATATATCTATATGGAAAGGATTAATAGAATACCTCAAAAATTTGAGGAAACTCTAGAAAACCCTTAGAAAAACCTACTTCTTGAGCTTTTTTTTGTATAAAGTTTTAGGGCATGTAATATACATGTTTCTAAGAGTTTTGAGCCAAAAAAACAAAAAAGTGCCAATCGTTTTTTTATTTTATTAAATAAATCAGTTTTGCATCATAACATATGTTACCTTTGTAAACATATGCTAACATATGTTACGATCCAAAACTTATTTATTTAAAAAAAACGAACGAACCTTTTTATTTTTTATTTTTTTGGCTCAAAACTCTTAAAAACATGCATATTACATGCTCTAAAATTTTCAAATAAAAAAAGATCGGGAAATAGGGTTTTCTAGGGTTTACTAAAAAAAGGTGGGTTTTCTACCGATACTTTGCCTATATATATAATGGGTCAACCGACCCAATACATTTTTAACTTATTTCCTTTGCTCATCACAAAAGACATGTATATCCTTCACATTAGATGACTGCTATTTGCATGGTCATGATAATTGCTTTTTGTATGGTTTGTGATTTATGATTCTTGATTCTGTATGTGTATGAGTCGATTGTAGCATTCTTGTGATTTAATGTATGATAATATTTTAACACCTGAATATAAAGATTGCATTTTAAACATATACGCACTTGTGTATATTGTTTAACCTGCATTTTAATTAATGTAACATTATGTTTTTCAGGCAATTTCTACAATTCTGGTTGCAAGTATGAATTGAAGACGTTGGTTTAGGTTGAAAGTATGAAGATGTCGGTTTGGATAATTATTGTATATCACTTTATCCTTAGACATATATGTATTTGTGTTTGAAACTTTTGTAATCTCATATATTTGGTTTATTTATATTGGTTGTAATATGATTTTGTATATGATTTTCATTTTTTGGTATATATATTAGGAAATTTTAATAAAATGTATTGGAAATTGAAAAAAAAAAGAATTTATATTTTTGGCTTAAAATACCAAAAGATGCGGTTCATATTCGCACCTTTAAACATTTTGATTGCTAAGATTAAAAGACAAGAGATGAGGTTCTTTTGTCAAAGGATGAGGTTGAAATTAAAAGATAAGAGATGCAGTTGCTTGGCCTAAAGGTGCAGTTCTCTTAAACCCGCTTCTTTTGAATGTTGCCTTTTGATGCGTGGCTATAAGATGTGGGTCTAAAACTGCATCTGTTAGCTTAAATCACCACATCTATTTGTCTTTTGTGTACTAGTGCGGATTTAACTGCTCGTGGCCATGATACAATTGGTGGAGCGGTGGTTGTAATAGTCACGGCCATCGCGAAGTGGCCATCACGGACCACGCTGCCCACCCTAACAAAGCAAACGTTTTAATGTCCTCCATCACACTCTGGGCATGTGTTTGGTTTGCTCGAAAGTTTTTTAGTTTCACATTAGCCACAATTACATATTGTGGTTAAGATGATGGCTGAGGTGATCTATGAATGGCAAACTTTGGAATTAAATTTTGCACCAGTTCATAACAAGGCACCAAATTAACTTAGCAAGCTGACAAGCGAATGAAAATGTGAGAAGGTTCGTCCTTTCAAACATGACTGATGACACCATACAATTTTTACCCAACCCGTTTAGACCCCTTTTTCTCAAAGTCACCCTTGTAGGAATTTTATCTATAACCCAATTATTCCACAAGGAACCATCTAATGGATAATGAGGAATAGAAGTAGTAGAGTTACTTATACACCGAATATGTTATTTTTTTTAACATTTACTATCGTTGATGAATTCTTATTATGTTTAAGTTGTATAATTAAGTACATCAAAGTTTGAATATATGATTTTTAAACTAGATTATAACCCGGGAACCTCCCGGGGTTGAGAAAATCTAATATGACATATTAATCTTACATATAAAATAGAATGATGCGCTTTATATAGTTAGATGCAGGAAAGCTTCGGGTAGCACCTAGCCTAAAACAATTAAAAATATATCTCCAATATTAACGCCTAACGTTAAACAATGTATAACTCTAATATTAATATCTAACCTAAAACAATGTATAACTCCAATGCTAACGCATGTTGAAAATAGAATTCATATTTACCGAAACATAATTAGTGACTTGCCTATACATGATTAATGATTTACCTGAACATTTTGTGTTTTTTTTCATGTATGAACAAAACCCTACAAAAAACTAATCGTTTTTTTCTCCGTTTTTTATATAACACTATGGTACTTGTTGGAAAGATAATAAAACGCTCGTTAATTTGGCGTAATTTTTTAATGTTTTTTTTTCATGTATGAACAAAACCCTACAAAAAACTAATCGTTTTTTTCTCCGTTTTTTATATAACACTATGGTACTCGTTGGAAAGATAATAAAACGCTCGTTAATTTGGCGTAATTTTTTTCTTTAAAAAATCTCGTATATAAAAGATATTAACGTTTAAAAATTATGGGAGGAAACATAAGAGATAAGAGAGAAAAATCCAATTTTATTTTAAATTTTTTTTCCTAAAATATCTTAATGCCACATGGGATGACACATGGCACACTCGTATATAAAAGATATTAACGTTTAAAAATTATGGGAGGAAACATAAGAGATAAGAGAGAAAAATCCAATTTTATTTTAAATTTTTTTTCCTAAAATATCTTAATGCCACATGGGATGACACATGGCACACTCAAAGAAGAGAATGTCTCTTTGAATGCCATGTCATTAAAATGGCTTTGGTTTATTATATGTATAGATAGATAGATAGATGTTTACTTATGAATAAATCCACGGATCTCAAGCATGGCAGAGTAGGCGAGCTTCGTAAGGAAACGATAAATGTCACATGCTTAAACTTTGTCCTCTTATATATTTCTATATTTCTCAACTGCAAAGGTTGTTAGTAATATATATAAGGACCTTTTTTATTGATGTACGTTACTACTAGTGAATGGTGTCGATCTCTTGTAGCATAACTACTTTGTCATTCTACTTATATAAGGATGAATGTTGTATAAGCTGGTGATCAAATTATATGTACGAAATAATAAGGTACCTAGTGTACATCATCTAATAGAGGGGGTGGCGCTAGGAACCCTCATAGTTGATGTAGAGTGTGTTCTACAATACCTTGCAATGAGTAAATGACGCCCACTCCCCCAAACGATACCCAAGATATATATACAATATATATAAAAGAATGATCAACCACATTTTATTTATAATTCATGCACAATATATATATACAATGAGAAAGAGACATAATCTAGCCTACCATTAATAGTAATAAAACTCGTTGACTATGACCTGGACTTGGACTTTGACTTGGAAATACATAATTACATATTCAAAATATACAATTAATAACAATGAGAATTTGGTGCATCTCTAATATGCCCCCCGCAAGATGGACGGCCTTGGAATAAGTCTAATCTTGTATAAAAGTAGATGATATCGTTGTTTGAGCAAGAGAAGAAGTTGATGAAGGTGAAGATGTAAAGAAAGATGTAACACCCAAACCGATGGCGGAAATATCGAGGTGTCACGTAGTGACGATTGTTCAATAGCTCATGGTACTAAAGTGTAAATTTGAATACATTGATTTAAATAATTTTACATTGAAAGGAAATTACAGTATACAATAGTTCTAAAGCGTCAAGTCTAACTAAAATACAATAAAGTCAAAGCTTAAATATAAATCCAAAAGCTAAAAAGAAGCGTCGCAAAATAACCTGAAACATGTACGAAAATAGTATATGTCAATACAAAAATGTATTGGTGAGCATACCCTGATTTGAATACATATAGTAAGAAAAGTGTTTAGCAATTCATGTGCGGTACCATTTGCAATTATGTAATAAGTAATTAGTTCAAAATTAACCCTATGAAACAAGTATCAAGAATCAAGAATCAAACCATTTTTTTGAGTAATATGAATCACAAGACAATGACCAAGGTCTCTCAACAGAGTCACAAGGGGTATATACCATAGTACTATTCATTGAAATGTCAGGCCGCAACGGTTAATGATTTGACAGGTCATAGATACACGAAATGACATAAGCAAACACACATAAGAATTGCTATTTTAGTAAGATGAAATAGAAAATTGATAGTAAGTACATGAGTCACCCCAAAATAGTAAAACAGTAAAAAGGGGAAAGATATACTCACAGTTTGCGAAAGCGATCAAAATCCACTTAAACGGTCGTGAGCTAAGTAATGGGAATTTCGAGGAATTCAGCCTATAATGTTTAAGCATACTGATAAGGAAATGTCTAAAAAAGTCTAAGGTAATTAGGGTCTAAGGCATTAGGGTTTGCTATGTCGATTTGGGGAATTAGAGTTTTTATGATAAGTCGAATTACTATAAAAGTTGTATATTAAAAATAAAATAATATATTAAAGTTTGTAATTAGGATTTAGGTAACATAATTATTACCAATTAAATATTTAGGTCAACATATATTTATTTAATTAATACAAAATAATTTAGTAAATTACTTTAACTAATTATTGTAAATAAATACAATAATCATAAATGTTGGAATAAATACTTATGAGTTATACAATGATCCCACAAATTTTAATTAAGATTTTCAAACATAGAATTATTTCTATTTTATAGGAAAAATATTTATAAAATAGATATTTAATCTTCTATAATATATAAATGAAAGCTAATGAGGGACACATGGCACCTTATGGGGGCTTTCTTTAATCTTTTCCCACTCATTTTATCAGGTCAATTAAATGTGTTATGGATACTCTATCTACTATTAAATTAATTTTTCTCTCACATGTGCATGGCACATGCACTTTCTCCCATGATTTTTAAACGATAATAACTTTTTTAAACAACATTTAATTTTGAAAAAAAATACATCAAATTAACGAGCGTTTTATTATCTTTCCGACGAGTACCATAGTGCTCTACAAAAAACGAAAAAAAAAACGAGCGTTTTATTACTAATGGGTCTGCTTTGAAACAAACTTCTGATGACAACATCTGTTGAGTGCAAACCACTGCTGTCATCAGAAGTTTGTTTCATCATCTGTTGCTTGATTCATCCGTGGATAATTCATCAGTGGTTTCCAATCAGCTCTTTCATTTATCAGTGGCTACCAATGGCAGAAGCACAACCACCAATGAATGGATTTTCAGCTTTAGTTGGATTTAGTTTTCCCGTGTTTTAACACGGGATTTCACCTAGTAGTATAAATAAATAAATGATTAATTATGTCCAATTAAACATAAATAAGACTAATAATTCTAGACATGATCCAAAAATGCTATTTTTATAGAAAATTGATGATTTCTGATGTAAATTAATGAACATAATTTTCTCATAATTTTTATACACTTATTTATATTTAAAATAGATTTATTGAAATTAAATCATGTTTAAATAATTAAAAATAGGAAAATTAACAAAAATGAATGTTAAAGGGATAGGGAGCCTAATCCAAGGCGAGTTGGCGCCCCTATCCCCATAAACAGGATTCCTCGCGCTAGACTCCGGCGCCAGGACCCATCTGCGCGCTGCCAACATAACATGCAACGCAGCGCGCAAGCTTACCAGCGGATAAACAACGAACAACACCTGATAAGCGCGTACAACCACGCGCGGTATCTTCCCTTATCACTTTTGGTACGAGGTACAAAAGTCAACAAAAGGAAGATTCACAAGGATCTCTGACAGGGTACGCGCCAATGAGAAGGTGACAGGTGGCAAGGGTGGTCCAACCACCACTGACAAGGACGGCAACATGACTGTCCCCATGCTTCCACCATCATCAACAGTGACAGCAGACATACCCTGCCGACGTCAGGGGCATGGTCAACGACTGTAGCAAGGACAGGGACGTCGTCCGCCAATCAGAGCTCGCCACGTGTCTGCCTCGAGCAGCAACCATGCTGCAAAATGACGTCATCCACAGTAACCCGGTTTACCCGCCATTTTTATGGGAAGCTTGGACTTGGGCTTTGACCTGGCCCAAGTAAGAATAACTTCTCATGGGCTTCTCTACTAAGCCCACGAGTTCTCCTATAAATAAAGGAAGACATCTCCTTGCAAAAAGATCCGAAAATATTCATTGTAACCTAGCATTACTCTCTTGTAACTCTCTCTACTCGTTTATTAATAAGATTCTGGCTAGTTACAGTGGACGTAGGTCATTATCCGACCGAACCACTTACATCTTGTGTCTTTATTCACGTAACCCTCACACACACTCACACTTCTTATTCTCACCCGGGTTTAACCTAGAGGTTTGGGTAAAGGATTACTCTTGGCGAACATAAGTATTAACCACACGGTGATTAGTGATAACCACCGTGATACTTATTGTTTCTTCATTGGCGCCATCCAACGGTAAGAACAGCTTTTTTCTTCATCTTTTAAACCCACCCATGGCTGAACCCAACCCTAACACTTCTGTCATCAACCAAACCGGGGAGATTGACACTCAGTCCCCGGAGAACCAAACCACACCGCACACTGTCGTCAAACAACCCACTTCACGACTCGAGCCAGTTCTCGAAATCTGTGACCTGGGCTCGGATGACAACAGTAGGGCCAGTTCAGAGGAGGATCCAAACCAGTGGCTCCTCCGTCAGAATGCCAAGAGCGCTGCGATCTTCCAGCGTAAACTCCTACAACAAGCTAAAAAGAAGGGCAAAGCCCTCACTTATGATACCCTGTCAAAAAAGGGGTACAAAAAGAAAGACTCGGCCACTCACGGTGACGGTTGTAGCGAGGAGCTCGGCGGAGACGCCAGGGCTCGGGGGTACGCAAAGTCACGTGACGAACCGGATGGCTACGAGTCGTCTAGCAGCGATTCCGACCACAACGAAAAGAAACATAGTCACCGTTCACGTCACAATGACGAGGACGATGACTTGGTCAAGCCATTCAGGCCAAAAGCCTTTGCCGAAAAATCAAAATTCGTCGCTCGCATAGCGACAGCCAAAATCCCAAGGAAAGCTAAGCTTCCTAGCAGCATCGGTAGATACGATGGCCTGCGTGACCCTGATGACCAAGTGCATGAATTTGAGTGTGCAGGCATGTCGGTGGACTGGCCCGTTCAGGTTTGATGCCATTTGTTTGCCCAGACCTTAACAGGCGCAGCCAGAGTCTGGTTCGATAACCTCCCCGCGGGGAGCGTTAAGGACTTTGGCGACCTCACCGATAAATTCGGCAGCCACTTCTCGCACTTGCGCAAGCTCAAAAAGGACAAGGCGCATATTCTGTTATGCCGCCGATATGATCATGAGTCCATCGTGGATTTCATTGTTCGGTTCAACAAGGAAGCCTTGCAAATAGGCTGTGGGGAGGAACTTACACGGGCAGCGTTCATACACAATGTGCGCAGCCCAGAGCTCATGAAGTGCCTCAAGGGCAAAGATGGCATTCCGGAGTCCTGGGATGAACTCATCCACTCCACGAAAATATATGCCTCCTCCGAGAAATCCTTCAATCAGATGCACGGCTTCCAACCGCAACACCATAATAATAATAATAAACACAAAAACAAATCTGTTTGGAGCCGCATCTCAGGCACCGCCGACGAGGGAAAGTACTCTCCCGCGGGCGATGCCCGCCAACTCATTAACACAAAACAATCGCGGGATCAACGTGGACACTCCAAGAAAAACCACGATTGGACCCCGCTGACAAAGACACCATCTCAAGTCCTGAAAACCGAGCAGGTCACGTTGAAGGAACCCAATCCCCTGGGGAAACGAAGGAATGTGGACCGAAGCAAGTTCTGTGAGTACCACAATGACTTCGGTCACCTCACAGACAACTGTTATAGCTTGAAGATGGAGATTGAGGCCGCGCTGAAGTCGGGTCAGCTCGGTCACTTAGTAAAGAATGTACACCGCACTGGCAAAGGTCAAGCAGGTGATGAAAATCAGGCGGAGGGGTCACGGAAGAAGATCCGAGACCTCAATACTCATGCCGCCAGATTGATCCCTCATCACCATTGCAATATGACAAGGAGAGGCAAAACACGCACCACGGGAAGCGCACCTGTGCACAACCACTCGACGATTCATGGAAAGAGGTCGACGTCCTCATGCCAAAAGTCAGGGGTGGCGCTTCCTCCACTGCCCCTCTTGTCATAACTGCCGTCTTTGGACATTACCGCACGCGGTACATGTTCCTGGACGGCGGCAGCAGCACAGATATCATGTATGAGCAATGTTTTCAACAATTGGATGAAGAAGACAAAGCAAAGCTTGTACCAGTCAATGAGCCAATCTCAGGTTTCATTCATGAGACCATCATGCCGCGGGGCATGCTCTCCCTGCCAGACACGTGGTCCGATGGCACCCACGAGCGCACGGAGATATGCGACTTCATGGTCTTGCCAGCCACCTCCAATCACGATATCCTCTTGGGCCGGGAAGGCATCGCGCGCTTTAACTCCAATGCTTCAACGGCGCACGCGATGGTCGATTTTCCAACCAAGATAGGCATCGCCTTCATCAGAGCCAACAAAGACTGCCACACCACTGAAACCGCCAAACCTCCAAAAATGGTCAAGACAAACGCCCGCACCGAGCCGGAAAAATGGGTGCTCAACCCTAAATTTCCGGAGCAAACGGTGGTCATTGGCCATGAAATCTCCGAGACCATACGCAATCATTTGAAGCAGCTCTTAATCAGCAATATGGATGTCTTCGTGTGGCAACCGGCAGACATGGTAGGTGTCCCCCGCGAAATAGCGGAACATAGACTCAATGTCCCGCGCAGTATGGGCCCGGAGAAAACAAAGGCCATGAACGAACAAGTCACCAAGCTGCTCAATGCGGGCATCCTCCGCCCTATCAGATACCAAACTTGGGTGGCTAATCCTGTCATGGTCGCCAAAGCTAATGGAGGGTGGCGCATATGCGTCGATTACAAAGATATCAACAAGGCGTATCCAAAGGATTGCTACCCTTTGCCAGAAATCGATCTAAAGGTGGACTCTCTCGCCCCATATCGGTTCAAGTGTTTCTTAGACGCATACAAGGGGTACCACCAGTTCTAGATAGCTAAGGAAGACGAAGACAAGACAGCGTTCCGCACGGACGCGGGCATCTTCTGTTACACCAAGATGCCCTTCGGCTAGAAAAACGCGGGCGCCACATACCAGCGTCTAATGGACACGGCCTTCATCAATGAAATCGGCGTACGACTTGAAGTATACGTCGACGACCTTGTAATCAAAAGCAAGAAAGAAAGTGACATGCTTCGGGACATCCAGCAAACGTTCAATCAACTACGCAAAGTGCGCATGAAATTGAACCCGAGCAAATGTTCATTCGGGATGGAAGAGGGCAAATTTCTGGGCGTCATTGTAACGCGGGATGGCTTCCGCGCCAACCCAGAAAAAGTACAAGCCATCGAAAGAATGCCATCACCCGCTTCTGTCAAAGAGGTACAAACACTGATGGGCCGCCTTGTCGCCCTCAACCGATTCTTGTCCAATTACGCTTCAAAGTCGTTCCCGTTCGTGGACACTTTGAAGAACTGTTTGAAGAAGAGTAACTTCCGCTGGACCCCAGAGGCGGAATCGGCATTCCACGCAATGAAACAATGCCTGATGAACCTTCCGACACTAACAACGCCTCTCCCTAAAGAACCGCTCACACTCTACTTATCCATCACAGAGCGGGCAATAGGCGCGGTTCTAATGGTTGACCGCAAAGGCGTGCAAACACCAATTTACTACATCAGCCGCACGCTGTTAGATGCGGAAACAAGATACACAATCATGGAAAAGCTGGTTCTCGCCCTCGTCCATGCATCCTGAAGACTGCGCAGGTACTTCCAAGGCCATCCGATAAACGTCCTCACGGACTACCAGATAAACGACATACTCGCCAAACCCGAACTATCGGGTCGCCTGGCGAAATGGGCTATCGAGCTGGGGGAACACACGATCAACTACAAACCCCGGCCCGCGATTAAAGGCCAAGTCCTCGCGGACTTCGCCACGGAGATACCTGCGGACAAAGTCCAAGAATGCCAAGCGGAAGAATCACCCGCACCGGCACATGACCCGGTGCAAAAGTGGTCCCTATACACAGACATGGCTTCCAATGACGAAAGCGCCGGCGCGGGGTTACGCCTCATCAGCCCAGATAAACACGAGTTCACATACGCCATCCGCCTTGACTTCAAAAGCACAAACAACGAGGCGGAATACGAAGCGTTGCTGGCAGGCCTCCGCATTGCGAACAAAATGGGGGCCAGGCACGTGGACTCATTACTTGTCGCGCGACAGATCAACGGATCCTACGATGCAAAGGATGAAATCATGGCCTTATACTTGGAGCAAGCCAAGCAACTCATGCGACGATTCGACTCATGCACGGTCGAACACATCCGGCGTAGTGAAAACAAGCCAGCCGATGCGCTGAGTAAAATGGCATCCACGGTCATTGAACATATGGCCAAGGAAGTCCGAATTGAGGTCCTAGACAAACCATCTGTCCCACCGCGACAAGTCAACGTCATCCAAACAGGCAACGCGTCCTGGATGACCCCAATCAAAGCCTTCTTATCCTCCGGCACCCTGCCTGACGACAAGTCAGAGGCCCGGAAGATAAAACACAAGGCTTTACAATACCAACTTGTAGACGGTACCTTGTACTGCCGCTCTTACCTAGGGCCGCTGCTGCGCTGCGTAGATTCCGCAGACGCCTCCTTCCTCCTCAGAGACATACATGAAGGAACATGCGGGCTTGTGACATCCGTCACTTTTTATTTTATCTTTATATATAATAATAATAATAATAATAATAATAATAATAATAATAATAATAATAATAATAATCACACTATAACTAAACCACTCTTAAACCCAACCCAATCAATCCCTTTAAGACATGAGCTCAATACACAGGCCCAAGTGCTGAGCCCAAGCATGCAGCCCACATACAAAGCCCACTCCACCTCAAATCTGAAAAAAAAAATATATATATATATATATATATATATATATATATATATATATATATATATAAAACCTTCTGCTGCTGCCGTGACTCGATCCCGAGTCAATCCGAACACACACACGCGCCAACACCATTTGGTCTACACCATACCTTTGATTTAATTCTAATTCTAAATGTATAAATGCCTTTCTAAAACAGACTTTATGTCTCTTCATATCTGCTGCTACGCAAGCAGTACAACCACAACCATTTTTATTTTTATTTTTATTTTTTTTTTCTTTTCTCAACTTCACCTTTGATCATTTAATTGAGAAATTATCTTTGGAAACCTTCATAATTCACGGCACTTTGTTGACTGACACTTCAATCCGCTTCAAAATGTTCTAATTTAGAGACTAATTACCCGGCTCATTTAAAACAATGGTCAAACATTCTAAATCTATAAATCCGGTGTAATAGTATAAATTGAACCTCCCCAATCATTCACAACTCGCCGAATACATCCTCTCAACCTCCAATTTCTGTCATTGATCCGTCATTCGAAGTAGACGTGCATGAGTTGACTTTTCTGTTGACTTGGCAATACATACGATATCGTGTTTGTAAGTCGTTTTTGTTTTATGGGTTTTGATCTTCGGCCTATACACAAAAATAACCCTATGTTCAATTGGGTTATTGTTGTGTAATTTGGATTATTGATAGGCTAGGGTTTGAATTCTATGAATTGGGGAAGAACACCTTGCAGACTTAGGCTTTTTAATTTTTGTTTTTCTGTTTTAAACACAAACAAAGACATAGCCCAGTGGTGGAGTCAGGTTGGATAAGGTTTGAACCGGGTCTGAACTCGGGTTCGATCCTCACAAACAACAACATTTTTTTATCCCTTGTTATTTATATACTTAACATAATAATCTTTTAAATTCATTTTAAAATACTAAAACTATTTTATAAATTCTACAAAAATTACTGTATGATCTTCTAATGGTAAAGTTCACTTTACAACTTTTAGTTTTTCAAAAATAATTTATTTGATATATATTATTAATAATACAAGTTTATTCATTTATAATTATAAAATTCAATAAAAATAACTAAACGATTTTACAAAATTCCACAAAAATTATACTAAACTTGTATAACAATATACATTTCAGAATTTATTTTTATTTCAGAAAAACCGTAAGTTTTATATTTTTAATTAATTTTTATTAGTTTTTATCATAAATAATTCATAATAAATTCATTTTTCAATATTTTTGTACCAAAATTTTACATAAATTATTTCTATTCATTTGGAACAGAAATACAATTTTTAATTCAAAAATTCTTTAATTTTAATATTTGTAGATATTAAAGTTATATTTTGACAATTTGAAATAAATAGATTAAATATTCTATTTTCAAGAAAATAATTTTATAAAAATTATTTTCACACTTAAAACTTTATATTGTGACCATCTTCAATTTGAAATTTACAAAAAGACTTTTGTTTATTTATTTACCAAATTTCTTTTATTTAAAAAAACGTTTAATTTATTAATCAAACGAATACTTATCCCCAATTCGAAGCCCTTGAAAATACTTGTAGACTAGATAGACTTAGACTTGTTTGTTATCATATACATTGGGTGATACTTGGCAACGTTGGATTATACTTATTAAAATCCACAAGACTTATCACCTTGCTAAGGTGAGTATTACTTATCCCCTTTTTCGCTTTTACAAATTTTTGGGGTGATTCATGCACAACTATACAAAACTTTCATATTCATTTACACATACGTTTTTATTCATTTACAATTCATATACGTGTCTTGATTATCTTTGTGCTTATGTTTGAACATGAACGTAGCTTACATACAAAATCATACATCTAGACATAACTTATGTTATGGTGCTCTTTACACATAGACGTAACTTATGTTACGGTGCTCATTTAGACATAACTTTGTGTTATGGTGCTCTTTTAGACTCACACGTGTTGAGGTGCTCGTTATCAATTTCATTGTACAAACTTTACATTTGATCTTTGTCTTGTTTGGTTACTTGCGTGTTTACATAATGCCTTGGTGATGCTAGACACATGAATTGTACTACATTTTCAAACTTATACTATATGTACAAAACTAAGTAGTACTCACCAACATCATATGTTGACAAAATTATTTTCGTGCATGTTTCAGGATAAGCTGCTTGACGCTTCACATAGGACTTTGGACTTAGATTAAATCAATCAATTATCTTTATTTTTGTTGTCTTGTATTTAATTTCACATGTTGTAAAACAATATTCAATATCATATATTTACATTTTAGTACCATGAGCTTTTGAACAATCGTTACTACGTGGCACCTCGATGATTCCGCCATCGGTTGGGGTGTTACAGATTGGTATCAGAGCCATGGTTATAGGGAACTAGGTTATTAGATAAAATGGCCTAGACTATAACCGAACTTCAACTTTCATGCTTAATATTTCCTGAATTACCCTACCCCTCATTTCCCTCTACTTTCCTTCTCCTATCTTTCCCTTTCTTCTCTCTCTCCATTCTTCTCATCTTTCATCATGGTGCATAGAGATGGTGTCCTACAAGGAGTGGAAAGTCTACATCATCATGGAACGGGAGCAGTACCTTTCATGAAGACACACTTAGGCATAATGCCTGCTCTTTTTCTGCTCCTTCAAAGTTGTTGAACTTTAATGAGTGTGATAAGGACACATGCAATCTGGAAGGGTGGATGCCTGTACACTGGGTTTTCTGGCATAGGCAAGCATAGCGCATAAATCCATTTACGGACCTGTTATGCTTACCTGGGGATTCCTGGAGTGAGTGTCCACTTATAGGCTAAAGCATGTCTTCTTTGATCACCATTGGGTTCAATTCCTTTGAAAAGTCAACGTTCTTGTTGGGCTTTACAGCTAGACAAGGGCACTCCAAGTATTTTATGCAAGTTTTTCAATAATACTCTCTCGTTTCATATACAATATTCTGTATATCATGATTTTCATATATTGCTTACAAGTTCATACTTTCATAATCAATAGTACGGTTATACACTTACACATTCTAACCTCATGATTATTCATTGACTGCCTCATAGATGTCTGCTCGCCGCATGCTCCGTGATGCCAGCCAACGCCCTGTTTGTGCTTCTGGACAACGTTCTGATCGTCGTCTTGCATCTTTAGTCGCTGAGCAAATTGCTGCAGTGATCCCAAACCTTGTCAGTGAGTTAACCCAGAATAGTAACAGTGCCAACACAGGGAGTACAACTCAATTTCGGTGCACTTTCAAACACTTCAACTCCTGCAACCCCACAAAATTCACTGGTGAGGAGGGTGCTACTGGCCTCCTCCAATGGTTTGAAAGCATGGAGAGCACCTTTGTGAACAGTGAATGTCCTGATGAACTCCGTGTTCGCTATGCTACTAGTGTCCTTCAAAAGGGGGCGCTAACCTGGTGGAATGGCGAAAAGCGCAATCGAGGAGCTGATGTTGCTTTATCTTTATCTTGGGCTGAGGTTAAGGAACTCATGATCGCCAAATTCTGCCCTAGGAACGAAATCAAGAAACTAGAGGAAGAGTTCCATTGGTTGAAACAAGACAGTGGTGAGAATCTTGCGTATAATACTCGATATCATGAACTTAGCATACTGGTTCCACACATGGTCACCCCGGTCTCTCGAGCAATCGAAAAATATATCGAGGGATTACCAGAGCTGATTCAAGACGTTGTCACTGGAGGCAAAGCCACTACGGTAGAAGAAGCCATCCAGCTTGCAGCCACTTTAACAGACAAACACGTAAGGAAAGGAAACTTGGTTAGGAAGAGCACCAAGACGTCTACTGAGAAAACCACCAATGCTGTTGAACAATCTAAGACTATCTTAGCAAAGGCCGCCACTACTGCTTCGAACTCTAAGAAACGAATGAGCGATAATCAGAACCATGCTGTTGTGGACCCTGTGACTCAACCTCCTATCAAGAAAGCCTACACGGGAATCCATCCTCAATGCAACACTTGCAAGTATCATCACCCTGCAAATCTTCCATGTCGTCAATGCACTAGATGTGGAAGGTTTGGACACTTTGTCACCACTTGTCGTGTAATGGATAGAGCACAAGGTAATCATCAAACAGCTGCCCAGGAACCACTACAGATTACTAACGGTCGGGCATGTTATCATTGTAGAGACCCTAACCACATGCGACCTCAATGCCCTAAATTGAATAATGTAAACCTGGTGGCACATGGACGAGCTTTCAACATCAATGTCAACGAAACAAACGGACAGGATGACGTTAATCCCACTGGTTAAGCCATGGATGAAATCTTCCCAAGACTCGAGAATCCAATACTCGTGTTCTCATTTTCTTGATCCTATTATCATTTTGTACCCAATTTTGTTGCACTCATTAGCATACAACATCTAGAAATTTCCTTGCATACTAGTGTGTACGAACACAGATTGGAAATTTATCAAATTCGGTTACGTTTATTTTATATCGTATAAGTTTCAGACTCTACCTTACATTTTATTGAAACATTTGGTCTTGACTTCCATGAAAATCAAAATACTTATTTAATCCTACAGAGCTTTTCTAAAAACATCATTGTTTGTCATATGAAACTTGATTTTTCCCTTAATTTGACTATCCATTGAACATTTAATTATTCATGATACTTGTAAACTATTTCTATAGGTCACTAAGATAACACTTTCACTTGATGGTTGTAGTACTTACAAACTTACTTGCGTGTGTGTATTACCTTACCCACGCAACTCAGATAAACATTTCATTTAAAGGGCTCCTCGGACGAGTGGTAGCCCATACTTAGATATTGTTATGCTTACCAGTCGTTGCAAACCAATGCAATTGACCTCGTTATTACATAGCCTTATTTCGTTGATAAACGTGTTGTTGTGTCATCTTCTTGTGAAACTTATTTGCTTTAATGTGTGTTAGATTAGGATCATAGAAGGACATAAAACCCTAATGTAAGGTAAATTGATGATTCCGGTCCGGAACGTAATCATGAATTTACAGGTACGTTAGGGTAGTGTGAAATTCTATTAGAGTTTTTGGTAGGCGTCCAGTACGTTTTCAAGGTATCAAAGGTGTGGTGGGTTAGTTGCGGTACACCCTGTATACAAACACTAATGATGCATTGAAAGTGAGATTGGAAGTCGGACCAGGAACAAACCCTATTTATTTGGTAGTTCATTTGGTCTTTTTATAGCCAACCAACTTATACATTCATTTTAGGATTCCTAAAACTTGAAATTTAGTGTTTTACTAGATTCTTATTCTCCTTATTATTCGAGACAAACCTAATCAAATCCTTAACTCACACCTACCAAACCTCTTACCCAAATCATTCGAAGCAGTTTACTCTGTTACCTATACACTCACGGCATGCCTTAACTAAAATTTTCCAAGCCACAGTTATATTAATTTTTACCCAAACATCCATAACCCTATGTTTCTAATAACTTCGGGACGAAGTTTCTAAAAGTAGGGGATGCTGTGACATCCGTCACTTTTTATTTTATCTTTATATATAATAATAATAATAATAATAATAATAATCACACTATAACTAAACCACTCTTAAACCCAACCCAATCAATCCCTTTAAGACATGAGCCCAATACACAGGCCCAAGTGCTGAGCCCAAGCATGCAGCCCACATACAAAGCCCACTCCACCTCAAATCTGAAAAAAAAAAAATATATAAAACCTTCTGCTGCTGCCGTGACTCGATCCCGAGTCAATCCGAACACACACACGCGCCAACACCATTTGGTCTACACCATACCTTTGATTTAATTCTAATTCTAAATGTATAAATGCCTTTCTAAAACAGACTTTATGTCTCTTCATATTTGCTGCTACGCAAGCAGTACAACCACAACCATTTTTATTTTTATTTTTCTTTTTTTTTTCTTTTCTCCACTTCACCTTTGATCATTTAATTGAGAAATTATCTTTGGAAACCTTCATAATTCACGGCACTTTGTTGACTGACACTTCAATCCCCTTCAAAATGTTCTAATTTAGAGACTAATTACCCGGCTCATTTAAAACAATGGTCAAACATTCTAAATCTATAAATCCGGTGTAATAGTATAAAGTGAACCTCCCCAATCATTCACAACTCGCCGAATACATCCTCTCAACCTCCAATTTCTGTCATTGATCCGTCATTCGAAGTAGACGTGCATGAGTTGACTTTTCTGTTGACTTGGCAATACATACGATATCGTGTTTGTAAGTCGTTTTTGTTTTATGGGTTTTGATCTTCGGCCTATACACAACAATAACCCTATGTTCAATTGGGTTATTGTTGTGTAATTTGGATTATTGATAGGCTAGGGTTCGAATTCTATGAATTGGGGAAGAACACCTTGCAGACTTAGGCTTTTTAATTTTTGTTTTTCTGTTTTAAACACAAACAAAGACATAGCCCAATGGTGGAGTCAGGTTGGATAAGGTTTGAACCGGGTCTGAACTCGGTTCGATCCTCACAAACAACAACATTTTTTTTATCCCTTGTTATTTATATACTTAACATAATAATCTTTTAAATTCATTTTAAAATACTAAAACTATTTTATAAATTCTACAAAAATTACTGTATGATCTTCTAATGGTAAAGTTCACTTTACAACTTTTAGTTTTTCAAAAATAATTTATTTGATATATATTATTAATAATACAAGTTTATTCATTTATAATTATAAAATTCAATAAAAATATCTAAACGATATTACGAAATTCCACAAAAATTATACTAAACTTGTATAACAATATACATTTCAGAATTTATTTTTATTTTAGAAAAACCGTAAGTTTTATATTTTTAATTAATTTTTATTAGTTTTTATCATAAATAATTCATAATAAATTCATTTTTCAATATTTTTGTACCAAAATTTAACATAAATTATTTCTATTCATTTGGAACAGAAATACAATTTTTAATTCAAAAATTCTTTAATTTTAATATTTGTAGATATTAAAGTTATATTTTGACAATTTGAAATAAATAGATTAAATATTCTATTTTCAAGAAAATAATTTTATAAAAATTATTTTCACACTTAAAACTTTATATTGTGACCATCTTCAATTTGAAATTTACAAAAAGACTTTTGTTTATTTATTTACCAAATTTCTTTTATTTAAAAAAAAACGTTTAATTTATTAATCAAACGAATACTTATCCCCAATTCGAAGCCCTAGAAAATACTTGTAGACTAGATAGACTTAGACTTGTTTGTTATCATATACATAGGGTGATACTTGGCAACGTTGGATTATACTTATTCAAATCCACAAGACTTATCACCTTGCTAAGGTGAGTATTACTTATCCCCTTTTTCGCTTTTACAAATTTTTGGGGTGATTCATGCACAACTATACAAAACTTTCATATTCATTTACACATACATTTTTATTCATTTACAATTCATATACGTGTCTTGATTATCTTTGTGCTTATGTTTGAACATGAACGTAGCTTACATACAAAATCATACATCTAGACATAACTTATGTTATGGTGCTCTTTACACATAGACGTAACTTATGTTACGGTGCTCATTTAGACATAACTTTGTGTTATGGTGCTCTTTTAGACTCACACGTGTTGAGGTGCTCGTTATCAATTTCATTGTACAAACTTTACATTTGATCTTTGTCTTGTTTGGTTACTTGCGTGTTTACATAATGCCTTGGTGATGCTAGACACATGAATTGTACTACATTTTCAAACTTATACTATATGTACAAAACTAAGTAGTACTCACCAACATCATATGTTGACAAAATTATTTTCGTGCATGTTTCAGGATAAGCTGCTTGACGCTTCACATAGGACTTTGGACTTAGATTAAATCAATCAATTATCTTTATTTTTGTTGTCTTGTATTTAATTTCACATGTTGTAAAACAATATTCAATAATCATATATTTACATTTTAGTACCATGAGCTTTTGAACAATCGTCACTACGTGGCACCTCGATGATTCCGCCATCGGTTGGGGTGTTACAGGGCTACACGCGGGTCCAAGGATGGTAGTAGCGAAGTTGATGAACGCAGAGTATTATTGGCCGGGCATGCACGTGGACGCGGTCAACGAGTTGCGCAAATGCGACAGTTGCCAGCACCACGCTCCGAATACCTTGCGCCCCAAGAACAACCTGGTGCAGGTTACAGCGGCTTGGCCATTTCAGAAATGGGCTATCGATCTGGTAGGACCATTCCCAACGGCTCCGAGCAATGTAAAAAACTTAATCTCGCCATCGACTACTTCACCAAGTGGGTCGAGGCAAAACCTCTAGCCAAGATTGACGACGCACACGTCAAGAAATTCATTTGGGAGTTCATTATCTGCCGATTCGGCCTGCCAATGCAACTGTTAAGCGACAACGGCACACAATTTGAAGACCAATCCCTCCAGGAATGGTTGGCTCAAATGGGTGTTAAACAAATTTTCACATCGGTCGCGCACCCGCAGGGAAATGGTCAAGTGGAAAGGGCCAACCGCACAATAGTAGAAGGCATCAAAGCACGACTAGGAACCAAAAGAACTGGGTGGGTAGAAGAAATCCCTCATGTTTTATGGGCCTACTGCACCCTCACAAAAACCAGCAATGGTGAAACGCCATTCAGCCTGACATACGGTACCGAGGCGGTCATCCCCGCCGAAACAGGCTGCCCTTCCGCAAGAGTGTTAATGGCCAAAGCAAGAGACAATGACAAAGAACTCCGTTTGAACCTTGACTTATTAGAAGAGCGCCGCGATCTTGCTGCAATCAAAGAAGAGAAGTACAAGACACAGTTAGAGCGCTACTACAACAAACGCGTCAAAGAATCCGCGTTCAAGATCGGTGTAACAACCGGCAAAAATGAGGTAATTCCGTAATAATTAACTATACGCGATTAACGTAATTAAATACAATTATGTGTTGATTATTTAACTGAGGCCTTAGAAAGATAGCAATTCCCAAATGATGCATAGGAATGCATATGTTTAATGACAAAACATGATAGGATCATGTGCAAGTAAATTATCCGGTATGGACACTGGCAATTACCCGGTAAAAATTAAATAAGCGAAACGGATCCCGGACACCCGGGATATAAAATAAAACGTAATTTCGCAAAATATAATGGGTTTTGGAACTCCAAAGCCATACGTGAAAACTTGTTATACAAATCTCCCGGTAACGAATAAAGTGCGCGTACCGCACCCGATACGCGCATAACATATAATTTCACCCGGCAAAAGCCAAAATAATTTATCAACGCTTAAACTGGACTATGTTTAAGGGATATTAAGGGTATTTTTAATATTCGGATAACACGCGATTAAAAACCCGAAAATACCCAGACGGTACCCGAACAAGAGTAAATTAAACATAATAATTATAGGTAATATTTAGCAAAGTGGACCCCACCCAAACACCCCAAGGGCCGGCCTATGGCCCACCCAAATGGATAATATCTTGGTTATCTTGCTAAATCATTAGGATTAAACACTAATCATAAGGTTGCATGGACTTGTATTGGGTAAGAAAAATTTACCAAATCCTCTCATTTCTCTCTCTAAACTCACGGCACAAACACCCTCTTAATAATCTCCAAAGATTTTTTTTACAATCTTACTTAACCCACTTGATCTTCCATAATCCAAGATAAGATATTGGATGATCTTGGAAAGATTTGAAAGAGATTGTTATAAACAAACTAGTGAAGAACACTTGAAGCAAAAACCAAAAATCCTTCTTCTTCTTCTCTTCCTCTTGGCCGAAACATTGCAACCATCCATACACATTTTTCTTACAAATTTTACACTTCCAAATCATCTCTAGATCATTATCCTTCAAAACCCCATTGTGTGTTTCAAGAGCTTGGAGCTTAACCCTTTGGAAGAACACACTAAACCCCATCCAATCCAAGGTTTTTGTCTTCCCTAGCCTTGAGCTAGTAGTAAGTTTTAACCTTGCTTGATTATTAATGTTCATATTATGTGTTCTTATGAGCAAGTTGTACATTGATGGGTAGAATGTGGTTTTGAAACATAAAGTTTAATGTATCTTACAAGAGTAAAAATGGAAGAATAATAACATGGATAAATCATGGAATTAATATTAGTAATGTGATATTTCAAGAAAATGTAGAAATATGTACATACACTTGTGTTGGATGATGATTTGAACATGATTTTTGAAAAAGACTTGAATATGATAAAAGATGTTTTTAATCATCATAAAATGACTAGCTAATGTCAAAAATATGTTGGAATGTGTTAGATGATCATGGATGAAAAAGTTACATGTTCAAAGCCTACTCACTTGGATGAGTGAAATTTGGATATGTTGGATAAAAACATAAAACACACATGTTAAAAGCATCAATAATGAAATAAAAGAATATTAGAAGTGGAATAATGTAAAAATAACCAAACATGAGAAATATGATTCTTCAAAGTCCACTAGTTGGAAGAAAAATGCTAACTTTGAAAGTTAGGATGGAAAAAGTAACATTTAAAAGTTAAGGGACTAATGTTAAAACTTTGAAAGTTGATGGACTAAAATAAGTATTTTAGAAACTTTGATCCAAAAATGTGTTCACGGAAAGTTTGGTGTCAAAAACATAAATAATGGTTTTTCCAAGTATAGTTTTGGTAAACACTAGTAACCTACTTATGTATATTTTGAAAAAGGTATTTTTATAAAAGTGGAAGTTTTATAAAAATAGGAGGTTAAGTAAACATAAGGATTTTATAAAAATATAGGTTTTATAAAATACTGGACAAAAAGTAAGGACTTGAGAAAACTTGTACAAAAATGGATACTTTTATATAAATGGGAATATAAAAGTATCGGAAACATTTTTGGAGTACAAGATAACAAGTTGAACTAAAAATACAAAAGTATATCTTTCCAAGTAATATATGTTCGGAATTGGAAGTATGAATAATATTTCCATAGAACGCATATTGGAAGAAAACGTGGAAAAAGCTAACTAACGGACTTAGTTACATGAACTAACGATAACGGATAAACGGACAAAAAAGAAAAGAATGCCATTGCGGCAAGATGAAAATATATATTTTAAGAAGTAAAATATATATAACATGGGTGAAACTTATGTAACACTTTCCTAAGTGTTAGAGAGAATATTCGTGGGAGAAAGCATAACGTAAAGAATTAAAAACGTTAAACAACGTATGGACTTAACAAAGAAAATTCACACGTTGATATATGGATACATGCTTGTCTCGACGAAATTCTAGTATATCTATTTGAATGGGAAAGCAGATATGCGAGAAGGAAAAATCGAAACGAGTAGGTGAAGTATATCCACGAACATGTGAATACCGACAAGATCCTAGTATATTTATTTAAATGGGAAAATAAATGTACGGCATGGTGAGTTGAGTCGAGCGTTAAGAATATATTACCGAACGACAAGACCTTAGCATGTTTATTTAAATGGGAAGATAAATATGCGGCAAAGTGAGTCGGGTCGGGTATTAAGAATACATTATATCGAACAATACGATCCTAAGTATGATTATTTAAATGGGAAAATAATTATATGTTGGGTAGAGTTGTGTCGAGAATAATAGTATACAAGTTACAAAGAATATTAACGAGAATAATACATAACTCGTAAGAAAAGGGTAATCCATCGCCAACAAACCTAGGATACACGTCTAATTAAACGGGAATTGGAACAAAACGCGGTCGGGGAGTTGGGTGTACAACTTGCCAAGGCACATGCACTATAGGTATAGTGACTTATGCGTCTAGGACGTTTGTAGGTGCGGGACCACAAAAACTTGCTATCTTCCTTTTTGAGCCAAACACAGATTCAGGTGAGTCTCACGGCCCCATTTTAAACTATTTTATGTTTTTCGGGGGAAAGATATGTTAGGGAAATGTTTGACGGGAAAGTACTTGAGTTGTGATCGCCACTTGGGGTTGAGACCTCTCTACTATGATCATTAATTCAGGAAAATGAAACCGAAGGAATATTTGGATAGTACTATTGGTGCCTGACAAGGCCCACCCCTAATCGATAGCGTCGATTATGCATCGGCGTATGCCTGGGGTGCACGTATTCTGAAATCAAGTCGTAGGAATACCGAGTAACGACTTGGAGCGGGGCATTATTAATTGTCTTGGTTTGGTTATAGGCTCAAGTAGAACTGTAGGAACTTGCAACTCCTATAAATTGTCATAACATGGAAATTCCCAAGTGATAAAGTTTGATAAACTAAAACCTGTGAACTCACCAATATTTATATATTGACGACTTTTTAAACATATCTTTCAGGTAATTGATAGACGATGGACAATGTGGCAAGCTGGGTCGAGAGAATCTCTCATATGGGCGTCGGGTGTTTCAAAAGGGTTTCAACTTTAATTCCCAAAGTATTGGGATATCTTTGAGAAGCCACTTTAAATGTATTCAAACAATTTTTCGTTTATGTGTGAACATCAAACATGTTTCGACGTCTTAAATAAATGTTCCGCTTTCCTTAATTACTCATGATTTGCGTTAATCTTGGCTTTATGCTCTTGAACCGTCGCGCCACGTGTTTCCGCCATTGGCGTGGTGTGACAATCGGGGACTACGTTTTCTGCAATAACGAGGCTTCCAACGCCTAAAAAACCGGAAAACTAGCTCCTACTTGGGAAGGCCCATACAAAATACAAGAAATACTTGGCAAGGGCGCTTATGCGCTAGAAAGGCTAGATGGCACACCTATCCCGCGATCTTGGAATGGTGCGCAACTGCGACGCTGTTATTTGTAAAACACTTGTAAAACGGCTACACATGCCGCCCTTACAATGAAAAATGGTTTCTTATATCTGTATTTCTACTTGTTCTTTCCGCGCCAGGGTCTTCAAGACTTGGACAAAACCCTCGTCGGACCAATACTGCTGACTGTCAAAGCCATGCAAGTCTTCAAGACACGCCTTGAGCGCGTCGGACTTGCACAAACTGGCGCACAGCACAACATTCTATGGTCTTCAAGACAGGTTTACTTGCCGGACCTAACTGATGCGCAAAACGTGTATGCGTGGAAAGCCTTTGTCTTCTAGACTTGTAAAACACGAGTCGGACAAAAGGAACGCACACTACACAAAAGCGAAGTCTACGGTCTTCTAGGCAAGGCAATCATGCGCCCAACTCGGACCCTCTGGCACAAGTCGCGCCTCGCTACAGTCTTCAAGGCAAAAGTATATTTACACTTCGACGCCGGACTGTCTAGCCAGGCGCGCGCCCTAACTTCTACTTACACACCGGGTGACGACTTGGTTAAATAAGTGCACAGAAGTTAGAGTGAGAAAGTTAACACGATATAACAAACCACAAAATTTTTCATTAATTTAAGGGAATTAAAAACCCTTTCATATTTACAAATAATTACAAGTTATCAAACATGAAAACGTCTATTTGTCGGGCAAAGCAGAGGGACCCTCGCCAGAAGCCTTCTGGCGCATCTCCTCTTGACGCTTCTGCTCCGCCTCCCGCGCCAGCTTGTCGGATCTCTCTATAAAATACTTAAGGGCAGCAGGAGGGTCCGCATTACGATTGCAGTCAGCAATCACTTGAAGGATAGGGAAGTCAACCTTCTCAAACTTGGCCAGCTCCGCTTCATACTCCTCCTTCAAGGGCTTCCCATAATGCTCCGCGAGGTCAAGGCGCCCATTATTTTGAGCCGCCAAAAAACCATCCTCGTAGCCCTCCCCATACCCATAAGCCTGGGCGCTGGCAGCAATAGCAGCAACTTGATCGCCTAACTTGGGCTCCTGCCAAAACCTCTTAAAGACCTGAGAGAAAACAAAAAGTTAGCAAATCAATGATAAAGATAACATCAACAATAAGAAGAGCATAAAGACTTACCCCAGACATTCCATCAGTCATCTGCCAGCGGATGGAATTTTGCATCTGGGTCTGGGCAGCGACCGCTTCCTCCAACAATTGCTGGGCCGCCTCACACTCCTTGGCGGCCGCAGTACGAGCTTGCTCCGAAGAGTCAAGGTCTTGCTCCAAATCCTCTTTGGCATGAAGGATTTGGATCCTCTCCTGCTCCAGAAAGGAGACGCGCTCAGTAGCCTTGATGAGCTCAGCATCTTTAGACTCCAGCTCTATGCGCTTCTTCACATACTTAGCAGTCCTCTCGGAGAGGGCCTTGCTCTTCTCCTACAACTTCTGGGTCGCCGCCCGCCTCTCCTCCTGCGCTTCAGCCAGAGCCTCTCTCAAACGCATCGTCTTTGCATTGGTTTTCTTGCAAGACTCTGACCACCTGCGCCTCTCCGCCGCCGCGTCCTCTTCAAGTTTAAGGGCCTTAGCTTCAGCCTCATGGGCGCGGCGACGGTACTTGGAGATTTCAGCCTTGAAGGCTGCCTCTTTTTTAGCAAGGCCTGCATTCTCCGCCTCCAAGCGTTCAATGTCTCGCCACACCGCCGCATCTCGGCGGCGCAGCGAGTCCATCATAGTTAGTTGAGTCGCCTGATTTACACATAAAGTAGACATAAGGTCAGAACGACTCAACATATCCTGGTGAGTGCGCTCATAGGGAGGCACCACCTCTCTTACAAACTCCTCCGCGGCCAGGGAGTTGGAGAATAATGTATTCTCCCTGACCGCCCTGCGAGGGCGCCAGATGGCGTCACCACCAGTCCAGCAAGAACCATCATAAGTCCCTGATGGTTCCCTACTGCCAACCCTAGAAGACTCGCGCCGTGTTTGGCGCGAGCCCTCCCCAGTACCAGCAGCGCCCGCCCCCCATGAGCGCCCTCTCAAACCCATCAACCTCATGGGCCACTCCTTGGGCTTCAACCTCGGAGCGCTCCTTCGCCTCCCACTCCTTCAACTGGTGGGCCTTCTCCTCCAAGAACTGTTGCTCTTGGAGACGAAGACGCTCCGCCTCCGCCCGCTTTTCTGCCTCAGCCCTTTGTTTAGCTTCATTGGCAGCAGCTATATTCTCAGCCTCGTCCCTCCGAAGGGCTTCATTGGCCGCCTCCTGCTTTTGAACCTCCTCCTTCTCCCTCCACAGCCTCTCCTCTTCAATCCTAGCCGCCTCCACGGATGTAGACGTAGGAGGAGGAGTATGGATGATCTTGGGCGCAACTGAAAACAGAAGGGAAAACATGTTAAGAGAAAGACAAAGACAAAAGACTTAGGAAAGCAATGAAGCAATACTTACCAGGGGCCTTCTTCTTGATCAGCTTCTGGAACAGAGGCTGACGAGTAGGGGCAGCGCCGATACCCACAGAAAACACCGGCGCAACCCCCTCTTGTGCCCCACCACCGAGGGAAGGGGACTTCCCCTTACTAACATCCTCAGGGGTCGCCTTGGGGGCAGTAACTGTGTCAGAGGGTGGGATAACACCCTCACCACCAGTAGGCATAGTAGGCGCATCCTTTGAGGTAGCAGCGCTGCTGGCAGGGGCGCCGGTGGCGCGTTTCTTCTTCTTCTTCTGCAACTTAGAGGAATCATTCTCATCCTCATCCTCAGAAGCGGGCCCATCTCTTCTGCGACGGCGCCCCTTGACGACCTCCCCCACTGAAACGGAAGAATCTGAGTCAGAAAGAGAAACAACCTTTACCTGATATTTATGTTTCCGCGGAGCGTGTTTCCAACGTCCACGCCCCGCAGACGCCTTCACAGGCTGAACCATCTCTACTGAGGAGTCAGTAGAGTCATCTCCAAAAATACTAGTGAGCAAAGGGTCACAAGACTCACCAGTAGTGTAATAAGGCTGCGGCGCGCTAACAAGGTCCGGGTAGTAGAAGCGGCCAACGAATTCCTCCAAGCAGGAAACTTGACACTCCGCCACTGGCCTCCACTTGATGCCCTTCTCCTCGTGGGCAACATAGAATTGGAACTTTCTCACACCTACAACAGCAAACAGTTAGAAAAATAGTACACCAAAGTCTGAAGAAAGAAGAAATTACTTACCCTCTAGAGCAATGTACGGCTCCTTGCCCGCGCGAATCCCGAGCCGGCTCATCCCCAGAAGGAAAAAGATACTCTCCGTCAAATTTTTGAACTCCAACTTAGTAACGTTGGAGGTGAGGGTGATGAACCAGGGCTGCTGCTTGTAATCCTTGGGCACAGCCATATCCGCCACGCGCTGCCCATCCCCAATCACCTTCCAGGGCAGACGCACGGGGATAACACCCCTCTTCACGAAGAAGAACTTCTCCTTCGCCCAGTGCAAAGACTTGGGGTTATTGGTGGCCATCGGCATTACCCTCGGGCGCGGCTTGAATGAGAACCACATCTCATCGCGCGCCAAAAATAGAAGACGTTGAACCTCTCAACAGTAGGTTCAACGTCCAGAGCGCGGCAGGAAGCCTCAAAATGTACTAACCTCAGAAGCCCGAAGGCGGTTAGCAGTGTAGGCCCAACGCTATACTCCACCAGTGTATCAATCTGGAAGCGGGTGCATGGTAGGCGAAACCCACACTTAGTGAAGTGGGCTTCATACAAGGCAAGCCGACCACTCCCCGCGGTGAGGACAGTGTCTGTCAGAGAGGGCAGTGTAGGCTCCCACTCCAGCAAGATATCATACATCTTGCAAAATTGGTCAAAGGACTCCTGACTCCAAGCACAATATGTGTTGGTCATCAGTTTCCTTTCCTTTATCTTTCCCTGTTCAACGGTGACCTCCTCCTCCACATCCTCCACCGCCGGTTCCTTCCTAGGACACTCACCGGAAGGAGATTGACTCACAGACAAGTCAGACATTCTGAGCAAGAAAACACGAGGGTAGAAAAGTTATTGGAATCTGGAAAAAGTGATCGGAAAACTTGAAGATCCACCGGAATCTTCAAAAGAAGGTTTAGAGATCAGAGAAACTTTGACAGAAAGAGGAGTGAAAATGGGATAATCAAAAGAACTGGGCAAGAAGGAAGTCAAAACTTTGAAGTTTCAACAATGAATCTTCAAGATCAGTATGATCTTTGAAGATTAAACGGAAACTTCAAGAGATACTCGCCGGAAAATAGAAAGAAAAAAGGAGAGAATATGAAGGGCAAAAGGAACGTGTAACCGTTCAATGGTATATGCATGACCCTTATATACCCACTGCATTTATGGCAGTGGGACCCACATGGAAGAAGCAACCGTCACGCATTTTCAAAATGGAGAGCCAGGATGACAACACGTGTCACATGCGCCATCAAACGGCTAAGATCAACACGGGGAAACAATCCAGCCCACCACTCGTCGGATGATTGACACGTGTCAGCAGATGTCATTACTTTAAAAGTTGTCAAGCGCATGGACGCTCACGCGTTTGACAAAACACACGTGCTATACGACACGTGGCACAATCACATCCACTGAGACATCAAGTGGGGGCGCGTGACGGCACACGCGCCTGACACCAGACGAAAGGTTGGTAACTGCACCCCAATGATGTGACAACCAACAGTCAGCACAGCAGACGAGGACCTGACACGTCAGCAACCCTTAAGCTTCCATCAGAAGGAACTGATCATTCGACTTCCAGGCGCATTAACTCCAATTTATGAGAGACAAATTGAATGCCAATAATTTCAAATTTATTACAACTTTAGGCCCGCATTAATCACCGGCAAGCATTCAATTCCATGGCGCAAATTTGACGTAAAACTGAAAAAGACGTTCCCCGCCCAACTCCTTCACAGGTCAAGGCGGAAGACGTCTTCCTCAGCGCAAATTTGACGTAAAACCGAAAAAGACGTTCCCCGTCCAACTCCTTCACAGGTCAAGGCGGAAGACGTCTTCCTCAGCGCAAATTTGACGTAAAAGCAATAAAGACGTTCCCCGCCCAGTCCTTACAAAAGCCACGGTGGGACACGTCCACACCAGCAAATTCCCAGAGCAACCAAAAGTAGATGATGTAACACCCCAACCGATGGCGGAAACATCGGGATGTCACGTATTGATGATTGTTCAGTAGCTCATGGTGAATAATAAATTTCATTATATGATTTAAATAAATTACATACAATTGTTCTACAAGAATTCGTACATCAAATAATCAAACAAAGCTTCAAATATCTCCTCATGCTAGCTCTAGACTTCAAGCATCAGTATTTCCTGTTGAGTTTGGAAAAATGGGGGGGTCAACTAGAAGTTGGTGAGAATACATAAGCCATGTCAAGCAAATAGTTTTAGTATAAAAGTTTAGCAATTCATATGTCTATCGTAAGTTTAAGTCTACATGAATAAACATGATATGTTGAATCGACATAATCAAACCTTTGACTAGTTTAGGTCCATCCCGTCATCCACGGTTCGCCTTAATAATATGTTGGAACGATAACAATCACCCACGCTACCTATGTAGGAGGTACACGTATCCGGGTGGGATTGTCAATCCAATAGATCTATTATTGAGTATCGCCGGCTTGGCCATAGCTAATTCATGAGGCATTAAAGTTTACAACTAGACATGTATGTAGAATTGCTTAAGTATAATGTTGCAAGTATGAAGAATTGCATAAACATGGTTACGTAAACTCACCTTAGCAAAGTATTAAGTCTCGAGAAATAGAATATGTGTAGCCCCAAAGTTGCCAATTACAAAAGCTTATAATCAAAGCTTCAATGGTAGAAGTAATAGACTATAGAAGAAAGGTATGAGGAAAAGTTTAATCGGATTGGAACAATCGATTTAGAGGTGCAAAGTATAATGGGTCATAGGTGGGTTTTTATACTAGTTTTGGATTCAATTAGCCATTAAAATTGGTCAACACCATAAAGTAAGGTTTTATGATGAATTGACTATTTGACTAAGACTTTGACTGTTTGACTAAGACTGACTGTTTGACTAAGACTTTGACTAGGACTTTGACTATGACTTTGACTATTTGACTCAAGGCTTTATTTAAGAAATAAAAAAAAATCATTAGTTTGAATTAGAAAATAAAAAAACATCGTCTTATAAAATGACGATTTTATAAATAGAATTAGGATAGGACATATGTCATGATTGAAGGTTTTTTTTTTAGTACAATGATAAAATAAACTTAGAAAAATAGAGTGCACGGATAAAGATAAGAATAGTTAGAAATAAATTAGACTTTATATCATGGATCGGGAAATACTTTAATGCAAAATAAATGGGAAAATTCGTGAGGTTACAGTCTCCCCTACTTTTAGAAACTTCGTCCTGAAGTTATAAAAACACAGGTTTGAGGATGGTTGGGTAGAAATTAAGGCAGCCGTGGTTTTGAAAATTTTGGGTTAAGGCACAACATGAATTTATAGAATAATCTGCTTTCGAATAATTTGGATAAGAGGTTTGTTATCTGTGAGTTTTAAGGGTAGGATTATGTGTGTCTTGGAATCGCAAGGTGAATAAGAATCTTAAGTTTTAGAAATCCTAAAAGAAATGCATGAGTTGATGGACTATAGAAAGGCTAAATGAACTACCAGGTAACTAGAGTTTATAATTAGTTTCTCTACCGAAAACCTTGATAGAATTTCACACCACCTTAATGTACCTGTAAATTCATGATTACGTTCCGGACCGCAATCACCAATTTACCTTACATTAGGGTTTTGTGTCCTTCTATGACTCTAAAAACACATGTAAGTAATGCAAAATAACCTTATGATTGAATTGTATACAATGTATCAAAAAATAAGTCCAACTGTTTAGCAGAAAAAAGACTTCTACCAGTCAATGAGTAAGAACCTCTACCGATTGTTGAGCAGGTTGTAGGGCCTCTACCGACTGTTGAGCAGGCATGATGACCTCTACCTATCGTTGAGTAGGTTATTTGGTACTCTACTAACTGTTGAGCAAGTACTTCATCCTCTATCAGTTGTTTGATTAAGTGTACCAATTTACACACACACATAAATTGCAAATTGATAATATGTACATGTAAGCAATCAAGTATCAAGTATAGCATGTGAGTTGTAATAGAGTTGCCCTAGACAAGGTTAATGACTCTAGGTGTGTCTATAGTAAATAGTTTATATTTCATGAATTCTAGTTTCAAATGTTCAAATAAGGCAAATAGTCGAATCCTCATGTATAACTAAGGATTATGTTTGATGCAACACACAATCAAGTTTCAATAGTTTGGTTATCATGGGTAACTAGCTCATGTGTGAGAAGGTGAAGGATATGAATTTAGTTCTTGAGAGGATGATGAAAAATTCTTGAAGCAGAATCAAAGTTGTGAGAGATAGTGAATGTGAAGATAGTTGATAAAGAGTTTATTTTATAGTATGGAGATTATATGATTTGGGTAGGGTGTTGAATATTTAAAAAGTGGCTAAGATGGTAAGGTGAAGTGTGATTGTGAAATCCATGGATGGTTATGAAACGAGATTGATTTAAGCTGTAAAATTTTGAGATTTTTGAGCTTAGTTTAAGGAAGGTGAGTGTAATCATTTATTCATTAATTAAAACGAATAAACGAAAACGTTGACTTATCAAAACTTCTAGATTCTAATAACATAGTGAAGACATGCTTTAGCCTATAAGTGAACACTCATCCCGAGAATTCCCAGGTAGGCATCCGGGTCCCTCGTCTGATTGGGATATATGCGCAATGCCAGCCTAGACAGAAGACTCAGAATACAGGCGTTCACCCTTCCAGATTGCACGTGTTCGTTATTAAAATCTAGAACTTCAACGAGATTTCAAGGTGGTTCAGGATAAACCTGAGGATTTTGTCCTATTAGTCTAAGAGTGGATCCAGTGATGGAGAGCAACCTTCTTGTAGGGATGAAAGTAGAGATATGAAGTAGGAGATAGAGAATAGCAAGTAAAAGAAGCAAGTACTGGTTAAATCCTATGGTTATAGACTAGATTATTTTTCTAATAACCTAATTCCCTATAACCATGGCTCTGATACCAATCTGTAACACCCCAACCGATGGCGGAAACATCGGGATGTTACGTATTGATGATTGTTCAGTAGCTCATGGTGAATAATAAATTTCATTATATGATTTAAATAAATTACATACAATTGTTCTACAAGAATTCGTACATCAAATAATCAAACAAAGCTTCAAATATCTCCTCATGCTAGCTCTAGACTTCAAGCATCAGTATTTCATGTTGAGTTTGGAAAAATGGGGGGGTCAACTAGAAGTTGGTGAGAATACATAGGCCATGTCAAGCAAATAGTTTTAGTATAAAAGTTTAGCAATTCATATGTCTATCGTAAGTTTAAGTCTACATGAATAAACATGATATGTTGAATCGACATAATCAAACCTTTGACTAGTTTAGGTCCATCCCGTCATCCACGGTTCGCCTTAATAACATGTTGGAACGATAACAATCACCCACGCTACCTATGTAGGAGGTACACGTATCCGGGTGGGATTGTCAATCCAATAGATCTATTATTGAGTATCGCCGGCTTGGCCATAGCTAATGATTATGTAATGTTGAAACTCGTTGAAACTCGTTGAAACTGTTATTGTCTAATTCATGAGGCATCAAAGTTTACAACTAGACATGTATGTAGAATTGCTTAAGTATAATGTTGCAAGTATGAAGAATTGCATAAACATGGTTACGTAAACTCACCTTAGCAAAGTATTAAGTCTCGAGAAATAGAATATGTGTAGCCCCAAAGTTGCCAATTACAAGAGCTGATAATCAAAGCTTCAATGGTAGAAGTAATAGACTATAGAAGAAAGGTATGAGGAAAAGTTTAATCGGATTGGAACAATCGATTTAGAGGTGCAAAGTATAATGGGTCATAGGTGGGTTTTTATACTAGTTTTGGATTCAATTAGCCATTAAAATTGGTCAACACCATAAAGTAAGGTTTTATGATGAATTGACTATTTGACTAAGACTTTGACTGTTTGACTAAGACTTTGACTGTTTGACTAAGACTTTGACTAGGACTTTGACTAGGACTTTGACTATGACTTTGACTATTTGACTCAAGGCTTTATTTAAGAAATAAAAAAAAATCATTAGTTTGAATTAGAAAATAAAAAAACATCGTCTTATAAAATGACGATTTTATAAATAGAATTAGGATAGGACATATGTCATGATTGAAGATTTTTTTTTTAGTACAAGGATTAAAGAAACTTAGAAAAATAGAGTGCACGGATAAAGATAAGAATACTTAGAAATAAATTAGACTTTATATCATGGATCGGGAAATACTTTAATGCAAAATAAATGGGAAAATTCGTGAGGTTACAGATGAGCTGTCATCCGCGACTCAATATTTTGAGTCTAGCGCTCCACCTTCTCTCCATCAGAGAGCAGGAGAAGCCCTAAACTAGGGGGACTTGAAGGGATAGGGAGCCTAATCCAAGGCGAGGAGGCGCCCCTATCCCCATAAACAGGATTCCTCGTGCCAGGACCCACCTGCGCGCTGCCAACATAACATGCAACGCAGCGCGCAAGCTTACCAACCGATAAACAACGAACAACACCTGATAAGCGCGTACAACCACGCGCGGTATCTTCCCTTATCACTTTTGGTACGAGGTACATGAGTCAACAAAAGGAAGATTCACAAGGATCTCTGACAGAGTACGCGCCAATGAGAAGGTGACAGGTGGCAAGGGTGGTCCAACCACCACTGACAAGGACGGCAACATGACTGTCCCCATGCTTCCACCATCATCAACAGTGACAGCAGACATCCCCTGCCGACGTCAAAGGCATGGTCAACGACTGTAGCAAGGACAGGGACGTCGTCCGCCAATCAGAGCTCGCCACATGTCTGCCTCGAGCAGCAACCATGCTGCAGAATGACGTCATCCACAGTAACCCGGTTTTCCCGCCATTTTTATGGGAAGCTTGGACTTGGGCTTTGACCAGGCCCAAGTAAGAATAACTTCTCATGGGGTTCTCTACTAAGCCCATGAGTTCTCCTATAAATAAAGGAAGACATCTCCTTGCAAAAAGATCCGAAAATATTCATTGTAACCTAGCATTACTCTCTTGTAACTCTCTCTACTCGTTTATTAATAAGATTCCGGCTAGTTACAGTGGACGTAGGTCATTATCCGACCGAACCACTTACATCTTGTGTCTTTATTCACGTAACCCTCACACACACTCACATTTATTATTCTCACCCGGGTTTAACTTAGAGGTTTGGGTAAAGGATTACTCTTGGCGAACATAAGTATTAACCACACGGTGATTAGTGATAACCAGCGTGATACTTATTATTTCTTCAAATGTTTTCTGAACCAATAATTTATATTTCAGTTCATGATGGTGAAAATTAATTTCCCAAAAAGTTTGAGATTAAAATTATTAAAAATGAATTTTTAATCAATTAAATACGATTAAAACAAATAAATTCAATAAAAATATGAAAATATGACATTTTCCAGAAAATAAAAGTATGATAATTTTCTTTATAGTGTCAAGATGCTACACCTTATAATTTTTGGATCAAAAATGAATTTATTATGAATATTCTAAATTTATATGTATTATATACATATAATAAATAATCAAATAAATAAAAATAAAGAAAGAAATGTTGGAAAAAAATATGGAAAAGGGTGGTGCTTTATGTGGGATTCGAACCTGAGTGGTTCTTGAGGCAAACACACACACAAACCACTAGAACGCTTGATAGATATTTTGGAAGGTTTGATTAACAATAAAATTTAAACACTAAGTACTTGGTCATCTTCTTCCCCAAATAAACAAGAACCCTAACCCTAACCCTAACCCCTAAATTTAATAAACCCGATTCGAACACGATAACAAATCTGTTATAGAGGGCTTTGAAAGAATGATGATAAACTAATAAAACGGCTACGAAAAATTGGACTTACAGACACGAATGAGATCGAAGACAAAACAACTAAAACTGAAACTTCGTGAGTCGATTACACGGGTTTTAGACGTGTTTAGCCTATCATTTTTGTGGGTTTCGAATGGGAGTGAGTGTAGAAATGATTTAGCAAGGTTGATTTATATGCTTGTTTAGTTGAAACTCATCATTGACTCATCATAAAGATCCGGCGGTTACACTATAAGACTTGACTTTGTAAGACCGAATTAAAATTCATTTATAGACCTTTTACTTTCTATGTTGTTACAATTTCTAAAAGAAACTTGATATCATAACTTCAACTTAAACTTTATAAACTTTTACATCCTATATAACTCATAAATGTTTACAAAATATAAAAATAAAGATTTAGTTTTTTTTTTTTTTTTTTTTTTTTTTTTTTAACTTTTCAAACCAACAAAACTATAAATAAATAGACAAAAACTTTTACCATAGCATATGATTGTAGATTTATGACACGTTTAATACATTAACATATACATATTCAATTAAGATGTATATCCTTTAAAGAAAAATATAAGGATCGAATGAAACTCAACTTTTATTAAATTTGACAATGATCAAATGTATGAGGATTATAAATGACAACTTGACAAAAATATGAGGGTGACGGATGTCACAAAAGATGAAGTTGATTAAGCAGATGAATCAAGAGAAATGCATTTTTTTAATATTGCAGGTGAAGAACAAGAATAAATGAGAATTTGGTGTATCTCTTACATAGATGAAATAGAGATGGTTAAAAACCATAAAAGGGAAATAGAGAAGAATGATTAGAGGGTTAACGAAATAGGTGATAGAAAATTAGAGGTACAGTCTGCTCAGAACATAAAGGTTGTGGCACAAAAAGGATTTTAGGTTTTGCAAAACCATGCAGAAGGAGAATAAGTTAAACTTAAAGTTTGAAGGAGTAACAAAGTGTAATAGTGTGAGGTAGATATAGCCTGTTGAGGGGATGAGATCGGAGTTTTGAAGATGTTGATAGTCATGTGAGTTTTAGAGATGTTGGAAAGATGATAAAAATGGTAGAGGATGTTTTAAAGAATTTTAGAGTGGTACTTATTGTCTCGTGAGCCATGCCCTCCGTTTAGTATATAAAGGTATAGCAATGTGTGACCTTGATGGAAGTGTTTACACATATAGTCATGATCATACTTCATTTGCATGCCATTTTTTGTGTACAATTTAATTAGTAATATAAAGTTGAAGTTTAGCCTACCATGAGTCATGACGGAATTGATGGGACTTAATGGTGTAAGGAATTGATAATGATTCAATCATGAATTTATTTTATGACAAATTGACAAATCAATTGAGGTGTTAGATTATATTAAACTAGGTTTAACACCCGCGCTTCGCCGCGGGGCAAACTGATTTTTAACAAAATTTATACGAACCAATCTCACGTATTACGATGGTTCGGTTGAACCACCTAGTACAACCGGTTGAACCACCTGACAAATCCGGTTGAACTGTCCGATATGGCCGGTTAAACCAATATTCCTAACCATTCATACCAGCCGATTAAGCCGGTTGAACCGTCCGGTATGGCCGGTTGAACCAATATTCCTAACCTATTTCTAAGTCTATTGCATATGTTCAACCGGTTGAACCACCTGGTACAACCGGTTGAACCGTTCGGTATAGCCGGTTGAACCAATATTCCTAACTTATTTCTAACCCTACTACATATAAAGATAAAAAAAAACATATAAAGACAAAACTCACAAAAAGACAAAAAAAAAAAACCCTATATAATAACAATTTGAACTAATGGCATAACCGTAAATATCCTGAAAAATCTATTCTATTTATACACTATTCATAAGATTGACAAGAATTGTTATATTAATAATTTATGTAGTAAAAATACTTGCCCTCTTAACTAATTTTTTATTTTATTTTATATTGATTGGATTAGTATTCTAAATGTAAAAATTAAGAATTGCACACACCCTGACAAGCATTTTGACATACCATAACAAATAAACTGTCCTTTTGAAACTTTTGAAAAATAGTTATAATAATAGAAAAGGCAAAGGAAATCCAAAGTGACTTAGCATAAAACAAATACTTATAACATGTGTATTTAAAAACATACAAAATATATTATTTTATAATTTTTTTATTAAATATTAGAAAAGCTATTTCATTATCAATTTGTCGCATAGATTTTAATTAACTATTTATTATGACCGAACAAACTTTGCGTCTAGGAAGGTTAAGGTTACATTCAAGCATGACCACGCCAATCACGCCTAGATTTCATAAACATTATTTGCATTTTTTTTACTTATAAGTTAAGAGAATTGGGAAGAGATAACGTACAAAGTTTCTTAACATACAAAGTGTAAGAAACATTTTCAGTCATTAGATTTAGGCGGTGGCAAGATGGTAATTAACAATCATAATCATATTTGGGTTAATCTAACCAAGGGTAAATTAGGAAAGACACGTTTAAATTTATGTGAAATCATAACAACAGACATAATCGATGCAAAAATTTTCAACGATTGAACCTGATTTTTCATCGTTTTCAACTCGATTAAACGTTCAGAATGATTAAACAATTCGATTACAAACAAAATCAAAACGTATTTGCAAAAATAGAAAAAAACAGAGTATGATAATCCAATTGATAAAATTAGTCTAATCATATTCAAAAATCACTATCAACGCATGTATTATCTATGTTATCTTATAAAGCATTTTAGAAGGACCTTTTAATTTTTAAGTAATACAATTATAAATGCATAAAGTACAACCCATAATGCATGTAGTAACTACTTTTTAAGGGCATTTATGTCTTTTCAAACATAACTTTCACATATACCCCTTATTAGTTACATTATTAGTTACAGTTTTCCTTCTTATCTATCTATTCTATATTATAATTTTATACGATACTTACATATTTATCTTTTCAACTTTATTCAATTTTTGATTATTTAAATAATAATTACATTTTTACACATTTTTTAACCAACTACCCCGCGATTTTTAAACGTTCATAACTTTTTCAGACGATAATATTTTCTTAATATTATTACACCGTATAAAAGAGCATTTTATTCTCTTTAATTTGAGTATAGTATTGCTTTAGTTTTTAATTTTTTAAAAATTATATGTTACGGTTAAGTAATAACCGAAACGAAAACAAAGAAAAAAAATGAATGATCTTTTAAAATTCAAGTTTTACAAGTATATTGCTTAGAGTACAAAAAAATGCAGATATAAACTATTTTTTTAGGCAAACATGTTTTTTTAAAAAATACTTACACATGTACCTCTTCATCTTTACTCAACTTTTTTTATTTAAATAGTAATTATACTTTTGCACCTTTAATTTAACTAACTACCCCCATGATTTTTAAACGTCCATAACTTTTTCATGCGCTAATATTTTCTTAATATTATTACACCATATAAACGAGCATTTTATTCTTTTTAATTTGAGTATAGTATTGGTGTAGTTTTTTTTTTATAAAAAAATGATATGATAGGTTTAATAACTAGAACGAAAACGAACCGAATTAGATGAAAAATAATAGTTACATGTTTTACCTTGTTTTAAGGAAACTGACCTCACGATTTTTAAATGACCATAATTTTTTCATACGTTAATTTTAATATATATATATATATATATATCATAAAAACGAGAATTTTATTATCTTTAATTTGAGTATAGTAATGCTAATTTTTTTTTAATTTTAAAAAGTTGAGGTATTTGTGATTTACCAGGGCCGACTTGACCATTTTAGGGGCCTAAAACGAATTTTAAATTTGAGGCTTTTTTTTCAGCATAACAGAGACCACAGTAAAAAAAATCATATCATTGTGTTCCCCGCCGCATCGCGCGGACACACTACTAGTTCACAGAAACGAACGATGTTGATAATAGAAGAAGATTTAAAGAAAAAAAATGGCTTTCAAAAAAGTTTCAGACGATGAAGATTAGAAACTGTTAAACAAAAAATCATAAAACGCACTTGGTTTTTTTTTTTTTTTTTATAAAACGCATTTGGTTTTTTAAACAGTATTTAAACTGGTTTTTACAAAACGCACTTGGTTTTTTGTAAAACGCACTTGGTTTTTTGTAAAACGCACTTGGTTTTGTAAAAGCATTAAGTATAATTAAAAGTCACCTTTTCCTCACTTTTTCCCCTATTCAAATCTCTTACAAGCAGCTTTCCTCTTCCTGTCATTATCAGTGCTTTGCAAACCAAAGGAGATGTGCCTGGTTTGGAGGATGCACTGGTGTGAAGTCGGTTTTGACATGGATGAAGTTGACCGGTACAGTACTCACTTTATATAGCCGAAACTCGTCGTAAGTGATAATGAAACAAGAAGGTGAGGATCGTGGGTGGTCGTGGTGTCGGGGCAGAACCAGTCAGAGAAGGTGATGACCGGAACTGTGTCGGCGGGGAGAACTCAACAGGATAAGATGACCAGAAGTGGGAATGGTCGGAGAAACGTCGTCTGCGATTTTGATCTGTGTTGAAGCGTTTGAGGGCTTTGGATCTAGTGGTGGTGTTGCAGGAGTCTAGGTTACTGATTTGCCCTTGGTTTAACTACAATTGAGTTTAAATATAGTTTAATTAGGTTAATCATGGTTTTGTTAGATTGACAAGTGGCAATTTCTCATGGCTTCTTACACTTTGTACATAAGGATACTTTGTATTCTATACTTTCTCAAAAGAATTAACTAAATTTAAACTATATATTTAGACACTTGCAAAATACTTGCGAAATGTAGATAACTAGTATTTTACCAAAGGTCGCGCGTTGTCGCGACAACCTAGTATTTGCTACTTTCTAACACGCAGTACGACTTTCTAACACGCGGTACGACTGCTAGCCCTGATACAACGTTTTTTTTACGTTGATGACATTCGTCTCTTTAATCCGAACACATGGTTATAATAATTTTTCCCCGCACGTTGCAGCCGATACATGATTTTCGTTGTCGTTCATAAACATCCCGGGAATACCTTTTATCCAACACCACCGTTTCTTAACCAATGAACTCAACCCCGACCAAAAAAAGCTCTCTTTGGCGGCTTGTTAAGCGTATAACCACCATCATTATCGATCAGTGTATGTGCAAACAATAGCCACACGCCACGCCGCGAACCAGTGTCTCCGGTCGCCACCAAGGTATTTTCATTAACCCTTGAGTGGTCTCTTAAAATACTCGGCGTCTGAAATAACAAAATTTATCCTTTTGCGGTTCGGAAGAGATGCACCCTAAATCCTAATAGATGCATGGAACCTAAACTCTCAGCAATTTTTTTTTCGTAACCAACTTGCAAAAGGAAAAAGTACATACTGTCAACAATATTGCAATAGCCTTGGCCATGATTTTGGATTGCAAATTACTACTTTAGAATTGAATATGTGCAAGGAAATTGATGAAAAATTAACCAAAAAAAAGATAAGATTAAGGTACCTGAGCAATACAACTTCGAAGGCACATGCCTTTAAACATTTGACCAAAACTCAAAGCAGTTATAAGTGGTATGATTTTTTTTTGGGTGGACAGAAACTGCCAAGGAAGCCGTCATAGTAGCCACTAACAAATAATCATCACAGCCTACTACTCATACGAACAATCTTCACTCATCAAGAAGATGAAATTACCAAAGCTCGGTACCATCACCTACTACCTTCATGTCGTTGAATCAAAGGCCAGAGCACAACGCCGCCGTCTTAGATCGGTGGTTATTATGGGTGGCAAAATGGGTAGGTTGGGTGGGTTTGATTGTTGGGTCAGGATGGGTTTGGGTTAGGATGGGTATGAGTCAAGATGGGTAGATTAAAAAAATGGTTTAGGATGGGTTGGGTCAGGATGGGTTTGGGTACGGATGGGTTTGGGTATTGATGGTTTGGATTAAGATAGGTTCACATTAAAATAAATTAAAATTTAAAAAAAAAAAAATTAAAAATAGCAATAAAAAATTAAAAAAAAAACAAAAATAAACTTAAATATAAAATTTTAGGGGATCTAAAATATTTCATTTTGAACCGGACTGGTTCGACCCTATCGGGCTGGAAAATAACCCGGACCGTTACGACCCGGCAAGGCCGGGTAGCGACCAGAACTGTTTCGATCTGACCCGTCCAGTAGCGACCCGGACCGTTTCGACCCAGCCGTTTCAACCTGACCCGTCCGTTTCGACCCGGCCGGGCCCGGTAGCGACCCGAACCGTTTCAACCCGGTCGGGCTCAGTAAAGAACCAGACCGTTTTGACCCGACAAGACCGGTAGCGACCCAGACCGTTTCGACCCGACCGGGCCCGGTAACGACCCAGACCGTTTCGACCTGACCCGTCCCGTAGCGACCCGGATTGTTTCGACCGGGCCGGGCCCGGTAGCGACCCGGACCGTTTCGACCCGGCCGGGCCCGGTAGCGACCCGGACCGTTTCGACCCGACGTGACCGGTAGCGACCCGAACCGTTTCGACCCGACCGGGACCGGTAGCGACGCGGACCGTTTCGACCCGACCGGGCCCGGTAGCGACCCGGACCGTTTCGACCCGACCAGGCCCGGTAACGACCCGGACCGTTTCGACCTGACCTGTCCCGTAGCGACCCGGATTGTTTCGACCGGGCCGGGCCCGGTAGCGACCCGAACCGTTTCGACCCGGCCGGGCCCGGTAGCGACCCGGACCGTTTTGACCCGGCCGGGCCCGGTAGCGACCCGGACCGTTTCGACCCGACGGGACCGGTAGCGACCCGAACCGTTTCGACCCAACCGGGCCCGTAGCGACCCGGACCGTTTCGACCCGACCAGGCCCGGTAACGACCCGGACCGTTTCGACCTGACCCGTCCCGTAGCGACCCGGATTGTTTCAATCGGGCCGGGCCGGGTAACAACCCGGACCGTTTCGACTGGCCCGGGCCCGGTAGCGACCCGGACCGTTTCGACCCTGTCGGGCCCGGTAGCGAACCGGACCGTTTCGACCCGACGGGACCGGTTGCGAACCGGACCGTTTCGACCCAACCGGGCCCGGTAGCGACTCGGACCGTTTCGACCCGACCAGGCCCGGTAACGATCCAGACCGTTTCGACCCGACCGGGCCCGGTAACGACCCTGACTGTTTCAACCCGACCCATCCTGTTGCGACCCGGATTGTTTCGACCCGGCCGGGCCCGGCAGCGACCCAGACCGTTTCGACCTGGTCGGGCCCTGTAACGACCCGGGCCGTTTTGACCCGACGGGACCGGTAGCGGCCCGGACCGTTTCAACCCGACCGGGCCCGGTAACGACCCGGACCGTTTCGACCCTGCCAGGCCCGGTAGCGACCCGGACCTTTTCGACCCGACGGGACCGATTGCGAACCGGACCGTTTCGACCCAACCGGGCCCGGTAGCGACCCGGACCGTTTCGACCCGACCAGGCCCAGTAACGACCCAGACCGTTTCGACCCGACCGGGCCCGGTAACGACCCTGACTGTTTCAACCTGACCCATCCCGTAGCGACCCGGATTGTTTCGACCCGGCCGGGCCTGGCAGCGACCCAGACCGTTTCGACCTGGTCGGGTCCTGTAGCGACCCGGGCCGTTTTGACCCGACGGGACCGGTAGCGGCCCGGGCCGTTTCAACCCGACCGGGCCCGGTAACGACCCGGACCGTTTCGACCCGACCGAGGCCGGTAACAACCCAGACCGTTTCAACCTGACCCGTCCCGTATCGACCCGGACAGTTTCGACCCGGCCGGGCCCGGTAGCGACCCAGACCGTTTTGACCCGACCGATCCCGTTTGCAACCTGGACCGTTTCGACCCGACCGGGCCTGTCAACGACCAGACCATTTTGAACCGAATGGGCCGGTCAACAACCCAGACCGTTTGGACTCGATTAAGCCTACTAACGACTCGAACCGTTTCGATGAGCTTGGTCTCGTTAACGATTCGTGTTGTTTCGACATGGTCGTCCGTTAACGACCCGAACGATTTCAAACCGACTGGGTTATCAACAAATTCAAAAGATATAATTTTTTGTTTTTAGTGGCATTGATTTCTATGAGGCACCAACACTTTTGGTGTTGGGTGAGTTTTAATTCAAATTTGTATATGATTATCTAAAAATACCCATTCTGACCCATTTATTTTTTTTGACATACCCATCCTGACCCACTTACTTATTTCCTAGAATTAAAATTACCCATCCTAACCCCCTTGAAAATTATACTAAACCCATTTTAACCCACAAGGTCAAATTTTAAACCCAAAACAACCCAAACTCAACTAGATGGGTTGAAATTGCCAGGTCTAGTGGTTATCGTCCGGTCTCCATCGTAAGTCGTTCCGACGCCGAAACCACTGTCGGTGCCGTCACTATTCGGCTGTTTCTCCGTCACCGGTAGTCTTCACCGTCTGATGCAGTCGGCAAACCATCGTCAGATGGCGGAAATTGAAACGGACTAACAGCAAATCACGGAATCTGATCTCCGAGGCATCTTCTAGTTTGAAACGGACTAACAGAAAGGAAGAAGAGATTGTAATATGGTTAAAGCATGGATCATAAACACGTGGCACCTGAAAGAAACGTGGCTGAAGAATATACCGTCTGATTGCTACAGTAACTCATAGACACAGCCGACTTTACGAAATGTATTTATACTAGTTTTTTACGATGTCGCGCGCTGCAGCGACAACGTAGCGTTTGCAATTGTGGTACACGTGTTACGACGGTGACGTTAACTACGGACAGTGGCGGATCTAGACCAAAATTTCATGGATAACACTAAATGGTATTTAGGGGTAGCGTAATATGAAAATTTTCCACTACGTTGGAAAAATTGAGGGGTGGGGGGCGTCACCCCTCCTCCCAAGGTAAGTCCGCCCCTGACTACGAAAAAGTGGCCTTTGCGTGGTGGCAAGTTGTTCACCGTATCGACTTTTAGTATTATTAATCGTGCACATAACCTTTAAATCAACCCTTTAGCATGATTTTACGTGAGTTTTTTTTTATTAGAGTACTATATGCACAATTTTTTTTACTCGGTTGTATTTATTTATAGTTTTACACATGGTTTTGAAAACCGGACCGGACCGGCCGGTCGGACCGGGCTCCGGGACCTGGACCGGTCCGGTTCGGGTGTTTGGACCGCTGGTGCAGTGAACCGGCTTCGGACCGGTGAACCGGCCGGTCGAACCGGCCGGTCGAACCGGAAAACCGGGAGGTCGGACCGGAAAACCGGGAGGTTGGACCGGTTTTTTGTATTTTTTCCGGTTTGACGTCCGGTCCGGTTCTAAAAACCTTGGTTTTACATATTGTAGTGTAGCATTAATAATATATTGTAGTGTGGGTTGGGTTATTCTACAAAGGCTATAAAAAATGAGAAGGGTGAGAAGTCACTAGAAAATAACATGTGTCCAAAGGATTAACAAGTGGGAAGGGTAATTTTGTCAAAAACATATGCACATGCAAGTCACATGCCATTTCCACCTTCATTTTTAAATGCCCGTAACTTTTTTATACGTCATCCGTTTTTAAAAAAAATTATACCATAAAATTGAGCGTCTTTTTATCTTTAATATGAGTACCATATTGCTATACTTTTGAAAAAAAAAAAATTCAAAACCCACTTGCGTAAGACACAATGGAATGTAAAACACAATGAACACCAATTAAATATAGGGTATAAAACACAATCAAGAGTCTAGTAAAACACAATGGACGACATACTAAAGATACAATGAATAGAAGACTAAAACACAATGAATACTTTTGAAAAAAAGAGAGTTGAAAACCAGTTGCATAAGACACAATGGATGACATACGAAAGACACAATGAACAAAAGACTAAAATACAATGAATACTTTTGAAAAAAAAGTTAAAACCCAATTGTGTAAAACCCAATGGACGACATAATAAAGACACAATGAACAGAAGATTAAAACATAATGAATACTTTTGTAAAAAAAGTTGAAAACCCAGTTGCGTAAGACACAATGGAGATAATGTAAAACACAATGAGTACCAATTAAATATGCAATGAACAATAGGGTATAAAACACAATGAACAGTCTAATAAAACACAATGGACGACATTCTAAAGACACAATGAACAGAAGACTAAAACACAATGAATAATAGACTTAAACACAATGTACACCTAAATACAAAACTCATTTGCGTAAAACACAATTAAAATCATACTAAAAACACAATGGACAAAGTTAAATCATGTGTAGACTAAAAAAACATAAATAACATATTTATAAAGCACACATGCATACTATAACACAATGAACGTGCAGAAGACACAACGGAGAAAAAAAACCCATTTAGCACGAATTTTTTTTTTCAATTTTAATGTAGCAATGTGGTACTCATATTAAAGATAAAAAAACGCTCGTTAATATGGTGAAATTTTTTTGAAAAAAAAATGTCGTATGAAAAAGTTATAGACGTTTTAAAATGATGGGGGGAATTGACATGTGCATTGCATGTGGAGAGAGAAAGTCAACAAATGTTGTTTTCCTTTTATGCCCTTTCTCTAATTTATTATTTATTTTTTTCAAACAAACTAATCTCAACCCTTCAAATATATGATCAATGTATCACAATCATTCTCACCCTTCCTAAAAAAGTATCTTGTGTATTTGATCCTAACCCATTGTAGTGTAGCATTAAATTATTAAGTTTACATTATTTAGAACTACGTGAGTAGGTAGGGGTATTTGTATATCAAAAGACATTGAAGGGTGAATAATAGAAATAAAAGATGCTCATAAAAGCTGTAATGGAGGACACGTGTTGGAATTCCTGGAAACCATACCACATTCGACAAAACCATCTATTGCACACCATTTTCTTGTTTTGCAAAACCATTTGCTACGTGTTCACACACACTAAATAGAGAGAGAGAAAGAGAGCAGAACAATAGAGTAAGATACCGGTGGTATTCCGGCCACCACAGATGGCAACGCACCGGCGCACACTTGCATCTGAAACTATCATAAATAACCTCAACCAACACCTACATTTTCCTGTTTTGCCTCTTACATCTCTGAATCTTACACTCCCTCACCAACCAGCTTGTCCGTCACTTCATCCACCGCCACCTCCGTTGCTTCCTCCACCTCCACTGCCTGAAGCCAGTCCACCACCACGGCTACCACCAGACGTCCTCCACCCTCTCCGCCTCAGATCTGGTACATGCAACAACCGACCATAACCGTAGACCGATGCCAACCACTACACCAGCAAACAACATTTTCAAATCACAATGCGTGAAAGGTGTTTGGTGTCTACCTGCTCTCTTGGCGTCACGAACAACCGCACCACCATCGCCGGTAGTCGGAGGGTTTATTCTACCGACAGTGATGAACGTTGTGTGGTCGGCAGTTACTGGGGTGGTGCTGACGGAGGTGCCGTTGTTGTTCCGATGGCAACGTCACCGCCAAGAAGGCGATTTCCTCTGTCCTTGTTACACCGTCTTTTCTCTGGGCTAAAATAACCCAGCTTATCAACGGAAATTACAGAAGTTGCCATTGGATACTGTAGGTGAAAGGGACGTTTAGCTACAGTAAATTGCTCTCACAACGAAATCTACAAATTGTATCTTTATATAATATATAAGGGGGACGGGGTGCTACATCACGGGTACCCCACTACCAGCACGGTAATACCGCCGCCACTCATGCTGGTAGCGGTCCCGTGAACCAAATTCGGGTTTTAGTTACCGTGCTGGTTAATGGACTGTGGCACAAACTTTCACATAATTTTATCATTTTTATTCCTTTACTCCAATAATTAAAATCATCATCATACTTAGTTAATCTCACGTATAGCAAGGCTAAGGTAGGGTAAGATGTAGACAGCCTTACCTCTACCCCTAAGAATAGAGAGGCTACTTCTAGTGAGATCCCCAACTCGATGTGGTTTGGTTTCAAACCTTGGACATAAGGCACAGAACACTTAGCAATCGGGACAAACCCGATTGGTGCATGCACCCTTTGTCTTTCGGCTATCAACGCCACCACATGATGCATGATTAACTTTCCGGGTTTTTCGAGCTGCATTATTGTCCGCAGATGCGGGCGTCGCGTTGGTTCAAGAATTTTTCCCGAACCATAACCCATTTTTGCACCCCCCCTCCCCCGCACGCGCGAGTAGGTGCCAGAGTATAATGTAACACAAAGAATTTAATCTCTTTCATTTGGTTTCACCTTATAAACTCATTTATTTTCCATCTCCCTATTAATATGGGACAAACCAAACTCATTTTTATTGATTCAAGGCTTAAACTTGTTCAAGATCTATACCTTCAAGTGGTTGAGTAGCATCACAAGTAGCTATAAAGATTCCCAAACTAATCAACAACAGCGTAAATGATATGTGTTGTTCGATGTACCTTGTGTTGTTCGATGTACCTTCTATTGTGATGTAATTTTCGTAATTTAATTTATGAAAAATTGAAAGATATGTTAATTATTTTCTTCTACGAAACTTTTGTCTCGCTTATTACTCTCTCTTTTTTTTTTTCCATTTTTATTATTATTATTATTATTATTATTATTATTATTATTATTATTATTATTATTAAACTCAATGTCTTATTATTATTATTATGTGTGAAAACAATTGATAGTTGGGTAAAGAATTAGTGATGTGCTGTCTCCAAAAAAGTGTTTCAGTGAATGAAATTAGTGAAGTGAAAAAACTTTCAGTGGAGTGCCCCTTCCCCCTAATAGTTTTAAAAATGGCAACAAAAAGTTGATATTGTAAGACCCTCGTTAAGTCGTTGTCGCTAGGACATGCAAATATTTGGCTTTGAATCTCATCTAAGAAACATGTCAAAGTCTGCGAGGATAAACATGTTTTTGTCATCTTATCTTTTAATATTTTTAGCTCTTTGGCACTGGAAGTCATTCATTTCCTTTCCAGAATCCAATGGGTCATTCATAACAATTTTTTGACCCCATAGGGGCAAGGGTCTGTCTTTGGTAGATTCAGTTTCACAATTAAGAAAGGACTGGCGGCGAACCTTGTAACCTATCTTCTTGTCATTATATAAATTATCCTTTATGTTGAAATGCATACCCTATTAAAAAAAGTTAAGAAACGTTTTGTATAGGTATTTAGGAATCATACACTCTGAGCCACATCATAAACCAATAGGAAGCTGTCACATACCCTAGAATGTGATGTCACGGGGTGTATGACACCCAAAAACCGTATGTATAAAGTGTTATGATAGAGCGACTTAAATGAGGATTCAGAGAGAGAATGAAAACAATCGATATTCATGAATTCGAATGGGTGTAAACTGTAAAAAAAAACTTTAAAATTTGATTAAAAAGTTAATATGTGATTATTTCAAATTCTTATTATTTTATAATTATAATTTGAACCTCACTTTGTGTTGTGGATTACAAAATTTTGAAATAATAACCGAAAATAACATTCTGGTTAAAAATTATGTGCTAAACAGTTTATGGCATTTTTGTAACAATTGGATTATAACAACTTTAAATGGGTGATAGAGTGGTAGGCATCTATGAGCACTTATTCAAAAGCACTTTGAAGCGGTCTCATGTCTTATAGAAACACTTCCTCGGTTGCTAAATGAAAGCATAGATGAATGACTACGCGTGTATGGACCCACAATATACACGTCAGAATGAGAATAACCAAAAGAATATTTTATGGATTTCGCGTACCACCTAGGATATGCCAGCTATTAGGGGACAATGAAAGGGGCATCTAGCCAATCAAATAAGAGAATTCACTGTTCTATGATCTCCTGACATGCAGTAAGGACAACTGAAAAGGACAGCCAATCAATAGGAGGACATCGCAACATTCCCTAGTGGTCATCAACAGTGGGATCTACACGAGACAGTTGTAATTCTTGGGAGAGCCAATCATCATGAAGCAATTACTACTATAAATACTCTTTTCTCCTAGAGAGAAGGGTTTGATGATTCTGTGATAAAAAAACTTAGATAGACTGCTCTCGGTTTTGGCTGAAACATTATAGTTGAATGGCTTGTTTACTTGTTCTTATTTATGTTCCTTGTAATGGCTTACCATAATCTCAATAAACATACCTTTGATCTCCGTTCATTATTAAGCATATTTATACCAACATTTTTTCAATGAGATTACTAAGACGAGCAGTCTTAGCAAGGGAAAAATATTTCTGAAAGAATTTTGACTTAAGAACACTCCAAGTGGTAATGGTTCCCTGTGGGAGGGAATCCAACCAAATAGTCGCTTAGCCAATGAGAGAGAAATCGAGAATCAGAACAAACAAAGGTTATGGTGTCCTCAATAACGCCATTCAACTGGAAAGTGCTACATTATTGAGTGTACGGGTTCTCGTCACGCAAACTATGAAACTGGACCGAGTAAGAAATGGTGTTAATCAAGTTGGGTGGGATGGTCCGGTTGTTTGACTTGATAGTTGGAAGGGTGGTGCTAGAATGAACAATGGTAGGTGCAACACCGATGTGCTTATGCATGGTCTTGGTGTCAGCCATAACTAAAGCAGATAAAAAACAAATGGACACGAATCACACGTACCCACGTGAGAAACAAATAAGGGAAATAAAAAAGACAAGCGAATAAGCAAGCAAGCAATCAAAGAAATAAACTAGCAACAATCTAAGAAAATTAATAGAAAGTAAACAAAATATTTTATTTTTATATTTTTTGTTTTGTTTTAAAAGCTAAAAATAAGAAGAAAGTAATAATATGTGAAGAAACAAAAGTCTAACCTTGGATCCTGGAGGTTAGGCTTGTATCTACAGCTTTGATCCTTCGCTAGATTGAATGACTTCCTATCGATTGGAGACCTGAAATAACACAGTATACCGATGTGGGGCGACCGCCTCGAATCCCGAAGGAATCTACTTAGCAGACACAAAAACGTAATCGGCCTTAGTGTGTTCTTCAGGGATTTCTGAATGGCCTATTCAAGGAGACTAAGTGCTCCTTAATTAGGTTCCACACGGGCCTCAACATCTACCCTTAACTTACCTCATGGGCTGATACCCAGTTAAGGGCTTGCCTCCACATTGGCCCAAGATTAGGCCCAATAAGATATGACACATGACACGTAATAAATCATAGAGAGTGATTGTACCATTGTCGTGACGTGGCATCATGCGTCTGGCTGCAGGTCAGGTGCAATATGATTGGCTGCCGAGTGTACTGTTGCCCCCTCTGCAGCCCCTCGTTAGTGGAGATCCCAGCTGAGGTGGTCACATGTGCTTCCATTGGCTAGTGCATGCAGAAGATGTACCGTGTGTCTTCTACGGGTTCTATCCAGGACACGTGTGATTCCCCTGCTGGTTGATTGTGCAACATGCTCCATACCACACGTCCTTGGGCTCTGATTGGCTCATACAACATTGTATGAGCGTGTAGGTTATCGCCACGTGTCTCTTTCTGATCCCGTTTTCTAAACCATGGCGGGTGCTGGTACTTTCGTGTTGGTACTCTTGCATTGCACCCGCCTGGCGGTCCTAACCCGCCATGCTGGTTCCGCCACTGGCTAATCTGTTGAAGTTTTTGGGCCTTGTGGACCTGTTCAGATCTTTGGGCCAGAACATCGGGTATGGGCCCATGTAAATTTGGGTCCCTACCCCTTCAAGTTCCCCTAGTCCAGCGTCTCTCTTGGTTGCGCGCAACGAAAGTGTGAGAGGTGGTGGACTGATTAAAAAGGAGGTGTCGGAGTGGTTTTTGGCGGGTTGGTTGTTTTTGGCGGGTTGTTACGTGTTTCGTCGGGCGGGTAGGTGTTCTCGCTGTGAATATCGAATTTAATACTAATGATTTTTTGGGGGGAAATTCAAAAAGTCACCCTGGCAGGGGTTTGACGGTTGATGTGACTGTCTTTCTGTCTGCCGTGTCTGTCCAGCCATCGTGTCAGTTACAGACGGAAGACTTCTGAAGCCCTTGTGTCAGGCGCGTGGTAGCGACGTGCAGCGCATGGCTGAATTTTCGCTTTGGTGGGCTACGTGTCACTCGTTGATGGGCTTTCTGTCTGTCCTTGGCCCACCATCATTAATGCCGTTTGTATAAATACCCCTCCTCTCCTTTCATTTGTTCACTTTTCTTCCTCAGCTATTCCTGTTCTCTCTCACCTTTTCCTCTGGTGAAGTTATCCTCTCCGTCAATTTCGAAGTACTCCGACGAAGTCAAAAATGTCTGACGTTGATACCAGAGGCAAAAAGGACCCTGTCTGTATGGCTGATGCTCCTATTAAGTGGAAGAAGGAGTCTTTCGAGAAGTTCTTGGAATTATATGAAATTCCGGCGAGTTGGGAGCCGACGTTGCCGGCCGACGGTGAGACTGTCCTAGATGCTGGCCCTGGTAGAATGGCGTTGTATGCAGCACACTTCTAGTCAGCACACTTCTAGTTGGCTGGCTTCCGTTTGCCGGCGACAAGGTTTGCTTGTGACTTGCTCCTCCAGTATGGAGTCTATCTGACACAGGTGACACCACTGGGGATGACTCGCATGGTGCATTTTGAATTTGTGTGCCGTTCTCAAGGTGTTGAACCGACGTTTGATACGTTTAATGCGTTCTACCACTTCACTCACGGAGGTCCTCAGTGGTTTTCTTTTACTCAACGGAGCAGGATTAAGCCAGCTGGGAATGAACCTCCACGCAGCATGCATGATTGGAAGTGGAAGTTCTTTTTTATCAAGCAAGGTGTTGTTCCGGTGACTTTGCAGTGGCTGGCCGTATCTGCGAAGGTGAAGTTGAAAGACTTTCCTGTGATCAACTACGCCGACTTCGATTGGTATGATAAGCTTACTCAGCAGGATACTTCTATAGAAATGGCTAATGTGAAGCCGGAGGCGTTGTTGATGGCGGGTCTGAGCCGCGTAGGGGGAATGGCTGATTAGAACCCGCACTTCTATGTGAATGGTGAAGGTATGCTTTCTTCCCGCCGTTTAGGTTAATACTGTTGTCTATGCTTGTCTTATTTTGCTTTTTTGCTCCGCGTTACAGAGAAAAGTTGCTTCTACTCTATTGTTCCTGGTGTCGTCGGCGAGTTTAGGTAGGGGCTGCTCCGCGTCGGTGAAGAGCCCCTGGTGGAGCAGTCAATCAAAAATTTCCTCCCTGTTAATGTCAAGGACTTTCCTGGACACCCGTTAATCCTAGGTGATGTCCCTGTTAATCCTCGCCCGCTTAATGCGATTTCCGCTGGAGGGACTAATATTATGTTTATTTCCGACGATGAGTCTGAGGACGAGTCTTGCTCATTGACTCATCGAGCTCGGGATCGTGCAGGTGTTAGCGGCGGAGGCGGCTCGTCTCGTCAACTACCCGCGTCTGGCGGGTCCAAAAGCAAGGGTGACTATGTTGAAGTGTTCAGCACGCCCCTTGTGTCTGGTCGTGCCGGCGGGGAGTCTGGGAAGGGTGGCCATGGTGTTGGAAAGAAACTGAAGAACGTGATGTCTATGATGGACTCTTCAAAGCGGAAGATGCCTGAGGAGGATTCGCCAGCGTCCACTTTGAAGGTTCGCTTGGCTGTGTTTCAAAAACGTCCACGCTTGGCCTCTAAGATTGTGAAACAGGTTCGACCAGGTTAGTTTTTGTAGTTTAATTCTGCTTTTTATATTGTCTCCCCACTTTCTCTTATTGTGCTTTCCCATTGTCATAGGTGCCCCCTTCTCTTTCCTGGTGGGCCGAAGTTGTTTGAAGTATCTGGCTCTAAGCCTACTGATCCTAGCTCGGCCGCGGCCACTGCGCGGGCTGAGGCTAGCGGGCAGACAGGAGTGGCGGAGACGACCAAACAGTTCAAAGTGCAAGAGGATGCCCAAGCTGCAGAAGAGAGAAGGATTGCTGAAGCTCGTGAAGCGGAGCTACAGCAAGCAAGGGCATTAGAGGAGCAAAGGAGGAAAGAGCAAGAGAAAGGAAAGGGCGTGGAAGCTAGTGGTTAAGGTGAGGGGTTTGTGTTTCAACCCATGTCACCAGGTGGTGGTGAGCACCCTCAGGGTACAGGGTTTGAGGGTGGCGTGTTTGATGACGCTGAGTACGTTAATGTGTCGTCCGATGACGGATCTGCGGGTGGTAGTGAGGGTGGGAAGTCTGGGAAGGAAACTATGCCATCTGGTGGCAGCAACCCCAAAAAGGCGGATAACACGGGAATAACCTCCGCCGGGTTTAAGCTGGATGTTGCTACCGGGCCCATTTACAGGTCGGACTGGTCTGTTTGCGAGGATGGTAGGTTTTTTCATATAGACACATGTGAGGAATGGTTGTCGGGTTCTATCCCTCCCGCGGAGCGGGCTTACACAGCGAAACGAAACCGCCTTGCTCTTCTCCAAGACGGGGCTGCGGGGTTGGCTATCGCCGCTCCCACGATGAGCGAGGTGAGGCGCGGTTGTCAGGCCTTAATGGATGCGGAACAAGAGCTGGCAGTTCGTAAGGCTGCGTTCAAGAATGTGCTTGATAAGCACAATAAAGATTGTGTGACGCAGTCGAAAGCTCTTACGGATGCGCTGGCGCAGGTAAAGGCTCTTGAGGAGCGTCATGCCAAGGCCTCCCAGGAATGGAAGACATCTTGTGAAACCACTAACCAGATCATTGCTAAGGAGCGCGATCGCGCGCGCAAGTTTGAGAATGAGGTTGAGCGGCTCAAGGCTGCACTGGAGGGGAAAGATCAAGAGCTTGAGGAGGAGAAGTCCAAGACTGCCTCTGCAATTTCTTACCTGGCAAAGAAGGAGGATGAGATGTTGCTGCAATCATCACGCGTTTCCGGCCTTGAGAATGACATTATCTTGTTGAAGCGCGAGATTGACGCCTTGCGGGATGAGAAGCTAACTTTATCCACTGTTGCAGCATGCACGATAGCACCCTGAAGATGTTGCGGATGGTTCAGGAGAGTCAGGAGGAGGCTGATAACAACGTTAAATGGCTGATGACCGCTGGAATTCGAGGGGTACGTCTTCCTGGTTTAACTTATATGTGTTGTGTTATTCTGTCATCTTGTCCCTGACGCTCATGACTTGCGTGTTGTAGGTGTTTTCCCGTATATGGGAGGAACCAGCTATGGTTCAAGCTGTCGCCCGCCTGTTAGAGAAATCGAAGCAATTTGGTGCTGCCCTTGGTTTCAAACAAGGGTTTGATTTTTGTCTTGGCGGGCACCCTTTCGAAGACAATCCTTTCCGCAACATTGATGCCGAGGGAGAGTATGACGCGGAGGTGGCGGCGTATGATGAGTTGACTTTCCCCATAATGGACGTGGTGGCCGAGTGTGCCAAGCTTCCTGTTAGGACAAAAAGGATTGAGGAAACCACTTTTGTAAACCTTAGTCTAATTCACACTTCTGAAAATATTCTAAGTAAAGAACTACTGAAGAAAGAAGACTAAAGTACTGAAGAAGGATTCAACAAGTACTGAAGAAGAAGTATCAGAAGTTCTGAAGTCTAACCAGACAAGTTCACCGAAGAACTACTGAAGACAAACTACTCATCAGTAGTTTGTCATTCATCAGCACTTGTACAAGAATCTTTCCACCGCCTTATGTTTCAGTAGTTTATTTGTTTAGTATTACTTTATCTTTTTGTGCAAGTTCCAAGAATGCAACTTGTTGCAAGTTGTTTCAGACTTGCTTTTTGGCAAGGTTCATGTACTCTGTAAGTCTATAAATAGATGGATTCATCCCTCTGTTTTAGACATTGATTTTTAATAGAAACTGAAATCCTTCAAAGCTTATTATTGTTATTTTCATTTCATTTATTGAGAATCTGTTTGAGTATTTATTATCATTCACATTCAATACTTAGATTCTCATTAAACTTGTCTTTGGTTTTTAAACATCCAGGGGGAGTAATAACTCCTGTTGATAGTGTAACTTTACTTACTCATTCCACTATGCAAATCTGATTGAACTTGCTAAACACATAAGTGTTCACTAGCAAGCAATACATCAAGAGCATTACTGATCCAACAATTGGTATTAAAGCACTGGTTTATCTGATCACATATCAATCTAACGCATTGAGAATCAGACACATGCTCTTATTGATATTCAATAAAGGATTAAAAGTTCACTTTTATCAACATCCATCACTTTAAGAGATATTTGACAAATCAATACTCTTTAAAATGGATCCACATAATACTGGTTCTGCCAATAAACATGCTATGCTAGTTAGAAATTAATACAATATCTGGCAAAGGAGAATGACACATACATTATCACAGACCAACACTGGTTGCTGGAAATCTGTGATATATGGTCCTCACAAACCAGTAAATATTAATCTGGAAACTAAAGTAGAAATACCAAAAGACCCAAAAGACTATACAGATGATGATTTCCTAAAACTTGAGCTTGATGCTAAAGCTTTCTCTATGTTGGCAATGGCACTCCCAAATGAAATCTACTCTGGGACTGCCTAAAAGAACAGTTTGGAGGAACTGAAGAGGTGATTGCCAACACTAGAGAAATCCTGGCTCAACAATATGAAACTTTTGCTCATATTAATGGGGAAACTTTAACTCAACAATCTGAAAGATTCTCCTCATTTATATATGAGCTAAAATTAAATGGTCAGACCTACACAACTGTATCTATGCTTCATAGATTTTTAAGCCTGAAAAATGGGAAACATACTCTATAGTCCTCAGATCCTCACCAGACTTTAGCTCCCTCACTCTTACAAAATTGCATGGGAGATTGCTAACTTTGAAAGAGAAATCGATCAAAAGAAGAAACTGTAAAGTTCTGGTAAAACTGCTGATGACTATCTACCAGGTAGTATAACACTATTGGGACAAGATTCACCTACTTGTTCAAATAGTTTTGGATCTTTTGACCACATTGACATAACTGTTGGGCTCTCATCAGAAAGATCATTCCCAGGTTATGACAATGATGAATATAGTCAAACTGCTAATAACATGTGTTTTATCATGGATGATTTAAAAAATTTCAGCAATGATGACTTAGAAGAAATGGACATCTTACACCAACTGGCCATGTTAAGTATTAAAACAAACAAATTTTATAAAAGGTCAGGAAGGAAATTTCCAGGACTAAACAGTTCTACAAAAATTGGTTTTGACAAGTCTAAACTTAGATGTCACAAGTGTCAGAAGTTGGGACACTTTGCTAGAGAATGTAGAAGCTCTAGCTACAACCAATCTCAGTCTGGAAATCAGTTTAACCCTAGTTATAATAGGAATAATGGAACACAGGGTAGTGCACATTTTGTACAGGCACAAGCTCCACAAACTCAATATGTGCCACAAGTACAATATGTACAGATGCCTGCTCAACAGATGCAGAGCCAACAATCAATCCCTCCCGTTCCAGCTGCTCAACAACCTCCACAAACTCAGCAACTCTCACAACAAAGCTTTTTCACCTCATGGTATGTTGACTGGAGTAGTCTTCCTTTTGACACTACTGAGTGCAATCCTGATACTGACAACAAAATGTTTGACATCAACTGGGGAGAACATGACAATGGCAGAAAGAATTTTGCCTTAATGGCATTTGAGGGCTGCACCTCAAAATCTGCCCTGTCTCAGGTATCAAAAGAATCTTTAACAAAACTTTGTTCAACTTCATGTAAAGAATCTTTTGCTCTCATAAGAGAGACCAATGTGCACTTACAAGGCAAAGCAAATGACTCTGAGAGAAAATTCACTCAGATGAAATGTGATTTAGAAAGAAAACTTGCTGCAAAGGCAAAAGAAAATTCTAAATTATCTAACAATGCTATTGAAACCCAAGCACAACTTAAAATCATGATAGATGACCTAGGAAATGTCAGAAAAGAGCTTGCTGACACCAAGGTTACTTGTGAAAAATGGGTAGAATCTTGTAAAGGGTACCAACTGCTGCTTAACAAACAAAGTGCTTCAAATGTTAGGTTTGGCATAGGGTACAATCACATTGAAACACCAACAGATTTTCCCCCAAAACTACTGAAGATGGGAGAAAAATTGTTTCAGGTGAAACTTCTGAGGAGAAAGAATGCACATCTTTCCATGAAAACTTTCTAAAAACTCTCAAAGAAAGTTCTTCAGAAGTACTGATAAAATCCGACTTTAAGCCATTAGTAGTTTCATCTACATCAGGAGTTGAGAACCTGAAAACTACTGATGACCTAAAACAAATCAAAACAGTCAGAAATTTGCCTTCAAATGAAAAAGAAAAGGCAAAAGAATGAGAAATCTGTGGTTTGTTTAATTACAAGACAGAATTTTGTAGATATAGAAAAGGAATTCAGTACAACAAGAAAATTTCACAACTGGTTGTGGGAAAACAAATCAAAAATGATTTTGAAGAAACTTTTTCTCCCAAGAAACAACAACCAACAAACACCTTTTCTCAGAAAAAGATGAAATCTCAACAAAAATCTTTTTCTCAAAATTCTCTTTCAGTAGTTAGACCTCCATCATCAGCAGTTTCACAAACTGCTGAGATTAAAGATCTCATGTATATGGTAAAACTACTGATGACCAAGGTTGATGATGGTCCTCAAAAGGATACCACCATTGCTCTTAATGAATAATCCATTGCCAAAAAGACATGGATTCCTCAACCTGGTCAAGAACAAACTGTTAATGTCCTTAAAAGCAAACCTAAAGCCAAACTGGCTTGGGTTCCTAAATCTAACTAATTTTCTACTTTGTGCAGAGGGTCTCCAGAGGCTTAAATAGCATTTGGTATGTTGACAGTGGAGGCTCAATGCACATGACAGGATGCAGATACCTGATAAACAACTTTATCAGTCAAAGAGAAGGATCTGTATCCTTTGGGAACAATGCTAAGGGATATGTGCTGGGACATGGCAATGTCTCCTCTGGCAAAATACAGTTTGACAAGGTCAATCTGGTTGAAAACCTTGAGTACAACTTGCTGAGTGTGTCACATATGTGTGATAAAGGATATTCTTCCTTTTTCACAAAGACAGCATGCAAGATCATATCACCAGAAGGCCAGAAGTTGATAGAGAAGATCATTGAAGATCATACTTTGTTGATAGCCAAAAGATGTGGCAATGTCTACGCAGTGGACATTGAAAAAGACAAAGTACTGAACAACACTGCCTGTTTCTTCTCAAAGGCATCAACTTCAGAGACTGATCTCTGGCACGGGAGACTTGTCCATATGAACTTTAAAACCATAAATAAAGTCACAAAAATGGGCTTGGTCAGAGGTCTACCTTTGAAAGTATACTAGTGTCAAGAACACTATGTATCCTGTTTAAAGGGAAAGCAACATAAGTCCTCCTATAAGTCTATTGAAGAATCAAAAACAACTGCATGTCTTCAACTACTCCATATGGACTTAGTTGGGCCAGTAAAAATCATGAGCCTTGGTAAGAAGAAGTATTGCTTGGTCATCATTGATGACTATTCAAGATTCACATGGGTATTCTTCTTATTTTTCAAGGATGAGGTAGCTGAAATCATCAAGTTCTTCATTCTACAAGTAGAGAAACAATATTCTCTATCTGTCAAAGCCATTAGAAGTGTTAATGGGACAGAGTTCAGGAACAAAACTCTGGATGAATTCTGTTTGTCTAAAGGTATTATTAGACAATTCAGTGTTCCCAGAACTCCTGAACAAAAAGGTGTGGTAGAAAGGAAGAACAGGACATTGATTGAAGCAACAAGAACTATGTTAGCTGATTCAGGCCTACCATTGTATTTTTGGGCTGAAGCAGTTAACATTGCATGTTATGTTCAAAATAGAATCCTTGTCAACAAGAGACACTCCAAGACTGCCTATGAAGTTCTTCATGGCATAAAGCCCCTTATCTCCTTTTCAGGGCTTTTGGATGTCAATGTTTCATTCTAAACATTAAAGACTCTATTTCAAAGTTTGCTGCTAAAGTTGAATCAGGTTACTTTCTTGGTTATTTTTCCACTAGAAAAGCATACAAGGTTTTTAATTCAAGAACCAAGATAGTAGAAGAAACACTGAATGTCAAGTTCAATGAGTCAAAACACACTCTTATTCCAGCACATCCTGCTGAACTCTTTGACCTTGACAGCTTCCACTTTGGACCTGAAAAGACTGTCACTTCATCTAAACCTACTTACTATGGTGATCAGAGGTTTGATGATGAGGATCCAGCACCATGGACTCCTCAAACAGTCATTAAGTCAACTTTCAAGCCTTCAGAAGTTTTACAAACTTCTGATTCAACAACTGCTGATGTACAAACTCAAACATCTGCTTCAGCTCCTACAACTACTGAAGATGTTCAAACAGCTAAACCAGACATTATAAACCTCAGTGGTTTGTTTGATGAAGTACAAGAGCCACCTACACCTGTCAGTGGTTTACAACAACTGATTGAACACAAAGATCATCCATTGGAACAAATCATGGGTGATATTGCTTCAGGTGTTCTCACAAGAAACCAGCTTTCCAACTTTTGCTTCTTCTCAGCATTCATTTCTCAGTTGGAACCTAAGAAGTACCAAGAAGCCCTCAAAGACAACAATTGGGTGGAAGCTATGCAAGATGAGGTGCTTCAATTCAAGAAGCAACAGGTCTGGGAAATCTGTCCCTTACCACCAAACAAGCTACCAATTGGCACAAGATGGGTTTTCAGGAACAAACAAGATGAGGCTGATATAATCATTAAGAACAAGGCAAGACTGGTGGTACAAGGTTACTCTCAAGAAGAAGGAATTGATTATGATGAAACCTTTGCTTCAGTTGCAAGGCTTGAGGCCATCAGGTTATTTCTGGCCTATGCCATTTCCAACAAAATAAAAGTTTTTCAAATGGATGTTAAGAAGGCATTTTTGTATGGAAAGATCAAAGAGGAAGTGTATGTTTGTCAGCCACCTGGGTTTGAGGATCCTTCTCATCCTGAGTGGGTGTACAAACTTGACAAAGCTCTTTATGGGCTAAAACAGGCTCCAAGAGCCTGGTATGAAACACTTTCCAACTTTTTGCTCAAAAATAATTTTACAAGAGGCTCCATTGATAAAACTCTTTTCATTAAAAATGTTGGAAATCATGTCTTACTTGTTCAAATTTGTGTTGATGATATCATATTTGGTTCAACAAACACAAAATTGTGTGATGAATTTAAGAAACTCATGCAATCAAAATTTAAGATGAGTACAATGGGAGAACTGCAGTACTTTTGAGGACTGCAGATTAAACAACAAACAAATGGAACTTTTATACATCAATCTAAATATGTTAAAGAATTATTGAACAAATTTTCTTTACAAGACTGTAAATCATGTTCCACTCCCATGACACCTACCACACAAGTTGAACCAGATGATCAAGGAAAACAGGTTGATCAAACCATGTATAGATGTATGATAGGTTCCCTTTTGTATCTAACTGCCTCTAGACCAGATATTATGTTTTCAACATGTGTCTGTGCTAGAAATCAATCAGCTCCTAGGGAATCATACCTAATTGCAGTCAAAAGAATCTTCAGATATCTGAAAGGAACTCCTACACTTGGAATTTAGTATCCTGCTTCTAGCAATACCAAGTTATCAGCTTTTTCGGATAGTGACTATGCAGGGTGCAAAATGTCAAGAAAATTAACATCTGGTGGTTGTCAATTCTTGGGAAACTGTCTAGTGTCCTGGCAATCAAAGAAACAAACATCTGTTGCAACTTCAACTGCTGAAGCTGAATACATTGCATCTGCAAGTTGTACATCACAGATACAATGGCTCCAATATCAACTTCTTGATTATGGAATCAAAGAGACCAAGACACCAATGCTTGTAGGCAGTAAATCTGCCATTAGCATCATTCAAAATCCTGTTCAGTTCTCAAAAACTAAACATATTGAAATCAGGTATCATTTCATCAGGGATTGCGATGAAAAAGGCAAGATTGAAGTGAAGCATGTGACAACAGCTAATCAGATAGCTGATATATTCACAAAACCCCTTGACACATCAACATTTCAGAAGTTAGTATCCATGCTTGGGATGCTAAATTTGTAAGTGTTCTTTTACTTTTCCTGCACATATTTTATTTTTCACTTACATCTGTTCTTAGTCCAAAACTTCTGAAAAACAAAAAGAGAGAAACTACTGATGCACAAAACATCAGTATGGGAATATTTTCTGAAAAATGATTAACTTCTGATAAAATAATCTTCAGAAGTTATGAATAAAGTGTTTATAAAAATTCTCATCAGTTGTTAACAAACTACTGAAGAGAAAATGGGAACTACTGATGATAATTGTTCTTCATCAGCAGTTTTGTCATTAAGGGCAAATCAGACATTTCCCACTTCAGAAGTTTGACCTAGGGCGGTTACAAACTTCTGATAAACACCTTTTCCAACACTTATCCATTCAAAAAGCAAAATTCCCCCCTTCTCTCTCTCTCAAACCCTTAACCTGCAAAAATATTGTTCGATCCACAAACACACAAACTACATGGCTCTAATACTGAAACAAGGACACAATCAAAGAGGCTACTTTGAAAAACATGAAGCCTGGTCCCAATACGACGAAATCATTGATTTAGTCGTTAAATCCCAATACTTCACTGCCTTCACCATTGATCCTCCAATCCACGCTGAAACTCTAAATGAGTTATGGGCTAATGCGGAGACGTTGATAGTGAATGATCAAGTGATATCCCTCAATTCAACCATCCAAGGGAGAAGAATGGCAATCACACCAGCAACTTTGGGGATTAGACTGGGTCTAGATAATGTGGGTGCCCCAGATCAATTTCCAAACTCTGAAATTCATCTGACCATGACAGAGTGTGGTTACCAAGGTACTCTCTCACATGCAACCATTTTTAAGAAATTCTTTGAACCAAAATATAAACTTTTGTTTCATTACATAATGATGTGTTTGAGTCCAAAACTGGATCTTATGATCAGATGCCCTCTTTCAACCTATTTTTCATTCCATTGTGAATGAAACAAAAATTAGGGCATCAGCACTTTTCTTTAATGAGTTGGCATTACATCATCTCAATTCTAAAAAGAAGTTTTTGTTGTATCCAAGGTTCATTATGCAATGCATAATAAAAGAACTTGGAGAAGAGGCGCTTGTGGGTAAAACAACTGGTTTAAACCCATTAACCTCACAAGCATACTCTAGGCACAATAAACCGGCTGCCTGGCCAGAAGATGACCAAGGGGAACATACAACAGTCCCCGTGGAACCCTCATCTTCCTAACCCTCACCCAAAAAGGCCAAGAAACCTAAACAGCAAAAACAAAAACCCACCAGCCTTAAAAGAAAGGCAGTTCAGGAAGTTGAGATGCCTGAACCTGCCAATGTGCAATCTGCACTTGATAAAGATGTGACTGAAACATTCTCTCAGTCTCATCCATCTCAAACCCCCACTAGAGCACCAATCACAATTCTATTCAAGAGAAAGAAATTTAATAAAACAATCCCCATTGACTCTTTTTTTGAAACTGCTAAACCCTTAGACCTAACTACTGAACCAGCACCACAAATTTCTGAACCTGAAGCCCTAGAAATTGCCAAACTTCTCTCTGGGCTAAAAGAGACCATCCCATCAGAACATGTCAGTCCCCAACAACCACATCAAACAGGGGACATACCTTCAAACTTTGACATGGATGTGGATGTCCATAGCGCTAACACAAGAGATGAGGATGAACCAGGGTTTCTAAGCCCAAACTTAGAGACTTTAGATATATTTGAGGCTGATACTACTCATATACCACCCAGTGGTGGATCTGAGGAAAGAAGTAACATTGCTAAGACCTCATTTGTGGCATGATGAAGGCTTAATGCCTGAGGTAGGAAAGCCTCTGAACCAAGAACAAGAGGTTCATAAGACAACTGGGTTGGGCCTAGCTCATGATATAACTGATACTGTCCTCATTGAGGAAGTAAGTAGGGATTAAGATGATTCCATTGATTTGGATGATGATTCACACTCCACCAAACTTGAATTGACGGCTGCTAGTGAAGGTCCTGCACCTGGTGTCTCTAAGCTCAAAGAGCTGGTCACACCAGATCAAGTTAAAGACCACTTGATCCCTGATTCCCCTAAAGTGGCATCTTCTGTACAACATGAAGATCACCCAAAAACAAACCCCTCACTAAAAATGCCTACCCAATTCCCTGGGTCATCCATCATAGACTTGAACCAACTATGCAGCCCAGATGGTCCCCTATACCAGTTGATGAACACCCTCATTGCCAATCACCTCAAATCTTTCACAACTGCTTTGGACTTGTCAACCAAAACTCAATTTGAGGTGATCAACAAGAAACTTGGTGAGCTGTCCAACAAGATAGACAACAACTCAAGACAGCTTGCTGAACTCACTGGTAGAACTTCTAAACCTAGCAGGCTTCCAGAAGTGGATGAAGCCAAAAAGGGGGAGAAGATTAAGGAACCTAAGGAGTCACTGGAAGCCAGGATAAAGGCAAGAGTGGCTCTACAACAACAACAACTTCTAGGAAAAGCCTAAAAACAAAAAGAAGATCAACAAAGGCTTATTTCTGGAACTGAAGTTGAAGCTGAAACTTCCCAAGGCCATAATGAAGAAACTGCTGAAGACTCTGAAAGTGCTGAGGAAAATCCTTCAGTAGTTGACACTTCTGTCAACACTTCAGCAGTTAACACTTCCAACATACAAACAGCTGAAGAGCCTTCCAAAACAACTGAACAACAACAACCAATTCCTATTCCAAGGCCTACAACAACACAACAATGACTGTGCTGAACCCTTCTCCACTTTCAATGTCCAAAGAACTACTAGAGAAGAGTTTGATTGCAGCCCAAAGAAAGGCTAAGGAAGAGAGATCTGGAACAACTTGGAGGCAAGGGAAGATTTAAGCTTTAATGAAAAGCTTCAAGCTTATGAAGCAGAGTTGAATAGGCAAGCTGAAACAGAGAGAGTTGCTGAAGAAGACAAAAGACAACAACTGGTGTCTTTTATAACAAAGAACAGCAAAACAAAAGCCTACTCACTCAAAGGGCTCTCAATGGATGAGCTAACCAGAAGAGCTCAACTTGTTGCTGACAAACTTGCAATAGACAAAGATAGAAAAGCCAAGAGAGCAGAAATGATTGAAGAACTGGTAGCTAATGACTATGGTTCAAATGCCTCTGTGTCAAAATGGAAAGAAGACAGACTATTGGACACATACAAGAAATACAAGGCTTGCAAGGCTGCTAATCCAGAGAAGTTCAAAACTTCTGAAGTATCAACTTCAGTAGTTAGAACTTCTGGTGTCAAACAAAGACCAGCTACCAAGAGAACGCCAGAGGACAATACAAAGACTGACTTCAAGATGGTGTTGCTAGAAGACAACACAGTTGTGCAAGGAGACTTTGATATTGAAGAAAAACCTCTGATAACACAATTCCGGGATCCTTCAACATTTTCTTACCAAATCCAGAAAACTATAACTGATAAGCTGCACACAAAGGTAGTCACTGAACATCATCTACCTACTTTTAAATTACCTACTGTGACGCAAACAGAAGACAGAAGTGAATCCCAACTGAGAGTCACAAAAATTGAGAACATCCAACACTCAGGAACATCCCAGGGATCCAGCATGGTTCCCTATACTTCAAATTTTGACAAATCTAAAGTGCTGATCATCATATGGTCCTTTACTGATGACAACTCAGTATTGGTGACAAGAAGAGATCTTACAAGCAAGGCCTACAAGTCCATGAATGAACTAAAGAATCTATCAACTCAGGACTTGCTTACAATTCAACATTTGGAACCTCAAAGGGGATCTCTCACCGATGAACAGCTGAATTAACTGAAGAATTCCGTGTTCAAGGAGATATGGAAGATTATGAATGAAAGAAGAAAACAATAAGGAATTAGAAAAGGTTTTGGCTTCATCAATCCAGGGGGAGATTGTTAGGACAAAAAGGATTGAAGAAACCACTTTTGTAAACCTTAGTCTAATTCATACATCCGCAAATATTCGAAGTAAAGAACTACTGAAGAAAGAAGACTAAAGTACTGAAGAAGGATTCAACAAGTACTGAAGAAGAAGTATCAGAAGTTCTGAAGTCTAACCAGACAAGTTCACTAAAGAACTACTGAAGACAAACTACTCATCAGTAGTTTGTCATTCATCAGCACTTGTACAAGAATCTTTCCACCGCCTTATGTTTCAGTAGTTTATTTGTTTAGTATTACTATATCTATTTGTGCAAGTTCCATGAATGCAACTTGTTGCAACTTGTTTCAGACTTGCTTTTTGGCAAGGTTCATGTACTCTGTATGTCTATAAATAGATGGATTCATCCCTCTGTTTTAGACATTGATTTTTAATAGAAACTGAAATCCTTCAAAGCTTACTATTGTTATTTCCATTTCATTTATTGAAAATCTGTTTGAGTATTTATTATCATTCACATTCAATACTTAGATTCTCATTAAAATTGTCTTTGGTTTTCAAACATCCAGGGGGAGTAATAACTCCAGTTGACAGTGGCGAAGCTTGAGAATTTGGTCCGGGGGGTCAGAAGTCAGCGGTCACAGGACGGGACCTAACTTTCGTGTAGCTATAGTTCGGGTGATATGTTCGTGTCGGTGATTCGATTCGAGTCGGGTCGAGTCAAACATTAAATACAATAAATATAAAAGTTTTAAGCATTCTTTAACAAACAATTGAACAAAGACACTAAAACATTAAAAATGAGACAAAGGGTTCGTACCTGGATGAAGAATTACAGTTCATCCCGTTGACTTTTAAGATTTTTGAATTATTCAATTATGGATTGGGGTGCAAACGAGCCGAGCTAAGCCCGAGCTCGAGCTAGGCTCGTTTACTATCTATTAGTTAATATTTTACATAAAAGTAATATAAATAATTGGTTCGGAGCTCGATAAATGAAGTTCGGCTCGGGCTCGTTTAGTAAACAAGCTTAATTGAGTGAATAAATATTATTAAATATTAATAAAGCTAATATTACACTAAGGTTTGAGGAGCCTGGCGAACTTCACATGCTAGGCTGAGCTCGGGCTCGATAAGGCTCGGCTCGTTTCGAGATTTTTACCCAGCCAAGCTCGAGTAGCTAAGAGATAACAACTCAATCGCTTGCTCATTGAATCTACTATCCTGATCATGTAGTTGTTGTGCTTAGTACTTTAGGATTTGATCTTTACATTTACTTTGTTTTGGGTTAAAGTTTTGGTTTATATAACTTTTTTTTAACGGGGGGTCGAAACCGTATATACCAAAAAAATTCCATACGAAAACTATATACTCAAAACTTCTGAGCGAAAATTCAGGGGGGTCGGCCGCCCCTCTCCGCCCCTTTAATGCTCCGCCACTGCTTGTTGATAGTGTAACTTTACTTACTCATTCCACTGTGCAAATCTGATTGAACTTGATAAACACATAAGTGTTCACTAGCAAGCAATACATCAAGAGCATTACTGATCCACAACTTCCCAATGGCGTTCAGCTCTTACGCACTGTCTTTGACGATGCAGAGAAGGATTTACAGGCGGAGAAGGATAAAGAGGCGCTGGACGCGGCGGAGAGGGATGCCGCGACACATAGGGGCGAAGGCACTTCGTCCGCTCTGTCCAGTGGTGATGTTGAAGATAAATTCATCGACAAGGTTGACTTCGATGGTGATGATTGATCGTTGTTTCGTTTCAGACTTATTTAAATCTTGTATTGTTCGGATAATTTCTTTTTCTTGTTTGTGCGTTGAACTTGGTTATCGTAATGTCTTTTGATTACCCTTGAACTTGTGCATGCCTCTTGACATTCCCCTGTAATTATTGTGTTACATTACCTAGGCAGCCATGATGTCAGCCGTCAGCCATTAATGGCTGTTGACGGCGTGACAGACCACCTGAAGTGACATTTGTCACTGTTGCCGATGGGTATGATTACCTATATTAATTACCCTTCATAATTACTCCTCTTGTGTTGGTTATAAAATGAGTGTTTAGGGTGACATTTTGGTCACTTGCTTTTCTCCCTTTTTAGCAAAGAGCTCCGTTTCTCTCTGATGGCTTTTCCCCGGCCAAAAATGAAGTCCTTAAACGACCATTCCGGCGACGCCTTAATCATCGTCGGCTTGTTAGAGCTTCGACGGGGTCCCCCTGCCCCTGCTATGCCTGTAGGATCCTCTGAATCTTCGACCGTTGGTTCTGGAAACAAGGAGAGGAAGATGAAGGTTTTAGGTGAGTACTGTGGGGAGGTTCTTGCTTCTGTCCCTCCTCTGGCCGCGCATGTTGGTACCGGTGACCACCGGCCGATCATAATAGCCTGCCCGGTGGTAGGGGTGGCCAGACCTACCCCTAAGGTTCGTTTCCGTCGCAACGGTGACGCTTGGGCCCACGTCATCGTCATAGACTAATCGTATTAGAATTTGTATGTGGTGGTAGAAATGTATGTATTGCCACCGTAAAGTATCATTTTTTACCCTTGTTGGGTTTTCTTTTGCGTATGTATTTGGATACTTTGGTATTTTGCATGTGTATGGAATGTATTTATGTCTATGTATTCGTATTATTGTGGATTGTTTGCGGAGTTAGCAACCTTTTCACTAGGACAAGCGATTGACTTATACTCCTTTTTGTGCCCCACAAATAGTTTATGATATGCCCAAGTGGCGTATTCATGCAACGGCATTGATACATCCTCAAGTTACTTAGCCCGCCGTGACTTGCTCAGGGTGAGCGCTGCTTGCGGGCCAAGATGGCGTAGTCGTGTGAGAACACCAATGCGCCTCTAAGCTACTTAGTTCGCGATGAGTTGCTCACTAAGAGCGTAAACTGTGGACCAAGGTGGCGCAATCATGTGAGAACAGTGATGCGCCTCTAAGCTGCTTAGTTCGCGGTGAGTTGCTCGCTAAGAGCGATAACTGCGGACCAAGGTGGCGCGATCGTGTGAGAACAGCGTTGCGCCTCTAAGGTGCTTAGTTCGCGGTGTGTTGCTCGCTAAGAGCGTTAACTGCGGACCAAGGTGGTGCAATCGTGTGAGAACAGCGTTGCGCCTCTAAGCTGCTTAGTCCGCGGTGAGTTGTTCGCTAAGAGCGTTAACCGCGGACCAAGGTGGCACAATCATGTGAAAACAGCAATGCGCCTCTAAGCTGCTTAGTCCGCGGTGAGTTGCTCGCTAAGAGCGTTAACCGCAGACCAAGGTGGCGCAATCGTGTGAAAACAGCGATGCGCCTCTAAGCTGCTTAGTCCGCGGTGAGTTTCTCGCTAAGAGGGTTAACCGTGGACCAAGGTGGCACAATCGTGTGAGAAAAGCGATGCGCCTCTAAGCTGCTTCGTCCGCGGCGAATTGCTCACTAAGAGCGTTAACCGCAGACCGAGGTGGCGCAATCGTGTGAGAACGACGATGCGCCTGTTAACAGGATGCCATTACAATCAAACTTGACTTGTGTATTACGTAAGCGAATGTAAAGGAAAATGTGTAATCCACTGATAACATAAAGCCGTTGTAGTACAAACACTTAAAGCAAGTATGTAAAATCTGACATAGTGATACTAGGATTTACGCAGCTACATGTAGCAAATTCTTAGTTGGGCAGCGTTCCATGATCTTGGGATTGGGGTGCCATCTAGGCGTTCCAATGCATAGGCGCCCTTTCCGAGGGATTCCTGGATCTTGTAGGGCCCCTCCCAAGTTCGTGCGAGTTTGCCCAGTGCTTCCGCTGTTGAGGCTTCATTGTGGCGGAGAACAAAATCTCCTACTTTAAAGTGAACCTCCTTGACACGCGCGTTATAGTAACGCTCCAACTGTCGTTTGTATTTGGCCTCCTTGAATGCGGCTAGCTCTCGGCGTTCTTCCAGGAGATCCAGATTGAGGCGGAGTTCTGCGTCGTTACCATTTTTCAAGGCCAGGAGCACGCATGCGGATGGGCATTCAATCTCTGCTGGGATTACGGCTTCACTACCATACGTTAGACTGAATGGCGTTTCCCCATTGCTTGTTTTTGTTAGCGTTCGGTGTGTCCATAGGACATTCGGTATTTCATCAACCCATCTTGACCGCCTTGTGTCCAAGCGTGCTTTAGATCCATCAACGATGCTTCTGTTCGCTCGCGCAACCTGGCCGTTAGCTTGCGGGTTGGCGAATGATGTGAAAGTTTGCTCTACGCCCATGCCTGCTAACCAGCTTTGTAGTCCTTGATCCGTGAACTGGAGCCCGTTGTCGCTGACTATGTTCATTGGGAGGCCGAAGCGACAGGTAATGAACACCCAAATGAAACGTTTGACGGCGTGAGCATCAATGAACACTAATGGTTTTTCTTCTATCCATTTCGTGAAATAATCGACCGCCACTATCAGGTACCGCACGTTTCCTAGAGTTGTGTGGAATGGCCCAACCATGTCTATTAACCGCATCCATGTGCATGCCGGGCCAATAATATCCCGCATTTATGAGTTTGGCCACCACCATGTGTGGTCCTGCGTGTAAGCCGCAAATTCCCTCGTGTATTTCTTTGACCAGGAATGTTGCGTCCTCTGGGTTAACACATCTTAAAAGGGGTCCCAAGTACGATCGTCGGTACAGTATGCCCTCTGAGACCTGATAGTGCATGGCTTTGTGTTGGATTTTCGCGCCTCCAACTTGTCACTGGGGAGAGTCCCTTTTGTTAGATAAGCAACGATGGGTGTCATCCAGCATGGCGTACCCATTTGTATGACGTTGACTTGATGGGCGGGCACGGAGGCTGTGTTTAGGACCTCCACTCTGACCTCCTTTGCCATGTGCTCAAAGACGGTTGCCGCCATTTTACTCAATGCGTCTGCGGGTTTGTTTTCGCTTCTGTTAATGTGGAAGATTTCGCAATACTCGAATCGTTGCATAAGCTTCTTAGTTTGCTCGAGATATAGGGCCATCTTGTTATCTTGGGCTTCATACTTTCCCTCTACCTAGGCTTCAACCAACATGGAATCCACGTGTGCTTCGAGGAAGCGGGCTCCCATTTTATCCGCGATGCGGAGACCCGCGAGTAGCGCTTCGTACTCCGCTTCGTTGTTTGTACTTTCAAAGTTTAGGCGGATAGCATACGTGAATCTCGTGCCGTTAGGGCTGATTAGTCACAGGTCTGCCCCCGCTCCATCATCGCTTTTGGCGCCGTCGGTGTATAGCAACCATTTGTCTGTTTCGATTGTTGTAGGCGATGGGTCCTGTTCCACTAAGCATTCTGCTACCTTGTCTGCTGGGACCTCTCTGGCAAAGTCTGCTAGGACTTGTCCCTTAATAGTTGGCCTTGGTTTTTAGAAGATATCATGTTCTCCCAGCTCTATTGCCCATTTTGCCAACCTTCCGGACAGTTTCGGCCTTTTGAGGACATCATTTATACGGTAGTCTGTGAGCACGTTTATCGGATGTCCCTGGAAGTACCTTCTCAAACGCCGTGAGGCATGAACTAAAGCCAACACCAATTTCTCCATGAATGAGTAGCCAAGACCATGTCTTGGAACGCTTTTTTCGCTTCCGATGTCCACTGGAAGTTTGTTTTCTTTAAGCAATTCCTGAGTGTGCTGACGAAAGGGAACGACTTTGAGGCGTAGTTAGATAAGAAGCGGTTCAAGGCTACGAGGAGACCCATTAAGGTTTGTACTTCTTTGACTGATGCGGGTGATGTCATCCGCTCTATCGCTTGTACCTTTTTCGGGTTTGCTCAGAAACCATCCTTTGTCACTATGACACCCAGGAACCTGCCCTCTTCCATGCCGAAAGAGCACTTGCTTGGGTTTAGTTTCATGCGCATAGTCCGCAGTTGTTCAAATGTTTTCTGTATGTCAACCAGCATTCGGTCTTTGTCCACACTTTTTATTGGGTCTGCTGACCTGGAGAAGAACAGATGATTGAAAAGCCAAAACATGCTAACAGTTGATCCACACAATAAACAGTCCTTACAACATACTTCTCCCAAAAGACTGCTGACTCTAACAACTGTTCCATCCAAACAACTGCTATGACAACTGCTGATACAAAGGACTGCTGAATAAACACTGATGAAGAACAACTGCTGACCAAAGGTCTGATGAAGAACAACTGCTGATCCAAGTACTGAAGACTAAAGCACTGCTGGAGCCAACATCACTTAGGCTCCAGCAGAGGATACAAGACCATCAGAGTTTTCCTACAACAGTAGTTTACCTTCAGTGTTTTCATTTGTAACAGTAGTTTGTAATAGGCAGATGTTTTATGTTTGTTATTCTGTTAGAGGTCACTATCTTAGGTGACGTCAGCCTAGGTCATCAGTGGTTTAGGTTTGTCTGTAAATAGAACAGTGCTTGTACTGTTCTATTGTATCACACACACAAACATTCTCTCAGACAAACAATCACTGTGTGATCAGGCTGAGGGGGAGTACTTGTATGATTGTAATCTTTTAGATAAATGAAAGCATTCGATCAGAAAACAGTTACTCTCATGTTTTGATTAATAGTTTATCATTCCGCTGCACCTTCCATCTATATTCATATCACTCTTATCATTCTTAGTTAAATATAATCAAAACAATCAAACTCAGATCCTAACAATTGGTATCAGAGCCTGGTCAATTAAATTCGATCTAACAAATCAATTTAATATAAACAGATCAGCTCACAATTATTGATATCGTTTGTCTGTTGGATTGAAAACAGAGTAATAGTTTAATTTCGTTTCAACCGTTTTTAAACAGACTTTGTTTTTTGAAAAATCAGAGAATGGCTTCAATCAATCACGATCCACATAACACTGGCACGAACAACAAGCCACCGATGCTTGTCAGATCTGAATACAATATCTGGCAACGTCGGATGATCCATGTTCTAGCTCAACAGAACACTGGGTGTTGGAAGTCGGTTATCTTCGGACCACATGTTCCGATGGTGCCGAGTACTGAAGATCCCAAGGTTCAGGAGCCAAAGAAACTTGAAAACTACTCCGACCAGGATTTTCAGAAAATTGAGTTAGATGCTAAGGCCTTCAGTATTGTGGCCATGGCTCTACCCAATGATATATATGCTGGGCTGTTACACTGTAACAGTGTAAAGGAGTTGTGGGATGCACTGAAAGAACAATTTGGTGGGACTGAGGAGGTTATTGAAAACAATCGTGAAATACTTAACCAACAATATGAAACATTCAGTCATGTCAAAGGAGAGTCATTAACTCAACAATCTGAGAGGTTTAATTGTTTAATAGCGAATTTCGTCCCTGAGGTTTGGGCCAGTTTGCCACTCCAGTACAAAAGTTTTTTTTTTGCAATTCCTTACCTGATGTTTGGATTTTTTTGCCAAATTCGTCCTTTTCACTAACCCAGTTAAAAATCTCGTTAATGTCAGGGGTAGGGTTGTCTTTTTACACCTCAGGGACGAATTTGGCATTTAAAATTCAGTTAACCTTGAGGGATTGAATTTGCCAAATGATAAAAGTTTAAAAATTCTGATTTCCCTCTCATGCCTCCCACATTTTTTTTTCCGGTCACTTATTCCGGCCAAATTCCGATCTATCTCCGGCGAGACCATAAACGGCACTAGATGGGAACTTCTTGAATCCATCGTGCCTGGTTCATGCACCCCCTCGTTATTCCTTTCAAATGGCCACTGCCTGCTTTTTAATTTCTTGATTGATACGAGCCCAAAAGGTATCTTCTTTTTTCCTCAACATTTTATTATTCTCCATTTAATACTTTCAGCTTTTGAAATTCAAAACTAGTGACTGATTCTCATTTGCTATGGTTTTTAAAATTCAGTGTCAGTGTTTGATTTAAAATCTTTAAAATTTCGTCAGTGCTTGATTTGTAAATTAATTTACTCATATTACAAAGCGGATCGAATTGATTTGGTCACCATGGGCCCATGAAAGCTGTTATGTCATCTTGAAACTATATTAGAGAAGGAGAAGTTGTTTAGACTTTAGATTGTGAAATTGAGTTATCCATTCTCATAAATTGAAATCATCTTATAAAGATTGTATTGAATATAAATTGCTTAGTATTTTATTAACTTACTAACAACTATAGACTCACTATGCATATTTCTTTGGCTTGAAGTTGAAGTCTATAGTCTGTTAGAAGCAAAATACCAAGAGAGCTAGAGAAGGTTAGCTTATTGTTTGATTACCAACTTTTGTAAGTGGCTAAAGAATTCCAATATGTATTTCTTTAACCTTATTCTTTTTATTTTTTTTTTCATTGCTTGCTGGATATGTAAAACCATGTCTTCATTGTTCACATGGTCTTATAAGTTATGACTTTCGTGATCCCTTCTATATGTTATGCTTGCAATCTACTCTTCTAACTATTTTGTGCAGCAAGTAGCATTTTATGGTCTCGCCGGAGATAGACCGGAATTTGGCCGGAATAAGTGACCGGAAAAAAAAATGTGGGAGGCATGAGAGGGAAATCAGAATTTTTAAACTTTTATCATTTGGCAAATTCAGTCCCTCAAGGTTAACTGAATTTTAAATGCCAAATTCGTCCCTGAGGTGTAAAAAGACAACCCTACCCCTGACATTAACGAGATTTTTTAACTGGGTTAGTGAAAAGGACGAATTTGGCAAAAAAATCCAAACCTCAGGTAAGGAATTGCAAAAAAAAAAAAAACTTTTGTACTGGAGTGGCAAACTGGCCCAAACCTCAGGGACGAAATTCGCTATTAACTCATTGTTTAATTAGTGAACTAAAACTGGTTGGTCTTACTTACCCTCATTCAACCCTGAACCATAGGTTTTTAAGATCATTACCAGACAAATAGGACACTATTGCTATTGTTATGAGAAACTCGATTGGATTTAAGGACCTATCACTGACCCAGCTTCATGGTAAGCTCTTGACCTATGAGAGAGAGCTTAACCAGAAAAAGAAGCTCCAGGACTCTGGAAAAGTGTCTGATGATTATGTATTTGGGAATACAACACTTTTGGGTCATGATGAGGTGCCTGGAAATATTAAGGATCAGAGTTATGATCATTTCATTGACATAACTTCAGGTTTTAACTCAGGTTTTAACTCTGATTCTTATTCACCAAACTATGCTTTCACAGCAAGTGGTGGTGATATCCAGGCATCTGATAACATATCCTTTGAGTATGATGACCTGAAATACTTTGACCCTGATGATTTGGAAGAAATGGACATTATGCATCAATTGGCCCTTCTCAGTGTAAGAACTAACAATTTTTACAAGAAAACTGGGAGAAGGTTTCCAGGGTTAACTGGCACATCAAAGGTTGGGTTGGATAAATCAAAGATAAAGTGTTACAAATGTCATAGACTTGGTCATTTTGCTAGGGAATGTAGGAGTCAACATGGTACACCTATAATCACCTATCCAAATCAAAGAACTCAGATCAACACTTATCAAAATTCCTATAATACCCCTGGACCAAATGTGCAAAACACTGCTCATTTTGCACAGTCCTCAAACACTGTTCCTGTCCAGTATGTCCAAACCACTGTTCCTCAGATCCACTATGTGCAAACACCTGTTGCTCAAGCACCTGTGCAAACGACTGTTGCTTCATCCTCTGCTCCTGCAGAGACCAGTCAACAGAGCTTCTTTACACAAGGCTTTGTTGATTGGAGCAGTCTACCAGATGAGTTAACAGATGAAAATTTTGTATTAGTTGCCAAAGCTGAAAATGAACCAGAAAACTTTTGTTTCATGTCTATGGTTGATGAGGTTGAATCTGAGGAGGTGGTGACTGAATCTGATGTTGTGACTAATGATGTTGTTGATGAAGTTGTTACAGGTGAAAAACCTAAAGAAGAGGTTGTGAATCTCTCAGATCCCTGGGGTGCATCTGATGATTGTGAGTGCAAGTGTGATTGTGCATTGATGGCTGCTGCTAAGGGAGCTTCTGCTTGTTTAGATAGTCTTTGGTATGTAAATAGTGGAGGCTCCAGGCACATGACAGGATGTAGAGCCCTTCTTCTGGACTTCTTGGCTCATGGAGGGGGTGATATATCCTTTGGTAATGATTCAAAAGGTAAGGTGTTGGGGTCAGGGACTGTACAAGCTGGGAAACGCAAGTTTGAAAATGTCAATCTTATTGATAATCTCAAGTTTAATCTTCTGAGTGTTTCACAAATGAGTGACAAAGGTTATGGCTCATTCTTCACAAAGAAAACTTGCAAGATTATTGGGCCAGAAGTGGTGAAAAAGATTGATACCATCATTGCTGAGAGCAAAGCACAACTTGTTGCTCATAGAAGTGGCAATGTGTATGTTGTTGATATGTTAAAAGACAATCATAGGGCAAATGTCTGTTTGTTTTCTGCTGCCTCCACAAAGGAGACAGAATTGTGGCATAGGAGATTGGGTCACACCAACCTTAACACTATCAACACACTCTCCAAACAAAGCCTTGTCAGAGGTTTACCATCAAAAGAATTCAAATGTGATGAGCATTGTGGTTCTTGTTTAAAAGGGAAACAACATAAAAGCTCTTACAAATCCATTGATGAGTACAAAACCAGTCAATGTCTACAATTGTTGCACATGGACTTGTTTGGCCCTGTTAAAATCATGAGTCTAAGAAGAAAAAGATTTTGTCTTGTCATAGTTGATGATTTTTCTAGGTTTACATGGACTTACTTTTTACATTCTAAGGATGAGACTGCAGGTATATTGAAGGACTTTGTCACCAAAGTTGAGAAACAATATGACTTGCCAGTAAAAGTCTTCAGGAGTGACAATGGAACAGAGTTTAAAAATAAGGAGATGGATGATTTGTATGTGTCAAAAGGGATTGTGAGGCAGTACAGCATCCCAAGAACACCAGAACAAAATGGGGTAGTTGAAAGGAAAAATAGAACTCTTATAGAAGCTGCAAGAACCATGCTAGCAGATTCTGGTTTGCCATTGTCCTTCTGGGCAGAAGCTGTAAACACTGCTTGTTATGTTCAAAACAGAGTTTTGATCAACCCTAGACATCAAAAAACTGCTTATGAAATTTTGTTCAAAATCAAACCATTAATTTCATTTTTCAAAATCTTTGGCTGCCCATGTTTCATCTTAAATCTCAAAGATTCCATTTCAAAATTTGCAGCCAAAGTAGATTGTGGTTATTTTCTGGGGTATTCTTCTACTGCCAAGGCTTATAAAGTGTTTAACACAAAGACCAAGACAATAGAAGAAACTCTGAATGTAAAGTTCAATGAACTTTCATCTCTAAAAATCCCAGCAAATCCTGCTGAACTATTTGATTTAGATAAATTCAAATTTGAAGATATCACTGTTAAACCTAACAATGCAGGTATTCCACAGGCTCCACAACAAGATTACAGAACAGATGTTGTGATCCCCAGTCACTACAAAATCTATTCTGCTTCAGAGGAAGCAGCTGTTCAAAACAATTGTCAAAACTCTGCCACAGCTGAGTCAACCACTGTTGGCCAGTCTTATCCTCAAACCACTGTTTCACCTCTCACAACCACTGAACAATCATCTGTTGACAAAAGTCAATCATCTGTTGACAAAAGTCAGTCCACTCTTACACCACTTGGACCCATTCCCCCACTACCATTTCAAACATCTGATGGCACTACAGAAGTGCAAACAGGTGTTACATCAACAGAGTCACCAAACCTCTGTCGTTCACCTCAAAATGCCATCATACCATATCAGGGAGATCTTATTTACTTAAGAGCTCATCCACCAGACCAGATCATTGGCAACATCAGAGAGGGTGTGCTCACAAGAAGCCAATCCTCCAATATCTGTCTTTTTGCAGGTTTCCTTTCTCTCACACAACCTGTCAAGTACCAAGAGGCACTGAAAGACAACAGTTGGGTAGAAGCTATGCAAGAAGAACTCCTTCAGTTTAAAAGACAGCAAGTATGGGAGCTTGTACCATTACCTAAGGATGTTTGTCCTATAGGAACAAAGTGGGTCTTCAAAAACAAAACTGATGAAAGGGGCATTGTTGTCAAGAATAAAGCCAGGCTTGTGGTTCAAGGCTTCAGACAAGAAGAAGGAATAGATTATGATGAAACTTTTGCTCCTGTAGCAAGACTAGAAGCCATCAGACTATTTTTAGCCTTTGCTGTCAACCACAACATAAAGGTGTATCAGATGGACATCAAATGTGCTTTCCTTTATGGCAAAATTCAGGAGGAAGTCTATGTATGTCAACCACCTGGTTTTGAAGACACATTCCATCCTGACTATGTCTACAAGCTCAACAAAGCTCTGTATGGACTCAAACAAGCACCAAGGGCCTGGTATGAAACTCTTTCCACATTTCTCTTATCCATTGGCTTCACAAGAGGTAAAATTGACAAAACTTTATTTCTAAAATGGAAAGGGAGAGACTTAATGATTGTTCAAATATATGTGGATGACATCATTTTTGGATCGACATGTAACCAAATGTGTGAAGAGTTCAGAAAACTCATGACAGCAGAGTTTGAGATGAGTGCCATGTAGTACACCCATGAGTACAGTCAAGCTACTCACTATTGATGTCAAGGATGAACTGGTTGATCAAACACATTATAGATGCATGATTGGGTCTTTACTGTACTTTACTGCATCTAGGCCAGACATTATGTTTGCCACCTGTGTCTGTGCAAGATCCCAGGCTTCACCCAGAAAGTCAAACCTTATTGCTGTGAAAAGGATATTCAGATACCTCAAAGGTGCTCCCACACTTGGTATTTGGTATCCTGCTAATGGAAACATTGAGCTTTCTGGTTATTTAGATAGTGATTTTGCTGGCTGTCACACCACAAGAAAGTCCACATCAGGAGGGTGCCAATTTCTAGGGAATGCCTTAGTCTCCTGGCAAAGCAAAAAGCAGGCAGCTGTTTCAACCTCAACAGCTGAAGCTGAATACATTGCTGCTGCAAGCTGTACAGCCCAACTCATGTGGCTTCAAAATCAATTACTGGATTTTGGGATAACTGCACTACAGACTCCACTTATGTTGGATAGTCAATCTGCTGAAAATATCATCAAGAATCCAGTCTCTCATTCCACTACCAAACACATTGACATCAGACATCATTTTGTCAGAGACAGCTATGAAAAAGGTTTGATTGCTCTGCACCATGTTCCAACAGAGGATCAGTTGGCAGATGTGTTGACAAAAGCTTTAGACACATCTACTTTTACAAATCTGATTTCTAGAATTGGTATGTTAAACATGGATTAAACAAACAAATTTTTTTAAGCAATAAAATGTTTCAGAAAATCAAAATTTCTCCTTAAAAATAGCTGTTTGGTTGAAAAATCTGTTTCAAACATCTGATCAGATAAAACAACCACTGTTTCATTCATATCCACTGTTGGTTGAAAAATCTGTTTCAAAACATCTGATCAGATAAAACAACTGTTTCGCTATATATCTATACTATATCTATACAAAAAAAAAATTACAACAATTGGTTCCATCAGCTGTTTGTATCAGCTGTTTGCCAAAACAGCTGTTCTCCACCAGATGTTCATCCATCAGATGATTGCCACGTCTGCTCATACAAGCAGAGGTTTAGCCACATCAGCGGTTTCTTTTGAGCCTATAAAAACCCTGTTTTACCACAACAGATGTTACACTGTCTCATTGTATTCAAAATACTGAAACCGCCTTCTCCATTCTCAAACCCTCAATCAGATTTCATTCATCTTCACCTTCGGAATCCATTAAAATGGATCTTCAAGCCAAAGCCACCCACAATTGTCTCCCATATCTGGTTAAAACAGATGATAACATATCTTTCCATTCCACCATTGACATTCTTCTAAATTCAAAATACCTACCCATCTTAACCGCTGACGCCCCCATCTACATTGATACTCTCCAAGAGTTCTGGTTGAATGCTGAGTCTCTATTGCAAGACAAAAAGCCTACTTCCATTATTTCCAAAATTGGAGAAACAAGTATCGTCATTACCCCTGAAATCATATCCACAACCTTCTCACTAAATGACCTGGCAGGTAAGGACTCCTTCACAAAAACAGAGCTTCACACTGAGTTTCAAGAACGAGGGTATGATGGTCAGATGACTGGGTCAACTCTTTTCAAAAAGTTTTTCCCACCAATCATGAAATTTTTCTTCCATACCCTTCTTCTGTGTGTCTCCGCTAAGTCCACATCCTTCAATGAAATCCCATTAAGGATGCAATATCTGGGTTATGCCATGTTGTCAAACTCTGACTTCAATCTTTCCCAGGGATTGTTCATGGACTTAGTGTCAAATGTGAAAGCAATTAAGTCTGGGTCAAACAATGCTTTTCTAATTTACCCAAGAATTCTTAGTGTAATCCTAAAAAAGGCCTTACCAGAAAAAGTTTTCAAAAAGGGTGAGGCACTGCAATTGAAAAGCTTAACTGATGAAACTTTCACTAGAATGCTGGGTGGAAGCACCCAAGAAAAAGTGTCAAAAGTGTCCAAAGTTTCAAAAACACAAACAAAGAGGACAAAGACAACAACTGTTGTCAAAACCTCTGTTGTTGAGCCCATTGCTCCTGGTGATCATGGCACTACATCCAGTGCTGTGAAACCCACACCAGCCACTTCCAAAAGAAAACATCCATCCACAAAAAGCACCACTCAACCACAAATGAGACTTCTGGATGATGAGGTACCAGAAGATAACTCTGTTGCACCACCAAAGCAACCTGAAACCACTGTTGTTACTTCCTCACAACAGTTGGACATACCTCAACCTGACCAATGTAGATGCAAAAGTGCGACTAGTGCTTTGGATTGAACAACAAACTTATTTTGATGGTTGTCGTTGGTGCGAAGGAGAGTTTCTGAAGGTGCGAAGGAAGAAGAAAGGGTGCGAAGGAATAAGACTTGGACGAATGTGAATATACTTTATTATGTAACTTGGTTCGACCAGTCAATTTGGGCGAACCTGCACATTCGCACAATCAATTTGGGCGAATGTGCAGTCTATAAATAGACAAGTTTGATTTTTGATTGTAACTTTTGGTCATTATTATTCCCTCCACTTCCTGATATTCTCTCTAGTGTTTTGTTTAACTCTTTTCACGTTCTCACCTTGTTTGTAATCATATTTCAACGTGTAATCGAGTTGTTAATTAATGAAAAGCTTTTGAAAATGATGATCTGTGTGTTTTAATCTGTTTGATTATTACTTTGTGATAGTTTTAGGGATTCCGCACCTAAAACTAACTTGTTTGATCATTCTTTGTTGTTATACGATCCTTTCACGCTCATACAAAGTGGTATCAGAGCCATTCTGGATCAAACAACCACAAATTAATAGTTTCTCAGTTGATTTGGACCCAATTTTGGTCAAAAAGTTTCTGTTTTCATTGAACAAACTAATGTGATAAGATTTTGATTGATTACAACTTGATTTCAAGGTTAAATTGGATAATTCTCTTCATTAAAGTTGTTCCAAATCAATTCCGATTCAAAACCTGATTTAGATCATCAAAATCCATCAACATTTGATAAACATGATCAAAATTAACGGATTTTCAAAGAATAACTGTTTTTGAATTCTCAGGGGTCGAAAGAGAGAGAGTGGTCGAAAGTGGAAATTTATTTGGTCGAAAGAGGGATTTTGTGGTCGAAGGAAGTGTTTTAGTGGTCGAACGTAGACTTTCATTGCTTATTTTGTTCATTCACCCATTGGTGTCACCTTCGATTGATCGAACGGTCGAAGGAGCAGGAGAACGGTCGAACGAGAGAAGAAAGCGGTCGAAAGAGATTTTGTGATTTCAGTCCACATTCGTATCAATCAAAACGGTCGAAAGAGAAGATTATTTCTCATTCGCACGTTCGATCATACGAAAGAGAATCCTGTTTTTAAAACATTTCTAATCTTTTCGTGTTTAATCGTTTGCAGGTCAAGATGTGGAACTTCCCAACAACGCCTAGACCTACTCAAGCACCACAACAGCAAACAACACAAGATCCATGGTCGGTTGCAGCCCAGAAGACTAGTCAACCATCCCAGCCAATCAATTATATGGCTATGACTAGTTCGGCTCCTCAACAAGTTGTTCAACCATTACAACAACCTATTGACAACTATTGGGGAGTAGCAGCAGCTGCAGTTCATTTGCAGACGACCAACGCTATATCCACACTTATTCATGATCTATCCTCAGGAAGCGGCAATCGTCCACCAAAGCTAATGGACATGAAGGAGTACAACACATGGAAGACGAAGTTTAAGATTCATGTTGAGGGACAAGGACTTGAGGGAGCCGAGGCATGGCAAATGATTGTAAAGGGTTATGTTGCTCCTATTCTGGAGAATACTGGAGAACCGATACCTTTGGAGAACTTGGCGGATGATGAGAAAAAGAGGTTTGTGATAGAGAAGAAGGCATTCTCTCAGCTATCCCAGGCGATCAACACTGATTTATTGCATAAGTTTGGATCGTGTACAACATTTAAACAATTATGGGACATGCTGAGAAATCGACATGATGGTAATGAGAAGACAAGGAAGCTGAGGATGGAAGAGCTTCGAAAGGAATTTGAAAACTTCAGTTACATGGGCAATGAGACCCTAAAAGAGTTGGTTCCACGGTATTGCCATTTGCTCACTAAACTGTCGAGCTATGAGATCAGCATACCAATGTCAGAATTAGTAGATAAATTTGCTAATGCTTTACCACCCTACTGGAACCAACACATTGAAGTGTTGAAGGAAAAGGATGCATACCAGTATTGGACTATTAACGAGTTCATTCAAAAGCTGGAAAACAAAGAGATGGAGGAGAAGAGGAAAGCCAAGAGAGCTCAGATTCCACAGAATCCAGATTTGTATGTGAGTGGTACATCTAACTCTCTTTCTGCTTCAAGCACTACTTCTAATGTTGCTCCTCACATTACATGTGTATCCAATGTTGTTGAACCCACAAAACCACCAATCAACTATCTTGCCCAAACTTCATCTTACACACCATCATACACACCACAATCTTATCCAACACCAAACTTTATTCCACCTTTTTCACCATTACAACAAGCTGCATGCTACACATCAAGTCAACCTCAACAACAACAACAATATACTCCTCACATGAATCAGATGCAGATTACTCAAGCACAATCAAGTCAAAGCCCGATTGTGTTAGAGACCTCGAATCTTAACAATGTGACTGTTGAAATTGCTCAACAGCATGTTGCTTTAGTGTCTGCTATGGTTGCATCATATACCGGTTTGGTTGCGAGTCAGATTGGAAACAACAATCTCACCAATGAGGACTACGCTCAAATCGACAAAGAGGAGATGGAGCTTATGGACATTCAGTGGGCTTTTGCAAGCATAATGAGGAGAGCCACTGACTTTATTCAGAAGACTGGAAGAACTGACCTTTCAACTTCTCCCAACACCACATACGGATTCAACTAAGCAAAAGTTACATGCTTCAATTGTGGTGAGAAGGGTCACTTTAAAAGAGAGTGCACACAGCCTGCACAGCAAGGTAATCGAAACCCGTTTAATTCAACATACCAAAACAGACAAAACCAAAACCAAAATCAAGTTTCATACAACAGTCCCAACATCTCAAGCTTTCAACCACAAAACAATTACCAGAACCGTCAACAAAATACCAACACTAGACAATCCACAACTCAAAACCAACCTCAACAAATTCCAAACCGAACCATAGTTCCTATCTCTACACCTAACACTCAAAACCAAAACCAAACTGACAATCAAAACCAAGCACTTGTAATTCAGAAAGATGAAGGTTTTGATTGGACGGGTATGCAATTGGGGGTGGAGGAGATTACTGCTGGAAACGTGGCTTGTGTGGCACAGCAGATGAGTTTGGATGAGAATGAGGAGACTGAAGAGGAGGTTGTGATTGAAAAAGTGTCGGAGTTGAAAATTGAGGAAGTGAATGAGGATGTGATTGCTGAGAGTGAAGACAAGAAATCTGGGATGATTCTTGATTCTGTCACGGATGTCGGAGACCACTACGATTCAGCTTACTCGGATATGGAGAGTGATTCTGATTCAGAAGCTAGTGTAAATTCACTAGATGATGACATTGATCAACTGCTAGCTGAAGCTGACTTTCTTATGACTCGCGAGTCATGTATGGTGGATGATGCGTGCACCAAGATTGACTACTCCAAATTCTTCGCAGGGAAGGAAGCTCACTTCGCCTTGATGGCAATGACAGAACCTTCTAAACCGGTATGTTCTGAATCTCAATCTCAAGTGTGTGTTAAATGTGTTAAATGTGCTGATTTTGAAAAACTGACAGATGAAAATAAGCTTCTCAAGGTCCAACTTGAGAGTGCCAAAATAAACTGTCAGATTTATCAAAAAGATTTCAACAAAGTTCTTGATGGTTATAAAAAGGATGTGTCTGAACTTAAAAAGACATTGTCAATTAAAAAACTTTCCATTAATAACTATATTAATGAAATGGAAAACACTAAGTTAGAAATGGCAACCATCAAGTGCTTTGCTGAAAAAGTAAACAAGAAGTTAGAGAGTTACAAGCACATAGCATATGTAGTTGACCATATCATAGAAGAACCCTCCCAGTCGAATAGTGCAAACTATAAGGCGGTCCCATCTCCGGTATTGTTTGAGAACCACAACTTACATGCAATACCACCGGAGACTTTAGTCAATTCTGACTCCACATCAGAAAACGAACCCAACACTTCTAGTGTCGGAGATCCGTATTCTGATGTGAGACCTGTACTGGGAAATGATGAGGGTGTGGTCGCTGCTGATGATTCAGATGAAGAAGATGAACAATCTGAGACGGTTGAAAATGAAAGTGATATTCCTGATGAAAATCATATAATCACTACTGAGCCAGTCTCACCGTCTCAGATCATTCATCCCATGGCAAATGCTCATCGTAAGAATGTGGTTAAGAAAACTGAAAAGTCTGTTGGTAAGTGTGTTGAAAAGAAAGAGGTAAAGAAAATTGAGAAAAATGTGATTAAACTGGTTGAAAAGAAAACTGAAACTAAATCTGAGAAAAATGTGGTGAAACCAGTTGAATAGAAAAATGAGATTAAATCTGAGAAAACCAATGAAATGAGCAACGAATCGTGTGACAAACCTGTCAAAATCTTCTATCGGATGCAAGGCTCCGATAAGATCTTGTCTGATGATGAATATCCGATTAAATTTGTCAATTATTCCAAAATCGAAAAGATCTGGCAGGAAAGTACGATTTGGTTTCCAAAATTTGAAAGAACCAATGACATTCCTCCAGAAGTTTTAGAGAAAATTTATTCGGATAAAGATGCCAAGGTCAATGTCACACAATTTGTTTTGCCAGTTGATAAAGCAAACAGTTTTATTGAACCGACTTACTCGAAGGAACCAGCTCCTGAGAGTTTAAGGAAACAATGCATGGTCGATCGATATCCCATTGCTAGTTTTTCCAAGTCGCCGATCAAAGAAAACTATGAGGAATACCGTGCGTGTTATAAGTGCGGGGAACGGGGACATTTACTTGCCGCTTGCCCGTACGTACGACACAAAAGGCACGAGGTGGAGATGAGGAAACATCATGATTATCCGGTTGACAACTACGGTTATCCACAAAGACGGTTTTACCCTCAGCAAGAACCGTATTATAATCAAAACAATTTTTACAACAAGAGGGAAAACCGTCCGATGACGTATGATAAACGCAACCGGATAACCACTGAGAAATCTACTAAGAAACCTGTGATGAACTCAACTGCTGATAACAAAAAGGTTGCTCCTAAACCTAATGGAAAACAAGCAGTTGGACCTGTCTCTGTTAAATCAGAGAAGGTAACCAAGAAGGTTGCATTTAAAGATGAAGTAAAGAAACCGGCTGAGACTTCAAAATCTCAGATCCGGATCTTGAAAAGATCTGAGCAATCCCGGTCATCTAAGGAATCTGAAGGAGCCTCAACTTCACGGAATGAGAAGAGTGAGAAAAAGAAAATTTTGAGTGAGAAGAAGGGGGTTGAGTTAACCCAAGATGTTTGTGAATTGAAAGAATCTTTGAAACAACCCGTTCAAAGACCCAAGACCAAACAGGCTTGGGTCCCCCGAAAGATCTAACTGCTTTACTTTATATGTGCAGGGAGCTCCAGCTGGCCCTGTTAGCAGCCTATGGATTGTTGACAGTGGAGCTTCTGGTCACATGACAGGGGACCTCACGCTACTCTTTGATATCAAACACATAAACGGAGGTTATGTAGCGTTTGCTGGTAATAAAGGAGGCTACATTACGATGGAGGGTAGTGTAAGTAATGGGGTTGTGACATTTGAGCGGATATCATACGTGAAACAGATAGATTACAATTTGCTCAGTGTTAGTCAAATCTGTGATAAACAATTTTCTGTGTATTTTGATGACAAATCCTGCTATATCTTGAATCCTGGGTTTGAACTTCCGAAAGAGTGGGTGATGCTGAAGGCACCGAGAGTAAACAACTTGTATATTCTCGATATGTCCAAAGCAATGACCACCCATGGCCAAGTCACGTGTTTCCTCTCTAAGGCTACAGAAAAAGAATCTATTATGTGGCACAGGAGAATGGGACACATCCATTTGCGAAAGATGAACCAGTTAGTGAAGAATGAACTTGTCACGGGAGTTAATGTAAAACACTTCCATTTGAATGACAAGTGTGTTAGTTGCAAAAAGGGAAAGCAGCATAAACAGTCCCATAGACTAAAGAAAGTCAATTCCGTTGAACTGCCGCTTGAGCGTTTGCACATGGACTTATTCGGTCCAGTCAGACGTAAAAGTCATGCATCAGAAAAGTGACACTTTTAACAATCTGAAGGTTCTGTTTACACGTCTGGAGAATATATATGGTATGAAGATCAAACGAATCCGGAGTGACAATGGGACGGAGTTCAAAAATGCTCAGATGGAGGATCTTTGTGCAAACAAGGGAATTCATCATGAATATAGCGCTCCGTATACACCCCAGCAGAACGGTGTCGCAGAAAGAAAGAACAGGACTCTAATCGAGACGGCGAGAACTATGCTTGCGGATTCAAATCTTCCAGTCATGTTCTGGAACGAAGCTATTTACGCAGCATGTTATACTCTTAACCGGGTTTTGACAGTGAAGAAGTTTGGCAAAACTTCTTATGAGCTGTTGAACCAACGCAAGCCGAATCTGGAGTATCTAGAACCATTTGGTGCCCCGTGTACAATGCTAAAACCTTCGGAGAAGTTCGCACCAAAGGCTGAAGAAGGTTATTTTGTTGGATATGCAACCCCACTAAAACGGGTATTCAACAAAAGAACTAGAAAAGTCGAGGAGTGGGCTAATGTCGAAGTTCAAAGATACACACAAAATGTACAGGGTGGAGGTCCAGATTGGATGTTTGATTACAAAGACTTCTTTTAATCATTCAATCTAGATAGCATGGTTGAAGAAGCTGTACTTCGCTTATATTACGAGGTCGAAAACGCCGTGACTTCACCGTTAGTGCGTCCGATCACGGTAAACCCTCAAGCAGTTTCTAATGATACTACTGCTCCTGTGATGGAAGAAGAGGTGTTCCAAGAAGCTTCTACAACGCTTAATTCATCCGATTCTGAAGATGAAGACGATGATGCAACAAGTGAAGCTATCCTGGACAATGCTACAGTGACACCACCAGTGAACCCAACTAATACTGATGCTTCAACATCGAATGTGGGTAATGATCTGGTTTCTACAGAGAATTTGACAACACAAACGGGAGTACAAGTACCTAATTATCCGGAATCTCGGATACATCGGATACACCCGCTTGAACAGGTTATTGGTGATCCTAGTAGCAGCGTGATGACAAGAGGGCAGTTGAGAAATGCTCAAGCACCAGAAAATATTGGCAACCTTGCTTCATATGCCAAAATACAAAAATCTGGTTTTCAAAATGACTGGTCTTTCGCTTGTTATGTTTCGCAGGTCAAGCCGCGGACATACAAGGATGCTCTTTTGGATGATGCCTGGGTGGAAGCAATGCAGGAGGAGTTGTTACAATTCCAGAAACTCGGCGTATGGATGTTGACAGATTTGCCCCCTGGAAGAAAGAAAATTGGAACCAAATGGGTGTTTAAGTGTAAGAAGGATGACAGAGGAGTCATAGTGCGAAACAAAGCTCGTTTGGTCGTTCAAGGTTTTCATCAGGTTGAGGGAATCGACTACAATGAAATCTATGCACCGGTTGCACGCTTGGAAGCTATCCGAATGTTCCTAGCGTTTGCATCATGGAAGAAATTTGAGGTGTATCAGATGGATGTAAAGAGCGCATTTCTTTACGGTGAGGTCAAAGAGGAAGTTTACGTAGGTCAACCGCCAGGCTTTGAGGACCCTATTCACCGGGATAAGGTTTATGTGTTAAACAAAGCTCTCTACGGGTTGCACCAGGCTCCGAGACAATGGTATGAGGAGCTGAGCACGTATCTTCTCCCGAAAGGATTCAAACGCGGAATGGTAGACTGCACACTGTTCACGAAACGAGCAGGAGATGATTTGCTTCTTGTACAAATTTATGTTGATGATATTATTTTCGGGTCAACTAACGAACTTCTGTGCAGGGAATTTGAAAAAGTTATGCAGGAAAAGTTCGAAATGAGCGCACTGGGAGAAATGCAGTTTTTCCTAGGCTTGCAGGTGGAACAAAGACCAACGGGGATCTTTATTCACCAGACGAAATAGGTTTCTGAAGTCTTGAGCCGATTCCAGATGGATGATTCGAAGCCGATGGATACCCCGATACAACCTAATCACGGGATTGGAGTTGACCTTAAGGGGGAGCTGACTGATCCATTTACATACAGAGCAATCGTCGGATCTCTGATGTATCTCACAGCGTCTAGTCCCGATATAATGTTTGCGACATGTCTTTGTGCGCGATATCAATCAAAGCCGAAACAGAGTCATCTTGCAGCTGTCAAGCGTATCCTTAGATATCTGAAGGGTTGTCCATCGAAAGGACTTTGGTACCCTCATGATGATAATTTTGACCTAATCGCTTTTAGTGATACAGATTGGGGCGGCTGTGACAAAGACAGCAAATCCAAAACGACTGGATGTCAGTTTATGGGGAGCAGGCTCGTGACCTGGCAATGCAAGAAACAAACCGTAGTTGCACTATCCACATGTGAAGCAGAATACGTTTCAGCATCAAGCTGCTGCTCACAGGTTCTTTGGATCCAACAACAGATGGTGGATTACGGTTTGCAATTTCTTAAAACCCCTATTTACTGTGATAATGAGGCCGCAATCGCATTAACAAAAGACTTAGTAAATCACTCAAAGGCTAAACATATCCGGATTAAATATCATTTTATCCGTGATTGTTATGCTAAAGAGTTGATCGATATGGTCAAAATCCACACTGATTACCAACGCGCAGATCTTTTTACCAAAGCTTTTGACAAATCCAGATTTGATTATCTTTTAAAAGCTAATGGTATTAAAGAAAAACAGGACTGATCACCACCTCAGTCTATCACTTTTTAGTTTAAATTTTTACTGCTTTTTCAGAAAAATTTCAAAAATCCAAAAACATTGAAAAATTTCAAAATACATAAAAATGAGAAAATTTCTTTGCTGACTGCTATATCTTCTTCCCTTAGATTAATGCCGTCAGATTTCTGTGAACAAACGATATCTGGGCAGTCACATATTTGAAATGCTCCAGCTTATCCTTGGGAACAGTAAATTCGAAAATCTATAAAAATCAGAAAAATCAAAAATGATTTCCTGGAGTATAAAGGGAAATAATAGTACATCAGTGGGGATCTGACACATTCTAAGTAATGTACTGCTAAATAGGGCGTGTGTCTGAGTTTGTGCGATGTGCTGATAGGCTTCGTAGACCTATTACTGCGTGCCTGATACATACATATCAAACGAATTGTTGTGTGGATGAACTCCTCATGGCCATATGGTCTTAGTACCGTAATTTCGTTTGATAGGGTATTTGTACAAAACTCGGTGGTTTAGGGTCGTTATGTTATTAGTTGTCTGGGGATAGCCTCTCTGATCTTCTGCTGTAAGTCATTACGGACCTAGATCAGACAGGGTGTCTTTATAAAAGAGCTTTATGCCAAATCCTAAAGTTACCGAATTGAGGAACTTTCCATGTTATATGATGATCAAAGATTATCTATTACATCGTATTGATCACTGATGCAAATCAGGATTAATATCAGTCCTCAACCTGGTATAGTGCATATGTTACTTTGCTGCATTAATTTGCTGACCTGTATACCTCTATGCATTATATCTTGTACAATTACAGATGACGAAAGCATAATCCCGCTTTACAATGAGTCTTTGTGCATTTACTTCTTGATACGGGAGTATGTCGTGTGCGTGGGAACCACAGACAATTGCGTTTATATTATAAATATCAGTATCAGTTTAAAGCACTACACAAAAGTCTGCATGTGAGTTTATGTGGATCACAATATCAGCAGTTTCCAGATCACACATAGTCTTTAATGATAATTTCAAAAGATCAACGGTGTGATCAGATTTCTCAATAACTGATATGATCCCTTTACCGGAAATCCCAAAAACATTTACAGTTTTTCATTTACATTTCTGCATTTTATTTTTTTGTCAAAAATTACAAAACTCAAAAAGATTTTAGGTGTGTTTTAGCATAAACTTTAGAAAATCCAAAAAGATTTTTCATTTTCATCTTATTTTTGATAACTGATGGTGGTTGATGTCGATTTTCTAAACCTTGATACACCATTTGAGCTTTGTACCTTTTAAAATGTTAAAACATGATTGTTGGATGCTTAAAAGTTGGAAAATAATTGGACCGGGACTTGTTTTTGAGATTTGGAAAATTTATCAAAAATCCTATTTCTCATTCGCCCATTCGGTTGGTCGAATGTGGGATTTTACATGTTCCTTCGTATGTTTTAAACGGGCGAAGGAGAGTGTTCTTGAACACAAGTTTCATTCGAACCCTTTTGGCTCATTCGAACCTTTCACTAGGGTCGAAGGAGACAAAAGTTTCTCCTTCGTACGTATAGAATGGGCGAAGGAGGATGCCTATATATACCTATCAGTCTCATTCGAACCCCATTCAAAATTTTTCAGATTTTTCATCTTAACCTCACCTTGTTGCTTGATTATTTTGAACCTTTCCATTGTGATCGTCTATTCATACTGATCATTATGCACCATCTTATGCAGGTTAACATCATGGATTGAAGTATTTAATCATTGTTTTCTGTTTCGAGCCCTAGTTCACTAAAACTGCTTATAATCCATTACATTGTGACAATTGATGATTAGGTTTCATTACATATGTGTTTTAGGGGGAGAATAAACAAAAACCATGGATTTAAAACTAACAGTTTGATCAATTGATCAACTGTTATGTTTCGAACCCTAGTTTCAATTGAAAACACATATATAATGAACAATTGATGTATTTGTTAGTTTTGAATGGTTAATCGGCATCATTAGGATCTGTTTCAATCAAAAGAACATGATCAGAAACCCTCAATTTCAAAATTGAAAATTCAAATTAAGAACAGTCACCTTCGACCATTACGAATGGGCGAAGGAGATAAACAAACGGTCGAATGTAGAATGATTGGGCGAATGAAACCTTTTATCAAAAACTATACATTCGTACCATCTATCTTTCTCATTCGTACCTTGTTAATTCTCTTTCGTACCCCCGTTTGGGCGAAAGAGAAGGTTTATTACCAAAACTTTCAAGTTTGAAATTTTGTCGATTTTTAACATGTGTTTTTGTTTGTTTTGCAGATTTAACGATGTCCGAGCAAGAGAAGACGACGGAACAAGCTGGATCATCATCACAGCCTGCCAAGACTATTTCTGAAGAGCCTTTAGCCTTCGAGAATGCGCGTAACTGCTGTGCGTATCTCGGAGAGGTTAAGAAGCATACAGAGTTTGTCGGTATTATTGATTTCTTGAAGAGATGCAGGGTGATAGATGCTATTGCTACACTGACGATTATCTACAAAGATATGATACAAGAATTTTGGTCGGAAGCGAAGCTTGATTTTTGGAAATGCGAGTCATGCTTGACAAGCAAAATCCAAGGGCAGAGAGTGATTGTTTGTGAAGAAGATCTGAGAGAAGCGTTGAACTTAGATGATGAGCCGACAGATCCTAAGGAGTTCAGTTTTATGGATCAGCGAAAGTGCTTTCTCAGAATGAAATACAATGGACCAATCACTGACGGTTCATTGCATAAGGGAAAATTGTGCCCTCAATTCAAATATCTGGCACACGTTTTGATTCATGTCTTCGGATCTGCAGCTGGAGGATATGATTTGATGCGAAAGAGTATCAGTTCGATGATGGTTGCCTTAGTGTTGAACAAACCGTTCAATATTTCAGGCATGCTGATGACTCATTTACTAGAGCCTGTGAACGGCACGAGGAATCTTAAGTTTCTACTTTATCCTCGTTTCCTCCAGATGGTGTTTGACAATAAGTATAAGGAGCTGAAAAGAGATCCTAAGCACATAGTTGTTCAGGAACATATGTCGCTGAATACACATGCTAGGATGAAGGCGTATAAGGGATTGTCAGTTGATGAACGTCCTCCAGTAAGGCGTTTATTTGGACACCTAGCACGAGTTGATTATACAGATCCGGGTGAGGGGCTTGTGAGACATGCAAACAGTGATTCTGATCCTGATAACCCATTACATCCTGTTGATCCTGATGCAAAACGCAAAAGACAGGTTGTGAATGTTGGCGCAAAGAGTGGAAAGACAAAGAAGAAAGAGATAAGATTAGAAGTTACAACTGAACCCGAAAAGAAGAAAAGCACGCCAAGAAGAAACAAGACGATGGCGAAGAAGGGTTTACATATAGTGGATGAGGCGTCTGTTGATTCGGAAGAGACGCAGGAAGATGAACAATGGGATTCTGATGCTGAGACGTTAAAGACCACCTCGCCCAAGGCCACTGAGGCTGGTGTGTCTGCTAGTCAGAATGTAGAAGATCAAGGGAACAAGTGTCCAATCCCAGTTGATGAAGATGAATTGATTATGAACATAGATGAAGCTTTTGCTGGTTCTCCTGTACAAGCTGCTAAGTCACAGAAGAAGAAACAGGAGAAACCAAGTCTTAAGAGAAAGAAAGAGATTGAATCATTGATAGCTGGTAAGAAACTACCACCGGCTTCTAGTTCTAAGTCACCGGTTACTGCACCAGCACAGAAGAAGCAAAAGATTGCAACAACATCGAGCACACAACAGAGTGAAGATATACCTATTGATGAGGTTAACGAAGCATTGGATAACGTGCTCAAGAAGATCAGAAAAGGCAAACTGCCTGATGTTGTTGAACCACCTATGAAGAAGAAAGTTTCGGTGGACAGTGACATTATGAGTGCTGTGAATCAGAGGTTGTCTGAAATGATGAATATAATCAACAAACAACAAACTAAGATCGAGCAATTAAAGACAAACATAAGAAGCTGTTGGAGGTCGTAGTCACATCAACTGATGATAATGAAGTTTTGAAGAAAACGATTAAGAGATTGAAAAGAGAGAATAAGAAGTTGCTGAAACACGAGCAACGAAACACCAAGAGAATTATCGTCTTGAAGGAGGAGAACAAACAGTTGAAGAAGAGTAACAAGCATATGGATGATTTGATCAAGAACTTGTAGTCTCAAGCTCCTCAACTTCAAGCTGGTGAAGTAGATAAGGAAAGAGAAGAAGAACAGGTTGATTTCGAACCATCTGACGAAGAAGAAGATGAAGAACTTGATGAAGATGCAGGAAATGATACTAAGAAGAAGAAGAAGAAGAAAGATGATAAGGATGATGGAGGTTCAGATGATGGTTCGAGTGATGGAAACGGCTCTGCTTTCGATAGTAGTAGTGATGATGATGATGATAACGCTGACAAGTTTACATATGAGAAGCGTGACTCAAGTAAGGGTGGAGAGTCGAGCTCTAAGACTCCTGGAGAGAATGTGGATGAAGATATATTCTGGAATGAGAAACTGCAATCGTTATCTGAAGACGACAAAAACATGTATCGCCAGATGCTCACAGATCGAGTCTGGACGATCGACATGACCAGCAGATTTCCAGAGATATTTGAGTCGAACAATAAACTATTTGAGTTGGAGTTTGATGACCCTGATCTTGAAGATGGGGAAGTTTCGGAGACGATTTCAAAAGAGATACTTGAGGGTTTAGCAAAACAGGTAGGAAAGACTTTGGAAGAATTACTTGCTGACAACTTCATTCCAAAGATACCTGAGTAGGAAGCCGGTAATCATTCTGATGACCGTGATGTTCCTGCGTTTGAGGATGTTGAAATGGAAGACATAACGAGTGAGGAGTATCAACAATACTTCAAGACTAATCAAGATTGTGGATTTCCTGGATTCTCAGATGAATTGCTAAACCATGCCGAGAAACTGGCGAAAGAGAAGAGCAAAGCATTTGAAGATGAAATTTTCAAAGGGCATGACAAACCACGGTTCGAGCAGTCGGAGAGTTTGAAGGAGTTCTTAAGGAAATTGAAAGAGAAAGAAAACAATCGTCCGAAAGCTGATATTCAAGGAAGCTTTTACAAACTTCATAGTGGTATTTTCAAAGGTCGTGCTTTGGCCTGGAAGTTTGTTAAAGAATTGAGATGTATTGCAGTGAAGTGGGAGAAGGGGATCTTATACTTCGATAAATTTCATCATTTGAAGACTCTTCCCTATTGGGCAATCCGTGATATTTGTCGTCACCGTTTAACGGGAGCGTCAAATAGTCAGATTACCTACTTTGCTGAAAAGATGACGAGAGAAAGCCGAACCAAGTGGGATTTGTTTAAACCACAATATCCTAAACGAATTGTTCACAAGAAGGATATTGATCAGATTACAGGTATGCCCAAGGTGACGTTAAAGTACAAACCACCGCGAGTGTTGAAAAAGATTCCTTTGTTGCCAATCCCACAACACTTCGCCAAAGATTTCATCTGGTGGTACTACGATTGGAAGATTGCAGAGGCGGTGATTGTATTGAAAGACGGAGAGAAGAACTACAAGAAAGTACACATTTTTGATCCCATGTGGTTAATAAACTGTTCACATGAGGATATAATCATGTTGTTTTACAATCCGATCTATTCTGATGCGAAGGATGCTGAGCAAGCAGGAAAGTACCAACGTGTGGTATTTCTGTGCTTTGCATACGACATTAATGCTGGGTGTGACTATGGCGAGAAGCTCGGAAAGTTTGTTGAAAAGCAAAAGGTGCCTGAACTGAAAAAGAAGAAGCAAACGCAATTTCAGGAACCGGTGTTGACGAAAGAACAGAAGATTCAATGACATATCAGACTGATGAATATTAGAATGGACGAACAGCGTAGACAGCAATCCAAGCAATAGTCGAGGGGGAGTTTGTAGATGCAAAAGTGCGACTAGTGCTTTGGATTGAACAACAAACTTATTTTGATGGTTGTCGTTGGTGCGAAGGAGATAATGAAGGTGCGAATGAGAGTTTCTGAAGGTGCGAAGGAAGAAGAAAGGGTGCGAAGGAAGAAGACTTGGACGAATGTGAATATACTTTATTATGTAACTTGGTTCGACCAGTCAATTCGGGTGAACCTGCACATTCGCACAATCAATTTGGGCGAATGTGCAGTCTATAAATAGACAAGTTTGATTTTTGATTGTAACTTTTGGTCATTATTATTCCCTCCACTTCCTGATATTCTCTCTAGTGTTTTGTTTAACTCTTTTCACGCTCTCACCTTGTTTGTAATCATATTTCAACGTGTAATCGAGTTGTTAATTAATGAAAAGCTTTTGAAAATGATGATCTGTGTGTTTTAATCTGTTTGATTATTACTTTGTGATAGTTTTAGGGATTCCGCACCTAAAACTAACTTGTTTGATCATTCTTTGTTGTTATACGATCCTTTCATGCACATACAACCAAACTCCTCATGAATCCTCCCAAAAGGATCATGTTGTAAGCCAAGGGGAAACACATCATGATACATTTGAGTCACTTGGCCAAATGTTCACAAGCCCCTCTCCCAGGGCTAATTCTCTTGTTACTCCTCCACCCTCACCATCACATCATGTTCCACAAACCATGCAACCTCTGTTTGAGGCAATTGAGAAATCTCAGGAAAATCCCAGTTCCTCTCTTCCACCTATCACTGAGAGCATACCCCCACAAGTAACTGGTTCTGAGAACATTCAATCTGCCATCCCACAAACAGTAGAGGAGGTTACACAACCTGAGTTCAATGCAACTCTAGGTGAGTTTTCAAGTGGAGCAGCCACTACTGATGTAGAGACCATAGTCTCACACCAGGACAGTGGTTACATAGCTAAGACTCCCTTGAAGGCAACAATTGATGAGGCCACTATAGTGTCCCCAAAATCAGTTGGAAGTCCCCAGTACCAAGAAAAAGGGGCATCTGATTCACCTATTAGGACTGAATCAGGTAGAACTACCACTGGTAGGGACTCAGATGATCCTATTAACTTAGGAGATGGGTCAAAATACCAAGAATTGACGGACAGAGTCAAGCAATTGAAACCTCTGTAGTAGACATCAAATCTGATGTCAAGCTTATACTGGGTTCCATAGCAGACCTTTCCAAAAGTCAACCATCAACAGCTGATATAGCTAGTGAGCTATGGAAATCCGTTTCCCCCATCATCATAGCTCACAGAAAACTAGCTGATCAGACCCATGAAACATATATGGCTGAAATCAGAAACATGGTGGATGCAAGGTACAAAGATATACATGCAGACATCAAAGCCATCAAAGATCACCTGCTGAAGACCACTGGCTCTGCCCCTACCACCATTCTCAGGGATGAAGATGATGATGTCTTCACGGCTGATGATGCCAAAAAGGGGGAGAGTGGCAGAGATAGGCTACCAAAGCTAGATCCCTTTGGTTGTCCACCTTCTAAAAAGGGCAAAGCTAAGTCTGCCAACAAACCAGAGGCTAGTCAAACAGCACCACAACAACAACAACAAGCAACACCAACAGCACCACAACAAACCACTGATAGAAGCAAAGCAGTAGACAATTCTGCAAACATAGAAGCTGAAAAGGCTGCTCAGGCCAAACAAAAAAGGGCTGACACCTTGGAAGCTAAAGCAGAGTTGCTGATGAACCTCAAGAAGGAACAACAGCAGGAGGTTGAAGATGTGGGATCCTCAAAAAGGATGAAAATGCCTGCTAGACATGTCAGAAAACCACCATCTAAGCTAAAAACCTCTGTTGACAAAACCACTGCTGCTGCAACCACTACCACCCAAAACACTGAAACCACCCAAAACACTGCTTCCCCAACCACTGCACCTAAACCTACAAGCACATCTGAACATACAACCACCAAACCTACACCCAAACCTACATCACCAACCAAATCCCAAACATCTGCTGGTCCTACTAAAAGGTCAATAGATGTTAATCCAACCATTGCTTCCAAATCACCATCCCCTAAAATCTTGTACACAAGGAAGAGAAAATCAACCTTTGTTGTACAGGATGAAAACATACACACATCACCAAATACCACCTCAACTGCACAATCCACCCCTATTACAACTATTCCACTTTCATCATTCTCACCACACACATCCAAATTCAGTTCCCATAGACCACCGCCAACCATTACACCATTGGTTGTTCAGTATCCTCTTGAACTTGATCTACTCAAGGGGGAATTACAATCCTTCTACAATACTGAACAACCATCTGATAGATCTTTCCCTTCTCTCCCAAATTTCCCTGTTCCCCTAAACATTGATATATATCTTAAATACAAGGGTGAACAGGTAGATGCCATCATTAAGGAGAGATGCAAAGGGAAGGATGACAGGACTGCTCAGGGCATCCATTCAGCAGAGCTTAACAAACTCAGAAGGATTGAGGACTTTGCTAAGACCCTGAGCAACTCCATGTCCTCCATGCCTCTCAGTGTTGACTTGGAAAAGGAGGTTAGGGATTCTCTTCTGGAACAGATCTTGGTAACCAAGCCATATAAAGCAACCAAAAAGCAGTTTGCTGGTTGGACCACTCATGCACTAAGAGAAGAACTTCTCAGAATAGAAGAGTTGGCCAAAGACCCCAAAGCTAAAGTCTCTACTCCTAATTTTGGCAAAGGCAGAGACCCAGTCAGAGCCTTAAAGTTTAAAAGAATGAGACAAGAGATAGTAGCTGCTAACTATGGGGAAATGAGGTCTGTTTCTAGATGGTCTGAGCTGAGGCTGGTTGAGACATACAAGAGTCTTGAAGAAAACAGAAAGAAGGATCCCAGCCTACCTAGAAAACCTGTCTATCCTGATGAGCCACTGATGAAGAGACCCCAGCAGACTTTTACCTTAGACAGCTTACTTGAAACTTCTGATCTATCAGCTGCTGCAAGAAGACAGTTCAAGAAAAAGAAGGAAATGTCAGAAGAAGATCAGAAGAAGTTTGCTGATACATTTATCAAAGAAGGGCTCTTCAATCAGATACATTTCTTCTCTGATCCCACAACAGAGAAACTCAGGGAACTCATTGGAAGACCTCCATCACCTAACTCATCCCAAATAAAAGTTCATCTCAGCAAATCCACTGACTCAAAAATTCTAAAATGGAAAGTCAACAAAGACAACCATGAATTGACTCTGCTCAAGTCAGATGGAAGAGTTCAGAAGATTAGCATGGATGATGCATACAGCCTATGTGCAAATGATCTTCAAACATTGCTAAATCTAGAGCTTAAAAGAGATGAAGAAGACTTATTTGCTCTGAACTTTGAACTACAATTCAAAGGTCAGATCAGAGAAAGTCTGATGAGGAATAAAGATCAGTAAATAAAGCTGAGTTTTGGCATCATCTGTTCTAGGGGGAGAATGTTGGGTCTGCTGACCTGGAGAAGAACAGATGATTGAAAAGCCAAAACATGCTAACAGTTGATCCACACAATAAACAGTCCTTACAACATACTTCTCCCAAAAGACTGCTGACTCTAACAACTGTTTCATCCAAACAACTGCTATGACAACTGCTGATACAAAGGACTGCTGAATAAACACTGATGAAGAACAACTGCTGACCAAAGGTCTGATGAAGAACAACTGCTGATCCAAGTACTGAAGACTAAAGCACTGCTGGAGCCAACAACACTTAGGCTCCAGCAGAGGATACAAGACCATCAGAGTTTTCCTACAACAGTAGTTTACCTTCAGTGTTTTCAATGTTACAGTAGTTTGTAATAGGCAGATGTTTTATGTTTGTTATTCTGTTAGAGGTCACTATCTTAGGTGACGTCAGCCTAGGTCATCAGTGGTTTAGGTTTGTCTGTAAATAGAACAGTGCTTGTACTGTTCTATTTTATCACACACACAAACATTCTCTCAGACAAACAATCACTGTGTGATCAGGCTGAGGGGGAGTACTTGTATGATTGTAATCTTTTAGATAAATGAAAGCATTCGATCAGAAAACAGTTACTCTCATGTTTTGATTAATAGTTTATCATTCCGCTGCACCTTCCATCTATATTCATACCACTCTTATCATTCTTAGTTAAATATAATCAAAACAATCAAACTCAGATCCTAACACTTTTGATGACAAGATCGTCCACATACACCTCCAAGTTGACGCCAATTTGTTTTGCGAACACTGAGACCATGAGGCGTTGGTATGTGGCTCCCGTGTTCTTGAGCCCAAAAGGCATCTTTGTGTAGCAGAAGGTACCCATGTCCGTCCTGAATGCTGTCTTGTCCTCATCCCCTTTTGCCATTTGGATTTGATGGTACCCCTTGTAGGCGTCGAGGAAACATTTGAAATGAAAGGGCGCTAGGGAATCGACTTTCAAATCTATTTCGGGGAGCGGGTAGCAGTCCTTCGAGCACGCTTTGTCCAGGTCCTTATAATCGACACACATCCGCCAACCGCCGTTGGCCTTGCCGACCATGACAGGGTTGGCTACCCAAGTCTTGTATTTGACTGGGTGAAGTATGCCTGCATTCAAGAGTTCTGTGACCTGTTCATTCATTGCCTTGGTTTTCTCTCAACCCATGCTCCTCTTTTTCTGCACCACCGGTTCTACCGACTTGTATGTGGACAACTTGTGTTCCGCAATCTCGCGGGGTACACCACCATGTCCGCGGGTTGCGAGGCGAAGACATCCATGTTCTTGATGAGTAGTTGCTTCAAATGAGTCCGCACCGCGCCAGATATTGCGGGCCCGATGGTGACTGTTTGTTCCGGGAACCTTGGGTTAAGTACCCATTTCTCATGCTCTGTAAGGGTTGGCTGCTTGGCGGATTTCACTGGCTTGGAGGCCTCTGTGGTGTGACACTGACGGTTGCCTCGAATGAATGTTACACCGTTGCGGGTCGGGAATCCGACAATCTGATGGGGTGTGGAAGCATTGCTGTTGAACTTAGCCAGGCCTTCCCTTCCAATTAGTATATCGTGTGATGAGGCGACTGGGAGCACCATGAACTCGCATTCTTCTGTTCGGGATAGCTTTCCATCCGACCAAGTTACGGGGAACGTGATAACGCCCCGTGGCATTATTGATTCATGGATGAATCTTGATATGGGTTCTGCGACCGGAACTAAGCGTTTCTTGTCTTCATCGTCCAGCTAGTTGAAGCACTGTTCATACATGATGTCGGCACTGCTTCCAGGGTCTAGGAACATGTAAGGAGTGCGGTAGTGACCGAAGACCCCAGTAATGATGAGCGGAGATGTGGAAGAGACCCCTGCTTTGAAAGTGAGCAAGATCACTGGTTGTTCCTTCCATGAGTCGTCCACCGCATCTGTTAATGGTCACTTGGTTCATCGGTTCCCGACGGTTCCTTTATTTGTCATATGGCAGCTATGTCTGGGTGCGAGATCGATCATATGCGTTTGTAGATTACGTATTCGCTTGTTCGATCCGTCCCCGCGATCTTCGTTTTCCCAGATGCGGCCATTGCGTTGTACGTTCTTTACCAGGTGTCCCAACTGTCCGGACTTTAAAGCCGCCTCGATCTCCATTTTCAAACTGTAGCAATTATCTGTGTTGTGCCCGAAATCGTTGTGGTAGTCACACCGCTTGCTTGTGTCAACATTTCTTCGCTTGCCTAGCGGGCGCGGTTCTTTGAAGTTGTGCTGCTCTGTGGCGAGCACTTGCGACGGTGTCTTCGTCAGTGGTGTCCATTCAGTGTTTTTCTTTGACCCTCCCCGCGTGTCGCGGGCATGTTTACCGTTGATGATGTGGTGGGCGTCTTGCTGCGCGGAATACTTGCCTTCCTCTGCGGATCCAGTGATACGCGACCAGACGGATTGTTTGCCTTTGTCTCTCCGGCCGCCATTGCTGTTAGAATACTGATGTTGGCGGGAATGGCGGAAGGGTTTCTCCGATGAGGCATATATCTTGGCCGCTTTGATTACATCGTCCCAAGACTCGGGGATCCCTTCTTTTCCGGTGAGGCACTTCATGAGGTCATCGTTATTGACCCATGGATGAGCGCCGTGCGCGTGAGCTCTTCACCACATCCTATTTGCATTGTCTCTCGCGTGTAGCGGGTGATGTAGTCCTCAACTGGCTCAGTGTCCCTTCGGGCACAAAGCAGGATGTGGACCTTATCCTTCTTATTTGGTGAGAGAAATGTAAGGAAAACTTGGACAGTAAGTCGTCGAAGTCGAGAATGCTGCCAACTGGGAGGTTGTCAAACCACACTCTGGTCGCGCCCATTAGGGTTTGCACAAAGAGGGCACCGGACTTGCATAGGCCAGTTTTGGCTGTGGGCTGTGGTACGAAAATCGTGGACATGGTCGCCTGGATCACGGATTCCGTCATATTTCCCAATGAAGCTCGGCAGCTTGGCCTTGGCGGGTATCGGTGCCAAGGTGACGCGCACGCAGAACTTGGACTTTTCAGCGAGATCCTTCGGCCGATACGGTTTAACCAAGTCGTCATCAGCGTCAGCGTGTGAGCTGGACTCCTAGTCGTCTTCCTCATCAGTGGGAGCGTGGCCCTGGCTGCGGGAACTCTTCCCGCGACCTCCGCTACGACTCCCGTTTGTGTTGTCTTTTGGAGTTCGGCTGTTTGTCTTATTCTTGTTTGTTGCCCCCTGAACCTTGTTGTTGGTGTCAAAGTTGAGTGTTTTCTGAACTCGTTGTTGTGCTTGTTGCATCACTCTCTTCTGGTAGCCTACGGTGACCTGTGCTTGTTGTTTGAAGAGCCACTCGTCCGGGTCTTCTTCTTCGTTGTCCTCGTCGTCCGCCTCGTCGTCTTCGAGGTTAATGGTCTTTTGGTTAGTGGTTGGACCTGCACTGGTCATCCTGATGGCTCTATGTGCAACTTTGGTGACAGTGGCTGGAGTTCTTTCCTCCGTTTCTGCCTCATTGTCATCTTCAATGATGGATTCATCGGGGTCCCTTCGTGGAGCTTCTTCGTTCGTCATTTTTCTAGCTGAAAGATTGGAAAAGATTCCTGCTCTAGCCGGTACGGATGGCGCCAATGAAGAAACAAAAGTCTAACCTTGGATCCTGGAGGTTAGGCTTGTCTCTACAGCTTTGATCCTTCGCTAGATTGAATGACTTCCTATCGATTGGAGACCTGAAATAACATAGCATACCGATGTGGGGCGACCGCCTTGAATCCCGAAGGAATCTACTTAGCAGACACAAAAACGTAATCGGCCTTAGTGTGTTCTTCAGGGATTTCTGAATGGCCTATTCAAGGAGACTAAGTGCTCCTTAAATAGGTTCCACACGGGCCTCAACATCTACCCTTAACTTACCCCATGGGCTGATACCCAGTTAAGGGCTTGCCTCCCCATCGGCCTAAGATGAAGCCCAATAAGATATTACACATGACATGTAATAAATCATAGAGAGTGATTGTACCGTTGTCATGACGTGGCATCATGTGTCTAGCTGCAGGTCAGGTGCAATATGATTGGCTGCCGAGTGTACTGTTGCCCCTGATGCGCGGTTGCAGGCATTATGTTTATTTGCCAGTTTTGTATATTTTTGAGTCGTTTAGATAGTATTTTTATTTGTTTTAGGTCTGTACTCTATTATTTTAGTATTGTATATATTTTTATTACTTTTTGGTTGTTTTTACTACTAATTTATTTATTTTATACTTTTGGTAGGTGATCGCATGGAGCGGGGCTAAAACAGTACAAATTATATTCGAAACCCGAACACCCGAGTCGAGAGCACGTGGTCATAATACCATTTATAATAATATTAATAATAATAATAATAATAATAATAATAATAATAATAATTAAAAATGAAAGAATAGAAAATGTGTGTCACGTGGCCAAGCCAAAAAAAAAGACGCCAATTATTTTTGAGAGGGATTTTATTATTCCTTTGGGGGTCTTGGGCGGCGCACAACAGCTTGGGAGATCGCAAATATATTTTTGGGAGAGGTGCAGAGAAACGACGGAAGTAAGAGGGACAAGAAGATTGAAAGAAAAGAGGATCCAACCTTAGAAGAAGCAAGCTCTATGGCCATGAGTGGCTAATCCCTTTGTATTACACCAGGGATGTAAACTTTTGAGATCTAGGGTTAAACAAATTGGGTATTGTTCTTAAACTATTGTTTATGTTTTTGTGTGTTTGAATTAATTGTGTTGAATTGTGATTAACCTTATGTTGAACTCATTTTAGTTAATTGATCTTGTGCCAATTTCTATTGATATGAACATGGTTCCTTGCTTTAACACAAACATAGGATTGTATGTTCTAGGTAATGAAGTGTAGTTTATTCTATTTTCGATATTGATAAACTTGACACCTAAGCCTATTGAGCAATCACTCCGTTAACACCAATCACATTACTATTGTTTACCCATTTGTGAAATCCCTAGTATTCAATTGTTGAAACCCTAGTGTGATCTTTTTAATTAAATTGTTTACAATCTATATTATTTTTTATTCTTATAATTTCAATTAAATTCTTAGTATAATAAACAATAACTTTTCAATCAAACTCTTAAATGATAAACTGCAATCTTCATAATTAATTTAGCATCTTCATAAGCACCATTGTTTAATCAACTAAATAATATTCACTAACCACACGCTCCTTGGATTGATACCCTATTTACCCTATCTACCTAGGTTATTTAGGTTTTGTATGACCCGTAACGACCGGCTCATCAAATGGCGCCGTTGCCGGGGAGCTAGTGCGCTTAGTGTTTAGAGATTAGTTGATTTTGTGATAATCTGTTTAAGTGTTTGTTTGGTTTATTCTCTATTTTTTTCTTTATTACGCGGGTGTGTTACTTGTGCAGTTTACAGGTAGTGCATGCGTACAAGACATTCGGGGAGGACATCTCCTTTAGTGTTTGAACCAGAAATCGAAAGAGTAGCAAGAAGAAACCGACAACACCGGTTAGAGGAGCCGATTCCTTCTAACCCTCAATCACCACCTACACATCAGCCTTTGTCATTTGGAACCGTTCAAATGGCAACCTCAAATCAAAACCGCCGTTCGGGTGAAAACCGTATACCCCCCACTCCACCACATCCAAACCGAACCCAACACCCACAACAACACCCACCTCCTCAATCAAACTATAACCAAATTCCCAACACCCGAAATGTCAATCAAGGCCCCTCTGTATCAAACCGTGGCAATCCCACATTTGACCATGTGAACAGATTTAATGAAGCAAGATATGATGACCTTGAGGATAATATTGAAGAACTAAGAGGAAATATCAACGATGATGAACCATTTAGTGTTCCAAGTTATCAGTCATCAGAGCGAGTCAGTGTTCACACGTATCATTCGGGGGAAGATGAACAGTCGGAAAGGGATTATAATGAAGAAGAAGATGGTTGGGGGTATGGCAATGGTAATGGTAGTCATGAAGATGAAGAAGACCACCAAAGTGATCATCACTCCAATGTGGGTGCACACCAAAATGTGGGAAATGAAGGGTACTATAATCATGACTTTGTCAATCGACCGAGGCAAAACCCAAGAGGGCACCGAAATCATCAGGGTAATTATTATCGGGATGCACATTATGTTGGTCAAGCAAATAGAAGACCCCCTGTGAGAAGGCAACAGAGAGAAGAAGAGGTTAATGCACCCCGAATAAGGCCTCATGTTCCAATGCAAGGGGTTAATGGTCGATTTAGACCACTTGCTTCTGAGAACGAGTCACCAATTGTACCACCACCTCCAGGAAGAAGAACTTTTGACTGCAAACCAAATTATATCAACATTCTTCCTCACGTTCATGGAATGGCCACTGAAGACCCATACGACCACCTCTCTGAATTCAAAGCAATGTGTGGTACCATGGGGGGTCACAATTTCTCTTTAGATGAAGTTCAGCTAAGGTTGTTCCGGTTCTCCCTCAAGGATAAGGCAAAGACTTGGTTTCTTACTTTGCCCGCACACAGCATCTATACTTGGGGAGAGATGCAACAGGTGTTTTTGGATGAATATTTCCCTAGTTTTAAAACGGATGGGGTACGGTTAGAGATTCGTTCCTTTCAACAGTTACAAGGGGAACCACTTCATGAAGCTTTCACTCGCTTCAAGGAGTTAATTCGGAAATTCCCGCACCATAACATCGACCTTTGGGAATTGGTTAGTAGTTTTGTGAATGGACTGAGTAAGGAGGAAAGAAAATACCTCAAGTCTACTAGCAATGGGACTTTGTTATCTAATCCAGAGCAAGAAGACTGGGATTTTTTGGAACTAATGGCAAGGAATTCAAAATCGGAGGAGGCAGCTGATCGAAGAACTAAACACCCGGTTTCTAAATCTCTTCCCAATTCAGATTCAAGCTCTAATGACCGGATTGCTCAGTTAGAAAGAGAGTTGGCAAAGATGTAGAAACGGGAGGTGTCAGCGGTACAATACCCGGTTTGTGATAATTGTGGAGATTTGGGGCATAAGGCTAGTGAGTGCCCCGGTGATATGGGTCAAACCACCGAAGAAGTAAATCAAGTGTATGGGGAAAGGAAGTATGACATGAACTCCAACACTTATCATGCAGGCTTGAGAAACCATCCTAACTTTAGGTATGGTAATCCTTCTAATCAAATGAACCCGAATTTTCAATCGGGTAATCAAAGCGGTGGTGGGCAATATCAAGGTCGCCAAGGTGGTAATCAAGGTGGTTACCAAAGAAACAACTACAATCAAGGTGGTAACCAAGGGTACAACAATAATTACCAACGGGGTTACAACCAAGGCGGCTCCTCAAGCAATCAAGGAAATTCTTCGGGAAGTTAAGGTGGTGATGAGTCCTTGAGTTCAAAGTTGGATGCACTAATGATTATGATGAAGGACTCCAACAATGATATCAAGGAAATGAAGAAGGTGAATGAGGTGAGAGATAAGTCTCACGAGGCTCTAGCGAAACAAGTGGGACAACTTGCAGAAGAGATGGCTCAATTGAGAGGAAGCACGGGGAAGCTTCCTAGCGATACCACTATCAACCCGCAGCATCAAGGTTCGAGCTCGAAGAACAATCACAATGCTCCAATTAATAAGGTAACTGTTCTTCGTAGTGGTAAAACTGTTAATAATAAAATTGATGATAAAAGTGAGCCACCACCACCCCAATTTGTCGAAGGGGTGGTAGAAGATGTGAGTGATGAAAGTGAAAGTGAGGAGGAAACGGGTAAAAATAAAAGTAAAAAGTTTTTAGAAAAACCAAAACCCGTTGAAAATGAACAAGTTCCCAAGGCTAAGGAAAAGGGTGTGGAGGGTAATACCATCCCTTATCCTGAAGCATTGTTGGAACCATCTAAAAAGGTGGTAAAGAAAAGGGGCCCACAACAGGAAGAGTTATGGGAAATTTTTAAACAAGTAAAAATTAATTTACCACTTTTAGATGCAATCAAACAAGTTCCTTCTTATGCAAAGTATTTGAAAGATTTGTGTACCCAAAAGAGAATTCACAAAATTCCAAAGAAAATTGATTTAACCGAAAATGTGAGTTCTATTCTTTCGGGTTCACTCCCACCAAAGTTGCAAGATCCGGGGGCGCCCATCATATCCATTCAAGTTGGAGAATTTAAAATGACACGGGCACTCTTGGACCTTGGAGCTAGTGTAAGCATCTTACCGGGTAGTCTTTATGACCAGTACGAATTTGGTCCACTTTAGGAGTCTAACACCACCGTGGTGTTAGCTGACTTGACTCCTAAACTACCCCGTGGGATGGTTACTGATGTGATAGTAAAAGTTGAAGCTTTTTATTATCCGGTGGACTTTTTAGTACTTGATTATGTTTCCATGGACCTAACCAAACAACCAACAGTTATACTAGGTCGACCATTTTTGGCCACAACCAATGCCCAAATTAACTGCAAAACGGGCACGCTTGACATGACCTTTGGTAACCGTAGGTTTAGGTTAAATGTTTTTTTCAAATGGGACTAACCCTCTAGTCAATGATGAATGCTATATGGCGGACATTGTTGACGAGTGTATACCTCTATACGACACCGTTGTAGATGAGGAAAACACAATAGAGGAGTGTTTTATGTTTAACAGGTTACAGGTGGAGATATTAAAGAGCATGGAGGAGGAGGAAAAGACTCAAGAAGCGATGGCGGTGCAAGGAGGAAGACCACCATGGACTCATCAAGTGGAGAGCCTTCCCGATCACATTGATACGAAGTTGAAGCCATCTTTAGTTGAGCCACCACAAGTGGAACTGAAGGAATTGCCTAAGCATTTAAAATATGCTTATGTTGGTGAAGGCAACACGCTCCCGGTAATCATTGCTTCAAATTTGACCGGGGAGCAAGAAGAAAAACTGATGAAAGTATTGGTGACCCATAGAGCTGCTATTGGGTGGACTGTGGCGGATTTGAAAGGTATTAGTCCGTCAATTGTGATGCACAAAATCATCACAGATGAGAAGGTGATTCCCGCGAGAGATGCTCAAAGGAGGTTAAACCCTAACATGCGGGAGGTTGTGAAAAAAGAGGTGCTGAAATGGTTAGATGCGGGTATCATTTACCCCATCTCGGATAGCCAATGGGTTAGTCCAACTCAAACCGTTCCAAAGAAGGCAGGTATTCAAGTCGTGAAAAACAACTCAGGTGAGGAGGTAGCTACCCGGCCGGTAACCGGGTGGCGTATTTGTATTGACTATAGGAAGTTAAATGCTGCAACTTCCAAAGATCATTTTCCTTTACCCTTCATTGACCAAATAATAGAAAAATTAGCCAGACAAAAATTTTATTGTTTCTTGGATGGGTATTCGGGTTACAATCAAATTGCTATTCATCCCGAGGATCAACAAAAGACTACCTTTACTTGCCCATATGGCACTTTTGCATTTAGGCGAATGCCATTTGGTCTTTGTAATGTCCCCGCCACCTTTCAAAGGTGTATGATGAGTATCTTTTCAGATATGGTGGGGGAGTCTGTGGAAATCTTCATGGATGACTTTTTTATTTTTGGGTCTTCGTTTGATTCCTGTTTAAATCAATTAGAAAAAGTTTTACAAAGATGTGTAAAAACGAATTTGGTATTGAGTTGGGAGAAAAGTCACTTTATGGTCCAAGAAGGGATAGTATTAGGTCATGTTGTTTCGAGTCGTGGGATTGAGGTTGATCATGCCAAGATTCAAGTCATATCAACTTTACCTCATCCCACAAATGTCAAAGGGATAAGATCATTTTTGGGGCATGCAGGATTTTATAGGAGATTTATTAAGGGTTTTAGTGACATTACAAAACCTTTATGTAAATTATTATTAAAAGACGCCCCATTTGAGTTTGATGAAAAATGTGTCGAAGCCTTTGATAACATGAAAAGGAAATTGATTGAGGCTCCAATTTTGCAATCACCTAATTGGTCTTTACCTTTTGAAATTATGTGTGATGCAAGTGGGTACGCGGTTGGGGCCGTGTTGGGTCAACGGGTAGATAAGAAACCCATTGCTATATACTACGCAAGTAAGACTCTTTCGGAAGCACAATTAAATTATACTACTACCGAAAAAGAGCTACTTGCGGTGGTATATGCTCTAGACAAATTTCGGTCTTATGTGTGGGGTAGCAAAATTATTATTTATACTGATCATAGTGCTGTAAGGTACTTAATGGATAAGAAGGATGCTAAGCCCCGGTTGATAAGATGGATACTCTTATTGCAAGAGTTTGATTTGGAGATCTGTGATAAGAAAGGCACGGAGAACGTGGTTGCCGACCATTTGTCTAGACTGATGATTGAGGAGGAAGACTCAACGAATGAAATTAATGAGTCATTCCTAGATGAGCACTTGTTAGCTGTTTCGACATTACCTTGGTTTGCTAATATTGTTAATTTTCTAGTGACAGGTACAATGCCGAAACATTGGGTAAGGAAGAAGAGGCTCCACTTTTTGTCCCAAGTGAAACATTACATTTGGGATGATCCTGACCTGTTTAGAGTAGGAGCGGATGAAATCATTCGAAGATGCATCCCGGATGAGGAGATCATGAGTGTGTTGAAGCACGTGCACTCTTACGCATGTGGAGGACATTTTAGTGGCCAAAAGACGGGTCACAAGGTTTTGTCTAGTGGGTTGTATTGGCCAACAATCTTTAAGGATTCGTTTGAGTATGCTAGAAATTGCTTACATTGTCAACAATTAGGAAGCATCTCAAGACGTGATGAAATGCCAATGCAACCCATTATGGTTGTTGATGTGTTTGATGTATGGGGGATTGATTTCATGGGACCATTCCCTAATTCTTTTGGTAATCTATACATTTTGGTGGCAGTAGATTATGTTTCTAAATGGGTTGAAGCTATTGCCACCAAAACCAATGACCATATCGTTGTTTGCAATTTTATTCAAACACATATTTTTTCAAGGTTTGGGTTACCTCGCACAATTATAAGTGATGGGGGATCTCATTTCAAAAACCGAAAATTCGGAAAATTGCTTAAGCGATATGGTGTTGACCATAGGATTGCCACCGCATATCATCCACAAACTAGTGGACAAGTTGAGGTTTCCAATAGGCAAATCAAAGAAATTTTACAAAAAACGGTTCGTACGGACCGAAAGGATTGGTCAACAAAGCTAGATGATGCTTTATGGGCCTACCGCACAGCCTACAAAACACTTATTGGAACAACTCCTTATCGATTAGTATATGGTAGAGATTGTCATCTCCCGGTTGAATTAGTTCACCGGGCATATTGGGCTATTAAAAAGGTTAATTTGAGTTATGATGATGCAGGTCGAGAGAGGAAACTCAAATTGTGCGAGTTGGAAGAGTTAAGGGATGAAGCTTACGAGATTGCGTCAAAATACAAGGATCAAATGAAAAGAGCTCATGACGCGAAGATTCGTAAGAAGGAATTCGAAGTGGGTCAAAAAGTTTGGCTCTATAACTCCAAGTTGAAGCTCTTCCCTGGGAAGCTCAATAGTAAGTGGAATGGCCCGTACATAATAACGCGGGTTGGAAAGCTTGGCGAGGTGGATATTGAGGACCCGAAAGATGGGTCGAAGCAAACTGTGAACGGGCATCGTTTGAAGCCCTACGTGGAACATCTCACGGAGCACGGTAACATTGTCGAGTTGGTAAGCTTCTTAGAGGACTTACCAACCTATGAAATCAATTAAAAATGCAGGTGCTAGCTCCCATCCCAGGTACGTATTCTAATTGTAGTATTGGGGACAATACTAATTTTTTTCGGGGGGTGGGAAGCGTAGTTGTAAAAGTGTACAATTTTTATATAGGGTACAATTTTTATATAGGTTAACCTTAACTCTAAAAAAAAAAAAAATCAGGTATGATTCTTGTATAGTTTGTATATTTATTTATTTTGTTTTATTTTTCTTTTATTTTTAGTTAGTATTTTGAGTTTGTTTTGATTTTTGGGAATGCTTGGAGTTTAACTTGCAATCAGATAACTTGCCTGTACTCAATCTCCATTCAGGCGGGGTAAATCTGTACACCATCGGTGTATCAGGCATCCCAGAATTTTACGTTTTTATTTTTCTTTGAGGCTTAGTTCAGGTTTGTCATACGCGCACTGCCTATATCCAGGGGAGTCTGTTCCTTTTACTGTTGTATTTTATTTTTATTTCTGCTTTATTTTATTCCTAGCTCACATTGAGGACAATGTGTCGTTCAAGTGTGGGGGTGGGGAAACTTCGTTTTTATTTATTTTTTGTGTCTTAAAAAAAATTTGTGTCTGAAAAAAAAATGAAAAATATTGAAAATGTCTTGAAAACTGTTTCTAAGAAAAAAACATTCTAATCAGACATAAAAGCAGTTTTTTCGGTACCTACCAGCTGTTTCTTGATTGTTTTGGCAGTAGATCCTTAGTCATGGTCTAATTTGTGGAAAAGTAGTATGAACCGTTTTCAGCAGGTGTTTTTAAAAAAAAAAGTTTAGAATTGTCTGACTAGATTTAACAAGCTATTGGTAATAAATGCATGCACACATCGGTAACCCATTTCCCCACTTTTGTGAGATCTTGAGCCTACTAGTTGATAGATTGAATTATATATTTTCATTTGTGAGAGTAGGCCAGATGCTTCTCTGTTGCAGAACTTGTGTGATTTGATACATGCTGAGGTTGTAGACTAGATATGCACATAGATGATAAAGGCAATTTAGGATTACCCTTTTCGTTTGATACCCGTGTATTTGTCTATGTGATTAACCTGTTTACCAACAATATTACCCTTAGTAGCCATGTTGAGCCTTTACCTATTCGTTTGTTAAACCCAAATCAGTTTCTTAAACCGACCTTTTGTGTCACCAGTGTTACTTGACAATCTAAGTATAGTTATTATGATGTTTAGTATTTATACGCTGAAAAAAAAAATCAGGCAATTCATGAGGCCGATATACCAAAGTTGGTGATTGAAAAAAAAAGAAAGAAAAAAAAAGACAAAAAAAAAAAAAAAAGACAAAAAAATTGTGAGTATTATGTACTACGGGTTGAAAATAACCCGCTGTTTTAGTTATTGTGTTTAGTATGAATAAAAAGTGTCAAAAGGGTGAGGCACTGCAATTGAAAAGCTTAACTGATGAAACTTTCACTAGAATGCTGGGTGGAAGCACCCAAGAAAAAGTGTCAAAAGTGTCCAAAGTTTCAAAAACACAAACAAAGAGGACAAAGACAACAACTGTTGTCAAAACCTCTGTTGTTGAGCCCATTGCTCCTGGTGATCATGGCACTACATCCAGTGCTGTGAAACCCACACCAGCCACTTCCAAAAGAAAACATCCATCCACAAAAAGCACCACTCAACCACAAATGAGACTTCTGGATGATGAGGTACCAGAAGATAACTCTGTTGCACCACCAAAGCAACCTGAAACCACTGTTGTTACTTCCTCACAACAGTTGGACATACCTCAACCTGACCAATGTAGATGCAAAAGTGCGACTAGTGCTTTGGATTGAACAACAAACTTATTTTGATGGTTGTCGTTGGTGCGAAGGAGAGTTTCTGAAGGTGCGAAGGAAGAAGAAAGGGTGCGAAGGAATAAGACTTGGACGAATGTGAATATACTTTATTATGTAACTTGGTTCGACCAGTCAATTTGGGCGAACCTGCACATTCGCACAATCAATTTGGGCGAATGTGCAGTCTATAAATAGACAAGTTTGATTTTTGATTGTAACTTTTGGTCATTATTATTCCCTCCACTTCCTGATATTCTCTCTAGTGTTTTGTTTAACTCTTTTCACGTTCTCACCTTGTTTGTAATCATATTTCAACGTGTAATCGAGTTGTTAATTAATGAAAAGCTTTTGAAAATGATGATCTGTGTGTTTTAATCTGTTTGATTATTACTTTGTGATAGTTTTAGGGATTCCGCACCTAAAACTAACTTGTTTGATCATTCTTTGTTGTTATACGATCCTTTCACGCTCATACAAAGTGGTATCAGAGCCATTCTGGATCAAACAACCACAAATTAATAGTTTCTCAGTTGATTTGGACCCAATTTTGGTCAAAAAGTTTCTGTTTTCATTGAACAAACTAATGTGATAAGATTTTGATTGATTACAACTTGATTTCAAGGTTAAATTGGATAATTCTCTTCATTAAAGTTGTTCCAAATCAATTCCGATTCAAAACCTGATTTAGATCATCAAAATCCATCAACATTTGATAAACATGATCAAAATTAACGGATTTTCAAAGAATAACTGTTTTTGAATTCTCAGGGGTCGAAAGAGAGAGAGTGGTCGAAAGTGGAAATTTATTTGGTCGAAAGAGGGATTTTGTGGTCGAAGGAAGTGTTTTAGTGGTCGAACGTAGACTTTCATTGCTTATTTTGTTCATTCACCCATTGGTGTCACCTTCGATTGATCGAACGGTCGAAGGAGCAGGAGAACGGTCGAACGAGAGAAGAAAGCGGTCGAAAGAGATTTTGTGATTTCAGTCCACATTCGTATCAATCAAAACGGTCGAAAGAGAAGATTATTTCTCATTCGCACGTTCGATCATACGAAAGAGAATCCTGTTTTTAAAACATTTCTAATCTTTTCGTGTTTAATCGTTTGCAGGTCAAGATGTGGAACTTCCCAACAACGCCTAGACCTACTCAAGCACCACAACAGCAAACAACACAAGATCCATGGTCGGTTGCAGCCCAGAAGACTAGTCAACCATCCCAGCCAATCAATTATATGGCTATGACTAGTTCGGCTCCTCAACAAGTTGTTCAACCATTACAACAACCTATTGACAACTATTGGGGAGTAGCAGCAGCTGCAGTTCATTTGCAGACGACCAACGCTATATCCACACTTATTCATGATCTATCCTCAGGAAGCGGCAATCGTCCACCAAAGCTAATGGACATGAAGGAGTACAACACATGGAAGACGAAGTTTAAGATTCATGTTGAGGGACAAGGACTTGAGGGAGCCGAGGCATGGCAAATGATTGTAAAGGGTTATGTTGCTCCTATTCTGGAGAATACTGGAGAACCGATACCTTTGGAGAACTTGGCGGATGATGAGAAAAAGAGGTTTGTGATAGAGAAGAAGGCATTCTCTCAGCTATCCCAGGCGATCAACACTGATTTATTGCATAAGTTTGGATCGTGTACAACATTTAAACAATTATGGGACATGCTGAGAAATCGACATGATGGTAATGAGAAGACAAGGAAGCTGAGGATGGAAGAGCTTCGAAAGGAATTTGAAAACTTCAGTTACATGGGCAATGAGACCCTAAAAGAGTTGGTTCCACGGTATTGCCATTTGCTCACTAAACTGTCGAGCTATGAGATCAGCATACCAATGTCAGAATTAGTAGATAAATTTGCTAATGCTTTACCACCCTACTGGAACCAACACATTGAAGTGTTGAAGGAAAAGGATGCATACCAGTATTGGACTATTAACGAGTTCATTCAAAAGCTGGAAAACAAAGAGATGGAGGAGAAGAGGAAAGCCAAGAGAGCTCAGATTCCACAGAATCCAGATTTGTATGTGAGTGGTACATCTAACTCTCTTTCTGCTTCAAGCACTACTTCTAATGTTGCTCCTCACATTACATGTGTATCCAATGTTGTTGAACCCACAAAACCACCAATCAACTATCTTGCCCAAACTTCATCTTACACACCATCATACACACCACAATCTTATCCAACACCAAACTTTATTCCACCTTTTTCACCATTACAACAAGCTGCATGCTACACATCAAGTCAACCTCAACAACAACAACAATATACTCCTCACATGAATCAGATGCAGATTACTCAAGCACAATCAAGTCAAAGCCCGATTGTGTTAGAGACCTCGAATCTTAACAATGTGACTGTTGAAATTGCTCAACAGCATGTTGCTTTAGTGTCTGCTATGGTTGCATCATATACCGGTTTGGTTGCGAGTCAGATTGGAAACAACAATCTCACCAATGAGGACTACGCTCAAATCGACAAAGAGGAGATGGAGCTTATGGACATTCAGTGGGCTTTTGCAAGCATAATGAGGAGAGCCACTGACTTTATTCAGAAGACTGGAAGAACTGACCTTTCAACTTCTCCCAACACCACATACGGATTCAACTAAGCAAAAGTTACATGCTTCAATTGTGGTGAGAAGGGTCACTTTAAAAGAGAGTGCACACAGCCTGCACAGCAAGGTAATCGAAACCCGTTTAATTCAACATACCAAAACAGACAAAACCAAAACCAAAATCAAGTTTCATACAACAGTCCCAACATCTCAAGCTTTCAACCACAAAACAATTACCAGAACCGTCAACAAAATACCAACACTAGACAATCCACAACTCAAAACCAACCTCAACAAATTCCAAACCGAACCATAGTTCCTATCTCTACACCTAACACTCAAAACCAAAACCAAACTGACAATCAAAACCAAGCACTTGTAATTCAGAAAGATGAAGGTTTTGATTGGACGGGTATGCAATTGGGGGTGGAGGAGATTACTGCTGGAAACGTGGCTTGTGTGGCACAGCAGATGAGTTTGGATGAGAATGAGGAGACTGAAGAGGAGGTTGTGATTGAAAAAGTGTCGGAGTTGAAAATTGAGGAAGTGAATGAGGATGTGATTGCTGAGAGTGAAGACAAGAAATCTGGGATGATTCTTGATTCTGTCACGGATGTCGGAGACCACTACGATTCAGCTTACTCGGATATGGAGAGTGATTCTGATTCAGAAGCTAGTGTAAATTCACTAGATGATGACATTGATCAACTGCTAGCTGAAGCTGACTTTCTTATGACTCGCGAGTCATGTATGGTGGATGATGCGTGCACCAAGATTGACTACTCCAAATTCTTCGCAGGGAAGGAAGCTCACTTCGCCTTGATGGCAATGACAGAACCTTCTAAACCGGTATGTTCTGAATCTCAATCTCAAGTGTGTGTTAAATGTGTTAAATGTGCTGATTTTGAAAAACTGACAGATGAAAATAAGCTTCTCAAGGTCCAACTTGAGAGTGCCAAAATAAACTGTCAGATTTATCAAAAAGATTTCAACAAAGTTCTTGATGGTTATAAAAAGGATGTGTCTGAACTTAAAAAGACATTGTCAATTAAAAAACTTTCCATTAATAACTATATTAATGAAATGGAAAACACTAAGTTAGAAATGGCAACCATCAAGTGCTTTGCTGAAAAAGTAAACAAGAAGTTAGAGAGTTACAAGCACATAGCATATGTAGTTGACCATATCATAGAAGAACCCTCCCAGTCGAATAGTGCAAACTATAAGGCGGTCCCATCTCCGGTATTGTTTGAGAACCACAACTTACATGCAATACCACCGGAGACTTTAGTCAATTCTGACTCCACATCAGAAAACGAACCCAACACTTCTAGTGTCGGAGATCCGTATTCTGATGTGAGACCTGTACTGGGAAATGATGAGGGTGTGGTCGCTGCTGATGATTCAGATGAAGAAGATGAACAATCTGAGACGGTTGAAAATGAAAGTGATATTCCTGATGAAAATCATATAATCACTACTGAGCCAGTCTCACCGTCTCAGATCATTCATCCCATGGCAAATGCTCATCGTAAGAATGTGGTTAAGAAAACTGAAAAGTCTGTTGGTAAGTGTGTTGAAAAGAAAGAGGTAAAGAAAATTGAGAAAAATGTGATTAAACTGGTTGAAAAGAAAACTGAAACTAAATCTGAGAAAAATGTGGTGAAACCAGTTGAATAGAAAAATGAGATTAAATCTGAGAAAACCAATGAAATGAGCAACGAATCGTGTGACAAACCTGTCAAAATCTTCTATCGGATGCAAGGCTCCGATAAGATCTTGTCTGATGATGAATATCCGATTAAATTTGTCAATTATTCCAAAATCGAAAAGATCTGGCAGGAAAGTACGATTTGGTTTCCAAAATTTGAAAGAACCAATGACATTCCTCCAGAAGTTTTAGAGAAAATTTATTCGGATAAAGATGCCAAGGTCAATGTCACACAATTTGTTTTGCCAGTTGATAAAGCAAACAGTTTTATTGAACCGACTTACTCGAAGGAACCAGCTCCTGAGAGTTTAAGGAAACAATGCATGGTCGATCGATATCCCATTGCTAGTTTTTCCAAGTCGCCGATCAAAGAAAACTATGAGGAATACCGTGCGTGTTATAAGTGCGGGGAACGGGGACATTTACTTGCCGCTTGCCCGTACGTACGACACAAAAGGCACGAGGTGGAGATGAGGAAACATCATGATTATCCGGTTGACAACTACGGTTATCCACAAAGACGGTTTTACCCTCAGCAAGAACCGTATTATAATCAAAACAATTTTTACAACAAGAGGGAAAACCGTCCGATGACGTATGATAAACGCAACCGGATAACCACTGAGAAATCTACTAAGAAACCTGTGATGAACTCAACTGCTGATAACAAAAAGGTTGCTCCTAAACCTAATGGAAAACAAGCAGTTGGACCTGTCTCTGTTAAATCAGAGAAGGTAACCAAGAAGGTTGCATTTAAAGATGAAGTAAAGAAACCGGCTGAGACTTCAAAATCTCAGATCCGGATCTTGAAAAGATCTGAGCAATCCCGGTCATCTAAGGAATCTGAAGGAGCCTCAACTTCACGGAATGAGAAGAGTGAGAAAAAGAAAATTTTGAGTGAGAAGAAGGGGGTTGAGTTAACCCAAGATGTTTGTGAATTGAAAGAATCTTTGAAACAACCCGTTCAAAGACCCAAGACCAAACAGGCTTGGGTCCCCCGAAAGATCTAACTGCTTTACTTTATATGTGCAGGGAGCTCCAGCTGGCCCTGTTAGCAGCCTATGGATTGTTGACAGTGGAGCTTCTGGTCACATGACAGGGGACCTCACGCTACTCTTTGATATCAAACACATAAACGGAGGTTATGTAGCGTTTGCTGGTAATAAAGGAGGCTACATTACGATGGAGGGTAGTGTAAGTAATGGGGTTGTGACATTTGAGCGGATATCATACGTGAAACAGATAGATTACAATTTGCTCAGTGTTAGTCAAATCTGTGATAAACAATTTTCTGTGTATTTTGATGACAAATCCTGCTATATCTTGAATCCTGGGTTTGAACTTCCGAAAGAGTGGGTGATGCTGAAGGCACCGAGAGTAAACAACTTGTATATTCTCGATATGTCCAAAGCAATGACCACCCATGGCCAAGTCACGTGTTTCCTCTCTAAGGCTACAGAAAAAGAATCTATTATGTGGCACAGGAGAATGGGACACATCCATTTGCGAAAGATGAACCAGTTAGTGAAGAATGAACTTGTCACGGGAGTTAATGTAAAACACTTCCATTTGAATGACAAGTGTGTTAGTTGCAAAAAGGGAAAGCAGCATAAACAGTCCCATAGACTAAAGAAAGTCAATTCCGTTGAACTGCCGCTTGAGCGTTTGCACATGGACTTATTCGGTCCAGTCAGACGTAAAAGTCATGCATCAGAAAAGTGACACTTTTAACAATCTGAAGGTTCTGTTTACACGTCTGGAGAATATATATGGTATGAAGATCAAACGAATCCGGAGTGACAATGGGACGGAGTTCAAAAATGCTCAGATGGAGGATCTTTGTGCAAACAAGGGAATTCATCATGAATATAGCGCTCCGTATACACCCCAGCAGAACGGTGTCGCAGAAAGAAAGAACAGGACTCTAATCGAGACGGCGAGAACTATGCTTGCGGATTCAAATCTTCCAGTCATGTTCTGGAACGAAGCTATTTACGCAGCATGTTATACTCTTAACCGGGTTTTGACAGTGAAGAAGTTTGGCAAAACTTCTTATGAGCTGTTGAACCAACGCAAGCCGAATCTGGAGTATCTAGAACCATTTGGTGCCCCGTGTACAATGCTAAAACCTTCGGAGAAGTTCGCACCAAAGGCTGAAGAAGGTTATTTTGTTGGATATGCAACCCCACTAAAACGGGTATTCAACAAAAGAACTAGAAAAGTCGAGGAGTGGGCTAATGTCGAAGTTCAAAGATACACACAAAATGTACAGGGTGGAGGTCCAGATTGGATGTTTGATTACAAAGACTTCTTTTAATCATTCAATCTAGATAGCATGGTTGAAGAAGCTGTACTTCGCTTATATTACGAGGTCGAAAACGCCGTGACTTCACCGTTAGTGCGTCCGATCACGGTAAACCCTCAAGCAGTTTCTAATGATACTACTGCTCCTGTGATGGAAGAAGAGGTGTTCCAAGAAGCTTCTACAACGCTTAATTCATCCGATTCTGAAGATGAAGACGATGATGCAACAAGTGAAGCTATCCTGGACAATGCTACAGTGACACCACCAGTGAACCCAACTAATACTGATGCTTCAACATCGAATGTGGGTAATGATCTGGTTTCTACAGAGAATTTGACAACACAAACGGGAGTACAAGTACCTAATTATCCGGAATCTCGGATACATCGGATACACCCGCTTGAACAGGTTATTGGTGATCCTAGTAGCAGCGTGATGACAAGAGGGCAGTTGAGAAATGCTCAAGCACCAGAAAATATTGGCAACCTTGCTTCATATGCCAAAATACAAAAATCTGGTTTTCAAAATGACTGGTCTTTCGCTTGTTATGTTTCGCAGGTCAAGCCGCGGACATACAAGGATGCTCTTTTGGATGATGCCTGGGTGGAAGCAATGCAGGAGGAGTTGTTACAATTCCAGAAACTCGGCGTATGGATGTTGACAGATTTGCCCCCTGGAAGAAAGAAAATTGGAACCAAATGGGTGTTTAAGTGTAAGAAGGATGACAGAGGAGTCATAGTGCGAAACAAAGCTCGTTTGGTCGTTCAAGGTTTTCATCAGGTTGAGGGAATCGACTACAATGAAATCTATGCACCGGTTGCACGCTTGGAAGCTATCCGAATGTTCCTAGCGTTTGCATCATGGAAGAAATTTGAGGTGTATCAGATGGATGTAAAGAGCGCATTTCTTTACGGTGAGGTCAAAGAGGAAGTTTACGTAGGTCAACCGCCAGGCTTTGAGGACCCTATTCACCGGGATAAGGTTTATGTGTTAAACAAAGCTCTCTACGGGTTGCACCAGGCTCCGAGACAATGGTATGAGGAGCTGAGCACGTATCTTCTCCCGAAAGGATTCAAACGCGGAATGGTAGACTGCACACTGTTCACGAAACGAGCAGGAGATGATTTGCTTCTTGTACAAATTTATGTTGATGATATTATTTTCGGGTCAACTAACGAACTTCTGTGCAGGGAATTTGAAAAAGTTATGCAGGAAAAGTTCGAAATGAGCGCACTGGGAGAAATGCAGTTTTTCCTAGGCTTGCAGGTGGAACAAAGACCAACGGGGATCTTTATTCACCAGACGAAATAGGTTTCTGAAGTCTTGAGCCGATTCCAGATGGATGATTCGAAGCCGATGGATACCCCGATACAACCTAATCACGGGATTGGAGTTGACCTTAAGGGGGAGCTGACTGATCCATTTACATACAGAGCAATCGTCGGATCTCTGATGTATCTCACAGCGTCTAGTCCCGATATAATGTTTGCGACATGTCTTTGTGCGCGATATCAATCAAAGCCGAAACAGAGTCATCTTGCAGCTGTCAAGCGTATCCTTAGATATCTGAAGGGTTGTCCATCGAAAGGACTTTGGTACCCTCATGATGATAATTTTGACCTAATCGCTTTTAGTGATACAGATTGGGGCGGCTGTGACAAAGACAGCAAATCCAAAACGACTGGATGTCAGTTTATGGGGAGCAGGCTCGTGACCTGGCAATGCAAGAAACAAACCGTAGTTGCACTATCCACATGTGAAGCAGAATACGTTTCAGCATCAAGCTGCTGCTCACAGGTTCTTTGGATCCAACAACAGATGGTGGATTACGGTTTGCAATTTCTTAAAACCCCTATTTACTGTGATAATGAGGCCGCAATCGCATTAACAAAAGACTTAGTAAATCACTCAAAGGCTAAACATATCCGGATTAAATATCATTTTATCCGTGATTGTTATGCTAAAGAGTTGATCGATATGGTCAAAATCCACACTGATTACCAACGCGCAGATCTTTTTACCAAAGCTTTTGACAAATCCAGATTTGATTATCTTTTAAAAGCTAATGGTATTAAAGAAAAACAGGACTGATCACCACCTCAGTCTATCACTTTTTAGTTTAAATTTTTACTGCTTTTTCAGAAAAATTTCAAAAATCCAAAAACATTGAAAAATTTCAAAATACATAAAAATGAGAAAATTTCTTTGCTGACTGCTATATCTTCTTCCCTTAGATTAATGCCGTCAGATTTCTGTGAACAAACGATATCTGGGCAGTCACATATTTGAAATGCTCCAGCTTATCCTTGGGAACAGTAAATTCGAAAATCTATAAAAATCAGAAAAATCAAAAATGATTTCCTGGAGTATAAAGGGAAATAATAGTACATCAGTGGGGATCTGACACATTCTAAGTAATGTACTGCTAAATAGGGCGTGTGTCTGAGTTTGTGCGATGTGCTGATAGGCTTCGTAGACCTATTACTGCGTGCCTGATACATACATATCAAACGAATTGTTGTGTGGATGAACTCCTCATGGCCATATGGTCTTAGTACCGTAATTTCGTTTGATAGGGTATTTGTACAAAACTCGGTGGTTTAGGGTCGTTATGTTATTAGTTGTCTGGGGATAGCCTCTCTGATCTTCTGCTGTAAGTCATTACGGACCTAGATCAGACAGGGTGTCTTTATAAAAGAGCTTTATGCCAAATCCTAAAGTTACCGAATTGAGGAACTTTCCATGTTATATGATGATCAAAGATTATCTATTACATCGTATTGATCACTGATGCAAATCAGGATTAATATCAGTCCTCAACCTGGTATAGTGCATATGTTACTTTGCTGCATTAATTTGCTGACCTGTATACCTCTATGCATTATATCTTGTACAATTACAGATGACGAAAGCATAATCCCGCTTTACAATGAGTCTTTGTGCATTTACTTCTTGATACGGGAGTATGTCGTGTGCGTGGGAACCACAGACAATTGCGTTTATATTATAAATATCAGTATCAGTTTAAAGCACTGCACAAAAGTCTGCATGTGAGTTTATGTGGATCACAATATCAGCAGTTTCCAGATCACACATAGTCTTTAATGATAATTTCAAAAGATCAACGGTGTGATCAGATTTCTCAATAACTGATATGATCCCTTTACCGGAAATCCCAAAAACATTTACAGTTTTTCATTTACATTTCTGCATTTTATTTTTTTGTCAAAAATTACAAAACTCAAAAAGATTTTAGGTGTGTTTTAGCATAAACTTTAGAAAATCCAAAAAGATTTTTCATTTTCATCTTATTTTTGATAACTGATGGTGGTTGATGTCGATTTTCTAAACCTTGATACACCATTTGAGCTTTGTACCTTTTAAAATGTTAAAACATGATTGTTGGATGCTTAAAAGTTGGAAAATAATTGGACCGGGACTTGTTTTTGAGATTTGGAAAATTTATCAAAAATCCTATTTCTCATTCGCCCATTCGGTTGGTCGAATGTGGGATTTTACATGTTCCTTCGTATGTTTTAAACGGGCGAAGGAGAGTGTTCTTGAACACAAGTTTCATTCGAACCCTTTTGGCTCATTCGAACCTTTCACTAGGGTCGAAGGAGACAAAAGTTTCTCCTTCGTACGTATAGAATGGGCGAAGGAGGATGCCTATATATACCTATCAGTCTCATTCGAACCCCATTCAAAATTTTTCAGATTTTTCATCTTAACCTCACCTTGTTGCTTGATTATTTTGAACCTTTCCATTGTGATCGTCTATTCATACTGATCATTATGCACCATCTTATGCAGGTTAACATCATGGATTGAAGTATTTAATCATTGTTTTCTGTTTCGAGCCCTAGTTCACTAAAACTGCTTATAATCCATTACATTGTGACAATTGATGATTAGGTTTCATTACATATGTGTTTTAGGGGGAGAATAAACAAAAACCATGGATTTAAAACTAACAGTTTGATCAATTGATCAACTGTTATGTTTCGAACCCTAGTTTCAATTGAAAACACATATATAATGAACAATTGATGTATTTGTTAGTTTTGAATGGTTAATCGGCATCATTAGGATCTGTTTCAATCAAAAGAACATGATCAGAAACCCTCAATTTCAAAATTGAAAATTCAAATTAAGAACAGTCACCTTCGACCATTACGAATGGGCGAAGGAGATAAACAAACGGTCGAATGTAGAATGATTGGGCGAATGAAACCTTTTATCAAAAACTATACATTCGTACCATCTATCTTTCTCATTCGTACCTTGTTAATTCTCTTTCGTACCCCCGTTTGGGCGAAAGAGAAGGTTTATTACCAAAACTTTCAAGTTTGAAATTTTGTCGATTTTTAACATGTGTTTTTGTTTGTTTTGCAGATTTAACGATGTCCGAGCAAGAGAAGACGACGGAACAAGCTGGATCATCATCACAGCCTGCCAAGACTATTTCTGAAGAGCCTTTAGCCTTCGAGAATGCGCGTAACTGCTGTGCGTATCTCGGAGAGGTTAAGAAGCATACAGAGTTTGTCGGTATTATTGATTTCTTGAAGAGATGCAGGGTGATAGATGCTATTGCTACACTGACGATTATCTACAAAGATATGATACAAGAATTTTGGTCGGAAGCGAAGCTTGATTTTTGGAAATGCGAGTCATGCTTGACAAGCAAAATCCAAGGGCAGAGAGTGATTGTTTGTGAAGAAGATCTGAGAGAAGCGTTGAACTTAGATGATGAGCCGACAGATCCTAAGGAGTTCAGTTTTATGGATCAGCGAAAGTGCTTTCTCAGAATGAAATACAATGGACCAATCACTGACGGTTCATTGCATAAGGGAAAATTGTGCCCTCAATTCAAATATCTGGCACACGTTTTGATTCATGTCTTCGGATCTGCAGCTGGAGGATATGATTTGATGCGAAAGAGTATCAGTTCGATGATGGTTGCCTTAGTGTTGAACAAACCGTTCAATATTTCAGGCATGCTGATGACTCATTTACTAGAGCCTGTGAACGGCACGAGGAATCTTAAGTTTCTACTTTATCCTCGTTTCCTCCAGATGGTGTTTGACAATAAGTATAAGGAGCTGAAAAGAGATCCTAAGCACATAGTTGTTCAGGAACATATGTCGCTGAATACACATGCTAGGATGAAGGCGTATAAGGGATTGTCAGTTGATGAACGTCCTCCAGTAAGGCGTTTATTTGGACACCTAGCACGAGTTGATTATACAGATCCGGGTGAGGGGCTTGTGAGACATGCAAACAGTGATTCTGATCCTGATAACCCATTACATCCTGTTGATCCTGATGCAAAACGCAAAAGACAGGTTGTGAATGTTGGCGCAAAGAGTGGAAAGACAAAGAAGAAAGAGATAAGATTAGAAGTTACAACTGAACCCGAAAAGAAGAAAAGCACGCCAAGAAGAAACAAGACGATGGCGAAGAAGGGTTTACATATAGTGGATGAGGCGTCTGTTGATTCGGAAGAGACGCAGGAAGATGAACAATGGGATTCTGATGCTGAGACGTTAAAGACCACCTCGCCCAAGGCCACTGAGGCTGGTGTGTCTGCTAGTCAGAATGTAGAAGATCAAGGGAACAAGTGTCCAATCCCAGTTGATGAAGATGAATTGATTATGAACATAGATGAAGCTTTTGCTGGTTCTCCTGTACAAGCTGCTAAGTCACAGAAGAAGAAACAGGAGAAACCAAGTCTTAAGAGAAAGAAAGAGATTGAATCATTGATAGCTGGTAAGAAACTACCACCGGCTTCTAGTTCTAAGTCACCGGTTACTGCACCAGCACAGAAGAAGCAAAAGATTGCAACAACATCGAGCACACAACAGAGTGAAGATATACCTATTGATGAGGTTAACGAAGCATTGGATAACGTGCTCAAGAAGATCAGAAAAGGCAAACTGCCTGATGTTGTTGAACCACCTATGAAGAAGAAAGTTTCGGTGGACAGTGACATTATGAGTGCTGTGAATCAGAGGTTGTCTGAAATGATGAATATAATCAACAAACAACAAACTAAGATCGAGCAATTAAAGACAAACATAAGAAGCTGTTGGAGGTCGTAGTCACATCAACTGATGATAATGAAGTTTTGAAGAAAACGATTAAGAGATTGAAAAGAGAGAATAAGAAGTTGCTGAAACACGAGCAACGAAACACCAAGAGAATTATCGTCTTGAAGGAGGAGAACAAACAGTTGAAGAAGAGTAACAAGCATATGGATGATTTGATCAAGAACTTGTAGTCTCAAGCTCCTCAACTTCAAGCTGGTGAAGTAGATAAGGAAAGAGAAGAAGAACAGGTTGATTTCGAACCATCTGACGAAGAAGAAGATGAAGAACTTGATGAAGATGCAGGAAATGATACTAAGAAGAAGAAGAAGAAGAAAGATGATAAGGATGATGGAGGTTCAGATGATGGTTCGAGTGATGGAAACGGCTCTGCTTTCGATAGTAGTAGTGATGATGATGATGATAACGCTGACAAGTTTACATATGAGAAGCGTGACTCAAGTAAGGGTGGAGAGTCGAGCTCTAAGACTCCTGGAGAGAATGTGGATGAAGATATATTCTGGAATGAGAAACTGCAATCGTTATCTGAAGACGACAAAAACATGTATCGCCAGATGCTCACAGATCGAGTCTGGACGATCGACATGACCAGCAGATTTCCAGAGATATTTGAGTCGAACAATAAACTATTTGAGTTGGAGTTTGATGACCCTGATCTTGAAGATGGGGAAGTTTCGGAGACGATTTCAAAAGAGATACTTGAGGGTTTAGCAAAACAGGTAGGAAAGACTTTGGAAGAATTACTTGCTGACAACTTCATTCCAAAGATACCTGAGTAGGAAGCCGGTAATCATTCTGATGACCGTGATGTTCCTGCGTTTGAGGATGTTGAAATGGAAGACATAACGAGTGAGGAGTATCAACAATACTTCAAGACTAATCAAGATTGTGGATTTCCTGGATTCTCAGATGAATTGCTAAACCATGCCGAGAAACTGGCGAAAGAGAAGAGCAAAGCATTTGAAGATGAAATTTTCAAAGGGCATGACAAACCACGGTTCGAGCAGTCGGAGAGTTTGAAGGAGTTCTTAAGGAAATTGAAAGAGAAAGAAAACAATCGTCCGAAAGCTGATATTCAAGGAAGCTTTTACAAACTTCATAGTGGTATTTTCAAAGGTCGTGCTTTGGCCTGGAAGTTTGTTAAAGAATTGAGATGTATTGCAGTGAAGTGGGAGAAGGGGATCTTATACTTCGATAAATTTCATCATTTGAAGACTCTTCCCTATTGGGCAATCCGTGATATTTGTCGTCACCGTTTAACGGGAGCGTCAAATAGTCAGATTACCTACTTTGCTGAAAAGATGACGAGAGAAAGCCGAACCAAGTGGGATTTGTTTAAACCACAATATCCTAAACGAATTGTTCACAAGAAGGATATTGATCAGATTACAGGTATGCCCAAGGTGACGTTAAAGTACAAACCACCGCGAGTGTTGAAAAAGATTCCTTTGTTGCCAATCCCACAACACTTCGCCAAAGATTTCATCTGGTGGTACTACGATTGGAAGATTGCAGAGGCGGTGATTGTATTGAAAGACGGAGAGAAGAACTACAAGAAAGTACACATTTTTGATCCCATGTGGTTAATAAACTGTTCACATGAGGATATAATCATGTTGTTTTACAATCCGATCTATTCTGATGCGAAGGATGCTGAGCAAGCAGGAAAGTACCAACGTGTGGTATTTCTGTGCTTTGCATACGACATTAATGCTGGGTGTGACTATGGCGAGAAGCTCGGAAAGTTTGTTGAAAAGCAAAAGGTGCCTGAACTGAAAAAGAAGAAGCAAACGCAATTTCAGGAACCGGTGTTGACGAAAGAACAGAAGATTCAATGACATATCAGACTGATGAATATTAGAATGGACGAACAGCGTAGACAGCAATCCAAGCAATAGTCGAGGGGGAGTTTGTAGATGCAAAAGTGCGACTAGTGCTTTGGATTGAACAACAAACTTATTTTGATGGTTGTCGTTGGTGCGAAGGAGATAATGAAGGTGCGAATGAGAGTTTCTGAAGGTGCGAAGGAAGAAGAAAGGGTGCGAAGGAAGAAGACTTGGACGAATGTGAATATACTTTATTATGTAACTTGGTTCGACCAGTCAATTCGGGTGAACCTGCACATTCGCACAATCAATTTGGGCGAATGTGCAGTCTATAAATAGACAAGTTTGATTTTTGATTGTAACTTTTGGTCATTATTATTCCCTCCACTTCCTGATATTCTCTCTAGTGTTTTGTTTAACTCTTTTCACGCTCTCACCTTGTTTGTAATCATATTTCAACGTGTAATCGAGTTGTTAATTAATGAAAAGCTTTTGAAAATGATGATCTGTGTGTTTTAATCTGTTTGATTATTACTTTGTGATAGTTTTAGGGATTCCGCACCTAAAACTAACTTGTTTGATCATTCTTTGTTGTTATACGATCCTTTCATGCACATACAACCAAACTCCTCATGAATCCTCCCAAAAGGATCATGTTGTAAGCCAAGGGGAAACACATCATGATACATTTGAGTCACTTGGCCAAATGTTCACAAGCCCCTCTCCCAGGGCTAATTCTCTTGTTACTCCTCCACCCTCACCATCACATCATGTTCCACAAACCATGCAACCTCTGTTTGAGGCAATTGAGAAATCTCAGGAAAATCCCAGTTCCTCTCTTCCACCTATCACTGAGAGCATACCCCCACAAGTAACTGGTTCTGAGAACATTCAATCTGCCATCCCACAAACAGTAGAGGAGGTTACACAACCTGAGTTCAATGCAACTCTAGGTGAGTTTTCAAGTGGAGCAGCCACTACTGATGTAGAGACCATAGTCTCACACCAGGACAGTGGTTACATAGCTAAGACTCCCTTGAAGGCAACAATTGATGAGGCCACTATAGTGTCCCCAAAATCAGTTGGAAGTCCCCAGTACCAAGAAAAAGGGGCATCTGATTCACCTATTAGGACTGAATCAGGTAGAACTACCACTGGTAGGGACTCAGATGATCCTATTAACTTAGGAGATGGGTCAAAATACCAAGAATTGACGGACAGAGTCAAGCAATTGAAACCTCTGTAGTAGACATCAAATCTGATGTCAAGCTTATACTGGGTTCCATAGCAGACCTTTCCAAAAGTCAACCATCAACAGCTGATATAGCTAGTGAGCTATGGAAATCCGTTTCCCCCATCATCATAGCTCACAGAAAACTAGCTGATCAGACCCATGAAACATATATGGCTGAAATCAGAAACATGGTGGATGCAAGGTACAAAGATATACATGCAGACATCAAAGCCATCAAAGATCACCTGCTGAAGACCACTGGCTCTGCCCCTACCACCATTCTCAGGGATGAAGATGATGATGTCTTCACGGCTGATGATGCCAAAAAGGGGGAGAGTGGCAGAGATAGGCTACCAAAGCTAGATCCCTTTGGTTGTCCACCTTCTAAAAAGGGCAAAGCTAAGTCTGCCAACAAACCAGAGGCTAGTCAAACAGCACCACAACAACAACAACAAGCAACACCAACAGCACCACAACAAACCACTGATAGAAGCAAAGCAGTAGACAATTCTGCAAACATAGAAGCTGAAAAGGCTGCTCAGGCCAAACAAAAAAGGGCTGACACCTTGGAAGCTAAAGCAGAGTTGCTGATGAACCTCAAGAAGGAACAACAGCAGGAGGTTGAAGATGTGGGATCCTCAAAAAGGATGAAAATGCCTGCTAGACATGTCAGAAAACCACCATCTAAGCTAAAAACCTCTGTTGACAAAACCACTGCTGCTGCAACCACTACCACCCAAAACACTGAAACCACCCAAAACACTGCTTCCCCAACCACTGCACCTAAACCTACAAGCACATCTGAACATACAACCACCAAACCTACACCCAAACCTACATCACCAACCAAATCCCAAACATCTGCTGGTCCTACTAAAAGGTCAATAGATGTTAATCCAACCATTGCTTCCAAATCACCATCCCCTAAAATCTTGTACACAAGGAAGAGAAAATCAACCTTTGTTGTACAGGATGAAAACATACACACATCACCAAATACCACCTCAACTGCACAATCCACCCCTATTACAACTATTCCACTTTCATCATTCTCACCACACACATCCAAATTCAGTTCCCATAGACCACCGCCAACCATTACACCATTGGTTGTTCAGTATCCTCTTGAACTTGATCTACTCAAGGGGGAATTACAATCCTTCTACAATACTGAACAACCATCTGATAGATCTTTCCCTTCTCTCCCAAATTTCCCTGTTCCCCTAAACATTGATATATATCTTAAATACAAGGGTGAACAGGTAGATGCCATCATTAAGGAGAGATGCAAAGGGAAGGATGACAGGACTGCTCAGGGCATCCATTCAGCAGAGCTTAACAAACTCAGAAGGATTGAGGACTTTGCTAAGACCCTGAGCAACTCCATGTCCTCCATGCCTCTCAGTGTTGACTTGGAAAAGGAGGTTAGGGATTCTCTTCTGGAACAGATCTTGGTAACCAAGCCATATAAAGCAACCAAAAAGCAGTTTGCTGGTTGGACCACTCATGCACTAAGAGAAGAACTTCTCAGAATAGAAGAGTTGGCCAAAGACCCCAAAGCTAAAGTCTCTACTCCTAATTTTGGCAAAGGCAGAGACCCAGTCAGAGCCTTAAAGTTTAAAAGAATGAGACAAGAGATAGTAGCTGCTAACTATGGGGAAATGAGGTCTGTTTCTAGATGGTCTGAGCTGAGGCTGGTTGAGACATACAAGAGTCTTGAAGAAAACAGAAAGAAGGATCCCAGCCTACCTAGAAAACCTGTCTATCCTGATGAGCCACTGATGAAGAGACCCCAGCAGACTTTTACCTTAGACAGCTTACTTGAAACTTCTGATCTATCAGCTGCTGCAAGAAGACAGTTCAAGAAAAAGAAGGAAATGTCAGAAGAAGATCAGAAGAAGTTTGCTGATACATTTATCAAAGAAGGGCTCTTCAATCAGATACATTTCTTCTCTGATCCCACAACAGAGAAACTCAGGGAACTCATTGGAAGACCTCCATCACCTAACTCATCCCAAATAAAAGTTCATCTCAGCAAATCCACTGACTCAAAAATTCTAAAATGGAAAGTCAACAAAGACAACCATGAATTGACTCTGCTCAAGTCAGATGGAAGAGTTCAGAAGATTAGCATGGATGATGCATACAGCCTATGTGCAAATGATCTTCAAACATTGCTAAATCTAGAGCTTAAAAGAGATGAAGAAGACTTATTTGCTCTGAACTTTGAACTACAATTCAAAGGTCAGATCAGAGAAAGTCTGATGAGGAATAAAGATCAGTAAATAAAGCTGAGTTTTGGCATCATCTGTTCTAGGGGGAGAATGTTGGGTCTGCTGACCTGGAGAAGAACAGATGATTGAAAAGCCAAAACATGCTAACAGTTGATCCACACAATAAACAGTCCTTACAACATACTTCTCCCAAAAGACTGCTGACTCTAACAACTGTTTCATCCAAACAACTGCTATGACAACTGCTGATACAAAGGACTGCTGAATAAACACTGATGAAGAACAACTGCTGACCAAAGGTCTGATGAAGAACAACTGCTGATCCAAGTACTGAAGACTAAAGCACTGCTGGAGCCAACAACACTTAGGCTCCAGCAGAGGATACAAGACCATCAGAGTTTTCCTACAACAGTAGTTTACCTTCAGTGTTTTCAATGTTACAGTAGTTTGTAATAGGCAGATGTTTTATGTTTGTTATTCTGTTAGAGGTCACTATCTTAGGTGACGTCAGCCTAGGTCATCAGTGGTTTAGGTTTGTCTGTAAATAGAACAGTGCTTGTACTGTTCTATTTTATCACACACACAAACATTCTCTCAGACAAACAATCACTGTGTGATCAGGCTGAGGGGGAGTACTTGTATGATTGTATCTTTTAGATAAATGAAAGCATTCGATCAGAAAACAGTTACTCTCATGTTTTGATTAATAGTTTATCATTCCGCTGCACCTTCCATCTATATTCATACCACTCTTATCATTCTTAGTTAAATATAATCAAAACAATCAAACTCAGATCCTAACACTTTTGATGACAAGATCGTCCACATACACCTCCAAGTTGACGCCAATTTGTTTTGCGAACACTGAGACCATGAGGCGTTGGTATGTGGCTCCCGTGTTCTTGAGCCCAAAAGGCATCTTTGTGTAGCAGAAGGTACCCATGTCCGTCCTGAATGCTGTCTTGTCCTCATCCCCTTTTGCCATTTGGATTTGATGGTACCCCTTGTAGGCGTCGAGGAAACATTTGAAATGAAAGGGCGCTAGGGAATCGACTTTCAAATCTATTTCGGGGAGCGGGTAGCAGTCCTTCGAGCACGCTTTGTCCAGGTCCTTATAATCGACACACATCCGCCAACCGCCGTTGGCCTTGCCGACCATGACAGGGTTGGCTACCCAAGTCTTGTATTTGACTGGGTGAAGTATGCCTGCATTCAAGAGTTCTGTGACCTGTTCATTCATTGCCTTGGTTTTCTCTCAACCCATGCTCCTCTTTTTCTGCACCACCGGTTCTACCGACTTGTATGTGGACAACTTGTGTTCCGCAATCTCGCGGGGTACACCACCATGTCCGCGGGTTGCGAGGCGAAGACATCCATGTTCTTGATGAGTAGTTGCTTCAAATGAGTCCGCACCGCGCCAGATATTGCGGGCCCGATGGTGACTGTTTGTTCCGGGAACCTTGGGTTAAGTACCCATTTCTCATGCTCTGTAAGGGTTGGCTGCTTGGCGGATTTCACTGGCTTGGAGGCCTCTGTGGTGTGACACTGACGGTTGCCTCGAATGAATGTTACACCGTTGCGGGTCGGGAATCCGACAATCTGATGGGGTGTGGAAGCATTGCTGTTGAACTTAGCCAGGCCTTCCCTTCCAATTAGTATATCGTGTGATGAGGCGACTGGGAGCACCATGAACTCGCATTCTTCTGTTCGGGATAGCTTTCCATCCGACCAAGTTACGGGGAACGTGATAACGCCCCGTGGCATTATTGATTCATGGATGAATCTTGATATGGGTTCTGCGACCGGAACTAAGCGTTTCTTGTCTTCATCGTCCAGCTAGTTGAAGCACTGTTCATACATGATGTCGGCACTGCTTCCAGGGTCTAGGAACATGTAAGGAGTGCGGTAGTGACCGAAGACCCCAGTAATGATGAGCGGAGATGTGGAAGAGACCCCTGCTTTGAAAGTGAGCAAGATCACTGGTTGTTCCTTCCATGAGTCGTCCACCGCATCTGTTAATGGTCACTTGGTTCATCGGTTCCCGACGGTTCCTTTATTTGTCATATGGCAGCTATGTCTGGGTGCGAGATCGATCATATGCGTTTGTAGATTACGTATTCGCTTGTTCGATCCGTCCCCGCGATCTTCGTTTTCCCAGATGCGGCCATTGCGTTGTACGTTCTTTACCAGGTGTCCCAACTGTCCGGACTTTAAAGCCGCCTCGATCTCCATTTTCAAACTGTAGCAATTATCTGTGTTGTGCCCGAAATCGTTGTGGTAGTCACACCGCTTGCTTGTGTCAACATTTCTTCGCTTGCCTAGCGGGCGCGGTTCTTTGAAGTTGTGCTGCTCTGTGGCGAGCACTTGCGACGGTGTCTTCGTCAGTGGTGTCCATTCAGTGTTTTTCTTTGACCCTCCCCGCGTGTCGCGGGCATGTTTACCGTTGATGATGTGGTGGGCGTCTTGCTGCGCGGAATACTTGCCTTCCTCTGCGGATCCAGTGATACGCGACCAGACGGATTGTTTGCCTTTGTCTCTCCGGCCGCCATTGCTGTTAGAATACTGATGTTGGCGGGAATGGCGGAAGGGTTTCTCCGATGAGGCATATATCTTGGCCGCTTTGATTACATCGTCCCAAGACTCGGGGATCCCTTCTTTTCCGGTGAGGCACTTCATGAGGTCATCGTTATTGACCCATGGATGAGCGCCGTGCGCGTGAGCTCTTCACCACATCCTATTTGCATTGTCTCTCGCGTGTAGCGGGTGATGTAGTCCTCAACTGGCTCAGTGTCCCTTCGGGCACAAAGCAGGATGTGGACCTTATCCTTCTTATTTGGTGAGAGAAATGTAAGGAAAACTTGGACAGTAAGTCGTCGAAGTCGAGAATGCTGCCAACTGGGAGGTTGTCAAACCACACTCTGGTCGCGCCCATTAGGGTTTGCACAAAGAGGGCACCGGACTTGCATAGGCCAGTTTTGGCTGTGGGCTGTGGTACGAAAATCGTGGACATGGTCGCCTGGATCACGGATTCCGTCATATTTCCCAATGAAGCTCGGCAGCTTGGCCTTGGCGGGTATCGGTGCCAAGGTGACGCGCACGCAGAACTTGGACTTTTCAGCGAGATCCTTCGGCCGATACGGTTTAACCAAGTCGTCATCAGCGTCAGCGTGTGAGCTGGACTCCTAGTCGTCTTCCTCATCAGTGGGAGCGTGGCCCTGGCTGCGGGAACTCTTCCCGCGGCCTCCGCTACGACTCCCGTTTGTGTTGTCTTTTGGAGTTCGGCTGTTTGTCTTATTCTTGTTTGTTGCCCCCTGAACCTTGTTGTTGGTGTCAAAGTTGAGTGTTTTCTGAACTCGTTGTTGTGCTTGTTGCATCACTCTCTTCTGGTAGCCTACGGTGACCTGTGCTTGTTGTTTGAAGAGCCACTCGTCCGGGTCTTCTTCTTCGTTGTCCTCGTCGTCCACCTCGTCGTCTTCGAGGTTAATGGTCTTTTGGTTAGTGGTTGGACCTGCACTGGTCATCCTGATGGCTCTATGTGCAACTTTGGTGACAGTGGCTGGAGTTCTTTCCTCCGTTTCTGCCTCATTGTCATCTTCAATGATGGATTCATCGGGGTCCCTTCGTGGAGCTTCTTCGTTCGTCATTTTTCTAGCTGAAAGATTGGAAAAGATTCCTGCTCTAGCCGGTACGGATGGCGCCAATGAAGAAACAAAAGTCTAACCTTGGATCCTGGAGGTTAGGCTTGTCTCTACAGCTTTGATCCTTCGCTAGATTGAATGACTTCCTATCGATTGGAGACCTGAAATAACATAGCATACCGATGTGGGGCGACCGCCTTGAATCCCGAAGGAATCTACTTAGCAGACACAAAAACGTAATCGGCCTTAGTGTGTTCTTCAGGGATTTCTGAATGGCCTATTCAAGGAGACTAAGTGCTCCTTAAATAGGTTCCACACGGGCCTCAACATCTACCCTTAACTTACCCCATGGGCTGATACCCAGTTAAGGGCTTGCCTCCCCATCGGCCTAAGATGAAGCCCAATAAGATATTACACATGACATGTAATAAATCATAGAGAGTGATTGTACCGTTGTCATGACGTGGCATCATGTGTCTAGCTGCAGGTCAGGTGCAATATGATTGGCTGCCGAGTGTACTGTTGCCCCTGATGCGCGGTTGCAGGCATTATGTTTATTTGCCAGTTTTGTATATTTTTGAGTCGTTTAGATAGTATTTTTATTTGTTTTAGGTCTGTACTCTATTATTTTAGTATTGTATATATTTTTATTACTTTTTGGTTGTTTTTACTACTAATTTATTTATTTTATACTTTTGGTAGGTGATCGCATGGAGCGGGGCTAAAACAGTACAAATTATATTCGAAACCCGAACACCCGAGTCGAGAGCACGTGGTCATAATACCATTTATAATAATATTAATAATAATAATAATAATAATAATAATAATAATAATAATAATAATTAAAAATGAAAGAATAGAAAATGTGTGTCACGTGGCCAAGCCAAAAAAAAAGACGCCAATTATTTTTGAGAGGGATTTTATTATTCCTTTGGGGGTCTTGGGCGGCGCACAACAGCTTGGGAGATCGCAAATATATTTTTGGGAGAGGTGCAGAGAAACGACGGAAGTAAGAGGGACAAGAAGATTGAAAGAAAAGAGGATCCAACCTTAGAAGAAGCAAGCTCTATGGCCATGAGTGGCTAATCCCTTTGTATTACACCAGGGATGTAAACTTTTGAGATCTAGGGTTAAACAAATTGGGTATTGTTCTTAAACTATTGTTTATGTTTTTGTGTGTTTGAATTAATTGTGTTGAATTGTGATTAACCTTATGTTGAACTCATTTTAGTTAATTGATCTTGTGCCAATTTCTATTGATATGAACATGGTTCCTTGCTTTAACACAAACATAGGATTGTATGTTCTAGGTAATGAAGTGTAGTTTATTCTATTTTCGATATTGATAAACTTGACACCTAAGCCTATTGAGCAATCACTCCGTTAACACCAATCACATTACTATTGTTTACCCATTTGTGAAATCCCTAGTATTCAATTGTTGAAACCCTAGTGTGATCTTTTTAATTAAATTGTTTACAATCTATATTATTTTTTATTCTTATAATTTCAATTAAATTCTTAGTATAATAAACAATAACTTTTCAATCAAACTCTTAAATGATAAACTGCAATCTTCATAATTAATTTAGCATCTTCATAAGCACCATTGTTTAATCAACTAAATAATATTCACTAACCACACGCTCCTTGGATTGATACCCTATTTACCCTATCTACCTAGGTTATTTAGGTTTTGTATGACCCGTAACGACCGGCTCATCAAATGGCGCCGTTGCCGGGGAGCTAGTGCGCTTAGTGTTTAGAGATTAGTTGATTTTGTGATAATCTGTTTAAGTGTTTGTTTGGTTTATTCTCTATTTTTTTCTTTATTACGCGGGTGTGTTACTTGTGCAGTTTACAGGTAGTGCATGCGTACAAGACATTCGGGGAGGACATCTCCTTTAGTGTTTGAACCAGAAATCGAAAGAGTAGCAAGAAGAAACCGACAACACCGGTTAGAGGAGCCGATTCCTTCTAACCCTCAATCACCACCTACACATCAGCCTTTGTCATTTGGAACCGTTCAAATGGCAACCTCAAATCAAAACCGCCGTTCGGGTGAAAACCGTATACCCCCCACTCCACCACATCCAAACCGAACCCAACACCCACAACAACACCCACCTCCTCAATCAAACTATAACCAAATTCCCAACACCCGAAATGTCAATCAAGGCCCCTCTGTATCAAACCGTGGCAATCCCACATTTGACCATGTGAACAGATTTAATGAAGCAAGATATGATGACCTTGAGGATAATATTGAAGAACTAAGAGGAAATATCAACGATGATGAACCATTTAGTGTTCCAAGTTATCAGTCATCAGAGCGAGTCAGTGTTCACACGTATCATTCGGGGGAAGATGAACAGTCGGAAAGGGATTATAATGAAGAAGAAGATGGTTGGGGGTATGGCAATGGTAATGGTAGTCATGAAGATGAAGAAGACCACCAAAGTGATCATCACTCCAATGTGGGTGCACACCAAAATGTGGGAAATGAAGGGTACTATAATCATGACTTTGTCAATCGACCGAGGCAAAACCCAAGAGGGCACCGAAATCATCAGGGTAATTATTATCGGGATGCACATTATGTTGGTCAAGCAAATAGAAGACCCCCTGTGAGAAGGCAACAGAGAGAAGAAGAGGTTAATGCACCCCGAATAAGGCCTCATGTTCCAATGCAAGGGGTTAATGGTCGATTTAGACCACTTGCTTCTGAGAACGAGTCACCAATTGTACCACCACCTCCAGGAAGAAGAACTTTTGACTGCAAACCAAATTATATCAACATTCTTCCTCACGTTCATGGAATGGCCACTGAAGACCCATACGACCACCTCTCTGAATTCAAAGCAATGTGTGGTACCATGGGGGGTCACAATTTCTCTTTAGATGAAGTTCAGCTAAGGTTGTTCCGGTTCTCCCTCAAGGATAAGGCAAAGACTTGGTTTCTTACTTTGCCCGCACACAGCATCTATACTTGGGGAGAGATGCAACAGGTGTTTTTGGATGAATATTTCCCTAGTTTTAAAACGGATGGGGTACGGTTAGAGATTCGTTCCTTTCAACAGTTACAAGGGGAACCACTTCATGAAGCTTTCACTCGCTTCAAGGAGTTAATTCGGAAATTCCCGCACCATAACATCGACCTTTGGGAATTGGTTAGTAGTTTTGTGAATGGACTGAGTAAGGAGGAAAGAAAATACCTCAAGTCTACTAGCAATGGGACTTTGTTATCTAATCCAGAGCAAGAAGACTGGGATTTTTTGGAACTAATGGCAAGGAATTCAAAATCGGAGGAGGCAGCTGATCGAAGAACTAAACACCCGGTTTCTAAATCTCTTCCCAATTCAGATTCAAGCTCTAATGACCGGATTGCTCAGTTAGAAAGAGAGTTGGCAAAGATGTAGAAACGGGAGGTGTCAGCGGTACAATACCCGGTTTGTGATAATTGTGGAGATTTGGGGCATAAGGCTAGTGAGTGCCCCGGTGATATGGGTCAAACCACCGAAGAAGTAAATCAAGTGTATGGGGAAAGGAAGTATGACATGAACTCCAACACTTATCATGCAGGCTTGAGAAACCATCCTAACTTTAGGTATGGTAATCCTTCTAATCAAATGAACCCGAATTTTCAATCGGGTAATCAAAGCGGTGGTGGGCAATATCAAGGTCGCCAAGGTGGTAATCAAGGTGGTTACCAAAGAAACAACTACAATCAAGGTGGTAACCAAGGGTACAACAATAATTACCAACGGGGTTACAACCAAGGCGGCTCCTCAAGCAATCAAGGAAATTCTTCGGGAAGTTAAGGTGGTGATGAGTCCTTGAGTTCAAAGTTGGATGCACTAATGATTATGATGAAGGACTCCAACAATGATATCAAGGAAATGAAGAAGGTGAATGAGGTGAGAGATAAGTCTCACGAGGCTCTAGCGAAACAAGTGGGACAACTTGCAGAAGAGATGGCTCAATTGAGAGGAAGCACGGGGAAGCTTCCTAGCGATACCACTATCAACCCGCAGCATCAAGGTTCGAGCTCGAAGAACAATCACAATGCTCCAATTAATAAGGTAACTGTTCTTCGTAGTGGTAAAACTGTTAATAATAAAATTGATGATAAAAGTGAGCCACCACCACCCCAATTTGTCGAAGGGGTGGTAGAAGATGTGAGTGATGAAAGTGAAAGTGAGGAGGAAACGGGTAAAAATAAAAGTAAAAAGTTTTTAGAAAAACCAAAACCCGTTGAAAATGAACAAGTTCCCAAGGCTAAGGAAAAGGGTGTGGAGGGTAATACCATCCCTTATCCTGAAGCATTGTTGGAACCATCTAAAAAGGTGGTAAAGAAAAGGGGCCCACAACAGGAAGAGTTATGGGAAATTTTTAAACAAGTAAAAATTAATTTACCACTTTTAGATGCAATCAAACAAGTTCCTTCTTATGCAAAGTATTTGAAAGATTTGTGTACCCAAAAGAGAATTCACAAAATTCCAAAGAAAATTGATTTAACCGAAAATGTGAGTTCTATTCTTTCGGGTTCACTCCCACCAAAGTTGCAAGATCCGGGGGCGCCCATCATATCCATTCAAGTTGGAGAATTTAAAATGACACGGGCACTCTTGGACCTTGGAGCTAGTGTAAGCATCTTACCGGGTAGTCTTTATGACCAGTACGAATTTGGTCCACTTTAGGAGTCTAACACCACCGTGGTGTTAGCTGACTTGACTCCTAAACTACCCCGTGGGATGGTTACTGATGTGATAGTAAAAGTTGAAGCTTTTTATTATCCGGTGGACTTTTTAGTACTTGATTATGTTTCCATGGACCTAACCAAACAACCAACAGTTATACTAGGTCGACCATTTTTGGCCACAACCAATGCCCAAATTAACTGCAAAACGGGCACGCTTGACATGACCTTTGGTAACCGTAGGTTTAGGTTAAATGTTTTTTTCAAATGGGACTAACCCTCTAGTCAATGATGAATGCTATATGGCGGACATTGTTGACGAGTGTATACCTCTATACGACACCGTTGTAGATGAGGAAAACACAATAGAGGAGTGTTTTATGTTTAACAGGTTACAGGTGGAGATATTAAAGAGCATGGAGGAGGAGGAAAAGACTCAAGAAGCGATGGCGGTGCAAGGAGGAAGACCACCATGGACTCATCAAGTGGAGAGCCTTCCCGATCACATTGATACGAAGTTGAAGCCATCTTTAGTTGAGCCACCACAAGTGGAACTGAAGGAATTGCCTAAGCATTTAAAATATGCTTATGTTGGTGAAGGCAACACGCTCCCGGTAATCATTGCTTCAAATTTGACCGGGGAGCAAGAAGAAAAACTGATGAAAGTATTGGTGACCCATAGAGCTGCTATTGGGTGGACTGTGGCGGATTTGAAAGGTATTAGTCCGTCAATTGTGATGCACAAAATCATCACAGATGAGAAGGTGATTCCCGCGAGAGATGCTCAAAGGAGGTTAAACCCTAACATGCGGGAGGTTGTGAAAAAAGAGGTGCTGAAATGGTTAGATGCGGGTATCATTTACCCCATCTCGGATAGCCAATGGGTTAGTCCAACTCAAACCGTTCCAAAGAAGGCAGGTATTCAAGTCGTGAAAAACAACTCAGGTGAGGAGGTAGCTACCCGGCCGGTAACCGGGTGGCGTATTTGTATTGACTATAGGAAGTTAAATGCTGCAACTTCCAAAGATCATTTTCCTTTACCCTTCATTGACCAAATAATAGAAAAATTAGCCAGACAAAAATTTTATTGTTTCTTGGATGGGTATTCGGGTTACAATCAAATTGCTATTCATCCCGAGGATCAACAAAAGACTACCTTTACTTGCCCATATGGCACTTTTGCATTTAGGCGAATGCCATTTGGTCTTTGTAATGTCCCCGCCACCTTTCAAAGGTGTATGATGAGTATCTTTTCAGATATGGTGGGGGAGTCTGTGGAAATCTTCATGGATGACTTTTTTATTTTTGGGTCTTCGTTTGATTCCTGTTTAAATCAATTAGAAAAAGTTTTACAAAGATGTGTAAAAACGAATTTGGTATTGAGTTGGGAGAAAAGTCACTTTATGGTCCAAGAAGGGATAGTATTAGGTCATGTTGTTTCGAGTCGTGGGATTGAGGTTGATCATGCCAAGATTCAAGTCATATCAACTTTACCTCATCCCACAAATGTCAAAGGGATAAGATCATTTTTGGGGCATGCAGGATTTTATAGGAGATTTATTAAGGGTTTTAGTGACATTACAAAACCTTTATGTAAATTATTATTAAAAGACGCCCCATTTGAGTTTGATGAAAAATGTGTCGAAGCCTTTGATAACATGAAAAGGAAATTGATTGAGGCTCCAATTTTGCAATCACCTAATTGGTCTTTACCTTTTGAAATTATGTGTGATGCAAGTGGGTACGCGGTTGGGGCCGTGTTGGGTCAACGGGTAGATAAGAAACCCATTGCTATATACTACGCAAGTAAGACTCTTTCGGAAGCACAATTAAATTATACTACTACCGAAAAAGAGCTACTTGCGGTGGTATATGCTCTAGACAAATTTCGGTCTTATGTGTGGGGTAGCAAAATTATTATTTATACTGATCATAGTGCTGTAAGGTACTTAATGGATAAGAAGGATGCTAAGCCCCGGTTGATAAGATGGATACTCTTATTGCAAGAGTTTGATTTGGAGATCTGTGATAAGAAAGGCACGGAGAACGTGGTTGCCGACCATTTGTCTAGACTGATGATTGAGGAGGAAGACTCAACGAATGAAATTAATGAGTCATTCCTAGATGAGCACTTGTTAGCTGTTTCGACATTACCTTGGTTTGCTAATATTGTTAATTTTCTAGTGACAGGTACAATGCCGAAACATTGGGTAAGGAAGAAGAGGCTCCACTTTTTGTCCCAAGTGAAACATTACATTTGGGATGATCCTGACCTGTTTAGAGTAGGAGCGGATGAAATCATTCGAAGATGCATCCCGGATGAGGAGATCATGAGTGTGTTGAAGCACGTGCACTCTTACGCATGTGGAGGACATTTTAGTGGCCAAAAGACGGGTCACAAGGTTTTGTCTAGTGGGTTGTATTGGCCAACAATCTTTAAGGATTCGTTTGAGTATGCTAGAAATTGCTTACATTGTCAACAATTAGGAAGCATCTCAAGACGTGATGAAATGCCAATGCAACCCATTATGGTTGTTGATGTGTTTGATGTATGGGGGATTGATTTCATGGGACCATTCCCTAATTCTTTTGGTAATCTATACATTTTGGTGGCAGTAGATTATGTTTCTAAATGGGTTGAAGCTATTGCCACCAAAACCAATGACCATATCGTTGTTTGCAATTTTATTCAAACACATATTTTTTCAAGGTTTGGGTTACCTCGCACAATTATAAGTGATGGGGGATCTCATTTCAAAAACCGAAAATTCGGAAAATTGCTTAAGCGATATGGTGTTGACCATAGGATTGCCACCGCATATCATCCACAAACTAGTGGACAAGTTGAGGTTTCCAATAGGCAAATCAAAGAAATTTTACAAAAAACGGTTCGTACGGACCGAAAGGATTGGTCAACAAAGCTAGATGATGCTTTATGGGCCTACCGCACAGCCTACAAAACACTTATTGGAACAACTCCTTATCGATTAGTATATGGTAGAGATTGTCATCTCCCGGTTGAATTAGTTCACCGGGCATATTGGGCTATTAAAAAGGTTAATTTGAGTTATGATGATGCAGGTCGAGAGAGGAAACTCAAATTGTGCGAGTTGGAAGAGTTAAGGGATGAAGCTTACGAGATTGCGTCAAAATACAAGGATCAAATGAAAAGAGCTCATGACGCGAAGATTCGTAAGAAGGAATTCGAAGTGGGTCAAAAAGTTTGGCTCTATAACTCCAAGTTGAAGCTCTTCCCTGGGAAGCTCAATAGTAAGTGGAATGGCCCGTACATAATAACGCGGGTTGGAAAGCTTGGCGAGGTGGATATTGAGGACCCGAAAGATGGGTCGAAGCAAACTGTGAACGGGCATCGTTTGAAGCCCTACGTGGAACATCTCACGGAGCACGGTAACATTGTCGAGTTGGTAAGCTTCTTAGAGGACTTACCAACCTATGAAATCAATTAAAAATGCAGGTGCTAGCTCCCATCCCAGGTACGTATTCTAATTGTAGTATTGGGGACAATACTAATTTTTTTCGGGGGGTGGGAAGCGTAGTTGTAAAAGTGTACAATTTTTATATAGGGTACAATTTTTATATAGGTTAACCTTAACTCTAAAAAAAAAAAAAATCAGGTATGATTCTTGTATAGTTTGTATATTTATTTATTTTGTTTTATTTTTCTTTTATTTTTAGTTAGTATTTTGAGTTTGTTTTGATTTTTGGGAATGCTTGGAGTTTAACTTGCAATCAGATAACTTGCCTGTACTCAATCTCCATTCAGGCGGGGTAAATCTGTACACCATCGGTGTATCAGGCATCCCAGAATTTTACGTTTTTATTTTTCTTTGAGGCTTAGTTCAGGTTTGTCATACGCGCACTGCCTATATCCAGGGGAGTCTGTTCCTTTTACTGTTGTATTTTATTTTTATTTCTGCTTTATTTTATTCCTAGCTCACATTGAGGACAATGTGTCGTTCAAGTGTGGGGGTGGGGAAACTTCGTTTTTATTTATTTTTTGTGTCTTAAAAAAAATTTGTGTCTGAAAAAAAAATGAAAAATATTGAAAATGTCTTGAAAACTGTTTCTAAGAAAAAAACATTCTAATCAGACATAAAAGCAGTTTTTTCGGTACCTACCAGCTGTTTCTTGATTGTTTTGGCAGTAGATCCTTAGTCATGGTCTAATTTGTGGAAAAGTAGTATGAACCGTTTTCAGCAGGTGTTTTTAAAAAAAAAAGTTTAGAATTGTCTGACTAGATTTAACAAGCTATTGGTAATAAATGCATGCACACATCGGTAACCCATTTCCCCACTTTTGTGAGATCTTGAGCCTACTAGTTGATAGATTGAATTATATATTTTCATTTGTGAGAGTAGGCCAGATGCTTCTCTGTTGCAGAACTTGTGTGATTTGATACATGCTGAGGTTGTAGACTAGATATGCACATAGATGATAAAGGCAATTTAGGATTACCCTTTTCGTTTGATACCCGTGTATTTGTCTATGTGATTAACCTGTTTACCAACAATATTACCCTTAGTAGCCATGTTGAGCCTTTACCTATTCGTTTGTTAAACCCAAATCAGTTTCTTAAACCGACCTTTTGTGTCACCAGTGTTACTTGACAATCTAAGTATAGTTATTATGATGTTTAGTATTTATACGCTGAAAAAAAAAATCAGGCAATTCATGAGGCCGATATACCAAAGTTGGTGATTGAAAAAAAAAGAAAGAAAAAAAAAGACAAAAAAATTGTGAGTATTATGTACTACGGGTTGAAAATAACCCGCTGTTTTAGTTATTGTGTTTAGTATGAATAAAAGATTGTCATGGGTCGGTACGTGTCTTCGTTTTATCCACTTGTTAGCCAAATGTTTCCTACCTTTACCCTAAGCCCAAAACCCGTAAGTCCTTTAGATATATGCATTGCCTACAGTTGAGGTGTGATTGTCATACAAGCCTATGATAACAGAGTTGCATACTTGGTTTTTGAGTGATTAATACTAGCGCATTACATGCTAGTCCAGATATTAAACCGAGTGGAGTGAAAAATTGTGAGGGGTGTGTTGCATGAAAATAAAAACCGGAAGCATGTTAGATTTAGTCAGGTAAATTCTGTTTTTAAATGAAAATCAACGTGACTTGCTGAATTAACACATCTAATGCTGATCTGTAAATGGGGTATGACTTTGGACTTTAGCTAAGGTATGATAGGGCGACTAGGGTGCTAGTCTGTGATAATGTCTTGAGCAGAGTGTATATAATTTTTTCGAGACGAAAAAAGATAAGTGTGGGGGTGTGATGCGCGGTTGTAGGCATTATGTTTATTTGCCAGTTTTGTATATTTTTGAGTCGTTTAGATAGTATTTTTATTAGTTTTAGGTCTGTACTCTATTATTTTAGTATTGTATATATTTTTATTACTTTTTGGTTGTTTTTACTACTAATTTATTTATTTTATACTTTTGGTAGGTGATCGCATGGAGCGGGGCTAAAACAGTACAAATTATATTCGAGACCCGAACACCCGAGTCGAGAGCACGTGGTCATAATACCATTATAATAATAATAATAATAATAATAATAATAATAATAATAATAATAATAATAATAATAATAATAATAATAATAATAATAATAATAATTAAAAATGAAAGAATAGAAAATGCGTGTCACGTGGCCAAGCCCCAAAAAAAAAGACGCCAATTATTTTTGAGAGGGATTTTATTATTCCTTTGGGGGTCTTGGGCGGCGCACAACAGCTTGGGAGATCGCAAATATATTTTTGGGAGAGGTGCAGAGAAACGACGGAAGTAAGAGGGACAAGAAGATTGAAAGAAAAGAGGATCCAACCTTAGAAGAAGCAAGCTCTATGGCCATGAGTGGCTAATCCCTTTGTATTACACTAGGGATGTAAACTTTTGAGATCTAGGGTTAAACAAATTGGGTATTGTTCTTAAACTATTGTTTATGTTTTTGTGTGTTTGAATTAATTGTGTTGAATTGTGATTAACCTTATGTTGAACTCATTTTAGTTAATTGATCTTGTGCCAATTTCTAATGATATGAACATGGTTCCTTGCTTTAACACAAACATAGGATTGTATGTTCTAGGTAATGAAGTGTAGTTTATTCTATTTTCAATATTGATAAAACTTGACACCTAAGCCTATTGAGCAATCACTCCGTTAACACCAATCACATTACTATTGTTTACCCATTTGTGAAATCCCTAGTATTCAATTGTTGAAACCCTAGTGTGATCTTTTTAATTAAATTGTTTACAATCTATATTATTTTTTATTCTTATAATTTCAATTAAATTCTTAGTATAATAAACAATAACTTTTCAATCAAACTCTTAAATGATAAACTGCAATCTTCATAATTAATTTAGCATCTTCATAAGCACCATTGTTTAATCAACTAAATAATATTCACTAACCACACGCTCCTTGGATTGATACCCTATTTACCCTATCTACCTAGGTTATTTAGGTTTTGTATGACCCGTAACGACCGGCTCATCAGCCCCCTCTGCAGCCCCTCGTTAGTGGAGATCCCTGCTGAGGTGGTCCCATGTGCTTCCATTGGTTGGCGCGTGCAGAAGATGTACTGTGTGTCTCCTACGGGTTCTGTCCAGGACACGTGTGATTCCCCTGCTGGTTGATTGTGCAGCATGCTCCATGCCACACGTCCTTGGGCTCTGATTGGCTCGTACAACATTGTACGAGCGTGTAATTTATCGCCACGTGTCTCTTTCTGATCCCGTTTTCTAAACCATGGCGGGTGCTGGTACTTTCGTGTTCGTACTCTTGCATTGCACCCGCCTTGCGGTCCTAGCCCGCCATGCTGGTTCCGCCACTGGCTAATCTGTTGAAGTTTTTGGGCCTTGTGGACATGTTCAAATCTTTGGGCCAGATCATCGGGTATGGGCCCATGTAAATTTGGGTCCCTATCCCTTCAGTATGAAATCAGTAAAAGTAACTAGATCCCCAACTCGAGTCCTCCTCGAAAGCCCAACTATGTCTCTGGCAACGGCGCAAAAAACTTGATTTTAATTTCTAAACAACTTTTAATGGGAAATACCCACTAAACAACACACTATCGACAAATGTTGTGGCTGAGAGTATCAAACTTTGGACACAGTAATAGCGGTTTTCGGTACTAAAGTTTCATCTAGTCCTAGCTTAATAAATTCAATTGATAAGGATTTCATTAAATTACTAAAATATAAAATTAATGCAAATAAAATATGAACAACTAGAATAATGCAAACAAAAAAGTAAAACGGGATGAGATCAAGTAATGAGAAAACGACTTCTTAGGTAAAAATCAAGCTTACTGACTCATAGTTCTCTGGATTAGATAAATAGGTTTTGGCTACAGGGATCTTAAGATACACTAAACTGGACCAACGCTGAAACGTGAATCACTCTCCAACATGTTGCAATACTGAATCTAGGGAAGTGTGTAAACTCATCGGTCTCTCGGTCTTTACAAACTATGCTAAGGTATCCTAAATTTAAATGTGTGCCTCCCTTTGAAACAATATATCTGGGATATGTAATGGATGCAAGGGGTAGTTATTTTAACAGGTTACTAACACATAATGCTAACAAAATACGCACGCTATGAGTGACTCACACTTGTGCAGACCACAGCCCCGAATACCTACCAAGCTAGACACACTAGCACCTAATCTCCTCTCAATCTCAAAGGTGTTAGAACACTGGATTACCAAATAGATGATTAACTTGTTTCTAGAATTGCAACCACAAAATATATCAAAAACACCAAGTCTAAGATTCTCACAAAATCCTAGATTAAAAGATAAAAAATCGATTAAGCTATATTTACGCGAAACAAGTATTAATATTCAAAGATCTAGCATGCAAACACAAAAAGAAACATATTTAGAACACTTTTTTTTTACCAAAATATAATCCAAAACATTATATAAATCCAAACCTGAAAAATATTATTCAATTGCACCAATCATCAATAACTAGGTTGCTCTAGATGTCTAGATGCTCATAGTATGGAAAACAATAAAAACATAGATAAAAAAAATGCGAAGTCATAGTCTCAATATTTATAAACACAAAATAAATAAATATAAAACTAAAAATTTGATAATTAAACCCGTAGCTTCAATCTGGATTCCACACTTCAATCCCTTAAAAAATAATCCTCGATTTCTAGCTGTTGTTGTTCATTCACTCTTTGCTGCCGTCAATATGTTATTTTGTTATAGAAATTAGCTGATTTCCAAATGTCACGTCAGGATAAAGTCCACCTGATAAGAGTTACTGATGCATGCCATGCTTGGTAGTTGGTTTTAAAAAACATGTGCGGTTTGATCCCAGCGCATCACGTATGAGAGGCATTTGTTATATAAAATACTAAAAAATATATATATATTTACTTGTTAAATTTTAAACACTAAAGTAAAAGATATTGTCATTAAGAAGGAAACAAGCGAAATTACGTTACGCCAAAAACAAACGAAAAACTACCAAGAACAATCATAAATTCATACGATCTCAAAACTCTAGGATTGACATAAATCAGTTTTATGCACAAAGTCCATACCTTGTCTTGATGACTAACCCATTACACATTTAAGGTTAACAATTCTAGTAAAAAAAGTAATAAGTATGCTCTCTAAGCGAACACAACACCAAACCAATACCTTGTCGCGATTCAGAGCTCTCAATTGCTTGTTTTTTTTTCACGCAGAAAATCCCTAATTGGATACGTGTTGTTATTCTTGGTTGTTGGACCTGATTTCCTCTTCAAAACCGATTATTAATCAACAATAAAACTGTGAAAACAACACATTAACACAATCTAATCTAACACAAACGTGAAATTTAATTAAAATAAGGGCAGAGCTTAAGACTTAAGATTACCGGCGATGGTGGGCTGAGGTTTAGGTTCATGTACTTGTGTGTATATATATATATATATATAGAGAGAGAGAGATATATATATATATATATATATATATATATATATATATATATATATATAGAGAGAGAGAGAGAGAGAGAGAGAATTGCTTGATTATTTTTTCTCGCATTTTAACTCCTCTCCACATGAACACCTATAAAATATAAAATAAATATAAACAATATATAAAAATTAATAAAATTCTATAAAAATAAAATAATAAATAACTACCACAAACTAATAAAAACGCTAATTAAAAGACTAAAAACAACCGAAAATAAATAAAAATTAGATGTGTTTTTGCAATGCAACAATCGCAGGCTTGCATTAACAATGAACTTTTTATTGCAGGGATTACCTAGTTGTAGCGTTTGGTATGATAGAATAAAAGAGAGAATAGAATATATCATTACGAGATAATGAAAAATAGTGTGTTTGGTTGGTTAAAAGAATGGAATCACCCATTCCACAAGGCATTCCATTCCCTCAAAACCATTCCATCCACCCCCATGTTTTTTTTTTTTCATTCCATCCCCCATTCACGCTTTACTAACAACACCATAACCCACCACCACCACCACCCACCGTCGTCGCTCACCACCACTCACCGTCACTATCACCACCAACCACCGTCGTCGCCACCACCAACCACCGCCTTCGCCGCCACCGCCACCCACCACCATCACCCACTACCACTGCCACCCACCACCGTCACCCGCACACCCACCACCGCCACCATCCAACACCGTCACCCACCAACCACTGCCTCCACCACCCGCCACCGTTACTCTCCACAATTTCCTTTATCCACCGCTACCGCCGCCACCCACCAACACCACCCACCATCGTCACCCACCCAACATTACCGCCATCCATCGACACCTTTGCCACTACCCTCCACCGCCGTCACTACCACCACCACGCTACTTCCACACACCACCACCACCCACCACCACCACCACCCACCACCGCCACCACCCACCACCGCCACTACTCACCATCGTCGCCCACCCACCATCACGGCCATCCACCTCCACCGCACAGCCGTCGCCACCCACCACCGCCGCTACCTCCACATATTACCACCCACCATCACCATCATCGCCACTAACCACCACCGCCACTAGCCACCGATTTTCTTCCTTCGTCTTTTCATACCTATCCAACAAAACAAAATAATGTTTTGTTTCATTCCCACTTGGCAACAAAACAAGACATGGAATGATATTGATCCATTCGATTACCTTGTCCATTACATTACTTTGTTCATTCCATTCCTGAAACACGCCGATTTTTTTTTTTATAAAACTTTCACCATATATATCAGAGTCGGTCCCAGTTTACATCCAAAACTAGTCGCTCCAGCGACCTTTTATATTATAACATATCTTTTACAAACAACCGTTTCAAAAGATATTACATAAGTACTAATTATACAAAGGTGATTTTCTTTAGTCGATCCGATCCTGGTCTCTAGTTATCGTCCAATTTCTTTCCTGAAAGTATACATGAATATCATATTAGCCGTAGCTAAGTAAATACACATGACATGTTTTTAATATATTTCAAAGAACACCGGTTCCCTTTTTTTCCTCCGAGACCACCGGTCTCCTATTTTATACTCTGAGACCACTCGTCCCTATTTTATTTCTTGAGACCACCGGTCTCTATTTTATTCCTTGAGACCACTGGTCTCTATTTTCTTTCCCGAGACCACCGGTCTCTAAATTCGTTCTTCCATATATTCGTATTAAATATATATCAAACAAGTAGCATTATAATTTCTCAAATCTTATATTACCACTAACAACCATATATATACTTTTAAGACTACTGACCTGTATTTGTTCCAAATTAATGTCAAGCACACAATGATATAATTATTCATATACTGAATCACAACTAGCAATCATGTATACTCTTAAGGGATTGTGTACTTACTTCTCAGACTTAGTATAACACTAGACGAGATCCAAGTTCGTTGCTCATCAACCACCCCCGTAGATTTCCTCTACTAGGAGCCCACCCACAATATTGTAAATCACCACTTGTTAATTTTCACCACTAATATTAATCATCTCCACCACCATAACTGAGTTCATTACCCTCACCCAATATTACAGTACTTCATAATATTCCTCACTATTTGCTACTGAAAAATTTGAAGTCGGCCCTTCTGTACGTATACACTTGACTACTATGGGTATGTTTGGTATAATTAGCTGGTAGTTGAAAGCTTTTTAATTATATTTTGGTGTTTGGCATAATAGCTGAAACTTTTAATAAAATGTATAAAATGACCAAAATGGGCATAATTAAAAACTTGTAAAGAAGGTTTTTATTTTATTTTTAAAATAGAATGGGTATTTGTGTCATTTATTAATTAAAAGCTTGTAGCTAGTAGAACTTTTTGTTAAAAGCTAATACTAGTAGCTTTTCACTATTGGGTTTTTTCTTTAACTTAAAAGCTTTCACCTCTTTCAACCAAATAAAACTTTTTATTAAGTGCTTTTTCTTAAAAGTTTAAAGCTTGAAGCTTTTAAAAGCTTTTAAAAACTTCTTGCCAAATATACCCTATAAGTCTAAAACTAATAAAACTCATTTTGGTGTGAGGAATCATAACTAGAATACATGTTGTTGGAGGGAAATTTGGTGAACACCTGGCAAGATGCCATATACGTGTCTAAATGAAATGCAATCTTATGGTACGTATTTCTTTTCACTATTATCTATATTATATGTAACTTTTTTTTTTAAACGTGCATATGTATATACATCGCACAATCTTTTTTTAAATATATATAGTCTTACTAATATAATTATTACTAAGGTGTCTAACAATACGTTAACGCCCATTTAGACACCTCATATTTCAATTAATGGTTTTATGTGCGACTTACTCGTTTGCAATATCTGACATAAGTCTCAAATATTTTATTTTCATCCACAAAATGGGATGTTATAATTCCCTCATCAATTCCATTATCCCATACCAAACAGACCTAAGGTTTAGGTAAACCGATTATTGTAAGTAGTATATTGGATGAAAAATTACCTAACCTGATTAAGTCCTACGTCACACAATCGTTGGGCCATATCATATATAAACCATACCGATGTTACATAAAACAAAACCAACCTACGTTGTATATAATATGTCTGATAAAGTAACTAAATGAAAAGATTGATTAACCCTTCAAAATATCTAAGGGTTATTATATATATCGGGACATTAGGTCGGTGTAATAAGTGAATGGGCCAAGCCCAGTGAAAACTCTTATAATTCTTCAACAACCCAAGACTCCTCTTCTCCTACGCCCAAGTCAACAAATTAACAACAACTTTTGAATATGCCCAATTATCTAAGTCAACATGTAACACAATAACAAGTTACAAAAGATACTTTTAATATAAAAGGACTTTATTAATACTAGTGGGAAATCCGTGCGTTGCTGCGGGACGATTAAGATAAATATATTTTTTTGAACAATGCACAAACGTAGCCATGTTAGCCCACCAAGTTGTGGGAAAAGTGTAAAAATATATTGTCTTCCTTCCATTGTCTTTGAATGCAAAACGATGTATACAAATTTGTCTTTGAATGCAAAACGATGGTTTCTATACGATTAGTTAAACTTTTACATTATCAAATTATCTGTTGTGAATATTTGATTATTCATTTATAAATTTTAAAATCTGTAAAATTATTTGTATCTCAATATTATATTTAGTATTATAATATGAGAACTTCTAAATTGTGAAAGTACCTAATCTAAAATAATAATATGCAACTCTTGACGACTAATTTTATTCGTCATGTAAATATAAAAAAAGAATAAAATAAATAACAATGTAATGAAACCTTTCTCATGTATGACGGTTATAGCATTCAATAGTAACTTAAAGGTAGGAGACGGTTTCAAAAACACAAGTTGGGATGCATTGGATTAGTATTTTGTACTATTGCCATAAAAGGTTGTACACAAAGGGCATAAAAGGAAGAAAAGTGGTAAAGTTTAGAGAATTACACTTGTGACTTTTAAGTTGCCATCTTAACTGACATTTTGGACCTTTTTACCCATGACTCCCCCTTTATAATGTAAAGAGGGAATAAATTATAATAAAGAGGGATGAAATGATTTCTTTGGGTTACATGGTACAGGTATCTTAATGCATTGATGGGTAAATTAGGAAAGATTTATATGACATTTGAGGGTTAAAGCACATTGCTTTTCATATGCCATCTTAAGTTTACCAACTTGGACAAGTTTGCCCATCCCTCACTCTTTATAATGTAGTAGAGATTTGGTTACATAAATGTATAATATTTCAACAACCCGTTCATTTGTATAACAAAAAGCGCGTCATATATATTCAACTCTTTATAAAGCTTTTCATGTTTGATAAACCAAAAAACCTATTGTTAATAAATCTAAAATTTGTTGTTTTAACTTAATTTTTAAAGCTTTAATACATCCTGAAGAAATTTGATATCTTAAGAAAAGGAGATCTAATTCAAACTGTTTTGTCATGTCATGAAAGTTCAAACTGTTTTGTCCTGTCATGAAAGACATGATTTTCTGCAATAGAAACTGCAGCTGAATTATCACAGTAAAGATAAACAAAAAAACTTATCTAAATGTTCTATTCAATAAGAATATTGACAACTCATTTTACCTCACATGTTGCAACACACATCAAATGGTATTCAGCTTCTATCGAAAACCTAGAAACTGTGGATTGCTTCTTGCTTTTTAAAGACACTTAGTTGTTACTAAGAAAAACATAGATTACATTACCATATTTGTGGGTTTCTAAACACTTCCCCCAGTCTGAGGAATAAACCTTTTCTAGGAGCAGTTTTAGATGTCTTAAAACTCTGATTGCAATTTGAACATAAGCCTTGGTAGGCTTATGCATATACAGACTCAAAACATGGACATAATATGATATATCAGGTCTAGTGTGTGACAAATAGATTAGTTTATCAACTAATCTTTGATAGTAATATCTACTAACTTGATCTTTTCTTTGTCACAAATTTAAGATATTCCACAGTTTTGTTCAATAGGACTACTTACAGGTTTGTATCCAGTCATACATACTCTGCAAGCAGTTTTAAACAACATTTTCTTTGTGGCAAACACACACCTAGATAAGTTTTTCTTACCTTTATTCCTAAAAACTATTTTAGAAGTCCCAAATACTCAATTAGAAACTTGGATTTCAACATTTTGAATTCCTTCTTCACTATTTTCATTCACAACAATGTCATCCACATAAACTAGTAAGAAAACAAAAAGGTTCTTTTTACGTTTAATAAACAAAGAATGATCACATTTACTTTGAGTAAATCCTAACTCAAATAAAAAAACAATTAATTTAGAATTCCACATTCTAGGTGTTCGTTTAAGCTCATATAAGGACTTTTTAATTTACACACTTTGATTTCATCTTTTGAAAAATAACATTCAGGTAACTTCGTATACACATCTTCATAAAAGTCACCATATAAGAAAACATTATTAACATCTAATTGTTATAAAGACCAACCAAATTGAACAACCATGGCAATAAACTTCTAATAGTTATCATCTCCACAAAAGGAGAGAAAGTTTCACTAAAATCTACTCCCTCTTTAGCAAATAACATAGCCTTTGTATCTTTCAACTTCACTAGATGACTTATGTTTGATTTTATATACCCACTTGCAACCAATATCTTTTCTATTAGTGGGTAAATCTACTAACTCCCATGTGCTATTTGTATTTAAGGCTTCCATTTCATTATTCATAACATTTATCCAATTTTGATCTCTTTAGCCTCATAATAATGTTTAGGTTCATAACTTTTATTTAGAACAGAAACAAAACACATGTTCTCACAAGAAAGTTTTACATAGTTTAAAACCTTTTCTAAGTCATATTTTACTTTCCCTTCAACAATAAAGTCATTAAATTTTCTTGGAAATATTGAATTTCTAGATGACTTTCTAATATCACTCTCATAGTTAGACTATCCGTTGTGGGTAGAGGTGAGTGAATGATTTATCGAATAATATTGTGCCACGTCAATGCCTAGTTGGCAATGGTTAGCGACCGGCGGTCGCTCACTAGAGGGTGTTATGGGTCAAGGTGAGTGAGGCCTTTTTTTTACCAAATTTATTTAATTTTTTACCACAAGTTTTTTAAACTAAAATAAAAATAAAACAAAAATTACACTAAAAAATAAAACAAAAGTTACACTAAAAAGAAACCATTACATTAAAAAAAGAAAATTACACTAAAAAAGAAAATTACACTAAAAAAACCTAATGTAGGCCCGAGCGTAACATTTGCCACGCCGAAACGTGGTTAAAGTTATGGCCAACCGTCCGAAGGTACTCCACTTTGGCGAAGGCGACGAGCACGCCATCGGTTTCGTCGGGCATATCCTCCTTCACCGCTTTTTACGCGGTTTCGAAGCGTTTGCACTTCGATTTCATGTCCCCGAATTTGTGGGAGATGGAGTCATTGGTATGGGTGGTACCCCCTACAAGGGTGCCAAACTCGGCCAAAACCCGGTGCCACTGTGCGCCGCGAGTCCTGTATCCACGCCTTGACGAAGCAGCGTCCCCGTGGACTTGTTGGTACGCGAGCACGAGTGCTAACGCCTCCTCCTCCTCAGTCCACTGCACCATGATGATGATGATGATGATGATGATGATGGTGATGATGATGATGATGATGATGATGAAGTTTGGTTTGAAAATTGAAGGTTTTAGTATGAAGAAGAAGATGGTTTAAGTATGAAGAAGAAGAAGAAGAGGGTTGGGTAAATAAATAGATGGGGTAATTAATTGGGTGGGTGAATTTAATTTTTAAAATTTAAAAGTCTAGCCAGCTCGCTAACGGACGCGAGCTGGCTCATGTCCCATCACTCGCTGCCACTTCACGTGGAGATGTTGTGGACACCGCTAGCCACGTGGTTAAAGTTGTGGCTCGCGGCAGGCTGCTCGTAGGACACACCGGATAGTCTTACGATTAGTTGCATTTCCATGTATATATTGGTGTTATCATTAGTAACCCTAATTTGTTTTTAACTTGAAGTGCCAATATCATTGCATTTGACCTCACACAGTAATTTCCAGTTCCCTTAAGTTTCACATTCATAAAAGTAAGATTTACAAAATCACTAGCATATAGATATAAAGGATTACTTGCATTCAATTTGCTCGCATGTATATATAAGCCATGTTATACTTTCCTTTCAACAATAAAGTCACTAAATTTTCTTGGAAATATTGAATTTCTAGATGACCTTCTAATATCACTCTCATGGTAATGATTTGTTGCATTTCCCTTTATATATTTGTATTATCATTAGTAACCCTAATTTGTTTTTAACTTGAAGTGTCAATATCATTGCATTTGACCTCACAGAGTAATTTTCAGTTACTTTAAGTTTCATATTAACAATAGTAAGATTTACAGAATCACTAGCATGTAGATATAAATGATCACTTGCATCCAATTTACTCACTATAGTTCCAATTAAAGCATTATTATTATAATAATAATTATTATTATCAATGTTATCACCATCAATAGTACCAAATTATACTAGTAACAATAACACATAATATAAATCACACAAAACAGAACCAAACTACAATCAGAAAGTCCAGAACAAACAACAATATCATGACATGGCACTAAACAACAAAATCAACAATTAATCAAGAACAATCAATAATATATCAAGTCAATACACACAAGACTCATGCGCGAAGCCGCGTCAGTGTTCCCGGTCATAGGTTTGTCACCTAATCAATCACTGGTACCCATAACCCGGCCAAAAAATATAGACTAAACAAGAAACAACAAATGAAACAATTTCACCAATTCTTCCAACCAAGTTAGGGTTAACTTCCTAAGCAGGTCATGAGTCTACATCCTTCATTTAGGGTTGTGAGCCTCAAGATGCAGTAAACCAACTGTGCAAACCTTTAAGTAAAGATCCTTTTGTCTCTTCTTCAATCACGAGTCAACAATACCAGAATATAAAAGAGTACCAAAAAACCCTAGATCTCAAGAATATCAAGACCAAAACAACAACAAAGTAATAAACAATAGCTATTTATAAGACTAGATTTATTCCTGGATATTATTAAGGACAAGATCTATGAATAAGATCAGATCCTACACAATCTACAAGATCCAGATACTCTAACAATATTTGAATCTTAATTAACAACAGAATTACTAAAAAATAACCAGAAATAGAGCTAAGCTCTGATACCATATCAGAACATGATATTCAAGATTTACACACAAAAGTAAATTGTATTATGCAACCAACTTCTAACAATCAAAACAATAATCTGAGACTTACTTACAAACAGAAAACCCTAGACTAACAAATCATTAAAACGATGATCTGCACAATATCTCTGCAACAGACTAAAAAACTAGAGAATCTACGAAACAAGAAGCCAGAGAAACATTATCTTGATGATTTTGTGTAGAAATTAAACCCTAGAGAGATATTATGTGTAACATTTCGGATTTATTTCTATGTACGTTCGTAAAACGTCTCATTTTTATCATTATCGTACCTCTAAAAAAAATCAATAAAATTATTTTTCTCGTCACGTTTGGGCTCCTAGAACTATACTATAATCATATAATAACAATTTAGTAGTATTATAATTGTCAAAAAAAATAATAATTGTTTGGGCCGGGACTCGAACCCGCGCTCAAACCGGTTCAACCAACTAACATCACACAACATAACCAGCTGGTCTACTGCTGTGTCTTGGTATTAACTTTGATGCATATACATTTATATTGTGTTTAACAGTGCAGTTGACTTATGAGAAGTCAACTGCGATTCAATCTTCCATAATTAACCTTCAATCCATGTTAATTATAGCAATTCATCTATGGTATGTTTGACCAACACCCTCTGCGTCATTCCCACGCTTGAATTATGATTAAAACCTTCCTAATTGAAGCCCAAGTAATGCGTTTAATTTTTAAACTCGGTCAACCATATGTTTTGCCCCCTAAAACAAACGAATATTGAATCCTCATTATCAATTTGTCCATTCCAACAGTTTTAGACCATGAATTTGAATCCTAGGGTTAGGAACTTTAAACAATGATTCTGAACTGGATAATGATCCAATACCTGCAATGTAGATGTTAAAATGATCACAAGATACTCAGGAACAATAAAGGGAGTAAAAGGAACGGGCAACAAGGTGAGGTTAAGATCAAACTTTATGAATTGTTTTGTGAGGGTTCGAATGAGACAACTGATGTGTGTGTGTGTCTATATATATATATATATATATATATATATATATATATATATATATATATATATATAGGATTTCGATCATTTGAGAACCACCATTTAGGGAGAGAACCAAAGAACCAAGTGTGAACACAAAAACCCCTCCACCAAAAAATAAAAAAAATAATAAAAAAATTATATAACCTAAAAAAATAAAAAAAATACAAAACAAAAAAAAACAAAAAAATGGCCTTTTTTACGTCATAATTACGTCAGGTCTTATGCACATGTGCATTTTGCTGTTATATATATACATACATATACCGTATGCACATGTGCATTTCACTATTAGAGCACACTTTTGAATAAATTATCAATTGCCATAATGAAATGATCATTAAATATACGTGATATGATATATAAGGTGGAAAAAAATTTATTCGATGATCTTTAAATAAACGCGAAGTGCATTTCACTATTATAGTTAGGTTTTCTTTCATGGGTTTAGCTTTAGGGTTTAGTTTTTAGGTATGATGGGAATGGGATTAGGTTTTTTGGGGTTGTTGGTGAATAAACTTAAAAAAACCTCTATATAAAACTATAAATAAGATAATTGTACTATATACACATGTGCATTTCACTATTATAGTTAAGTTTTTTAATGGGTTTAGCTTTAGGGTTTAGTTTTTGGGTATGGTAGAAGATGGGGGTATCTTTTTGGGGGGGATGGGATGGAGCCTTTTGGTTTTTGTGGGGTGTGGGGTTAGCTGCACATGTGCATTTCACAATTGGGGGGGGGGGGGGGGGGTGGGGCGGTGTGGAGGATGGGGGGTTTAGGTTTTTAGGGAGTGAGGTGGGTGGGTTTAGGTTTTTAGGGGGTGGAGGTGGGGCTTTTAGGTTTTTTTTGTTTGTGTTGACAATGGTTCTTGGGTTCTCTCCCTAAAGTTGGTTCTCGTATGATCCCTACCCTATATATATAGACGTGCTTCATTCGACCCTTGCAGGATTCGAATGAGAAGATTTTTTATTCATTCGACCTATTGAAAGGTTCGAATGAATATAGAATGAAAAAAATTTCAAACAAACATTCCCATTCGACCTCTGAATAAAGTTCGAATCAAAGCCACAGAAACTTAATTGACCTAACAAAAGGTCAAATAAGAATCTGGAAAATTAAATTTTTTACCAAATGTCCAATTCGATTCCTGTTTTGTAATTTTAAACCATTTAAACCTTCAAACTTTCAAAAATTTCTCATTTAACAGATACAAAACTCAAATTAGTTTGTCAAACTTTAGAAAAAGATCATCATTCAACATCGGTTATCGAAAATAACGCAGAAATGTAAAATCTTTTGGATTTTCTGAAATTTATGCTAAAACACACCCAAAATCTTTTTGAGTTTTTTTATATGAACTAAATCAACAGAAATCAATAAACTTTTTGTGATTTTCCGGTAAGAGGATCATATCAGTTTATGAGAGATCAACTCACACCGTTGTTCTGTTTCAGTTAAACATTTACTGATTGTGTGACTCGACGATTGTTGATATTGTTGTCCACATAAACTCACATGAAGATTATTATGCAGTGCTTGAAACTGATACTATTATGTATAGTATAAACTAATTCACCTGTGGTTTCCACACACACGACATACTCCCGTATCAAGTAATTTTGCACAAAGATTCATTGTAACGCGTGATTATGCTATTGTTATCCGTAATTACAAGGTATGAAGCACAGAGGTGTACAGGTCAACAAATCAATGCTACAGAGTATCATGTGCACTCTACCAGGTTGAGGTCTTATATCAAACATGATTTTCATCAGTGATTAGATACGATGCATTAGATAATCTTTGATTATCATCACACATTTAAAGTTCCTCAATTTGGTAACTTTGGGTTTTGGCCTTAAAGCTCTTTTATTAAGATACCCTGCCTGATCTTGGTCCGTAAATCAATACGACAAAAGATCAGATAGGCTATCCCCAGATAACAAATAACATAATGACCCAAAACCTCCGATTTTGTACAAACCCTATCAAACAAAATTACGGTACCAAAACCATATGCCCATGAGATGTTCATCCACATAGTAAATAGTTTGATATGTATGTACCAGGCACGCAGTAATACGCCTATGAAGCGTATCAGCACATCACACAAAGTCAACACTTATCAAGTATTTAACTTTTCATTTGTTTAGCATGCGATAGATCCTCCCTGATGTACTATCATTTCCTCTTTTACTCTAGGAAAAATCATTTTTGAGTTTCTGATTTTTATGGATTTTTCAAAAAAATTTAATGTTTTTAGTTTTTCTGAATAAAATGTTCCCCTGAAATTAAAAACATTTTTTTGGATTTTTAATTTTTTTGAAAACATAAAAACAAAATAAAATTGATAAACCGATGTGACGATTAGTCTTGTTTTCCTTAATACCATTAGCTCTTTCATAGTCAGTGTGGATTTTGACCATATAAGTCAGACCTTTAGCATAGCAATCATGAATAAAGTGATACTTAATTCGGATATGCTTAGCCTTAGAACGATTAACAGTGTCTTTAGTGAGTGCTATGGCTGCTTCATTATCGCAATGAAAGGGGGTTTTAAGAAATTGTAAACCGTAGTCGCGCATCTGCTGCTGTATCCATAAAACCTGTGAACAGCAACTCGAAGCTGACACATATTCGGCTTCACATCTGGATAGAGCAACTGTTGTTTGCTTTTGCAATGCCAGGTCACGAGCCTGCTCCCCAGAAATTGACATCCAGTCATTGTGGATTTAGCATCAATATCGCATCCGCCAAAATCTGCATCACTAAAAGCAATAAAGTCAAAATTATCATCATTAGGGTACCAAAGTCCAAGCGAGGGACAGTCCTTCAGATATCTTAGGATTCACTTGACAGCTGTAAGGTGACTCTATTTCGGCTTCGCTTGAAATCTAGCATAAAGACATGTCGCAAACATTATATCCGGCCGAGATGCAGTCAAATACATCATAGATCTGACGATGGCTCTATATGTAAAGGGGTCTGTGAGCTCCCCCTTAGCATCAACTCCAATCCCGTGGTTGGTTTATATGGGAGTATCAAGCGGCTTCGATTCATCCATCTGGAATCGGCTCAAGACTTCGGAAACGTATTTCGTCTGGTGGATGAAGATCCCTGACGACAACTGATCAACCTGCAATCCCAGAAAGAATTGAATTTCTCCCATTGAGTTCATCATAAACTTTTCCTGCATAATCTTTTCAAATTTCCTACACAGAAGTTCATTAGTAGAACAAAATATAATGTCATCAACATAAATTTGTACAAGAAGAAAGTCACCCACTGTTCGTTTTGTGAACAGGGTACAGTCTACCAATCCTCGTTTGAATCCCTTGGAGAGAAGATATGTGCTAAGCTCCTTATACCATTGTCTTGGAGCTTGGTGCAAACCATACAAAACTTTGTTCAACTTGTAAACCTTATCCCGGTGGATAGGATCCTCAAAACCTGATGGTTCCCAACATAGACTTCTTCCTTGACCACACCGTAAAGAAAAACACTCTTTACGTCCATCTGATACACCTTAAATTATATGTAAGAAGCATACAGAAGAAACATTCGAATTGCTTGAATGCGCGCAACCGGTGCATAAACTTCATTATAATCAATCCCTTCAGTTTGACAAAACCCTTGAACAAACAATCGAGCTTTGTTTCTGACAATTACGCCTCGATCATCTTTCTTGCACTTAAATACCCATTTTGTGCCAATCTTCTTCCTGTCTGGTGGTAAATCTGTCGGCGTCCAGACTCTGAGTTTTTGAAACTGTTGTAATTGTTGTTGCATCGCTTCCACCCATGAGTCGTCTAATAAAGCATCCTTGTATGTTCTCGGTTAAACTTGTGAAACATAACAAGCAAACGACCAATCATTTTGACAACCTGATTTCTAAATTTTAGCATACAGGGCAAGGGATCCAATATTATCATATGAAGTTGCACGTCTGAGTTGACCATGAGTCATCACACTACTTCCAGGATCACCAATAACTTGTTCTAGCAGGTGAATCTGATGAATCCGAGATTCCGGATGATCAGGAACAAGAATCACCGCTTGAACATTCACATTCTCTACCGTCTCCAGATCATTACTCATATTCGATGAAGATGGAATATCTGGATTAGGGTTCACTGGTGATGATACTGTAGCATTATCCACGACCGTTTCACTAGTAACTTCATTCTCATCTTCCGACTCAGAAGAATCAAGTGTTGTTGAAGCTTACTGGAAAACCTCTTCTTCAACTTTAGGAGCATTGGTATCATCAGAAGCTGCTGTTGGAGGAGTCACAGTGATCTGACACACTAACGGTGAAGTTACTGCATTCTTACACTCGTAATACAGTCGTAAAACAACTTCTTCAACCATGCTATCTAGATTGAAAGACTCAAAGAGTTCTTTGTAGTCAAACATCCAATTGGGCCCACTTCCTTGAACATTCTGAGTATAGTGCTGAAAATCAACATTCGCCCACTCTTCAACCTGTTTAGTTCTTTTTTTAAATACGCGTCTAAGTGGTGTCGCGTATCGAAGAAAATGCTCTTCTTCAGCTTTTGGTCCAAACTTCTCATTAGGATTCAGCATTGTACATGGCGCCCCGAATGGTTCTAGAAACTCTAAATTTGACTTTCGTCTGTTAAGAAGCTCATAAGAAGTCTTTGCAAAGTTCTTCACTGTCAACACACGGTTCAATGTATAACATGTTGCATGAATAGCTTCATTCCAGAACATGACTTGAAGATTAGAATCTGCAAGATAGTTCGAGCCGCTTCAATTAAAGTCATGTTCTTTCTTTCTGCAACACCGTTCTGTTATGGAGTATATGGTGCACTATACTCATGGTGAATACCCTTTGTTTCGCACAATGCATCCATCATAGAATTTTTGAATTCCGTCCCGTTGTCACTTTGAATATGTTTGATCTTCAAGCCATATATATTCTCTAACTGGGTAAACAAAACTTTCAAGTTGTTAAACGTTTCGCTTTTGTGTTGCATGCACATCACCCACAAAAATCTTGAGTGATCATTAGTAACCACAAGACAATAAAGGTTTCCGTTGATACTCTTATGCTTAATAGGTCCAAATAGGTCCATGTGTAAACGTTCAAGTGGAAATTCAACTGAGTTTACTTTCTTGGGTTTGTTGAAATGTTTGTGCTATTTCCCCTTCTTGCAACTCACACATTTATCATTCAGATGAAAATGCTTCACATTGACTCCTTTAGCAAACCCGTTCTTCACCAAATTATTCATTTTCCTTAGGTAAATATGACCCATCCGTCTGTGCCACATAATAGATTCTTTCTCTGTAGCCTTGGACAGAAAACACGTGAGTTGGCCTTGAGTTGTGGTTGCCTTGCTCATGTCAGTAATGTATAGATTGTTCACTCTTGAAGCTTTAAGCATGATCCACTCTTTAGGAATAATGAATCCAGGCTTCAAGATGTAGAAAGATTTGTCGTCAAAGTGTATAGAAAACATCTTGTCACATATCTGACTCACACTCAGTAGATTGTAATCTATCTGCTTCACATAAGACATTCTTTCTAAACTTACAATTCCATTGTTAACACTTTCTTCCATTGTTATATACCCTCCTTTGTTTCCAGCGAATGCTACATACCCTCCATTAATATTTTTGATATCAAAGAGTAGCGACATATCACCGGTCATGTGCCCAGAAGCTCCACTGTCAACAATCCAGAGACTGCTAATAAGGCCAGCTGGAGCTCCCTGCACCATTCAAAAACAAGATTAGTTTTTACGAGGGACCCAAGCTTGTTCGGTCTTTGAGTGTTATCATTCAAAGAATCCTTCTCACAAACTTTCAATTTTGAATCAACCTTTTTCTGGTTATTCAAAATCTCTTCACTTTTAACCTGAACCTTAACAGATGATGTAGAAGCACCTGGAGAACCCTTTAGTGTTCAAGTCTATTCCGAACGTTTAAGAAACCTTATTTGAGGTTGCTTAACCTCAAAAGATTTCTTTATATCGTTCGTGAAAGAAACTTTCTTGGCTACCTTATCTGATTTAACAGATACAAGTCCAACTGATGACTTCACAGCAGGTTTTGGGTAAACCTTTTGTTTGTCATTAGCCAAGTTCACCATTGGTTTCTTTAGTTTCTTCTCCATGGAAATTCGGTTTCTATTGTCATAGACAATTGGATGGTTTTCCCTCATTGGATAAAAACGATTTTGGTTATAAAATTATTGTCTTTGAGGGTAAAACTGTCTTTGTGGAAAAGACTGTCTATGAGAATAACCATCAACCGAATTCCTATGATTCTGTCTGCTCTCAACTTCATGCCTCTTGTGTCGCACATATGGGCAGTGAGCAAGTAAATGCCCTCTCTCCCCACATTTGAAACATGCACGGTACTCCTCAAAAGTATTCTTAGCATAAGGATTAGCGAATGATTTAACCGGGTGTTGATCATCAACACACTTTTGCCTTAAACTCTCTGGAGCGGGCTCCAATGAGTAAGCCGGTTCATAAAATCCGTTAACCTCCCTGGGTTGTTTAGAGTCATCACCATACAATCTTTTGATTAGTTCAGGTGGAATATCATTTGTCCTTTCATGTTTAGGAAACCAAATGATACTCTCTTGCCAGATTTTCTCAATTTTAGAATAATTGGCAAATTGTATAGGATACTCATCTTCAGAATTTATTTTATCGGATCCTTCCATCCGATAAAATACTTTTACAGGTTTATCACTGGATTCATTCTTATCACACTGTTTAACTGATTGATTCTTTTTTATTTCGACTTTTTGAGAATGTGGAACCTGATAAGGTGAAACAGTATCATTTGTTCGAATGTGATTTTCCAATGGAATATCATCATCCTTCTTAGGTTACTCACTCTTAGTATCAGAATTATCAGTTATCGCAACCAGTCCCTCATCATTCAATCCAAGAATCGGTCTCACATCGGAATTCAGATCACCAACACCTGAAGTGTTTGATTCGTTATCCGATGAGGAATCTGACCTCACTGAACTCTCCGGTGTTACTGAATTCAGATTATGATTTCAAATAACACTGGGGAAGGAACAGCGTTTTAGTTTGCACTACTGGATTGTGATGGTTCCTCAACAATGTGGTCCAAAACTATGACAACCAGCAAATTCCGTACAACGATTAACGTGATTCTAATCATGAGTCCTACGATGTCCTCCTCGAACTTCGTAGAAGCCTTGATGCCTTTAAAGAAAGTATTCGCGTAATTAACATTAACGAACTGACATCAGTAAAAATCCATCAAACTAGACTAACATAAGGTTATTCTATGTAAATACGACACGTAAAACGGTAAAACCACAGCGTTTTGGAGATCGTGGACACGAACTAACGTCGAAGTCGAACGTTGAAATTCGTGGTTTTAACCGTTATCGGACTTTCAGAATAATTATTCACTATAAATAATTTCATTTGTTTAGTTTCGAAAGTAAACAGATCGTTATAAGGAAGGAAACCGCGATAGCAGTAATTAACGCGATTTTAACGTGTGTTCTGATTTCACGCGTCGGGTGATGAAAATAATAATTAAATTGCTCAGTTTAGTGTTATTTATGATTACGAGTAAAACCGACTAATTTTTGGTAATTAATTTGCGAGCCTAAAATAAAACCGAGACGAATTATGCTAAAACGGGTTCGTATACGCGGTATTAACCTACCTAACAAAACCCTAGGTATAAAAGGCAAGCCTTCTTCTTCTTCTTCTTTCATTTCTCCAGCCGCTACCCCTTTTCTCTCTACTATCTCTCTCTAAAACTGGGTATACCCCTTTCTCTCCTCGAACTCTCCCTCTCTTCTCACTGATACAGAAGCAACAACCACCCAAACGGTGGCCATGGCTGCAAATCGCCCCTGTGGTGGTAGTTCGTGGCAGTAGAGGTTTGGATAAGGTTTAATGTAGGTGGTTTGGTTTGGATTTAGGGGAAAACTTGGTGGTGTAGAGGAGGTGACGAGGATGGTGGTGTTGTTGATGATGGCAGCGCTGTAAAAAGAGGATGGGACGGGTACGGTGGTCTGGTTCAATTATCGTGGCAGATAGGGTTGAATGGTGGTGGTAAGCGACGGTTATGGTTGTTTCTAGTTGTGGTTCAGGTTATCGGTAATGGTTGCTGTTAATGAGGGCCGATGGTGTTGTTGTTTGGGTAGGTTGTGGTGGTTTCGGCCGATTGGAGGCGGTTCAGTTGGATGGTGACTGTTTTAGGTGGTTGTCGTGGTGGTCCGGCAGACTATGGTGGTTTTGGCCGACGGCCGCAGGTGGCGGCAAAGGTGGTGGTCCGACAGGTGGTTGAGGTTGGTTTATGGTGGCTTCGGGTGTTTATGATCAAGCCCGGGTTTGTTCAAGGTTGGCTCAGGCCAAATTTCGGTCCTGGGTCAGATTTGGGTCGGGCTCGTTCTAGGTTGATTCCATTCTCGGGTTAACTGGTCAAAGCCTCAGTCAACTCAGTCACGGTTTGGTTATGCCAGATCCAGTTCACGCTCTGTACAAGCCGGTCGAAGTTTGGGTCCGGTCTGTTGGGCTAGATTTAGACGTTTGCGTTTGTCTTGGGCGATGTAGTATTGGGTTCGGCCTAAGTGGCCCATGTAAAGGTGATCGCTCATGTAAAGGTGACCGCCTATGTTTAGTATAAATAGGGGTTTCATGGTTTGTTTTGGGGTTGCTTGTCTTTTGCTTTGTTGATACTCTCGTGTACCAGACGACTCTTTGAAGTCGTGTGCACATTATCAATCGAATCATTTGTTTCATGTTTCTTCTTTGTTCTTTCTATACAATCATTGTTTCCGCCTTTGATTGTGTATGTGTTTTATACCCGGTAGAGAAGATCTTGGACTTACAATTGGTATCAGAGCCTAAGAAGTCTTTCGAAGGCTCGGTTCGGTATCAAAGGAAGAGAAGCAAAAGAGATCACAGGTTAACCGTTACTGCTGATACTGTTTCTAATGTTTCAGTTCCTGTTGCTGAAACTACTTTTACTGCTGCTGATGTTATCATGACTGGTGCTGGTGCATCTATCGATCTTCCTGTTGGTGTTATTAGTTCCACTACAGTACCTGCCACTGCAACTGAATCATTTTCTCAGTCCATGAGCAAGGCACGAATCACAGGAAGAATAAATGAAGAAGTTGGATCTTCCAGTGCATCTGGTTTGAGCAAGGTTTTATTTAATGAAGAAGCTTTTCAAAGAACTCAGATGGCTTTCTTGGCTGATAAAGAAGGAGGAAAACATGTGGACGTTAAATTCTTTACGACTGAAGAGAGAGAGAGAGAGGGGCAAGTAAGGAAGGGATTGACAGTGATGAAGACATTTTTGCTGAAGTGGATGTTCATAGACTGCAGACTAAAGTTTTGAAGTTGGAGACAGAGAATGTGTGGCTCACTGCTCAGGTACAGAGTTTGATGGAGACTGTCACTGAGAAGAATCAAAACATTACTGAGTTGGAGTCGGGCTTAGGCGATGTTTCAGCTAGATTGCTTAACTTGACTCAGAAGTTAGAGAATAAGTTTGGAAAGGAGTTTTCAGAGACGTCATCATTTGTAGAGAAAGTTATAACTCCTGCTGAGCGTGAAAGATCAGAAAAGGAGCATGAAGAACATATGAAGAAGTACTATGAAGATCAAGTCCCTCGAGTAAGAGATCGTCGTCCAGGGAGTACATATGTTTTTAAGAATACAGCTGAACCGTCTCTTGATCCTATGGAAGAGCATCCTGAAAGATTCGTGACAACTACTAGAGATCGATTTGATACTTATGGAAATCGAACAGGGATAGATTGCTGGAGATATAATGATGACAAAGGAGTATTCGTAGCTCATCGAGGAAATGGAGCAATTGAATACAATGCTTCTACCTCTGCTTTCAACTCCTGGACCAAGATTGATCTGGCAGAACTTGCAAGAGTTCCTTTCATAAATTAGGTAAGAAATCCTAGAAATAGGATTGGGAGCACTTTTCATAAGAAGATTCAAGAGCAAGCAAAGGTGAATTTTAGGGATATGAAGACTGCAAGTTCACTACTAGCGGAGTATAAAGGTGTGCTAACTTCAGATGGAAAGTGAGAATCCAGTTAAAAACCGAATTCATGGATCGATTACACGAAAACAACTCGGTTTCAGACGGAAGATATGAGCCGAGACAGAAATATACGATACAAAGTCATCACAGATTCGTATTGCATCAGAAACGGTTACAGACACTGTCATTAGTAGGATAAACATCTATCTCGGGGCCTGGGGAGGTCGGGCATGACCTCCCCCTTGAGAGCATTCAAAGTACAAACTCAAAATCTTAAAATTAAAACCAACACATGAGATTGCTTTATATAGGACCAACACCTTCGCCCCTTGCAGGAGGTTGAAAGTGCTGGTTCGACCTTGATATATGGTCGAATCAACAAGTAATATGTTGGTTCGACCTCTTACTTTTAGGTTCGACCTCTAGCTGGTTCGAACCAATCAGGTCTACCTTAAACAACTTTGTCAGATCCATAAAATGCCCTTATGGATCACCACAATCTCATGTAATACAATACAAGACTCAATCCTAGTCTATTCGACAGTGACGTCCACAGGAAGTGCATCAACAATCTCCCCCTTGGACGTTGCTGGCGAATCCACAAATCTCGTGAATCTTCAGTCAGTATTGTTGAAGTATCAGTATTTCATCAACAATCTCTCCCTTGACTGATGCTGCTTCATCAAAGTTTCTCTGAGATCCCGTAAGATAATGATAAATCAACATGTTCTTGAGTAACTTCATTTGTTCGACAGAATACTAGCCGTAGACGAGTGGATCAAGCAATCAGAAATTTTCAGTGGGAACTACCGGTACCATTGAGGACTTGAAATGCTTCTGAGACTGAAGTTTTCGACGGGGCCTAACATTAACCACCAATAGCTCTTGAAATTCTTCAGAACTGTAATCTTGAAAGTTTCGTTGAATCTACGTGCCACATGACTCCTACTGAGATCCCTCATCACTTTTGGAACATTGAGATCTCAGTCTTGATTCGCTTGTAAATAACAACTTTGTTTGAACAAGTTCCTTCAATCACACTGGAACTGGGTTGACTGTACTCAACTTGCGGAATAAAAATATATCTGATTTTCTGGCCCATAATAGTCATTTGAATCTGATTATCATACTATTGATTCTTATGACTACCCCACAATAAAACGTTTCATCATCATCATTTCTTCAACAATCTATGTAGACATCATCACCATTCTCCCAAAAATCTTCAAAAATTGCCATATTTTCGAAATTTTTTTACCCCTTAAAATACCAATTTTTCATTCTCTATGTCGGGGCGGCGAAAGTGGAAATAAAGCTACGTTCGACCCTTTTGTAAGGTCGAATGTACCATGATTGGGTCGAACCAAGTTTGTTTAATCCTGACTAAAAACTAAGATTCCACTTTCGACCTGTCGTGAGGTCGAATGTGGAAAACTTCCAGGTTCGACCTCTGTTATTAACCCAAATTAGCAGATTCGACCTCCAAAACCTATGTTCGACCGTTTACAACCCACGTTCGACCTTTCGTAATCTACTGCACATTCTACCTTTTGCAGAAAAACGTATTCTTCTTCAATATTTTCTGCAAATCAGCCCATAAACACTCTGATTGTTCGAATTTGATGATGAAACTTGTACAGAAAGGTGCGGAAATGAAAACCTAACCCTCGAATTAACAGAAACATGGAAAAATCACATGATTTTGGGTTCAATTAAGAATCTAGGGTTTCTAGGGTTTCAACCTTTCAATCAAAAACTGATTTTTAACGTCTGAAATCATGAAATCGAGCTGTGATTGATTCAAACGACTGTTAGATCGTTCAAATCAGTACCACGGCTCTAATACCAGTTGAGAATCCGGTAAAAAACCGAATTCATGGATCGATTACGCGAAAATAACTCGGTTTCAGACGGAAGATATGAGACGAGACAGAAATATACGATAACAAAGTCATCACAGATTCGTATTGCATCATAAACGGTTACAGACACTGTCATCAGTAGGATAAACATCTATCTCGGGTCCGGGGGAGGTCAAGCATGACCTCCCCCTTCAGAGCATTCAAAGAAAAAACTCAAAATATTAAAATGGAAACCAACACATGAGATTGCTTTATATCGGCCCAGCACCTTCGCCCCTTGCAGGAGGTCGAATGTGTTGGTTTGACCTTGATATATGGTCGAATCAACAAGTAATATGTTGGTTCGACGTCTTACTTTCAGGTCTGACCTTACGCTGGTTCGAACCAATCAGGTATACCTTAAACGACTTCGTCAGATCTATAAAATGCCCTTATGGATCACCACAATCTCATGTAATACAATACAAGAGTCAACCCTAGCCTATTTGACTGTGACGTCCACAGGAAGTGCATCAACAGAAAGCCATTTAAGACAGTTCAGTGGCCACCTACTGACAAATTGAAGACCATACCTCTATCTAAGCCAAAGGACAGGGGATGTTTGAAAGATATGAGGTTATGGGTTTATGATCCTACTTCTCGATCTGCGGTGATTGTTTCTGATAGTGACGAGCTGAGAGTTTTTGATGCTAAAGATCTGATGAGTCTGCATTTTGATGATATTCAAGTTCTAGTAAAACATCAGATTCAGTGTGATCCTACGTATGAAGCTTGTGCTAAATCGTTCACTGGTGCAGTGGCTCAGATAGCAAGACTGGGATTAGAGGCAGATCGTCGAGGAAGAGTGGAAACTAAATTGTTTGGTCCATATGTGGGTAAGTCAGCTGAAGAATGGAAGAACGCTTTAGAGAAAAAGAAGAAGAGCTCCAACAAGCGCAGCAAGAAGCAATAGTAACTTGCCAAGCCAACACAAACCTAGGGGGGATATTGTTGGGCTAGATTTAGAGGTTTGCGTTTGTCTTGGGCTATGTAGTATTGGGTTCGGCCTAAGTGGCCCATGTAAAGGTGACCGCCTATGTTTAGTATAAATAGGGGTTTCATGGTTTGTTTTGGGGTTGCTTATCTTTTGCTTTGTTGATACTCTCGTGTACCAGACGACTCTTTGAAGTCGTGTGCACATTATCAATCGTATCATTTGTTTCATGTTTCTTCTTTGTTCTTTCTATACAATCATTGTTTCCGCCTTTGATTGAGTATGTGTTTGATACCCGGTAGAGAAGATCTTGGACTTACACGGTCAAACTTGGTCAATGATCAGATCTGGTCCCGTCAACGTGTAGATCGGGAAAACACGCACGTGATAATGGTATAAATCATTTCATGTTTAGTTATTGTTATATATATATATATATAAATTATGCTTTATAGTTTATAAATTATAAACGCGAATAAAACTGGTGTTTAACTTGCGAACGGGCCGCAAATAATAAACGAAAAGTATTGCAAGATAATATTTGTAGATTGGTCGTGACTTGCCTTGTTGATGGACTAAATTGCTGGACTATACATATATATTTATATAATTATCGAAACGTATAAAGTTTTGTGGATTGGAAATGCGGATAAATATAATGTTGTTTTGTGTTTGTAATTGAATTTGGGAAAAATTGTAGACAACTTGTATTGTCTGGTTTATACAAAACAGAGGAAACTCTGCCAAAATTTTTATAAAATCCAGAGCGCGACAAATGTGATATTCCTGTGCGTTTTAAAATAACTTTTCATTTCAAACGTTTGACAAGAGTAATTTTATACAAAATCACGACGTTTTGACAAAGATTATTGGTAACAATAATAGTCTATTCCGGGCAATATTTTAATCAAATATATATTCTTTTGTTACCAAGCGTCAAGTATGACGAGTTTTTAAAGGTTACTCGGTAACTAAAATATGTTTGTTGTTCGGAGTAAAAGATGTATAAACGTTCGGTTTTATTTGGAAAACCTTTTTATAAAAAGCAAAGTCTTGAGATTTGTAAGATAATCGGATTCGGGAAAAGATGTAACAATTGTTTTTAATCTATTTTAAATAGATACAATTAGGTTTCCTCAAAGTATATATTTTTCAAAAATAAATGTACAAGACAAATACCTTTATCCTATTACGAGACGAGCTATGACTCGGGATGATTTATACGTTTCAGAGTAGTAGTCCAACATGGTTTACACACGAATAGTAACAGGTGCGTGACTTGGGTACTATGTCGTATGTGAACATAAGAATTATGCCAAGTCATGATCGGTTCGTCGAGTTAAACACTTAAAGACTCGAGTTCGTACACACGAGTCTAGATAGGTGAATAAACTATCTTTTAACCGGAAAATAAGCTAGGCTTATATTCGATAGACTTTTAAGGTGTCATTGTTGGTAATTAGGGCACGAGGAAGTCAGTCAAAGCTACGGGCTTTGTTTTCTATCTAGGCAAGGAAACCAAGGTGAGTTTCACGGCCCCTTTTTACCGTTTTTGTTTGGGGGAAAGATATGTTTTGTCAAATGTTTTTACATGTCAAATGTTTTAAATGCCAAATGTTTTACATGACAAAATGTTTTCAAAAGCTAAAACGTGATAAGTGGCATGATGAGTACTTAGGTTTTGTTGTTTATACACCACTCGGGGTGAGTCCTCGCTACTGTAACCACTTACTCGTGTGTTGGGTTGTGTCTGTGTGTTGAAATCGAGAACCGAAGGAATATTTGGATAGCGCTATTTGTGCCTGACAAGGCCCACCCCTAATCGATAGCGTCGATTATGCAACTGTGTATGCTTGGGTGCATGTATTCTGAACTAAGTTGTTAATTTCCGAGAAACAACTTCTGATCGCAGGGCATTATTATTAGTCTTGGTTTGGTTATGGGCTCAAGGGATTGCTCATCATAGTTTGTAGGAGTTAGCTACTTTTACAAAGGTCACTGCTCGTGTTCGTTCCGCGCATGTTTTTGTTAAAATGTTTTTGTTACGGAACTAAAACCTGTGAACTCACCAACATTTTATATATTGACTTCTTTTAAACATATCTTTTAGGTAACTATGTGTTGAATAGGTATGCGGCTAGTACGGTGGAATTTGGGATGTCGGACACTTGTCGGGGTTTCAGTTATAATTACCATCGGGTTGGGACAAAGATGGAAAAACCCCATGTTTGAACTGCATGTATGTTGTTTTATGTAATGTTTATAACAAGGTACTCTTTTCGACATCTTAATAAAATAATCTTTTCTAATTATATATAGTTTGTGTTAGTCTTGATTTTGATATGCTTTCAAGCGTTGCGCCACGTGTTTCCGCCATTAGCGTGGTGTGACAAAAACATACGCCACATGCTTATAACTCTCTAGCTTTTTGTTAATTTTCTCAGCAAAACACTTGATTTTAGCCATTTCCAATTTAGTTTCTTAAATTTCATTAATGTAATTATTAATGGCTATTTGTTTTAAAGAAAAGAGTTTTAGTTAATTCAGAAACATCCTTTTTATAACCCTCAAGTGTTTTATTGAAATGATGCTCGTCCTTGCAATATGATTGAATGACGATTTTAGCACTCTCAAGCTGATGCTTAAGTTGCTTAACCTCGTCCTTTAATCTATCACAAGCACCAAATTATATATCGCTAGAATTAGAGTTAGAACTTACCGGTTTTGGCGACCTGTCATGGCCATTAGAGCGAAATGAGCTTCTTTTCCAGCAAAGAACTTAGAATAATAAATCTTCGTGAAAGCATCATCCACCATGCACGACATCTTCGTCATTAGAAAATCTGCTTCGGCTAGCAGCTGATCAATGTCATCATCAAGAGAGTTGACACTAACTTCAGATTCACTTTCTGAATCAGAATATACAGACTCCTGTTCATCACAGACATCAGCAACAGAATCGATAATCATCCCTGAAACCATTTCAGTAACCGATTCTTCAACCTTCTCAGTAACTCTTTCTGGAACCTCCTCAACTATCTCCTCAATAACAACTTTAGAAATCTTCTCAGAAACGTTTACCAAGTCATCATCAACCATCATCGGCTCCTCATTTACCATCTCTTGTGCAAAACATGCAACATTACCACTAGTAACCTCTTCAACACCCAATTGCATAGTGTTCCAATCAAAACCTTCATCTTTTTGTATCACCAACACCTGATTTTCTGTGGTTGAGTGTTTGGTGTAGAAATAGGAACAATGGTTCTGGCTGGATTAGGTGTAGTTAGATTTTGGTTGGTTGTGGATGTTTGTCTTGGTGTGGTATTTTGGGAGGTGTTTTGTTGGTTTTGTAATTGGTTTGATGTTGATAGTTGTTGTTGTTGTTTTGGCTTTGGTAAGTAACTTGGTTTTCTGATTGACAGTTTTGGTAGTTAGAAGAAAGGGGGTTTCGGTTACCTTGTTGCTTCGGTTTGGTGCATTCTCTCGCAAAATGACCTCGAGTCCCACAGTTGAAACACGTCACCTTGGCTTTGTTGAAACCATAAGTAGTGTTTGGTGAGGTAGCAAGATCAGTTATGCCAATCTTATCAATAAAATTAGTAGCCCTCCTCATTACGCTTGCAAACCCCCATTGGATATCGATCAGTTCCATTTCTTCCTTGTCTACCTGGGCATAATCCTCATTTGTCAGATTGCTGTTGCCTATCTGACTCACCACCAGTCCGCTGTAAGAAGCGACCATTGCTGAAACTAAAGCAACGTGTTGTTGTGCCACTTCTAGAGTCACATTGTTCATGTTGGAGGTTTCCAACAATATTGGACTTTGGCTTGAGGATGCTTGAGTCATCATCAGTACAACATATTGTTGTTGTTGTTGTTGTGGAATACTTGCTGATGAGGTGTAACAAGTTGCGACATCTGAGGTTGAGTTGGTGTGTAAGAAGTTGTTGTTTAAGTTGGTCTTAGAGCGAGGTAATTGATTGGAATCCTTTGTGGCTCAACAGCATTCGATACACAAGCAACGTGAGATGCAACACTCGCTCCTCCTGATGGATTAGAAATAGAAGAAGATGATGTAGCATGATACAACTTCAGATTTTATGGAAACTGTGCTCTTTTACCTTTCTCCTTTCTTCCATCTCTTTGTTCTCCAACTTCTGTATGAACTCATTGATGGACCAGTACTGATAAGCATATTTTTCCTCCCATACTTCAACATGTTGTTCCCAATACGGAGGCAACGAATCAGCAAACTTGTCCACTAATTCAGTCATGGGAATGTTAATATCATAATTCGATAATTCTTACAACAAATGACAGTATCTTGGAACAAGTTCCTTCAATGTTTCATTCCCAACATAACTAAAATTCTCAAATTCCTTTCTCAGCTCTTCCATTTATACTCTTCTAGTCTTATCATTACCATCATGAAGATTCTTCAAACAATCCCATAATTGTTTTGAAGTAGTGCTAGAACCAAACTGATGTATCAAATCTATGGTTGAGGCCTGAGACGACTGAGAAAACGCCTTATTCTCAACAGCAAACTTCTTCTTCTCGTCGTCTTTTAACTCTTCGAGAGGAATTGGTACATTTGTGTTCTCAACCATCGGTGGACTATAACCTTTCATGATCATTTTCCAAGCCTCTCCACCTTCCAATCCCATGCCCTCCAAATGAATCTTGAAGTTCTTTTGCCACTGATAATACTCGAACATATCCAACAGCTTTGGCGGATGATTACCACTACCTGATGATAAGTCATTGATCAAAGTAGTAATCATATTCGAAGTCTAATTCTGAGTAACCGCTGCTGCTGCAACTCCCCAATAGTCTGACACTTGTTGTGGAGGATGAGTAACAGTCGATGGTGTTGAACTTGGTATGGCAAGGTAATTAATCGGATGGGTTGGTTGTGTGTTAGTCTTCTGTGATGTAACTGCCCAAGGATTCATAGGTACATGTTGTGGTTGTGTTGTAGCAGGTCTAGATGTCATCGGAAATCCCCAAATGTTGTCCATGATGTTCGGAATATCAACACTTAGAAAATCTTGAATAACAGAATCTGGTTCAACCTTCTGCACACAATCGAGGGTTCGAATGGAATAGAAACACCTGGTTCGACCCCTATGATAGACCCGAATGAGAAACTGTCACACCAAAACTCTGATCGACCCTGACAATAACTTTTGTTCGACCTCACGTATGGTCGAATGAAAATCAATGGTTCGAATGAAAACACAACACACTCTTAATGAAGAACAAACAACTGGTTTGACCTATAATCCCATTGATTCAACCAAAAATCACTTGATTCGACCTAAAAACTCACTGGTTCGACCCAAAAACTTCTGATTCGACCTGACCCATTTGAAAAACGGTTTTTCTTCAAAAATCACTCAATTTGATCTGAATTTTTCAAATGTTGATGGATTTCAATGAAATTAATCAGGTTTTGCTTCGGATTTGATGGAGATCAAGTTTTGTGAAAGAAATTTTGATATTATCCGTAAAAACAAGTCAAAATCAATCAATCTCCATTGTCATGCAATGTTCATGCAAAACAGAAAAATTTTAGGTCTTTTTGATGAAAAATCTGTTCGAAAACTATCAATTTGCAGTTGTGTGATTGAGCAATTCTCTGATACCACTTTGTAAAGGACCAGATTGTAAAAAAGCAACTAGATAATCACACAAGTAGAGTTATCTAGGTGCGGAAACCCTAGATCACATGCAAAATGATAATCAACAAATCAAAACAAGTAGAAATCCATTTTATAATCATTCTCATTGATAATCACTTGATAATAATCAATTAAACCTTAGATTACAATGAAAAGACTCAATCAGAAGTTTCTAGACACACTCTGAAAAACACACACTTCACCTAGACCAAATGATCAAAGTTCTTACATGCTAAACAAAACAAACCAAAACTATATATAGACCTGTCCATTCGACCTTTGCAGAGGTCGAATGGGTTCGTTCGACCTTTTCAAGGCTCGAACCAAACAAAACATACATAATTCAGTTCATTCAACCTACTTAAATCTCATTCGACCCACCGTAAGGTCGAATGGCCTTCATAATCTTCAACACTTCAATAATAAAAGTTGTTTCTTGATTAATTCAAAGCGATAGTCACATATATGCACCTACAACATTCCATACTACTAGCTTGGTCTCAACCATTGATTTAGTGATACGTCAAATATAAGCCAAAGTAGCCTAGAGTAACCAAATTAGTTGCGGCACTCTAGGTTACAAAGCTTGAACAATTAAACAATAAAATCCAAATAGCAAGAAAGCATAATTAAAGTAATAAAATCTAAATACCATTAAATTAATTTTTTTTATTTTACAAAATATAAAGAAATTAAACCAAAACTATTTTATTCCTTAATATTCGCCACGCTTTAACATGTTTGAAAGTTTTGTGAGCTTCATAGTAGCAGTCGATTTGCATCACGTCAATTGTCGTGTTTTCCTTTAGACTGTGTGACAACCGGCAAATTCCGTACAACGATTAACGTGATTTTAATCATGCTTTCGGAGTAATTAACTTATTTTAAGGTTAATTAAGATATATTGTGCCATAACGAGTCGTACGATGTCCTTCTCAAAGTTCGTAGAAGCCTTGATGCCTTTAAAGAAAGACTTCGCGTATTTAACGTTGACGAACTGACATCAGTAAAAATTTTTCAAACTGGACTAGCATAACGTCATTCTATGTAATTACGACATGTATTTGCTATTGAAGCGATCGAAAGTGAAATCGGCGCGCTAAACGGCCAAAAACGCAACATTTTGGAGAACGCGGAGAGATAAGGACGTGGGAATCGGACGTCAAAATGCGTGGTTTTATCCGTTATCGAACTTTTGGAATAATTATTTATTGCAAATAATGTCATTTATTAAGTTTCGAAAGTAAACAGACCGTTTAAATGAAGGATAGCACAACCGATCTAATTAACGCGATTTAAACGCGTGTTTCGAAAGTACGCGTCGGGCGACAAAAATAATACTTATGTAGCTCGGTTTAATTTTCTTTTTAATTATGAACAAAACCGACTAATTTTTGTATTTTTATTATCGAGCCTAAAATAAAACCGAGACGATTTACGTTAATACGTGTTTTATACGCGGTATACTCCCACCTACCAACAACCCTAACTATAAAAGCTCCACTTCTTCCCTCTCCTTTCATATTTGCAGCTACCCACCCCTCCCAAACCCTAGTTTCTCTCTCTAATTCCATCTCTCTAGAAACCTTACATCTCTTTCTCTCGCTACCTCTCGTTTCTCTTCCTGTTACAACCAGGCATGACTACCATGAAGGTGGTAATGGCCGCAGATGCCTCGGTGGTAGTTGTTTCATGAGGATGGGGCCTTGACAGGTGGATATAGGTGATGGTTTGGAGTGGGATGTTAGGATATGAGTTTGATTGTTTTGATTGTTTAAGTAATATGAGTAATGAATGAAATAAACTATAAATAGAAAGTGCAGCGGAATGATAAACGTAAATCAAAACAAGAGAATAATTGTTTTTGAATCGAAAGCTCTCATATAACGGAATGATTACAAACAATTACAATTACTCCACCTCAGCCTGATCACTCGTGTAAGTTTGTCTCAGAGAATGTTTTGAGTGATAGAATAGAATAGTACATGCACTGTTCTATTTATAGACAATCTAAACTACTGATGACCTAGGCTGACGTCACCTAAGAAAGTGACCTCTAACTGAATAACAACAAAAAACATCTGATGACACAAATACTGTTACATTGGAAAACACTGATAGACAAACAGCTGATAGGAAACCTCTGATGGTCTTGTAACGTCTGTTGGAGCCTAAGTGCTGTTGGCTCCAACAGACCTTTAGTCTTCGGTACTTAGATCAGCAGTTGCTCTTCATCAGACCTTTGATCAGCAGTTGTTCTCTAGCAGTTGTTCTTCATCAGATCTTTGCAAGCAGCAGTTGTTCCAACAACTGTTAGGGTATAGCAGATGTTAGGGTCAACAGTCTTTTGGGAGAAGTAACTTGTAAATGCTGTTATTATTAAGGATCAATTGTGTAGTATATTTTGGCTTTCCAATCATCTGTTCTTCTCCAGGTCAACAGACCCAACATGGGATTCCGGGTTGGGAAGGCGGTGACGTGGTAGTGGTTTGGAAGTCAAGGTGGTCAGTGGATGGTGGATGATTCTGATGGTGAGTTCGAGATGTAGGGCTTTGGTTGTTGATGATGGCCGATCATAGTGGTAGTTGTTGTGTTGAAGGTATGGTAGCTTATGGAGGTCTTCGGTGGTGGTTTTAAGCCGAACAGATGTGGTGGTGGTTTCGGGTGTATGATTTTGGCCAATGGTAGTCCTTCAACAGGTGGTGGTACGGTTTGGTCGAGACTGTCGACATGTGGCTCGGTTTGGGGTGTATGGTAAGCGGTGGTAGTGGTAGTGGTGACTATTGTATTTCGTGATGGCGGTTCGTGGTGCTTCCTGGTCGGATCTTGGTGGATGTTTGGGCCGAGACCCATGTCTTTGGCTCTCAGTTTGTGTTTGGTTCAGCCAAGTTAAACCTGGTTCAGATTGGGAATGGCCTGGGTCAGATTCGATGTTGTGCTCGACTCACGGTTCAGATTTAGTTTTAACTATGGTTTTGGTCTCGGGTTTGATTCGATTTCGGTTCGGGCCTGGTCAACACTCAGTCAAAGCTGGTCAAAGTTTGGGTCAGCAGTTAACCTCGGTCAAACTTGGTCAACGGTCAGATTCGGTACCGACCAGCTAGTAGATCGAAACGCGCGCATAACTTCGGTATAATAAACTCGCATTTATTATTGTTATATCATGTATAACTATATATTTATATTTATATCTATAAATATATAAATATGAAAATACTAAATAGTGTTAACTCGCCAATGAACCGAATAAATCGGATAAACTATGTTTGTATAATAAACGTGATTTGTCTTATCGATTTTTGGACTAAATTCGTTGTACTATATCATATATATATATACTAGTATATATCTATAAAAATAAGTATATTTTATATAAAGTTATCGAAATGTATAAAAATATTGTTTGATGAAACTACAAATAAATGGATTGATTGTATTGTGCTTGGTATTGATTTTGGGGAAAATTGTAGACAACTTGTGTTGTCTAATTTGTACAAAAACAGAGGAAACTCTGCTGGAATTTCTAGAAAATCCAAACGCAACTAAAATGGCGTTCTTACTTATTTTTATAAATAACTTTTCCTAAGTGTCTTGACAAGTGTATGTTATGCAAACTCGAAACGTTTTCGACAATTGATTACTTGTAACAATAATGTTAGATCTTGGACAACATTTCCAAAACAAATATATAGTCTTACCGAGCGTCAAGTATGTCGAATTATCCAATGGTTTTCGATAACTAAATATTGTCAATTTTTCGGAATTAAAGCGCATAAACGCTTGGCTTATTTGGGAATGATTATCTAAAAATTAATGTTTTGAAACCTTTAAAGGCAAACGGATTTGGGAAAAGAAGCAACAATTGTTACTGGTTGGTTTTAATAACTATATTTGTATTTCCTCAAAGTGTATTTTCCTAAAATAAGTATACAAGACAATTACATTTATCCGACTTACGAGATGAGCTATGACTCGGGATGAGTTATACATTTCGAAGTAGTAGTCCAACATGGTTTACACACGAGTAGTAACAGCTGTGCAACTTGGGTACTGTAACACCCCAACCGATGAAGGAAACATCAGGATATCACGTATTGACGATTGTTCAGTAGCTCATGGTAAATAATAAATTTCAATAATTGATTAAATAAATTACATACAATTGTTCTAAAAGAATTTGGACATCAAATGAGAAATACTAAATATAAATCTTCAAGCATTAACTCTAGTCTTCAAGCAAAGCTATAACCTAAAACATGTTAAGTTTGAAAATATTTTGGATCAACAAAAGTTGGTGAGAATTACATAGGTTTGAATATTGTATCATGAGTATAAAAGCTTGTACAATTCTAGTGTCATGGCAAATCTAGTCCATATGTGAAAACAAAACTACCCGGTAAATCGTTTGCATAATCAAACTTTGTGACATGATTATTGTGGTCCATCCCATACGCATATGGTTCACTCGTTTGTGTTTATGTGTTCGATAACAATCACCCACGTTACCCATACTGGAGGTACACGTATCCGGGTGGGGTTGTCAATCCAATAGATCTATCATTGTGTATCGTCGGCTTGCGCAGTGTTAATGATTACGCTAGTCTACTTGTGTTTACCAAAGTATTGTTTAAGACATAATGCAACATAGAAATCACACATAGACACTTATGTGGAATTGCATTTGAAAATGTAACATGTTTCACCCAAAAAATTGAAAAATAGTAAAAATGGGCTATGTAAACTCATCTTAACCACAGTATCGAATCTCTTGATATAGAATAAATGTGGCTCGAGTGTATCCAAGTATCACCCTATGTTTAAGGCAATAAAATAAGTGTTGGGAAAACTTAAAAGTCTAAGTTTTCTAGTCTAAAAGTATTCTAGGGTTCCTAATTTGGGAATCAACAATTGTTTAATAGTTAATTTAAAATAATAGATAATGAAATAAAAAATAAAGAAATTTAGAAAATAAATAAAAAGGATATTTGTAAGATCTTGATCAAAGGTAGTTGTACTAAAATGTTACAATGTGAAAATAATTTTTATAAAATTATTTTCTTAATTAATAAATATTTAATACATTATAATTTATTTGTCAAAATATGGTATTAATATCTAAAAATATTAAAATTCATAAATTTCATATTTTCAAATCATATTTCTGATCTAAATGAATAAAAATAATTTATGTGCAAATTTTGATGCAAAAATGATAAAAAATGGATTTATTGTAAAATTATTATTTAAAATATTATAAATTAATTATAAATACTTAATAAATGTTTTTCTGAAATTAATTTTGATTCTTTAAAGTTTATTGGTTTAAAATAATTTTTATGGGATTTTATAAAACTGTTTAGATATTTTTCTAGAATTTTTAATTTATTTAGGAATAAAATTGTAATATGTATTATACTATAATACAAATAGCAACGTCACGGACCACCGTTAATCCCCACCGTTAACATAACTGTCTTCTTTTTTGTCTCCGGTTCATCTTTCCTACCGTCATGACTTTATAGTTAAAACTAAACCGGCGCGTCTCATCCAACCTTCGTTTCTCCTGTCGTTTGCCACCATGTCACACCCTATATAAACCTCGTCGTTGGCATTTACAAACCCAATCAGTCAACTTCCAACCGATAAATCCTTGGACCGCAACACGAGTGGCCTCAAAACACTAACGTTTTTGGTGTCGGTTTCAGCACCGATCTTCAACTTCTCCACCGTTGGTTAAACACGAAGAAACAAATGCTCATGGTTGCAGGGCGTTTGGGATGCGTTATAGGGAAACGATGCTTATAACGGTAATGTGTGCAACGCTTCTGCATCTACAAACGAAGCTTTTGAATTAAGGTCAAGGATTTTGGCATTATTATTAGGAAGAGAGAGAATAGTGTCCATGTTTAAGCTCTACTTCATCAGTCAAACGATTTGTCGGCTCCCATTTGCATGTCTTCTTCGTCATTTAGACGATTTGTAGAATTCGATCTGCAGGTCTTCTTCATTATTGAAACGACTTGCAGGTCATAACAATGGAGTGTTTAGACTTTGGAGTGGTTTTTTCTTTTGGTAAAACGATTAGGCAACATGTTTAATTTTTTATTCAATGAAGAGTTTCTCTTTTATAAAAGAAAAAATAAATAAAGACTAGGTAGCTACGTTAACATTTTCAAGGTTGTATAGCTGGTATCCACTTTAATTTTTTAGAATTTTAATTATTATATATATAATAATAATAAAAATGTAATAACTATTTTATAATAATATTACTAAATTAAATTATCAAAATCAACTTCGGTTTGTTCTTTTAATGTTTGTTTTTAGATGCTTATCTTTCAAGTTTCATAAATATTTTAGAGTTTTTTTTTTTTATGAAACCTATATATTAGTTTTTAAAATATTTCAATTATTTAGTACGTTATCCGGTTTTATATCCGGTCCGACCAGTGAACCAGTAAGACGTCCGGTTCAATGTCCGGTCCGGTTATGAATGTCACAACCTCAAATTACCACTTGCGGGGTTTTACCGCGAGGCGCATGACAAACCAGGATCCAAGTCAACGATCACAATAAACAACTCTATATGAAAAACGTAACAGACATAACCATTAATATAACAAGCGGAAGCGTTTCAGTAGCATTTAATTAGCTATGCTATCATCTCAAAAGTTGTTCAAAATACTTTTATTACAAAACGTGCACTAAATCTAGACGCCAATGCAGACCCGTGCGCCTAGTTCCGTTCATTGCTACCTTAGCGACCTGAGAAAAACATGCCAAAAGATGTCAACATATAATGCTGGTGAGTTCACAGGTTTGTTCAAAATGTTACTAAAATGTTACCATGTCCATACTATATCAATGTTACCAAGTACGCTAGCTAGGCGTAAGTTTTATTACTACTACGATTGGAAACCATTACTAGACACGTTTAGCAATGTTCAGCATGTTTAAGCAGCCCGTATGTTCAGCATGATACCAATGTACCTGTTCGAGACAATATGCACCCGCCCGGCCCTCCAAGCCGACGAGTGGGGCAGGTCACGCCCAATAGATCTATCCACATTTCCCCCGTTGTGCAACCCCGCACATTCATGGTTTCCCCCAGGACTTTCCAAAAGATCGTATAGCAATATAAAGTTAAAACCATAGTATGACATATGTTACCAAAGCCGTTTAGCGCATGTTTTCTCCCCAAAAGTTAAAGCAGTAAAAGTGGGGCCGTGAACTCACCTTAAGTTGCGTTCTTCAAATACAAGTAAAGACGTTTAGCCCTTGATAATCCCTCTACCGGAGATCTATCAAAATGTTCACATAAGTGTTCTGACTAATAACCATAAGGTTATCTAGTCCCCGATTGTCCAGATCGTAACCAAGCATGTTTTAAAACGTGTTTAAATGTTTAACCGACACACTAGACCGACCCGAAATCCCGTTGGTGACCCGTTACCCTAACTAATCAAGTACACATAGATTACACACAAGGTTCAAGCATAAAACACTTAGTTTGTATCAAAAATCTCATTTCTGCATCAGAACGGTCGAACCAGTCAGTTTTAAGTCTCCTTCGCACCTTTTTGTCTCCTTCGCACCTTTTTGTCTCCTTCGCACCTTTTACATCTCGTTCGACCGTTTGATGCCTCCTTCGCCCGTTTTATCACATTCGTCCAAATAAAAACCCAGGTTTGACCCTGGATACCTCCTTCGCACCATCGACTGGTCGAAGGAGGCCAGGTTCGCCCCTGTTGCATAGTTTTTCCTAAAAACGCTTCAAACACATTCAAAACGACCCGAAACATCATCAAACACAGCAGTCAAGCATGAATAACTTACCCCTACAAAACCCCATCGATTTCCCCCGATAATACGTCCGTTTCAGCCCTTTCCCAAAATGGTAAAGATTATGAAAACATCACTTTCATGCATGAATTATTTACCCAATTTGGAAACTTTTGAAATCGATACATGTTTAGCTTAAAATACTCAGTTTGTCGATTATCCGATCTTTCTTATTCATTCTATTGATCATAAATATTCATACATCAAGTATTAATCCAATAAAACCCCCAAAAATCAATATATCCAATCCTAACCCTAGACAACAATATTCCCTCATTAACAACAATCCTATATCATGTTTCTATCATAGATATAGCAGCAAATCAGTGAACAACACATAACACCACATAGCACACAATTTACACATGTTATTCATTATGAAAACCTATGTTAAATGATCATGTTTTGATTTAGAAAGATGTTTAAAAGGTTTTTAATCATAAAAACACCCTTAGAACAGATCCGGACAATTAGGGTTAGATGAAAACGAATTAAAATGCTTTTAAAAGATTTAGGATTATGAACACACCTTGGATTCTTGTTTAGATGTTGTAGATGGGTTAGGTTATGAAAAAGAAGAGCAAAAACTCCTTCCTTAGTGTTTAAGATCGTTTGAGAGCGTTTTGGGACGGTTAGGGTTTGTGAAATGATGAAAAATGACAAAGGTTGGTATTTATACTAATCTTCCTTCGCACCAACTCATTGGTCGAATGTAGTCTCCTTCGCCCCTTTCACAGGGTCGAATGAGCCCTGTTTGGTCGAAGGGAATTTCCCAATTTCCACTTCCCTGGTTCGCCCATTTTACAAGGGTCGAACCAAGCAACTTCTTCTCCTTCGACCACTCGAAGTGGTCGAACCAAGACCTCTTTTAAACTAGTTTTCCAGTTTGTCGTGTTTAACGCATTCTAACACATCTTAACACATAAGCATGCATCCTTAGTCTATATTTAACATATATAAGCACAGATAATCCCTTACTCATCATTTAAACACATCTATGTATATAATCCACCACACGACTCATAATCTACACATATACTTAATTAGTTCATGTAATGTCACCAACAACGGAACCCGGTACTAGTGTGTTACCAAAACGACTCCCAATGATCCTCCAGATCATTGTACCCTGGACAATCCTAACTTGACCCGACTCAACTAACCCAGTTAAGTTTGTTTATAAACGTTTCTCGCTAAGGTAGACTTAGATGTTACTAATATGTTTAAGCCGAACATGCCGGGTGTCACATCATCCCCACGTTGAAAGAATTTTCGTCCCGAAAATTGCGCAAAGCCCAAAAAGAAAGAAACGAAAAGAACAGAACAAAAGAAACTTACCGGATGTCACATCATCCCCCCGTTGAAAGGAATCTCGACCCGAGATTCATTCCGCTTCAGCAGTAACATGCCTCGATTCAAACGCGCGCTTCGGAAAGAGATGAGGATACTTAGATTTCATCTAATCCTCCCGTTCCCATGTGAACTCAGGTCCACGGTTCGAGTTCCAACGGACTTTAACGATGCGGATTTTACTCCGACGAAGGCTACGAATCTTGTAGTCGAGAATCTCGACAGGTTCCTCCACAATGCGAAGACGATCATCAACCTTGATCTCTTCCAGTGGTACAATGAGAGATTCATCAGCCAAACACTTCTTCAAGTTAGACACATGGAAGACGTTGTGTACACTACCGAGCTCTGCCGGTAAGTCAAGTCTGTATGCCACCGGTCCAATCCGATCCAAGATTGCGAACAGTCCGACATAACGAGGGTTAAGCTTGCCACGCTTTCCAAAGCGTATGACGCCCTTCCATGGTGAAACTTTCAGAAGTACCTTGTCCCCAACCTGGAACTCTAAAGGTTTTCGACGGCGATCGGCATAGCTCTTCTGACGATCCCGTGCAGCAGCCAAACGTTGACGGATCTGTACGATTTTCTCCGAAGTTTCGTACACGAGTTCCGGACCAGTGAGCTGGCTCTCGCCCACCTCGGCCCAACAAAGTGGTGATCGACATTTCCGTCCGTAAAGAGCCTCGAACTGTAACATCGCAAAATTTTCCCCAAAATTTTAATACATAAAAAGCCCTTATATATATATATATTATTACACCTTTATCATTAATATTATACAAATGCTGCACTTAATAGAGGTCATCATGCCTTTTCAACAGTCGGGAGAGGCCCTACAACCTGCTCCACGACTGATGGAGGCTATCGAACCTACTCAACGATTGGTAGAGGTCATTATGCCTTTTCAACAGTCGGGAGAGGCCCTACAACCTACACCACGACTGGTGGAGGCTATCGGACCTGCTCAACAATCGGTGGAGATATAGAAGGACGCAAAACTTTAATGTAAGGTAAATTGGTGATTGCGGTCCGGAACGTAATCATGAATTTACAGGTACGTTAAGGTAGTGTGAAATTCTATCAAGGTTTTCAGTAAATAACCAATTATAAACTCTAGTTACCTGGTAGTTCATTTAGTCTTTCTATAGTCAATCAACTCATGCATTTCTTTTAGGAGTCCTAAAACTTAAGATTCTTATTCTCCTTGCTATTTCAGATGAACCAAATCCAACCCTTAAAACTCACACATATCAAAACTCTTACCCAAATTATTCGAAACAGTTTATTCTACCATTGTCCTAATTTCTACCCAATCACCTTCAACCCTGTGTTTTCAATAAACTTCGGGACGAAGTTTCCAAAAGTAGAGGAGACTGTAACATCGCAAAATTTTCCCCAAAATTTTAATACATAAAAAGCCCTTATATATATATATATATATATATATATATTTATTACACCTTTATCATTAATATTATACAAATGTGCCTAAGTCTTTATTTATCCTAACTCACAACTTATATACATACATAAATGTATATAAATAATAATAATAATAATATGATTCTAAATTCTTTTTTTTTTTCACATACAAGATTTTTTTTAAATAAAGCCTGGAGTCAAATAGTCAAAGTCCTAGTCAAAGTCTTAGTCAAACAGTCAAAGTCTTAGTCAAATAGTCAATTCATCATAAAACCTTACTTTATGGTGTTGACCAATTTTAATGGCTAATTGAATCCAAAACTAGTATAAAACCCACCTATGACCCATTATACTTTGCACCTCTAATTGTTTCAATCCGATTAAACTTTCCCTCATACCTTTCTTCTATAGTCTATTACTTCTACAATTGAAGCTTTGATTATAAGCTCTTGTAATTGGCAACTTTGGGGCTACACATATTCTATTTCTCGAGACTTAATACCTTGCTAAGGTGAGTTTTACATAGCCCCTTTTCTATTTATCACCATTTTTGGGGTGAAACATGTTACAACATCATTTATGCAATTCAATCATCAATGTGTCTATGTGTTTTTCTATGTTGCATTATGTCTTGAACATGACTAGGGTAAGCACAATTCTAGCATAAACATTCATCAGCTAAACGGTATACATTGATAGATCTATTGGACTGACAATCCCACCCGGATACGTGCCTCCTACAAAGGTAGCGTGGGTGTTTGTTACTACAATATAAACGAGTGAACCATGAGCGTATGGGATGTACCACAATACAACAGTCACAAGGGTTGATTATGCACTCGATTTACTTCTAGTATGTTTTCACATATGGACTAGATTGCCATGACACATGAATTGCACAACAATTTTATTCGATTATCAAAACCTATGTAATTCTCACCAACTTTTGTTGACCCAAAATATTTTCAACTTAACATGTTTCAGGTTCTACTTGCTTGAAGATTTGAATTAATGCTTGAAGATGTGTGCATAGTTTTATTCAATTTGATGTACGAATTCTTGTAGAACAATTGTATGTAATTTATTTAAATCATATAATGAAATTTATTATTTACCATGAGCTACTGAACAATCATCAATACGTGACATCCCGATGTTTCCGCCATCGGTTGGGGTGTTACACGAACGGAGCTGCCTTGATGCTAGAGTGATAGCTGTTGTTGTAGGAGAACTCCACTAACGGCAGGTGGATCTCCCAACTTTTGCCAAAATCGATAACACATGCCCGAAGCATGTCTTCTAAGGTTTGAATCGTCCGCTCACTCTGTCCATCAGTTTGCGGATGATAAGCCGTACTCATATCCAACTGAGTACCCAAAGCCTTGTGCAGAGCCTTCCAGAAACGCGAAGCGAAACGAGAATCACGATCAGAGATAATAGAAACAGGCACCCCGTGCCGAGCAACCACCTCCTTAAGGTAAAGTCGAGCCAACCGCTCGAGTCCATCGGTTTCCTTAATAGGTATAAAACGCGCTGATTTTGTCATCCGGTCAACAATCACCCAGATCATATCATAACCACTAGGTGATCTTGGCAGCTTGGTGATAAAATCCATCGTGATTCGCTCCCACTTCCATTCCGGAACCTCTGGTTGTTGCAGGAGACCAGACGGCCTCTGATACTCCACCTTGACTTTAGCACAAGTCAAACATTTGCTGACGTAAGAAGCTATGTCAGCTTTCATGTTCGGCCACCAATAAAGTATCTTCAAATCCTGATACATCTTATCGGAGCCAGGGTGAATAGAATACCGGGATTTGTGAGCTTCATCCAGAACTAGCTCGCGCAATCCCCCGAACAATGGGACCCAAACACGTCCCGCAAAATAGTGTAAGCCATCAGTCCTGAGCTCAAGATGCTTGTCAGCACTGTGCATAGTCTCAGCCTTAAGGTTTTCCTCCTTCAAGGTTTCTAACTGTGCAAAACGGATCCGGTCAGGCAACGACGAATGAATGGTGAGCTGTAAGGCTCGAACACGGCGAGGGTTCGCAGACTCCTTCCTGCTCAAGGCGTCCGCCACAACGTTCGCCTTGCCGGGATGGTATTTGATGGCACAGTCATAATCGTTCAGGAGTTCAACCCAGCGACGCTGCCGCATGTTCAACACCTTCTGGTCGAAAATATGCTAAAGACTCTTGTGATCGGTATATACTTCGCACTTGGTACCGTACAAGTAATGTCTCCAGATTTTCAACGCAAAGACCACCGCACCCAGTTCCAGGTCATGAGTAGTGTAGTTCTTCTCATGAACTTTGAGTTGACGAGAAGCATAAGCAATAACCTTTGTTGATGCATTTGCGACTAAGGATTGGATATGATATGATATAACATATGTTAATAAATAGCCGAATGTACTTCTGATGGGGCGAATGTAGAATGACTGGGCGAAGGTGAAGATAATATGGGCGAAGGTGGAACCTGAATGGACGAAGGAAGATAGACATGGTCAGAAGACCACATTCGACCACTGCAAGTGGGCGAATGTGGAATTCTCTCATATTCGACCTACAGAAAGGGGCGAATGTGCAGACAGTATATATAGATTTTGAGTTTTTGATTATGTAAGAGAGTTATCATTTTGTGTCCAGGTTCTGTGCAGGTTCTGTAGTGTTTTGAGAAAGTGTCATTGTGTTTCTAGATTAACATAAACGTTGTAATTGCTTATTAATTGAAAGTTAATCTATGAAAATGAAGTTGAAAATGATCTTGATTGTGTCGTGATTAGCATATTATCAATTTGTTCAGATCTAGGGATTCCGCACCTAGATTTGTGACTTGTATGATCATAATATCCTGTTTTAGATAAAATCCAACGCTCACAAAGTGGTATCAGAGCATAGAGGATCATACAACAACAAATTCGATAAGATCAGAGTTGATTTGGACATGTTTTAGATCAATTATCATCTGTTTTTACAAAAACTTTCATAAAACATAGTTTTTGATCGATTTAAAGGTGATTTTGTGGTTAAATTCAAGTTTTCCAAGACTTAAAGTTGTTCCAAATCAAATCCGAAACATAACCTGATCAAGATCATTGAATTCCATGAACTTTTGAAAATCTCAGATCAAAATAACCGTTTTTCAAACAATAACCGTTTTTCAAAAGTGAAATCTGCTGATATGGGGCGAACCTGGAACCTGGACTGAGTGAGTGGGCGAACCTGATTGAAAAGTGGGCGAACCTGAGAGTTTGTTTGGACGAACCTGAAAAATTGTTTGATATTTTTCACATTCGGGTGGTGATTTCCACATTCGACCGTTTTGTGTGGGACGAAAGTGGAAATTGTGCTGAATTGTTTTACATTCTGGTCAGACTCACCTTCGGGTATCACTATTTGGACGAACGTGAGAGAAAAGGGACGAAAGTGTGTCAGTTTGGACGAACTTAGAAAGATTTGGACGAACCAAGTTATTTTCGGGCGAACCTAGGATATTTTTGCTGAAAAATTTTTCTAAGTGTTGTGTTTTTCAGATTTTAATCATGTGGCGTTACCAGACTACTCAGGGATCAGCACCAACACAACCACAACAGCAGACAATGGACCCATGGACTGTTGCAGCTCAAAAGACGAACACGCAGTCCTCACAACCACTGAACTACATGACGACAACGAGCACGATGCCTCAGAATGTAGCACATCCGGCTTTACAATCAGATTATTGGGGAGTAGCTGCAGCGGCGGTAAATACTCAAACCACTAACGCTATCTCTACCTTGATTAAGGATCTGTCTACAGGTAGTGGAACTCGGCCACCTAAGCTAATGGATATGCAAGAGTACAACCAGTGGCACACCATGTTCAAGATCCATCTGGAGGGCATGGGAGTTGAAGGAGCTGAGGCGTGGAGCATGATCGTCAAAGGATATACAGCACCGATTCTGGAGAATACCGGTGAGTTGATTCCTCTTGAGAGCTTGGCAGAGGATGAAAAGAAGAAATACGTGGTGGAGAAGAAGGCGTTCTCTCAACTGACACAGGCGATCACAAGTGACCTGTTGCATCAGTTCGGGACATGTACAACGTCAAAGCAGCTTTGGGATAAGCTGAAGAGGAAGCATGATGGAAATGAAAAGACCAGGAGTTTGAGAATGGAGGAGTTGGTTAAGGAGTTTGATAATTTTTCGTTTATTAATAATGAAACTTTGAAAGAACTAACACCAAGATATATGCATTTATTATCTGAATTGTCTAGCTATGGTGTACAGATTCCCATGACCAAGCAGGTTGATAAGTTTGCAGATGCTTTGCCACCACAGTGGGATCAGCATGTGGAGGTACTTAGAGAGAAGGATGCTTATCAATTCTGGACCATTTCAGAATTTATTGAGAAGTTGGAGAACAAAGAGCTGGAGGATAGGAGGAAAGCTAGGAGGTCGCAGATTCCTCAGAATCCGAGTCTGTATTTCGGAGGTACTTCAGTTTCAGCTGGAAACTCGAGCTCTGGAAGCGTTGCACCACATGTTGCATGCATTTCTAATGTCATGGATCCATCAAAACCAACCACCAACTACACACCACCACAATACAACTCCTACACACAACAACCATCATACACACCACCACAATATACTTCCTACATTTCACCAGTCTCTCCTATGCAACAAGCTAGTTTTTACACCGCTAACCAAACACAACAACCATCAAACCAAATTACTCAACATAAACAACCGGTGGTTTTGGATACATCCAACTTAGGAAACGTGACTGTGGAGGTTGCTCAGCAACACATTGCATTAGTCTCTGCTATGGTTTCATCATACAATGGATTGGTTGCTAGTCAGATTGGGAACAACAACCTGACCAACGAGGACTACGCACAGATCGATAAAGAAGAGATGGAACTAATAGACATTCAATGGGCGTTTGCGAGTATAATGAGGAGAGCAACAGAGTTCATAGAGAAAACTGGAAGGACTGACTTGGCAACTTCTCCCAACACAACCTATGGTTTCAATAAGGAGAAGGTCACATGTTTCAATTGTGGAGAGAAAGGACACTTCAAACGGGAATGCACCCAGCCACCTAAACAAGGTAACCGAAACCCCTTCAATGCAAACTACCAGAACCGTCAACAAAACCAAGTTTCTTACCAAACCAACAACAACTACCAAAACCGAAACTTTAACAACCAAAACAGACAACCAAACACACAAAACCAGATTCAAAACCAATCTCCTAATCACCCAAACCGAACAGTTGTACCAATCACCACACCTACTGAGACTCAACAAAATGCGTGTCAAAACCAAGCTTTGGTTACTCAGCAGGATGAGAGGTTTGACTGGTCGGGTATGCAAATAGGGGTTGAAGAAGTAACTACTGGCGGGAATGTGGCTTGTGTTGCCTATCAGGTTGATTTGGAAGAGTCGGTGGTAGTTGATGAGAAGAAAGAAACTGAGGAGAGCGAGAGTGATGATTCTGAAACTGAGATGGAAGTGGAGAGTGAACCTGTTGAGGTTAAGGCTGAGGAGAAGAGATCTGGGATGGTGATTGATTCAGTCTCTGATGTTCCCGAGGAGTGTAAATCAGTCTATTCAGATAGTGAGAGCGAATCAGACACAGAGGGAAGTGTTGATTCTTTGGATGATGATATTGACCAGTTGCTGGCAGAAGCTGATTTCTTGATGACGAGGAAGTCGTGCATAGCTGATGATGCTTTCACCAAGATCGACTACTCAAAGTTTTTCACTGGAAAGGAAGCTCATTTTGCTTTGATGGCCATGACCGAACCGCCAAAACCTGTAAGTTCTTCTGAATCTAGCACTGATGTCATGAGTGATAAATACTGTGGGACTTGTGATAGGTTGACAGAGGAGAATAAACAACTCCGAATTTCACGTGATAGTGCTATTCAAAACTGTCAATCTACTCGCAAAGAGTTAAATGCTTTTAACAAAGTATTAGATGGCTATAAAAAGGACATTTCTGACTTGAAAACTACTTTGTCATTGAAACAATTGGCAATAAATAACTACATCAATGAAATTGAAAACACCAAGTTAGAAATGGCTGCCATTAAATGCTTTGCTGAAAAGGTTAACAAGAAGTTAGAAAGCTATAAGAATGTTGCTTATGTCGTGGATCATATAATTGATGATAACACCACCAATTATAAGTCTGTACCATCTCCGGTTCTCTTTGAGAATCATAACTATCATCAAGTTATACCGGAGAGTTCGGTGAAATCAGACTCATCATCAGATGTGGAATCTAATACCTCGAGTATTGGTGAACCATATCCTGAAGATGTGAGACCGATTTTGGGCTTAAACAATGAGGGTGTTTATGCTGAGAGTGATAGTTCAGATTCGGATAATGATGATAATGATGATACTGGTAGTGATAAATCTGATAATGAGTGTGAGATTCCAAAAGAAAATCACATCATTACTACCGAACCAGTATCACCATCTGATCATATTCATCCGATGGCAAAAGCTATTCATGACAAGAAGTCTAAAAAGCTTGATGTTAAGAAAAAGAATGATGTTAAGAATGATGTTAAGAAAGTTGTTAAGAATGTGATTGAAAAGAATGAGCTGAATGAAACCAGTGACAAACCTGTAAAGGTATTTTATCGGATGGAAGGATCCGATAAAATCATTGCTGATGAGGAGTTTCCGATTAAAAACGTTAACTATTCTAAACTTGATAAAATCTGGCAAGAAAGCACAATTTGGTTTCCAAAACATGAGAGAACCAATGAAATTCCACCAGAAATCTTAAAGAAACTGTTTTCAGAAACTCCTCAAGAGCCAAAAATACATGTCACTGAGTTTATTCGACCTGATGATAAAGCAAATGGTTTTCATGAACCTTCTTACTCGAAAGGACCACTTCCTGAGAGTTTAAGAAATCAGCAATATAATGATCAATTTCCTGTAAAAACATTTGCTTCACCAAATGCTCATTATGTGTTTGAGGAATATAGAAAGTGCTTTAAATGTGGAGAACGCGGGCATTTACTTGCTCAGTGTCCATATGTAAGGCACAAGAGACATGAAGTTGAGGTTAAGAATTCCATGAAAAAGCCGATTGATCATTACATTCCACCGCATAGACAGCCTGTTCCTCAACAACAACATTTTCAAAATCAAAACAATTTTCAAATGAGGAACAACCGTCCATTTCATTATGATCGGAGAAATCGGATGGCAATGGAACAATCTTGGAGAAAACCAGTGGTGAACACAACAGTTGATAGACAAAAGGTTCCACAAAAACCAATTGTCAAGTCAAGTGTTGGACCTAAGTCTGTTAATTCAGATAAGGTTGCTAAGAAAGTTACTTTCAGTAACAATGTTCAGAAACCTATTGAGAAACCAAAACCTCAAATTCGTATTCTCAAAAGGTGAGTGATAAGAATGAATCTGTTTTGAAAAATCAGAAAACGGTTGATTCAAAACAGAAAGTTGTTGAAAAAGTCGTTGAGAATGATTCTTTGAAAGCCAAAGTTCAAAGGCCCAAGACTCAGGCTTGGGTCCCCCGAAAGAACTAATTGTCTATTTTCTGTGTGCAGGGAGCTTCAGTTGGCCCTATTAGCAGTCTCTGGATTGTTGATAGTGGAGCTTCAGGCCACATGACGGGGGATTTGGCGTTGCTGTTCGATGTGAAGAATATAAATGGTGGATATGTTGCGTTTGCGGGCAATAAAGGAGGTTATATAACGATGGAAGGGAGCGTGAGTAACGGGATTGTGACTTTCGAGCGGATATCTTATGTAAAGCAGATAGACTATAATCTTTTGAGCGTCAGTCAAATATGCGACAAACAATTTTCTGTGCATTTTGATGACAAATCCTGCTACATCCTCAAACCGGGCTTCAAGATTCCAAAGGAGTGGGTTATGTTGATGGCACCTCGAGTCAACAATCTTTATATTCTTGATATGTCTAAGGCAATGACACCACAGGGACAGATAACATGCTTTCTTTCCAAGGCGACCGAAAAAGAATCAATAATGTGGCACCGCAGGATGGGGCACATTCATTTGAGAAAGATGAATCAGTTAGTGAGAAATGGACTTGTCGATGGAGTTAACGTGAAACATTTCCATCTGAACGACAAGTGTGTAAGCTGCATGAAAGGAAAACAACACAGACAATCCCATAAATTGAAGAAGGTTAACTCTGTTGAGATGCCGCTTGAGCGATTGCACATGGACCTTTTTGGACCGGTCAAGCGTAAAAGTCATCTTGGGGAGCTTTATTGTTTAGTCGTCACTGATGACTATTCACGATTCTCATGGGTGATGTGTTTGAAGAGCAAAAGCGACACCTTTATCAACTTACAAGTTCTGTTCACTCGGCTGGAGAATATCTACAACTTGAAGATCAAAAGGATCAGGAGTGACAACGGGACGGAGTTTAAAAATGCAAAGATGGATGAACTTTGTGAAAGCAAAGGGATACATCATGAATATTCAGCTCCGTATACCCCGCAACAGAACGGTGTTGCTGAGAGAAAGAATAGGACTCTGATTGAGGCTGCAAGAACAATGCTCGCTGACTCAAATCTTCCAGTAATGTTCTGGAACGAGGCGATTTATGCAGCAAACTATACATTAAATCGAGTTATAACAGTGAAGAAGTTTGGAAAAACATCTTATGAGCTGTTACACCGACGAAAGCCCAATTTAGAGTATCTAGAACCATTTGGGGCGCCATGTACGATGTTGAATCCAAGCGAGAAGTTTAGTACTAAAGCTGAAGAGGGATATTTTGTTGGATATGCAACCCCGCTCAAACGGGTTTTCAACAAACGAACTCGTCAAGTGGAGGATTGGGCAAATGTGGAAGTTCAACGTTACACTCAAAATTTGCAAGGCACGGGCCCTGATTGGATGTTTGATTACAAAGATTTCTTTGAGTCATTCAATCTAGATAGCCTGGTTGAAGAAGCTGTGATCCGATTACTTTACGAATGTGAAAACGCGGCAACTTCACCGTTAATGCGTCCAATTACCGTAAACCCCCCACCAGCTTCTAGTGATACCAGTGTTCCTACACAAGAAGAAGAGTTGTTTCAAGAAGCTTCAACTTCGTTAGACACTTCAGAATCTGAAGATGAACAATTTGAAGAAGCTGTTCTTGAAAATACTGAAGATTTAGAAGAGCAAACTGTGAACCCAACTCCAAATTCAGATGTTGCTTCATCATCTAACACGGGTAATGATCAGGATGCTACAGAGAACTTGACTGCTCAGACGGGAGTGATTGTACCTGTTAATCCGGAATCTCGGATTCATCGTATTCACCCGCTGGAGCAAGTGATTGGAGATCCTGGTAGTGGAGTGATGACCAGAGGGCAGCTTAAAAGTGTCAATACGCCAGAGAGTTTTGGTGCTTTAGCATTGTATGCCAAAATTCAGAAATCTGGTGACCAAAATGATTGGTCGTTTGCATGTTACGTGTCCCAAGTAGAGCCAAGGACATACAAAGACGCTTTGCAAGAAGATGCCTGGGTTGAGGCGATGCAGGAGGAGTTATTGCAATTCCAGAAATTGGGAGTCTGGACGCTCACAGATTTGCCGCAGGGACGAAAGAAAATTGGCACTAAGTGGGTGTTTAAGTGCAAGAAAGATGACCGTGGGGTTATTGTAAGGAACAAAGCCAGATTGGTTGTGCAGGGTTTCCATCAGATTGAAGGAATTGACTACAACGAAATCTATGCACCAGTAGCACGAATGGAAGCTATTCGGATGTTCCTTGCGTTTGCTTCGTATAAGAAATTCAAAGTCTATCAAATGGACGTCAAGAGCGCATTTCTGTATGGTAAAGTCAAGGAGGAGGTTTATGTCGGGCAACCACCGGGCTTTGAGGACCCAATCCACCGGGACAAGGTCTACGTGCTGAACAAAGCTTTATATGGTTTGCACCAGGCTCCAAGACAGTGGTACGAGGAGCTAAGTACATACCTCATCTCCAAAGGATTCAAGCGCGGCCTCGTCGATTGTACCCTCTTTACGAAGAAGACGGGAGATGACTTGCTTCTAGTACAGATTTACGTTGATGATATTATATTTGGTTCAACTAACGAACTCTTGTGCAGGGAATTTGAAACTGTTATGCAGGAGAAGTTCGAAATGAGCGCTATGGGAGAAATGCAGTTTTTCCTCGGCTTGCAGGTGGATCAAAGACCCGACGGGATCTTCATTCACCAGACAAAATATGTTGCCGACATCTTGAGCCGATTCCAGATGGAGGACTCTAAGCCGATGGATACCCCGATACAACCCAATCACGGGATTGGAGTTGACGCTAAGGGGGAGCTGACAGATCCATTTACATACAGAGCAATCATCGGATCTCTGATGTATTTGACAGCGTCTCGACCAGATATTATGTATGCGACGTGTCTCTGTGCGCGATATCAATCGAAGCCGAAACAAAGTCATCTGACGGCGGTCAAGCGTATCCTTCGATATCTGAAGGGTTGTCCATCAAAAGGACTTTGGTACCCTAATGATGATGATTTTGATTTTATTGCTTTTAGTGATGCAGATTGGGGCGGCTGTGACAAAGACAGCAAATCAACAACAGCCGGTTGCCAGTTTTTAGGGAGCAGGTTAATTACCTGGCAATGCAAGAAACAGACTTCCGTCGCACTGTCTACATGTGAAGCCGAGTACATTTCAGCCTCGAGTTGCTGTTCGCAAGTGCTCTGGATCCAACAACAGATGGTCGATTACGGTTTGCAGTTTCTTAAAACCCCTATACACTGTGACAACGAAGCCGCAATTGCGTTAACTAAAAATATTGAAAATCATTCTAAAGCTAAACATATCCGGATTAAATATCATTTTATCCGTGACTGTTATGCTAAGGCATTGATTGACATGGTCAAAATCCATACTGACTACCAACGTGCAGATTTGTTTACAAAAGCTTTTGACAGATCCCGCTTTGAATATCTTTTGAAAGTAAACAATATAAAGGAAAAACAGGACTAATCGGCTCCTCGGTTTATCATTTTTTTGTTTTTTGTTTTAGTTTTAAATTTTTGCTAATTGGGAATTTCTCTTTGCTAATTGGGAATTTCTCTTTACTATCATAATCCTCAAAGAAGTTGATGCTTTCGAGGGGGTTGTTTTATCCTCAAAGAAGTTGATGCTTTCAAGTGGATTGTTTCTTTCAAATTTTGTTTTGTTTTGTTTTTCAGAAAATTAAAAAACCCAAAAATATGTTCTTTATTTTAGGGGGAGTCATTTTATCAGAAAAACCAAAAACATTGAAAAATTTTCAAAATACCTAAAAATTAGAAAAAAACCAAAATGATTTCCTGGATAAAAAGAGGAAATGATAGTACATCAGTGGGGATCTGACACAGGCTAAAGAATTGCATATTTTAATGAGACGTATGTTGATTACGTGTGATATGCTGATAGGCTTCGTAGACTTTATATTGCGTGCATTAGTGATACAAACATAACAAACTACGCGTTTGTGGATGAACACCTCATGGGCATATGGTCTTAGTACCGTAATTTCGTTTGATAGGGTGTTTGTACAAAACTCGGAGGTTTAGGGTCGTTATGTTATTAGTTGTCTGGGGATAGCCTATCTGATCTTCTGCTGTAAGTCATTACGGACCTAGATCAGACAGGATGTCTTTATAAAAGAGCTTTATGCCAAAACCTAAAGTTACCGAATTGAGGAACTTTCCATGTTATATGATGATCAAAGATTATCTATAATATCGTATTGATCATTGATGCAAATCATGATTAATATCAGTCCTCAACCTGATATGGTGCATATGTTACTTTGCTGCATTAATTTGCTGACCTGTATACCTCTATGCATTATATCTTGTACAATTACAGACGACGAAAGCATAATCACGCTTTACAATGAGTCTTTGTACAGATTACTTCTTGATACGGGAGTATGTCGTGTGTGTGGGAACCACAATGTGTTAGTCTAATACATCTAATTCGTATCATTTTAAAGCATTGCGTAATTGTCTGCATGTGAGCTTATGTGGACAACAATATCAGCAATTGCCGTATCACATATTGTTTTCTAATGATAATATTGAACTAGATCAACGCTGTGTTCAGATTTCTCAGAAAACTGATATGATCCTCTTACCGGAAATCACAAAATGTTTACTGCTTTCATTTACTTTAATGCATTTTACTTTGTTGCATTTTACTTTTATTGTCAAAAAGTTACAAAATCCAAAAAGATTTTAGGTGTGTTTTGATATAAATTTCAGAAAATCCAAAAGATTTTGCATTTCTGCTTTATTTTTGATATCCGGGGATGCTTGATGGTCAATTTCTGAGATTTGATAACACCATCTGGTCTTTGTAACATTCAAAATGTGAAAATTTGAGTTTTGGAAGCTTAACGGATTGAAAAATGTTGAACGGGATTCGAATTCGTGATTTGGCGAAATTTTCAGTTTTTCCATTTCACATTCGCCCCTTAATTGGGTCGAATGTGGAAAAACTATCACGTTCGACCGTTTTAATTGTGGGCGAAGGTGGATTTTTCACTTCCGGGTTTGATTTCCACTTCCGGGTACCTAGTTTCACCTTCGTGTCTTTCATTAGGGGCGAAGGTGGACCACCTTTTACATTCGTGTCTTTAAAACGGACGAATGTGATTCTTATCCACATTCGTCCATCAGAAACGGTCGAAGGTGGCTTCTTATATAACTACATGTCACATTCGTTTCTTCATTCTGCAATTTTTTCAAAATTTATCTCATAACCAGACCTTGTTGATTTTATTTTCTGTGCTTGTGCTTTTGATTCTACATCTATTCCTGATCAATTTAAGCTTAATTTTGCAGGTATTGGACAAGTTTTTCAACCCTTAATCGTGGGGTTTTATACACGGCCTAGGGTTTTTCAATCTATAAATTTTTGTTGATTTTTGATGAATGATTTTGATTCCTGATCATTATACATAGGTTTTAGGGGGAGAGTGTGAAAGGAATTAGGTTAATAATAACTTACATGACAGATTTGATCAATTGGATTCAACGAACCCTAATTCCAAGTGAAAACCCATGTAAAATGATGTGTTGATAAAATTGGTTCTTAATCAGTGTTAGTCGGCCCTATTAGTACCCATTTCAATCAAAATTACGGATTAAAAACAACTATGGCAATTTTTTAAATTTTGGGGGTAAACAGATTCCACCTTCGGTTCATAAACCGGACGAAGGTGATGATTTTTGGGCGAAGGTACTCAAAAACGGACGAATGTGACATTTTATCTAGATCACTTTCACTTTCGTCCAGATGTTTGCACCTTCGACCAACAAAAACTCACATTCGACCACTTTGATATGGGCGAATGTGCAGATCAGTTTTGACCAAAATTTTATATTTTTGTCGTTTTTGTGTTTTGACGCGTTTTATTGATTTTGTGTGCAGATGGCTGAACAAACAGAGAATATTGACACTCCAGCAGTGAATGTTGAGACTCCAGCAGAGATAGCTGTTCAAGATCCAGTCCCCGCAGCTGAAACTTCTACACCGAGCAGTTGGTCTTTCGAAAGATCGCACAATTGCTGCGCGTATTTAGGAGATGTGGAGAAGAACACAGAGTTCACTGGCATCATTGAGTTTCTGAAGAGGAGCAGGATTGTACACGCTCTAGCCACACCTACTATCATTTACAAGGACATTATAGAAGATTTCTACCAGAACGCTAAGTACGACTACTGGGATAATCAAACCATTATCAAGAGCAAGATTCAGGAGATTGACATGTTCTTGACTGAAGCTGATATCCGAGAAGCTTTACAGATTAAGTTCGAGGATAGAGAAGATCCCAGGGAGTTGTCGTGGACTGAACAGAAGGCGTGCTTCTTAAGGATGAAATACAAAGGTCCTATCACTGACGGATCAATGTATAAAGGGAAGCTGGGAGTGCAGTACAAGTACTTTGCACATGTTCTGATCCATGTTTTTGGATGTGTTAGTGGTGGCTATGACGTGATGAGGAAGAGTTTGAGTTCATTAATGGTTGCGTTGACACTCAACAAACCATTCAATGTTTCTGGGATGATACTTGACCACATGTTGGAGATGCTGAGGGGTGTTAAGTTCAAGAAATTCATGTTGTATCCAAGGTTTCTAATGATGATCTTTGACCACAAGTATCCAATGCTGAAGAAGGATCCGACAATGATTCTAGGTCAAGATCACATGAATATTAGAACCTTGATGAGAATGAAAGGTTATAAGGGTGTAGCTGACAATGAGAAACCACCCAATAGGAGATTGTTTGGAGCTTTGGCTCGTCCGGATTACACTGATCCAGGCAAGAACAAAGCTAGACATGATGATAGTGATTCAGACAACGACGATCCCTTAGTGTATGCTGATTCAAGCACTAAGCGGAAGCGTCAAGTAGTCAATCCTGGAGCCAAAGGGAAGGGCAAAGGAAAAGCTATTGATCAGGGAAGCACAAAGCAACAGTCTGCAAGAAAGAAATCGACTGCAAAGAAAGGTTCGAGTTTGGTGGATGAAGAGTCTGTGGATTCGGAGGAAACTGAGGTTGATGAACAGTGGGATTCGGATGACGAGAACGTTAGGACCACCAAACGTAAGGCCACTATGGTTGGTGAGTCTGAATTACTGAATCAGTCGATAGAAGAGTCTGAAAGGAGAAGGAAATCAGTAGAGGATGAAGGTTTGGGAGTTGATTTAGCTGAACTGAGTGTTGGTGACACTGTTGTAGTGAATTTGCCTAAGAAGTCAAAGAAACAAAAGACGATGGCAAAGAAGTCTAGTGTGAAAGAACTGAGAGAGAAGGAGTTAGCTCAGTTGTTGAAAGGTAAGAGATTGCCTGATGCTGGAACACCTTCCAAGTTATCTTCGCCAGTTGCTAAGAAACAGAAGAAAGGAAAGGAGGCAGAGACTTTACCAATCGATCAGTTTAATATCGATATGGATAAAGTGCTCGATATGTTTAGGAAGCCTCAGAAGGAGAAAGCTGTTGAAGTTGAGCCCTCCAGATCAAAGTCGAAGAAAATGACTGTTGATGATGATGTGATGAAACAAGTCAATAAGAAGATGGAGGATATGATGAAAATGCTGATTGCTCAACAAGCTGAAATCACTAAGTTCAAGCAGAATGAGGAGAAGATGCTCCAGATTGTAGTTGCTTCGAAAGCGAATCAGGATGATATTAATGAAAAGATTCAGTTGCTAGAAGCTAAGAATGAGAAGCTTGAGAGGAGATGTGATAGAAACAAGAACAAGATCAAACTGATCAAGGCGGATAACAAAGAGTTGAAGAAGGAAAACAAACGCTTGTGTGGTTTGATTGAAGAATTGTATAGCAGAGCACCTCAATTGAAAGAGGGTGAGGAAGATGAAGAAGATGATGAACAGAAAATTGACTATGAGTATTCTGATTCAGAGAAAGAAGATGATAATGATGAAGAGGATGATGAGGGTTCGGATAAAAGTGATGATGACAACAATGATGATGATGATGACAATGATGATGATGATGATGGTGCAGAGGGTACAGGAAAGAAGGGTGATGAGCTTAGTAGTGGAAGTGATCATGAAGGAGGAGATGATACTTCTAAGTATAGTTATGAGAAGAGGAAATCACAGAAGAAGAAAGATACTGGAGAATCTAGTTCCAAGAAGAAAGGTGAGAATGTAGATGAAAGTATATTTTGGAACGAAAAGGTGAGATCTCTTTCGGATGATGCTAAGCTGATATACAAAAACATGTTGGAGAAGAGGGAGTGGACCATTGAGTTCACTGGATGCTTCGCTGAGATATTCCAGACAGATGATCTGAGATATGAGCTGGAATATGAAGATCCAGATCTTGAAGAAGGGGAACTACCTGCATCTGTGGCGAAAGAAATTTTAGATGGTCTCGCACAGAGGATAGGTAAGACATTTGAGGAGTTCATGATGGATGAATCGATTCCTGATATTCCTGAAAAGGATATGGGAAATCATTCTGATGATGTGCAAACTCCAGAAAACAATGAGGTTGAGATTGAAGATATCACTCATGAGGAATTTCCCCAGTATTTCAGAAAGGAAGATGAAAACGAAGTATTTCCTGACTTCACAGAGATACCAAACAAGTCAGCGAAACAGAAAGCGAAGAGAAGAAGTGAGGAGTTTGTTGAGAAGGTGTTTGGTGATGAAAAGAAAGATTCTTCCAACCAGTCTGATGAGTTGAAGAATTATCTGAAGAAGTTGAAGGAGATGGAGGAGAACCGACCTAAACCTGAAGCTCAAGGTAACTTCTATCGTTTTCATAATGCCAAGTTCAAAGGCAGAGCTCTCGGGTGGACTTATCTTGGCAGACTCAAGTGTATTGCAGCGAAATGGGAAACCGGAATTCTGTATTTCAACAGATTCTGTGATTTGCTTACTCTACCGTATTGGGCGGTGAGAGATTTGTGCAGGTTTCCTATGTCTGGTGCCGAGGTAAATGGATCGCATGTCGGTTGGTGCGCAGATAAGTTAGTCTGGGAGAGTCGCACAAGATGGAATAGGTTTAAGCCTCAATATCCCAGAAGAAAACAACATAGGGATATTGATCCTCAAACCAACATGAAGCGTGTGACTTTGATCTACAAAGCACCAAATGTGATGAGGAAGATACCATTGATGCCAATGCCACAGCATTTCAGTGCTGATTTCATATTCTGGTATTATGACTGGAGAAAGGCAGAAGCAGTGATTGTATTGAGGGATGGAAAGGACAAATACAAGCATGTACATGTATTTGATCCTATGTGGCTGATTAACTGCACTTTTGAAGACATCATCATGTTGTTTTATAATCCGATCTATTATGAACCGAACGACTTTGCTCAGGCGAGGAAGTATACTCAAGTTGTGGGAGTTTGTTTTGCGTATGACATAAACGCTGGAAGCAACTTGGAGGGTAAACTTGGCAAAACTGTGAAGATCGCCAATGTTTCAAAGCCTGTGAAGAAAACATTCGAGCCGCCAATGACTGATGAGCAGAAGAAGCAGCTTAGAATCAAGCTGATGAACAGGACGATGGACTATCAGAGAAAACTATCCAATCAATAGTCGAGGGGGAGTTTGTTGATGCATTTGCGACTAAGGATTGGATATGATATGATATAACATATGTTAATAAATAGCCGAATGTACTTCTGATGGGGCGAATGTAGAATGACTGGGCGAAGGTGAAGATAATATGGGCGAAGGTGGAACCTGAATGGACGAAGGAAGATAGACATGGTCAGAAGACCACATTCGACCACTGCAAGTGGGCGAATGTGGAATTCTCTCATATTCGACCTACAGAAAGGGGCGAATGTGCAGACAGTATATATAGATTTTGAGTTTTTGATTATGTAAGAGAGTTATCATTTTGTGTCCAGGTTCTGTGCAGGTTCTGTAGTGTTTTGAGAAAGTGTCATTGTGTTTCTAGATTAACATAAACGTTGTAATTGCTTATTAATTGAAAGTTAATCTATGAAAATGAAGTTGAAAATGATCTTGATTGTGTCGTGATTAGCATATTATCAATTTGTTCAGATCTAGGGATTCCGCACCTAGATTTGTGACTTGTATGATCATAATATCCTGTTTTAGATAAAATCCAACGCTCACAACCTTCCCGCGCTGCATCAACACGCAACCGAGACCACGAATAGAAGCATCACAGTACACGACGAAATCATCCGTACCCTCAGGTAGGGATAAGATAGGTGCAGAACAAAGTTTAAGCTTAAGCATTTGAAATGCTGATTCTTGTGGTTCATCCCAGTCGAACTTTCGATCCTTCTGGGTAAGAGCAGTGAGGGGTTGAGCGATCTTCGAAAATCCCTCAATGAAACGACGATAATAACCCGCAAGACCTAGGAATTGCCGCACCTCAGATGGCGTCTTCGGTGCTTCCCAGTCTTTAATAGCTTCGATCTTAGCCGGATCGACATGAATTCCCAGTTCATTCACCACATGTCCTAGGAATTGAACTTCACGCAACCAAAAATCACACTTCGAGAACTTAGCATACAACTGCTCCTGTCTCAAAAGTTCCAAGACCAACCGCAGGTGTTCCTCATGATCCGCCTTGTTCTTGGAATAGATCAGAATGTCGTCAATAAACACGATGACGAACTTATCAAGGTAAGGTTTGCAAACGCGGTTCATCAAATTCATGAACACCGCCGGTGCGTTAGTGAGACCGAAAGGCATGACCAAGAACTCAAAATGGCCATAACGAGTGCGAAAAGCAGTCTTCTGAATGTCAGCCTCCCTGACGCGCAACTGGTGATAACCGGACCGCAAATCAATCTTCGAATAATAACTGGAGCCCTGAAGCTGGTCAAAGAGATCATCAATGCGAGGAAGAGGATAACGATTCTTGATGGTCACTTTGTTCAGCTCACGATAATCAATACACATACGAAGACTTCCGTCCTTCTTCTTCACAAACAAAATAGGAGCTCCCCACGGGGAAGAACTCGGTCGAATGAAACCATTTTCCAAGAGTTCCTGTAACTGGCTGGAAAACTCTTGCATCTCGGGAGGTGCAAGACGATACGGGGCTCGGGCAATAGGAGCTGCGCCCGGAGTGAGATCAATACCAAACTCAACCTGACGATGGGGAGGAAGACCAGGTAAATCATCAGGAAACACATCAGAAAAGTCACGAACCACCGGAATATCCTCGATCTTCTTCTCATCGTCAGAAGAAACGTTAACAAGTGCCAGAATGGCCGAACAGCCCTTCCGAAGATACTTACGGGCTTTCATGCTAGAAATGATACTCAGCGGAGCACCGCTTTTCTCGCCACGAACCGAAAGAATCTCTCCATCAGGGAGAGGGATCCGAATAACCTTGTCAAAACAAACGATCTCCGCGCGATACAGCGATAACCAATCTATGCCAACCACGACATCAAAACTACCCAGAGGTACCGGCATAAGGTCAATGGGGAAAGACAAACCCGACAGTTCCAAACGACATTCCCTAAGGGTGTGTGTCGCTTCGATTTTCTTACCATCAGCCAATTCTATTAAGTACTTAGCCTCTAAAGGTGTGGGTACTATATCTAGCAATCGACTAATATCCAAAGATACGAAACTCTTATCGGCACCAGAATCAAACAAAACAGAAACATAGCGATCATTAAGAAGGAACGTACCGGTAACTGTGTCTGGATCCTGCCTAGCCTCTGCAGATCCAATGACGAAAGCACGTGCAGTCCTGCCTCCGCCGCCATTGTTCCCGTTACCGTTCCCGCCCCTCCCATTATCGCCCTGCTTCAGTTTGGGACAATCACGCTTGAAATGCCCCGTGTCACCACAGTTATAACACCCCTGCCTCCCCTGAGTCCCCTGAGCAGCAGGAGTAGGAGTAGCCGCAGGAGTCTGAGTTGGGGTGAGCGCCACCTTGCAATCCTTAGCATGGTGCCCCAACTGATGGCACCGATGACAACGAGCCCTATCACAACTCCCAGAGTGATGAAAACCACACTTGTTGCACTTGGGATGCTTCCCAACATACCCACCCGTCTTCGACCCAGAAGAAGACCCAGATGTATCAAACTTCTTCGCCGGCTGAGCTGGCACCACACTCTTCCCCACACTCTCCCACTTCCTCTTGTTTCCCTCAGTAGTCTTCACAGCAGCACCCTTGGGTGGCAAAACACCTTCCGCCACCTTCAGGTTAGTCATCCGATGAGCTGATCGGACAACTTCAGCAATAGTGGGAAGATTCCCAGCAGCCACCAACCCAGCAATCTCGGGCACTAGTCCAGACACATAGTGCTCGATCCTCCTGTACTCGGGTGTGTGCAAATCAGGACACAACACCGCCAACTCGTTCCTCCTCACAGTGTATTCCTCAATCTCCGACCCAACCATCTTGAAACTCCAGACCTCATGCTCCAACTTCTGTATTGTGACATCCGTCACTTTTCATTGTATTTATAATTATCTGTACGTTTTACCGCAATTAATAAACGTGGCATTTCTATTATTCTTGAACGTTTATTCGGGTTCGTTTAATCATATGAGATAATAATAATAATAATAATTATGTATATGTTTGAGGCCCACCAGACTAGTCTACACAAGCCCAGCCCATAAATCATCCAAGGCCCAACCACCCTTGGTCTGTTTAAAAAATAAAAATATAATTATGCTTTGGCCGGGGTTCGAACCCGCGCCAAAGTCACACACTCAACACACTTAACCAACTGGGCTGACCATCTACTTGGAATAAACTTGGACGCGAGTTAATCTTATACTCACCTTAACCTTTAACAGTTGACTTGGGAGAGTCAACTGCTTGGACGCGTCTCTTAATCAATCAAGATCAATGCTTGATTGATCTAAATTAGGCAAATTCAAATGATTACCGGCCTATTACAACTCGTCTACACGTCAATTAACATCGGATCGTTGACCAATTTTGAATTCATACGCGTGTGATATTAAATCAAGGTCAAACCTTCCAATTGAACCCACCAATGATCCTCAGTATAAATAGAGGTGCTACGAACCTTAACAACTCGCTCACTCATCTTCCTTAACCTACAATTGTTCTGAAACATCTCTGTGATTCCAATTTTTAAACGACGTTTGACTTTGGTCTTTGACCAGTCAATTACCCACGAATACACACTGTGAGTCTTCATTCTGTTATGGGTTTTGTTTATCGGCAATCCAGCAACAAAAGCCCCATATTTAATCGGGCTCATGTTGCCTAGATCGTCTGATTGAAATTTCTAGGGCTCGTGTATATGAATTGGGGATAATCTTGTTTTCGCGTATGATATTTATTTAATTTAAAACAAGAAACATCACAACCACCGGCCTAGGCCAAGTGGTTGTGACCATGGTCCACTCCAGCGGTCACCCGGGTTCGAGTCCCGGCTCTGACCGGTTTTTATTCTTTTCTTTTCTTTTTTTTTAAACAAACAATTATATATATATATATATAAATATTAAATCCTTTTAATCTTTTAAATTCATTTTAAAATATCAAAACTATTTTATAAATTCTAAAAAAATTACATTTGTTTAATCTGATATAAAAGTTTCATTTATAATTTTTATTTTTCAGAAATTCATTTATTTAATATTTATAATAATTAAATCATTTTTATACTATTAGAATTATAAAAATCCATTTATACATCAAAACAATTTTATTAATTTCTCCAAAATTTATCCTGACTTTATTTAAAGTTAAACTTTACTGAAATAATTTTTAATTCAGTAAAATCATTTATTTTATATTTTTAATCAATTTTTGTTAGATTTAATCATAATTAAATCATAATAAATCCAATTTTCATCATTTTTGCACCAAAATTTTATACAAATTATTTTTAATTATTTGAAGCAGAAATATGATTTTTAAAATAAGAAATCTTTAATTTTAGTATTTTTGAATATTAAAGTTAAATGTTGGATATTTATAAATAAATAGATTTAAAAATCTATTTTAAATGAAATAATTTTATAAAAATTATTTCTATACTTCAAACACTTTATTGTGTACATTCTAAATTCAAATTTTATTAAGAGACTTTTTATTTAATTATTTATTAAATTCTCATAATTAATGGACAATTTGTTTATTAAACAAATAAACGTTATCCCCAATTCGAAGCCCTAGATATACATGTATCCTAGAGTTATTTCACTCACACATTATAAATTACTTTAGGTTAATCATTTGGGAGAAATCTCAAATTCATATTTCGTTGTCCAGTCCAATTTCAAGTTACTACGTGAACAGTGAGTATTCCTACCCCTTTTTGCTTTTATACATTTTTGGGGTGTTACATGTACACTATTACAATTTCAAATACAAGTTTACATTTTTACAATACAATTCTAGTACTATGTGCATTGCTTACAACGTGCTTTATGCTTAGACATTACATGTGGATTACATTTATACTTAGTGAAATCATTAACATGGTACAAGCCGACCTTAACATTGGATAGCGCTATTTGGATTGACAACCCGCCTAGGTTGATTCTCCCCCTTTTTCATCGGAGAATCCGTGGCCATTGTTAAGTTATTATCCATTTGTTGGATAAGTACACTACAGTTCATACAGTACATTATACAGTCACAGGGTTGATTTCGCTCATTTGTTTGATACATGGTTTACATATTTGCACTGTAGCTTGCACTTGAATTGTATAACTTTTAATCTATTATATATATCAAATCTAGGAATGCTCACCAACATTTCTTATGTTGACCAAACCTATTTTTGTACATGTTTCAGGTGCAGTTTGATCAAGAAACTTTTAGCGATTTATTATGCAGTTATTTCATTATTTATATCTCATTTAAGACTTTGTATTTTCCATTTCCTTGTAATACAATTTTTGGGTTTTATTTAATAATATTTACATTTAAGTACCATGTGCTTTTGAATAATCGTCACTACGTGACACCTCGATGATTCCGCCATCGGTTGGGGTGTTACAGATTGGTATCAGAGCCATGGTTATAGGGAATTAGGTTATTAGAATGCCTCTTAGCCTAGACTATAACCGAATTTCAATTTTCAGGTACAACACTTCCTAATTTATCATTCCTCTCATTACCCCTCACTTTCCTTCCTCAATCTTTCCCTTTCTTCTTTTCTCCTCATCTTCCATCATGACGTATAGGGATGGTGTCCTACAAGGAGTGGGAAGACTACATCATCATGGAGCGGGAGCAGTACCTTTCATGAAGACACTCTTAGGCATAATGCCTACTCTTATTTTTGCTCCTTCAAAGTTGTTGAACTTTAATGAGTGTGAAAAAGGACACGTGCAATCTGGAAGGGTGGACGCCTGTACACTGGGTTTTCTGGCATAGGCAAGCATAGCGCATAAATCCATTTACGGACCTGTTATGCTTACCTGGGGATTCCTGGAGTGAGTGTCCACTTATAGGCTAAAGCATGTCTTCTTTGATCACCATTGGGCTCAATTTCTTTGAAAAGTCAACGTTCTTGTTGGGCTTTATAGCTAGACAAGGGCAATCCAAACATGTTATACAAATATTTCAAATGATATACCTCTATTTCACATACAATATCTTGTGATCATAACTCTTATGCAATATTACACTTACATATATTAATCTCATAACTTTTCATTGACTGCCTTGTAGATGTCTGCTCGCCGTATGCTCCGTGATGCTAGCCAACGCACTGTTCGTGCCTCTGGACAACGTTCTGATCGTCGCCTTGCTTCTCTTTTCGCTGAGCAAATTGCTGCAGTGATTCCAAATCTTGTTAGTGAGTTAACCCAGAACAGCAACAGTACCAATACTGAGGGTGCAACTCAATCCCGGTGTACATTCAAACACTTCAACTCATGCAATCCCACGAAGTTTACTGGAGAGGAGGGTGCTACTGGCCTCCTCCAATGGTTTGAAAGTATGGAAAGTACCTTCGTGAACAGCGAATGTCCTGATAACCTCCGCGTTCGCTATGCTACCAGTGTCCTTCAAAAGGGGGCATTGACCTGGTGGAATGGTGAGAAGCGTAATCGGGGCGCTGATGTTGCTCTATCCTTGTCTTGGACTGAGGTCAAGGAACTTATGATCGCCAAGTTCTGCCCTAGGAACGAAATGAGGAAGCTAGAGGAAGAGTTCCATGGGTTAAAACAGGACAGTGGTGAAAATCTTGCGTACAACACTCGTTATCATGAGCTCAGTATTTTGGTTCCACACATGGTTACCCCGGTCTCTCGAGCAATTGAGAAGTATATTGAGGGATTGCCTGACCTAATTCAAGATGTAGTCACTGGAAGCAGACCCACTACGGTGGAAGAAGCCATTCAGCTTGCAGCCTCCTTGACTGACAAGCACGTCAAAAAGGGAAATTTGGTTAGGAAAGGAACCAAGAAATCAACTGAGAAGACCCCCACCCCTACTACTGAATCATCAAGAGTTGCTGTAGACAATACCGGTTCCAACACTAGGAAGCGGAAGTCCAGGGGTAGAAACTATGCTGTTGTGGCCCCAGTAACTCAGGCTCCAATAGCCCAGGCTCCAATGGCTCAGGCTCCTCCTGTTAAGAAGGTTTATAGTGGAAACTTACCCAAGTGTGCCACCTGTCAGTACCATCACCCTGCAAATTTTCCTTGCCGCCACTGTACCACCTGTGGTAGGTATGGTCATGTAGCTGCCACATGTCGATCTACGTTTCGACCTCAACCTATTAATGCTCAACCTGTTAATCCTCAACCAGCTCGCCAAAACCCACAACCTATAGCATATGGTCGAGCTTGCTTCAATTGTGGTGATCCGAACCACTTCAGAAACCAATGTCCAGCACTTGTCCCAGCAAACCATGCAGCAAACCCAGTGGCTCGTGGTCGAGCTTTCAACATCAATGCAACAGAAGCTCAGGAAACAAATGACGTGGTGAATGGTACGTTTTTACTTGATGGTCGTTATGCTTCAATTTTATTTGATACTGGTGCGGATAAAAGTTTTGTGTCATTAGCATTCGAACCTCTATTATCTCACACTCGCTCTAGATTAGGAGCGCCTTTCACAGTCGAGGTCGCAGATGGTAAACCCATCTCAATCGATTCTATTATTCAGGGTTGTACTCTTAGCCTTAACGAACATGACTTCACCATTGATCTTATACCCATGAAATTGGGAAGCTTTGATGTTATCGTGGGTATGGATTGGCTTTCTAAACATCATGCCGAAGTTGTCTGCTTTGAGAAATTTATTCGGTTTCCTCTCGCATCGGGTGACTTTTTACGGGTTTATGGTGAGAAACCATCCAGCGGTCTTAAACTCATGTCTTGCACCCAAGCACAGAAATATCTACGCAAGAAATACGTAGCCTTCTTGGCCCATATTGTGGAAAAGAAAGGTAAAGACAAGAGTATTCAAGATGTTCCTGTTGTTCGTGAGTTTCCCGAAGTTTTTCCTGATGATTTACCGGGACTTCCACCAGTGCGTCCTGTCGAATTTCGTATTGATCTTGTACCTGGTGCTACGCCCGTTGCTAAATCTCCATACCGCCTTGCACCTTCCGAGATGCAAGAACTTGCGAGTCAACTTCAAGAGTTGGCAGACAAGGGTTTCATTCGTCCCAGTTCATCACCTTGGGGAGCTCCAGTCTTATTTGTAAAGAAGAAGGATGGATCTTTCCGTATGTGTATTGATTATCGGGAGTTGAATAAACTCACTATTAAAAACCGGTACCCTTTACCTCGCATTGATGACCTCTTTGATCAACTTCAAGGTTCGACTTGTTTCTCAAAGATCGATCTTCGTTCGGGATATCATCAGCTACGAGTCCATGAAGACGACATTCCAAAAACAGCTTTCCGTACACGTTATGGGCATTACGAGTTTATGGTTATGCCTTTTGGGCTAACGAATGCACCCGCTGTCTTCATGGATCTCATGAATCGCGTGTGCAAACCTTTCTTGGATAAGTTCGTAATTGTTTTCATCGATGACATTCTCATTTACTCTAAGACCAAATCAGCCCACGAGCAACACCTTAGACAAATTTTGAGTCTTTTGAAGAATGAACAACTGTATGCCAAATTCTCCAAGTGTGAATTCTGGCTTAAAGAGGTTCAATTTTTGGGACACATTATCAGTGAAAAGGGTATACACGTGGATCCAGCTAAGATTGAGGCTGTTAAGAATTGGATTACACCCAAGTCCCCCACGGAAGTTCGATCCTTTCTTGGCTTAGCGGGCTATTATCGTCGATTTATTCTCAACTTTTCCAAGATTGCCTTACCTCTCACTTCCTTGACCCATAAGGATAAACCATATGTATGGGGACCCAGTCAGGAAGAAGCATTCCAGACTTTGAAGCAGAAACTGTGTGATGCTCCAATCCTCACCCTACCGGACGGCAGTGAGGATTTCGTGGTTTACTATGATGCCTCTAATCAAGGCCTTGGTTGTGTTCTCATGCAACGAGGCAAGGTTATAGCATATGCATCACGACAACTGAAAAACCATGAGAAAAATTACACTACCCATGATCTTGAGCTCGGAGCGGTCGTCTTCGCACTTAAGATTTGGCGTCACTATTTATATGGTACAAAATGTGTGATCTTCACTGACCACAAGAGTCTTCAACACATTTTCAACCAGAAAGATCTGAACATACGACAACGACGATGGGTCGAGTTGTTAAACGACTACGACTGCGAGATTCGCTACCATCCTGGCAAGGCGAATGTTGTAGCCGATGCCCTTAGTCGTAAAGGTCATGCCCAGCTTTATTGTGCTCAGGTCCAGTCTGATATCAAACTCCGCATCATTGAAGCCCAACATGTCTCTGTTACTGAGGGCAACATGTACGAAGAAATGTCGTGTGGAGCCGAAAATCAGTTGGAAACCAAAAATGGCTTACTTTATTTCATGAACCGTCTTTGGATCCCTGATCGTGACAACCTGCGTACCTTCCTCATGGACGAGTCCCATAAGTCTCGTTATTCCATTCACCCTGGTGCAGATAAGATGTATCAGGATCTGCGTACTTTGTATTGGTGGCCCGGTATGAAAAAGGACATAGCTCTTTATGTGGCTAAATGCCTTACTTGTTCTAAAGTCAAAGCTGGGCACCAACGTCCATCTGGTTTACTTGTGCAACCAGAAATACCAGTATGGAAGTGGGAGAACATTGCTATGGACTTCATCACGAAGCTTCCACGCACCACTCGCGGGCATGACAGTATCTGGGTTATTGTCGATCGTTTGACCAAATCTGCTCACTTCCTACCCATTCGTGAGACCTACACAGCTGAGAAGCTGGCTAAGATTTACATCAGTGAGATTGTCAGCCGTCATGGTATTCCTCTAGACATTATTTCCGATCGTGATAGCTGGTTTACTTCTCGCTTTTGGCAGACGTTTCAGTCCGCACTTGGTACACAACTAAATCTTAGCACGGCTTATCACCCACAGACGGATGGTCAAACTGAACGAACCATCCAAACATTGGAGGATATGCTTCGAGCGTGCATCATCGACTTTGGTGGTAATTGGGACACGCACCTACCCTTGGTTGAGTTCTCGTATAATAACAGCTACCATTCCAGTATTAACATGGCACCATTTGAGGCACTCTATGGTCGCAAATGTCGTTCCCCTGTGTGTTGGAGCGAGGTTGGTGAAACACAAATCACCGGTCCCGAACTGATACAAGAAACGACAGACAAAATTCACCGCATTCGTGAGAACTTACAAGTTGCTCGGAGCAGACAAAAGAGCTATGCCGATCAAAGGCGCAAGCCTCTAGAATTCCAAGTCGGAGACATGGTACTTCTCAAGGTTTCACCTTGGAAGGGTGTATTTCGGTTTGGAAAGAAAGGGAAACTTGCACCACGATTCGTAGGCCCTTTTAAGATCCTTGAACGAGTTGGGAAGGTGGCTTACAATCTCGATTTACCACCGGAGCTCAATAATGTTCATCCAACGTTTCATGTTTCTAATCTCAAAAAGTGTTTGGCTGAAGATAACCTCCATGTTCCTTTAGAGGATATTCAGATCGACGAATCGATGCGCTTCATAGAGAAACCTGTGGAGATTATGGATCGTGACGTTAAGACACTTAAGCGAACCCGAATTCCTATTGTAAAAGTCCGTTGGGAATCCAAACGAGGCCCAGAGTTTACTTGGGAGCGTGAGGACCAAATGATGTCTAAGTATCCTCACCTCTTTCCAGAGACTACCACTTGAAGGAATTTCGGGACGAAATTTCTAAAAGTAGGGGATGCTGTGACATCCGTCACTTTTCATTGTATTTATAATTATCTGTACGTTTTACCGCAATTAATAAACGTGGCATTTCTATTATTCTTGAACGTTTATTCGGGTTCGTTTAATCATATGAGATAATAATAATAATAATAATTATGTATATGTTTGAGGCCCACCAGGCTAGTCTACACAAGCCCAGCCCATAAATCATCCAAGGCCCAACCTCCCTTGGTCTGTTTAAAAAATAAAAATATAATTATGCTTTGGCCGGGGTTCGAACCCGCGCCAAAGCCACACACTCAACACACTTAACCAACTGGGCTGACCATCTACTTGGAATAAACTTGGACGCGAGTTAATCTTATACTCACCTTAACCTTTAACAGTTGACTTGGGAGAGTCAACTGCTTGGACGCGTCTCTTAATCAATCAAGATCAATGCTTGATTGATCTAAATTAGGCAAATTCAAATGATTACCGGCCTATTACAACTCGTCTACACGTCAATTAACATCGGATCGTTGACCAATTTTGAATTCATACGCGTGTGATATTAAATCAAGGTCAAACCTTCCAATTGAACCCACCAATGATCCTCAGTATAAATAGAGGTGCTACGAACCTTAACAACTCGCTCACTCATCTTCCTTAACCTACAATTGTTCTGAAACATCTCTGTGATTCCAATTTTTAAACGACGTTTGACTTTGGTCTTTGACCAGTCAATTACCCACGAATACACACTGTGAGTCTTCATTCTGTTATGGGTTTTGTTTATCGGCAATCCAGCAACAAAAGCCCCATATTTAATCGGGCTCATGTTGCCTAGATCGTCTGATTGAAATTTCTAGGGCTCGTGTATATGAATTGGGGATAATCTTGTTTTCGCGTATGATATTTATTTAATTTAAAACAAGAAACATCACAACCACCGGCCTAGGCCAAGTGGTTGTGACCATGGTCCACTCCAGCGGTCACCCGGGTTCGAGTCCCGGCTCTGACCGGTTTTTATTCTTTTCTTTTCTTTTTTTTAAACAAACAATTATATATATATATATATAAATATTAAATCCTTTTAATCTTTTAAATTCATTTTAAAATATCAAAACTATTTTATAAATTCTAAAAAAATTACATTTGTTTAATCTGATATAAAAGTTTCATTTATAATTTTTATTTTTCAGAAATTCATTTATTTAATATTTATAATAATTAAATCATTTTTATACTATTAGAATTATAAAAATCCATTTATACATCAAAACAATTTTATTAATTTCTCCAAAATTTATCCTGACTTTATTTAAAGTTAAACTTTACTGAAATAATTTTTAATTCAGTAAAATCATTTATTTTATATTTTTAATCAATTTTTGTTAGATTTAATCATAATTAAATCATAATAAATCCAATTTTCATCATTTTTGCACCAAAATTTTATACAAATTATTTTTAATTATTTGAAGCAGAAATATGATTTTTAAAATAAGAAATCTTTAATTTTAGTATTTTTGAATATTAAAGTTAAATGTTGGATATTTATAAATAAATAGATTTAAAAATCTATTTTAAATGAAATAATTTTATAAAAATTATTTCTATACTTCAAACACTTTATTGTGTACATTCTAAATTCAAATTTTATTAATAGACTTTTTATTTAATTATTTATTAAATTCTCATAATTAATAGACAATTTGTTTATTAAACAAATAAACGTTATCCCCAATTCGAAGCCCTAGATATACATGTATCCTAGAGTTATTTCACTCACACATTATAAATTACTTTAGGTTAATCATTTGGGAGAAATCTCAAATTCATATTTCGTTGTCCAGTCCAATTTCAAGTTACTACGTGAACAGTGAGTATTCCTACCCCTTTTTGCTTTTATACATTTTTGGGGTGTTACATGTACACTATTACAATTTCAAATACAAGTTTACATTTTTACAATACAATTCTAGTACTATGTGCATTGCTTACAACGTGCTTTATGCTTAGACATTACATGTGGATTACATTTGTACTTAGTGAAATCATTAACATGGTACAAGCCGACCTTAACATTGGATAGCGCTATTTGGATTGACAACCCGCCTAGGTTGATTCTCCCCCTTTTTCATCGGAGAATCCGTGGCCATTGTTAAGTTATTATCCATTTGTTGGATAAGTACACTACAGTTCATACAGTACATTATACAGTCACAGGGTTGATTTCGCTCATTTGTTTGATACATGGTTTACATATTTGCACTGTAGCTTGCACTTGAATTGTATAACTTTTAATCTATTATATATATCAAATCTAGGAATGCTCACCAACATTTCTTATGTTGACCAAACCTATTTTTGTACATGTTTCAGGTGCAGTTTGATCAAGAAACTTTTAGCGATTTATTATGCAGTTATTTCATTATTTATATCTCATTTAAGACTTTGTATTTTCCATTTCCTTGTAAGACAATTTTTGGGTTTTATTTAATAATATTTACATTTAAGTACCATGTGCTTTTGAACAATCGTCACTACGTGACACCTCGATGATTCCGCCATCGGTTGGGGTGTTACATGTATCTCCTCCCTCGGACAATACTCACCTCTCAAAAGCTGCACAAACTCCGCCCAAGGCATAGCAATAGCCTCTCCCAGTCCCACGTTCTGAGTAGTAGCATTCCACCACGACAATGCAGGCCCCTCAAATGTCGCAGTAGCATACTTCACTCGGTCCCCAGCAGGACAGTTACACATGACAAACACAGATTCCACCTTCTCCAGCCATCGGAGCAGTCCCACCGCTCCCTCAGTTCCAGCGAAGTTATGGGGCTGACAGTCCCTAAACTTCTTATAAGAGCACTAAGGTGGGGGTGGATTGGCACCAACACCTGAAACACGGTACACGAGTAAAACACAAACGAAAGGACACGAAACCCAAAAATGAGGCAAGGTCGACAAAAATCAACTCACCACCCATGGCATTAATCCCGGCCTGGAAATTAGCCATAGCCATGTTCACTTGCTGCTGGAGCAAGTTGTTCAGTTCAGCCTGGGTCATGTTGATGTTCCCACGACCACCGCCTCCGGCACGACCACCACCGCCAGCACGGCCACCGCCGCCACCACGACGTCCACCTCCGCGAGCACCAGACATGATCTAACAAACCAAGAAATCGAGAGATTCAGATTCACTCCCAGTGTCAACCACTAGAAATTTACAAGAGTTAACCTAGGGACAAATTCAGGACTATACATCCAAACTCGAAGTCCATCGGGATTTTCATGCATTCCAGTTTATTATTTCGTGTGCACCCGAAATGATAAACTGCTCTACATGGTCCTCCAGATGTACCCTAATCTAGACCCCAGTCACCGAACATTGTCGCCTATGTGGCAATAGGTGCAAGTGTAAGAAGGCATGTGTGTGCTAGAACCAACAAATCAACCCCTCCTCCTTCAATCCAGAAAAAAAAGACAAGAGTAGGTAAGAACCCAAATAAAAACGGATGATGTAACGGAGAAGCATGATGATGATGTAAGGACACCCCGACAACGTTAGTACATACCCCATTAATAGACCCAAAGTATGTGACCGTCTAGTGTGTGCGACTCGGCTATAGACCAGACTCTACATGCAGTCCTAGTTCACTATAACCATTGGCTCTGATACCAATCTGTCACACCCTCAAATTACCACTTGCGGGGTTTTACCGCGAGGCGCATGACAAACCAGGATCCAAGTCAACGATCACAATAAACAACTCTATATGAAAAACGTAACAGACATAACCATTAATATAACAAGCGGAAGCGTTTCAGTAGCATTTAATTAGCTATGCTATCATCTCAAAAGTTGTTCAAAATACTTTTATTACAAAACGTGCACTAAATCTAGACGCCAATGCAGACCCGTGCGCCTAGTTCCGTTCATTGCTACCTTAGCGACCTGAGAAAAACATGCCAAAAGATGTCAACATATAATGCTGGTGAGTTCACAGGTTTGTTCAAAATGTTACTAAAATGTTACCATGTCCATACTATATCAATGTTACCAAGTACGCTAGCTAGGCGTAAGTTTTATTACTACTACGATTGGAAACCATTACTAGACACGTTTAGCAATGTTCAGCATGTTTAAGCAGCCCGTATGTTCAGCATGATACCAATGTACCTGTTCGAGACATAATGCACCCGCCCGGCCCTCCAAGCCGACGAGTGGGGCAGGTCACGCCCAATAGATCTATCCACATTTCCCCCGTTGTGCAACCCCGCACATCCATGGTTTCCCCCAGGACTTTCCAAAAGATTGTATAGCAATATAAAGTTAAAACCATAGTATGACATATGTTACCAAAGCCGTTTAGCGCATGTTTTCTCCCCCAAAAGTTAAAGCAGTAAAAGTGGGGCCGTGAACTCACCTTAAGTTGCGTTCTTCAAATACAAGTAAAGACGTTTAGCCCTTGATAATCCCTCTACCGGAGATCTATCAAAATGTTCACATAAGTGTTCTGACTAATAACCATAAGGTTATCTAGTCCCCGATTGTCCAGATCGTAACCAAGCATGTTTTAAAACGTGTTTAAATGTTTAACCGACACACTAGACCGACCCGACATCCCGTTGGTGACCCGTTACCCTAACTAATCATGTACACATAGATTACACACAAGGTTCAAGCATAAAACACTTAGTTTGTATCAAAAATCTCATTTCTGCATCAGAACGGTCGAACCAGTCAGTTTTAAGTCTCCTTCGCACCTTTTTGTCTCCTTCGCACCTTTTTGTCTCCTTCGCACCTTTTACATCTCGTTCGACCGTTTAATGCCTCCTTCGCCCGTTTTATCACATTTGTCCAAATAAAAACCCAGGTTCGACCCTGGATACCTCCTTCGCACCATCGACTGGTCGAAGGAGGCCAGGTTCGCCCCTGTTGCATAGTTTTTCCTAAAAACGCTTCAAACACATTCAAAACGACCCGAAACATCATCAAACACAGCAGTCAAGCATGAATAACTTATCCCTACAAAACCCCATCGATTTCCCCCGATAATACGTCCGTTTCAGCCCTTTCCCAAAATGGTAAAGATTATGGAAACATCACTTTCATGCATGAATTATTTACCCAATTTGGAAACTTTTGAAATCGATTCATGTTTAGCTTAAAATACTCAGTTTGTCGATTATCCGATCTTTCTTATTCATTCTATTGATCATAAATATTCATACATCATGTATTAATCCAATAAAACCCCCAAAAATCAATATATCCAATCCTAACCCTAGACAACAATATTCCCTCATTAACAACAATCCTATATCATGTTTCTATCATAGATATAGCAGCAAATCAGTGAACAACACATAACACCACATAGCACACAATTTACACATGTTATTCATTATGAAAACCTATGTTAAATGATCATGTTTTGATTTAGAAAGATGTTTAAAAGGTTTTTAATCATAAAAACACCCTTAGAACAGATCCGGACAATTAGGGTTAGATGAAAACGAATTAAAATGCTTTTAAAATATTTAGGATTATGAACACACCTTGGATTCTTGTTTAGATGTTGTAGATGGGTTAGGTTATGAAAAAGAAGAGCAAAAACTCCTTCCTTAGTGTTTAAGATCGTTTGAGAGTGTTTTGGGACGGTTAGGGTTTGTGAAATGATGAAAAATGACAAAGATTGGTATTTATACTAATCTTCCTTCGCACCAACTCATTGGTCGAATGTAGTCTCCTTCGCCCCTTTCACAGGGTCGAATGAGCCCTGTTTGGTCGAAGGGAATTTCCCAATTTCCACTTCCCTGGTTCGCCCATTTTACAAGGGTCGAACCAGGCAACTTCTTCTCCTTCGACCACTCGAAGTGGTCGAACCAAGACCTCTTTTAAACTAGTTTTCCAGTTTGTCGTGTTTAACGCATTCTAACACATCTTAGCACATAAGCATGCATCCTTAGTCTATATTTAACATATTTAAGCACAGATAATCCCTTACTCATCATTTAAACACATCTATGTATATAATCCACCACACGACTCATAATCTACACATATACTTAATTAGTTCATGTAATGTCACCAACAACGGAACCCGGTACTAGTGTGTTACCAAAACGTCTCCCAATGATCCTCCAGATCATTGTACCCTAGACAATCCTAACTTGACCCGACTCAACTAACCCAGTTAAGTTTGTTTATAAACGTTTCTCGCTAAGGTAGACTTAGATGTTACTAATATGTTTAAGCCGAACATGCCGGGTGTCACAATGAAAACATTTATTATTATACTACTTCTTGAATTTTAAAAATAAATAATTAATAAATGTACTATGTTTTAGTTTGTATGTATATACATTTTGTTGACACACAACGGAATATATTATAAATTGTAATTCAATTTAAAAAAAGGGAACGTATATTTAACTTTCTTTGTACTGATCGTCTACTGCCGTGTAATACTTTTATTGCAAAAAAAAAAAAATTAGATAAACTTTATATACACTAATATTTCAGTAGTCCCTATACTTATTGTATAAACTTTATGGTACACATGTGGTATGTATAAGCATGTGTATTAAAAAAAACCGTTTCCAGTAATTTTGTTATTTTGTTGAATATGTATGTAACCCAAAAACATATAATATTTCAAAAAACCTAATTTATCTATGTTTTTAAAGTTAAATTTATTAAACATTTTAATAATTAACATCCTGCCGCAACGCGCGGGTAACGTCAACTCGTTATATATCTATCTATATAATAATTGAATACATCTCGGGTCGAATGAAGCCCTTACAGAGAGCCTGAGGTATCAACATTTGTATATGGAGACTTTTTACTATAAATAACCTTTTGTATTTTTTTATTTGCTCCATTCTTCCATCACTCTCCAATCTTCCTTAACAATTCTTTCACCCTACCTTCCTTCATTCTACATTCAATCTTCATTCTTCCTTGACAAGTCTTCCAAATTTCACTCTCCATTCTTCCATCCGATTTTATTCAAGGTAATATTGCATCATTTTTTTCTCAATCTTCATTTTTTCTTTTGCTTTTCATCTTGATTTCCAATATTCTAATCCTGAATACAATCGTTTATGTTCATACACTTCATTTAGTTATTTTTTTATCAATTTCATTCTCCATTCCTTACTCAAATCATTTCGGATATATACATTAATTTAATGTAATCATATTTTTTTTTATTTCTGATTCTTGGTATATTCATTCTTATTTTTTATTATGCATGTATATCATTGATTTATGAATGTTTATCATCGATTACTCATATATTCATTTTTTTATTTCTGATTGCGATTTATTTATGTATATCATCGATTTAAGCATTTATATAATCCTAAATATATTGAATCTGTGATTCATGGTTTGTGCATATTTATTTTTCTTTGAGTAGGTTTATGCAGTTTTACCTTTGATTTTAACTGGAATATCATCGGTTTAAACTATTATATCATCCTAAATAGATTGTAAAAATATTATATGTTTTGTTGTTTTACATATATTTTAGTATTCAATGGTTTTTGTGGTAATTTTGTTTTTGTCATCAAGATTTTTTTTTAATATATATATCTATCAGATTTTTATTAATAATATATGTTTCTCTATCTATTCTACCACAGGATTTGATCTGAACACGCAAAGGCTATCATGTCTTATCATAATGAATTGGTACGTTTATTATTGTTTGTAATTTTTTTTCTTTTATATGCTTTTACTTCGCTACATGTAATTTTTAACTTTTTATTTAGTTTCTACTTATTACTATGCAGTTAATTCCTAATATGATTGCTGAATTTTCAAAAATAAATGAATCATTGAAAATCAAGATTAAATTTACAGATGGGTACGTGTGGTCTGATTGCATACTTTCTATTTTTATTAATAACTTTTAATAATTTGCTGAATTTAGATTAGCATCATAATAATTGTTATTTAATATTATTATGACTGAATAAATAATGTTCAGTCAAAAATGTTAATTTTTCTTACTTATTTAATGATATTTTGACTGAATAAATAATGTTCAGTCCAAAATTTTAATTTTTCATACTAAATTTAAACTTGAAAGTCAAAAATGTTAATTGTTCCTACAAAATTAAAAATTTAATGTCTGATTGCATACTTTCTATTTTTATACTTCATTTCGAAAATTGTTGACCATTTAGCATACATTTAAGTCTGATTGCATACTTTCTATTTTTATTAATATCTTATAACAATTTACCGAATTTAGATTAGTATCATAATAATTGTTATTTAATTTTATTTTGACTGAATAAATAATGTTTGGTAAAAAATGTTAATTTTTCCTACTAAATTTAAACTTGAAAGTCAAAAATGTTGATTGTTCCTACAAAATAAAAAATTTAATGTCTGATTGCATACTTTCTATTTTTATACATTATTTCAAACATTGTTGACCATTTAGCATAGATTTAAGTCTGATTGCATACTTTCTATTTTTATTAATATCTTTTAAAAATTTACCGAATTTAGATTAGCATAATAATAACTGTTATTTAAATTTATTTTGACTGAATAAATAATGTTCAGTCAAAAATGTTAATTTTTTCTACTAAATTTAAACTTGAAAGTCAAAAATGTTGATTGATCCTACAAAATTAAAAATTGAATTTCTGATTGCATACTTTCTATTTTTATACTTCATTTCAAAAATTGTTGACCATTTAGCATAGATTTAAGTCTGATTGCATACTTTCTATTTGTATACTTTATCTATTTTTATATACGTTTCATAATTCATTAATGTGTTATGATTTTGTTGTTATTTATCAATATTTATAATCTTATTTATTGATATTACTATTTTTAGGAATTTCGGTTAAATATTGTTGACCAAATTTAATTTTTATATTATGACTTTCCTTTAATCAATTCTCATTAAACGATAATCATCAAAATCATCTCAATAAGTGTGCTAATTTTAAGATGTCAATAATAATTTGTATATAATTGGTAAGGCAATTTGAAACGCGTATGTTTTAAATGTCATTGATTTTGAATGATTTTGTTGTTATTTATTAATACTTTTAATGTTATTTATCGATATAATTAATACTAATATTACGAATTTAGTTTTAATGTTGTTGACCGACTTTCATTTTGATATTACGACTTTTCCTTTTAATTAATTTTCAATCACACGATTGGTCTCAAATTCATATGCTAATTTTTAGTTTCCTAAAAATATTAATATGACAATAATAATTTGTAGATATTGTTTAAGTCAATTTAAGAGGCGGATTATTTTAATGTCATTGATTTGAATGATTGATTATGATTTTAATATTATTTATGAAAATTTTTAATCTTATTTATTGCTATTACTACTTTTATGAATTTCGGTTTAATATTGTTGATCGAATTTAATTTTTATATTATGTCTTTCCTTTAATCAATTGTCATTAAACGATAATCATCAAAATCATTTCAATAAGTGTGATAATTTTAAGTGTGCTAATTTTAATATGTCAATAATAATTTATAGATAATTGGTAAGGCAATTTGAAACGCGGATATTTTTAATGTCATTGATTTAGATGATTGATTATGATTTTGTTGTTATTTATTAATATTTTTAATCTTATTTATCGATATTACTAATACTAATATTACGAATTTACTTTTAATGTTGTTAACCAACTTTCATTTTGATATTACGACTTTCCTTTAATCAATTGCCAATTACACGATTCAAGTCATCATGGTCTCAAATTCGTATGCTAATTTTTAGTTTCCTAATTTTAATATGACAATAATAATTTGTAGATAAAGGGTAAGACAATTTGAGAGACAGATGATTTTAATGTCATTGATTTGAATGATTGATTATGATTTTGATGTTATTTATTAAGACTGTTAATCTTATTTATTGATATTACTAATATTATGAATTTAGTTTTAATATTGTTGACCGACTTTAATTTTGATATTACGACTTTCCTTTAATCAATTGTCATAATACGACAATTGGTACATAATCAAACGACAATTTTGAACCTATGTTCTTTTCTTACAAATGACAATTTTGAACCTATTTTAACAACGAAATTAAATGATAATATAAATTTTCAGAATGTTACTTTTTGTTAAAGGATTATATTACTTCAATCACAATTAATAATGATTACTAAATATGTGTAAGGCAATTCGAAACGCGGATGTTTTTAATGTCATTGATTTGAATGATTCATTATTAAGTTTGTAGTAGTTTTAATATTATTTATTAAGACTTTTAATGTTATTTGTTGACATTAATAAGAATTTTTAAATTATGATTGTACTTTATTGCAATTAATAAAATTTTATTGAGATTGTAGCAGTTTTAATGTTATTTATTAAGAGTTTTAATGTTATTTATTGACATTAATAAGAATTTTTAAATTCTTATTGGACTTTATTGGAAGAGATGAATGTATATCATATAATTATTTTGAAAATTATAATTTATTAATTAGCATTTACTTGAAATTCATTTGTAAATAAATGATAAATTCCTCAATCATTCAATTATATTAATAAAATAAATTTTGTCAGTAATTAACAGTTTCCTAAAATATATACTATATTCAAAATAATTTTCAATAATATTAATAATATTACGTATTCATTATTTGTTTTAAAATCATGCCACATCAAACATTTGTTGATTCATATATCTGTTATTGAGTAACATTAAACTTTTTTATGATAATTTACAATCAACCAAAATTCATACGAATTGTATTATGTAACTTTCAGTAAATAAAATTTGCATATCTTCTGCTTGAATAAATAAAATTTCAATAAATAAAAATTGAATACTACAATCTTTATAGATTTTTTTTTCATTTTACATGGAAATGTACCGCGTGTACACGCGGGGCTCTAACCTAGTATTAAATAAATGACTTTTGTAAAACTAAAAATTGTATAATAAAGTTTACCATTTGAATAACAAAAAATAAATTTTATAGATTTTATAAATCATATTTGGTATTTTAAAACTATTTTAAAAGATAAAAAAAATATAAAGCTAAAGCCTTTTTAAAAAAAATGTTGAGGCTGCTGAGGAGCGAACCCGGACCCTTGGCCGGTTTGTGTTTTAATCACAAGCCCAGCCCCAACTGGGCTGGACCCTGAGAATGTTTGTATTCAGCTTCTATTAATTATATAACCTTGTTAGGATTTGACATTAATTACCAGAAAAAAACGGTGAAGCCTGGGATCGAACCCAAAGCCGCACGCGTCCAAAGGCTTAAACACAGAAGGTTGACCAACTAATCTACATATCAGTTGGTGATTAGTTTCAATTTGTTTCAAATAAAAGCAGTAACTGCCATGTATCATCTTCCCCAAATAATGTAGTTGAACCCTAGCTTTTCTAATCAACCAATTCAAGAATCAATAACCCTTGGATTCATAGGGTTATTGATTGGATTGTAACAAAGAATGAAAAACATAAATTGGATTGTAACTTACAGATCTGAATTGAAGCTAAATGCGAGTCAACCAAAAAGTCAATCGTGATCAATTTGCAGATTGAAATGAGAATTTAGAAGAAATTGAGAGTGGAGAGGTGTAATTCGGTACCTTTAGGTTCTAAAGAAGAGTCCAATTTATAGCATAACAGGTTCCCTGAACGAATTGGAAAGTTTGACTACCCGATTAAATGTGACACATCAATTAGCTCGTTTAAGGCATGATTGCTTGTGATTGTTGACTGGGAATGACGCGGATGAAAGATGTTTACCAAGAATAATACACGATTATGCCAAATATAGATCCTAGGCTCGTAATTTAGAATTCAAATGAGAAAGTCAACTGGGTGCTTGACTTTTCGTAGTTTGACTAGGCTTTTAAGGGTCCATTCAAAAGATATTGTTTTCATAATATAAACACAAATGGGTTCTGGACCAACTGGTTTGTGTATGTTGTTGACCCAGCTCAGGCGCAGGTTCGAGTCCCGGCCTGAGCGGTTTTCATTTTTTTTTGAATTTTTCCCTATAACACCATATTATTACATATCTAATATGAATATACCAGGATAAAAATGTTGCGAAAATTTTAAAATACACTAAAACGCCGAGATTCATAGGATATTTATTAAATAATTATTATGACAAGGTATAAAAATACGAAACGTTACAGTCTCCCATACTTTTAGGAACTTCATCCCGAAGTTGGAGTTGGATAGTCTGCTGGAAGGAGGTGCTGGTATTTTGCTACAGGCTATTGGTCTGAGATAGGGGTCTTATGGAACACTAAACCGTGAGTTTCAAGAATGCACAAGATGACCGTCAAGGTTAAATGGACCATTAATTAACTAGGGTTTATAATTGGGTATCTTCCGAAAACCTTGATAGAATTTCACACTACCCTAACGTACCTATAAATTCATGATTACGTTCCGGACCGCAATCACCAATTTACCTTACATTACGGTTTTGTGTCATTCTATGACTCTAAACACACATACAATGCAAAATAACCTTGTGATTGAATCGTATACAATGTATCTAAAAATGAGTCCAACTGATGAGAAGGTGCGATGGCCTCTACCAGTCGTTGAGCAGGTTATTAGAACCTTTACCGACTGTTGAGCAGGCATGATGACCTCTACCAATCGTTGAGCAGGTTATTAGGTACTCTACTAACTGTTGAGCAAGTACTTCATCCTCTACCAGTTGTTGATTAAGTATAACAATTGTTTCACACATAAATTGCAAATTGATAATATGTTAATGTAAGCAAGTTTATAAGTGTAACAAGTATAGTATGTGAGTTGTAATTGTATAGGTCTAGGTGTCAATATAGCAATTAGTTCATATTCAACCAGGCATGTATCCAAGTGTCATGAATACACTAGATAACCAAATTCTAATATAAGAGGAAAAAAAATTCAGTACTAAGATTTATTACTTGAATCAAAATGCGTCAATACATAGAATTCAAAAGTAAATAACATTCTAATAGTGGAGCTTGTCGTTAAGCAGCTGGAGGGTCTTGATCTCGATTTAGGTTAGGGCATTGGTTATGTTGGATCAGTTTTGCTCTTTTTGCTAAGTAAGAACTTGCTATCTTGACACTTAAGTGTTTAGCAAGTCCTTGTATATCAGATTATAAGGACAGCGGAATGTATAAGTTAAAGCAACACTTTTTATACTAAGGAAGAGTTATTACTCCCCCTTGATGATTGAAACTAATAAATGACAAGTATTTATTATGAATCCAAGCAGTAAATGAGAATTAGATACTTAGACAGATTCACAATAAACACTGAAATGGAATAGAACAGTGAGAGTGTTTGAAGGATTTTTCTATTAAAATCAATGTCTAAAATAGAAGGTTGAAGCCTCCTATTTATAGACGTTTACATACATGTATCTTGCCCAAAAAGCAAGTACAAAAACAACAGAAACAAGTTGCACAAGTTGCAACATTGAAACTAACAAATACAGCTAAAAGTAATAATAAACAATAAACTACTGATGCAAAAGGCGGTGGAAAATATCTGATGCTAAGTGCTGATGAATGACAAACTACTGATGAGTAGTTTGTCTTCAGTACTTCTGAAGTGAACTTGTCTGGTTTGGACTTCAGAACTTCTGATGAAGTTTCTTCTTCAGCACTTCTCTTATCTTCTCTTCAGCAGTTCTTTGTTTTCTTTTCAGTACTTCTATACTTAGCCAAAATGACAGAAGTGAATTAGACTAAGGTTTCCAAAAGTGGTTTCACCAATCCTCTTTGTCCTAACAATCTCCCCCTGGATTGATGAAGCCAAAACCTTACTAATTCCTTATGTTTTTCTTCTGTCTTGAACAATCTTCCATATCTCTTTGTACATGGTGTTCTTGAGCTGGTTTAACTGACCATCAGATAGAGATCCTCTCTGTGGTTCCAGATGTTGAATTGTGAGCAGGTCTTGTGTTGACAGTTTCTTCAGATCACTGATCTTCTTGTAAGCCCTGCTTGAGAGGTCTCTTCTTGTCAACAATACTGAGTTGTTATTAGTAAGTGACTATCTGATGATAGGTATCTTTGACTTGTTAAAGTCAGAAGAATAGGGAACCAGACTTGTCCCTTGGGTTGATGGTCCTGAGTGTTGGATGCTTTCAGTTTCAGTTAACCTCAGGTGGGAGTCTCTTCCTTGTTGTTGTTGCATATCAGGCATCTGAACAGTTGGGAGATGGTGTTCAGTCACTACTCTGGTATGCATCTTTTCTTTGATGGTCTTTTGTATTTGGTAGGCAAAAGTGGAAGGATCCCTGAATTGTGTTAACAGAGGTTTCTCCTCAATGTCAAAATCTGAATGGACTATTGAACTTCCTTCAAGTAGTACCATTTTGAAGTCAGTTTTGACATTGTCCTCTGCCTTCTTTCTCTGAGTAGCAGGTCTTCTAGTTGATACACCAGAAGTTCTAACTACTGATCTTGAAGGATCAGTAGTTTGAAACTTCTCTGGATTTGCAGCCTTGGCAGCCAAGTATTTCTTGTAAGTATCCATTAGTCTTTCTTCTTTCCATCTGGATACTGAGGCTTTTGAACCATAGCCCTCTGCTACTAACTCTTCTATTATCTGGGCTCTCTTGGCCTTTCCTTCTTTGCTAGTGGCCAGTTTATCTGCAAGCAGTTGTGCTCTTCTTGTCAGTTCTTGCATAGAGAGTCCTTTGAGTGTATAGGCTTTAGTCTTGCTGTTCTTGGTAATGTAAGACACCAGTTGTTGTCTTTTATCTTGTTCAGCAATCTCATCAAGGCTAGCCTGCCTTTGTAGTTCAGCTTCATAAGCCTGAAGCTTTTCTTCATGGCTTAAATCTAGATCATCCCTTTCTTCCAGAGTTTTCCAGATCAGATCTTCTCTGGCCTTTTTGTTGGCTACAACTAAGCTCTTCTCTAATAATTCAGCTGATTGAGAGATAGGAGAAGGGTTTAGTACAGTCATTGTTGTAACAGTGGTAGGCCTGATGGGATCAGATGTTGGTTGAATGGGAGCAGTGGTTCTGGAAGGGTCAGCAGTTTGAGGTTTGGAAGTGTTAACCTCTGATGGGTTGACAACTGCTGATGGTTTGTCAACTACTGAAGGATTGTCTTCAGTACTTTCTGATTCTTCATCAGAACTTTTGCCATCAGAAGTTTCTTCATTGTGCCTTAGGGATTCTTCAGATGTTTGGGTCTCATCTTCTTTTTCTGTGGCTTCAATCTCTTCCACTGAGACACCAAACTGTTTGGCCAGTTTTTCTTTCCTGACTTGATCTTTTTGATCTCTTTCAAGGATGGCCACTCTTGCCCTTATCCTGGCTTGGAATGACTCCTTAGGTTCCCTGATTTTCTCCCCCTTTTTGGATTCATCAAGTTTAACTTTTGAAGTTGAGGGTTAGGAGAATTGTCCTTGAAGATGACCAATCTGTTTGCTGTTGAAGTCTATCTTGTTGGACAGATCATTCATCTTTGTCTTGATCACTCCAAATTGATTCTTGATAGACAGCTCCAAGTTAGCTGTGTATGTTTGGAAGTGATTTCTGATGAGAGTGTTCATCATGTGGTACAGGGGACCCTCTGGGCTGCATAGCTGGTTCAGGTCTATGCTTGTTTGCCCAGGGAATTGGGTAGGCATTTGTTATGAAGGGGGTGTTTTTTGGGAGATCCTCATGTTGTACAGAGGATGCCACTCTAGGGGTTTTAGGGATTGAGTGGGCTTTAACCTGTGCAGGGGTGACTGGCTTCTTGAGCCTGGATACCCCTGAAACAGGACCTTCATAAAGTGCCGTCAATTCAGTAGTTTGTGTTTGAGAAACATCATCCAAATTAATGGAATCATCTGAATCCCTGATGTTGCCCTTAATAAGGACTGTCTCAGTTAAATCATGAGCTGAGCCCAACTCAGTTCTCTCATGAACCTCTTGTTCTTGGTTCTGAGGATTTCCTACTTCAGGCATTAAGCCTTCATTAGTAGTTGCCACATCTGAGGTCTTAGCTATGTTACTTCTATCCTCAGATCCACCACTGGGTGGTAACTGAGTAGTAGCAGCCTCAGATGCCCCAAGAGTCTCTAAAATTGGGCTTAAAGACTCTGGTCCACCCTCATCTCTTGGGATAGGGCTAGAGATGTCCACATCCATGTCTGATGTTGTGGTTATGTCCCCTGTTTGTTGTGGTTGTAGGGGACTAACATAATCAGATGGGACATTCTCTTTTAGCCCAGAGAGAAGTTTGGCAATTTCTATTGACTCTTGTTCAGAAATTTGTGGGGTTGGTTCAGTAGTTTGGGCAATAGGTGAAATTTGTTGTTCAGCAGTTTCAAAAGAAGAGTGTGTTTCAATAGTTTTTCTAAGTCTTTTTCTTTTGAATAAAATGGTTATGGGTGCTCTTGGTGGGGTTTGAGATGGATGAGACTGAGAGGGTGTTTCAGTCTCACCTATTTGAAGAGCAGACTGCTCATGAGCATGTTCAGGCATCTCAACCTCCTGAACAGCTTTTCTTTTGGGTTGGTGGGTTTTTGTCTTTGTTGGCTTGGGCTTTTTGGCTTTTGGTGGTGTGAGTTTGGAAGATGTGGGCTTCAGGGGGACTTGTTGTTGTTCTCCCTGATCATCTTCTGGCCAGGCAGCCGGTTTGTTATGCCACGAGTATGCTTGTGATGTTAAAGGATTTAAAGTTGAAATTTTTCCCACAAGCACCTCATTACCCAGTTCCCCTATTATGCATTGCATAATGAACCTTGGGTACAACAAAAACTTTTTCTTGGTATTATTGTGATGTAACACCAACTCATTGAAAAATAGTTTTGATGCCCTGAATTTAGTTTCATTCACAATAGAATGAAATATTGGTTGAAAAGTGGAGGGCATCTAGTCATAAGACCCTGTTTTAGGACTCAAACACATAATAATATAATGAAACAAAAGCTTGTATTTTGGTTCAAAATATTTTTTGAAGATAGTAGCATGGGAGAGAGTACCTTGATAACCACACTCAGTCATGGTTAGGTGAATATCAGAATTAGCAACATGGTCAGGGGCAGTTACATCATCCAGACCCAGTCTTGTTGCCAGGGTGGCCGGTGTGATGGTCAGTGGTTTCCCTTTTATTATTGAGTTGAGGGAAATGACTTCATCATCCGCCGTCACCGTCTCAGCATTTGCCCAGAACTCATTAAGAGTTTCAGTGTGAATTGGTGGGTTTATTATGAGAGCAGTAAAATATTGGGATTTTACGACAAGATCAATGATCTCATCGTATTGGGACCAGCCTTCTTGTTTTTCAAGAAAGGCCCTTTGATTGTGTCCCTGCTTTAGAACGAGAGCCATGTGGTTTGGGTTTTGATCGAACAGTTGATTTGCAGGTTTTAGGTTATTTGAGAGAGTTTTTGAGAGAGAAGGAGGGATATTTTGAGTTTGAAAGGATAAGTGTGGAGAAAAGGTATTTATCAGAAGTTTTAACCGCTTGAATCTTCTTTATTAGAAGTTTTTAAACCGCCTTTGGTTAAAAATCTTTTTATCAGAGGTTTTAAACTGATTAGGTCAAACCTCTGATGATGGGAAAAGTCAGATTTGCCCTTTTGACTTAAACTGCTGATGAAGGATTACTTCATCAGTAGTTCCCATTTCCTCTTCAGTAGTTTTAACAGCTGATGAGAAATGTTTTTATAAATACTTTTATTCATAACTTCTGAAGGTTATTTTATCAGAAGTTACACACTTTTCAGAAATTATCCCCATACTGATGTTTTGTGCATCAGTAGTTTCTCTCTTTTCAGAAGTTTTGTTTCAGACTTTTTGTCTGTTTTGTAAGTGAAAAATGAAAAATTTGCAAAATAAGAAAATAAACACTTACAAATTTAGCATCCCAAGCATGGATACTAACTTCTGAAATGTTGATGTGTCAAGGGGTTTTGTGAAGATGTCAGCTATTTGATTAGCTGTTGCTACATGCTTCACTTCAATCTTGCCTTTTTCATAGCAATCTCTTATGAAATGGTACCTGATCTCAATGTGTTTGGTTTTTGAGAATTGTACCGGATTTTGAATGATGCTAATGGCAGATTTGCTGTCTACAAACAAAGGTGTCTTGGTCTCTTTGATTCCATAATCAAGAAGTTGATATTGGAGCCATTGTATCTGTGATGTACAACTTGTAGCTGCAATGTATTCAGCTTCAGCAGTTGAAGTTGCAACAGATGTTTGCTTCTTTGATTGCCATGACACTAGACAGTTACCCAGGAATTGACAACCACCAGATGTTGACTTTCTTGTCATCTTACACCCTGCATAGTCACTATCTGAAAAAGCTGATAACTTGGTATTGCTTGAAGCAGGATACCAAATTCCAAGTGTTGGAGTTCCTTTCAGATATCTGAAAATTCTTTTGACTGCTATAAGGTGTGATTCCCTTGGTGCTGATTGATATCTAGCACAGACACATGTTGAAAACATAATATCTGGTCTAGAAGCAGTTAAGTATAAAAGGGAGCCTATCATGCATCTGTACATGGTTTGATCAACCTGTTTTCCTTGATCATCAGGTTCAATTTGTGTGATTGGTGTCATGGGAGTGGAACATGATTTACAGTCTTTTAAAGAAAATTTGTTCAATAATTCTTTAACATATTTTGATTGATGTATAAAAGTTCCATTTGTTTGTTGCATGATCTGCAGTCCTAGAAAGTACTGCAGTTCTCCCATGGTACTCATCTCAAATTTTGATTGCATGAGTTTCTTAAAATCATCACATAGTTTTGTGTTTGTTGAACCAAAAATGATATCATCAACATAAATTTGAACAAGTAATACATGATTTCCAACATGTTTAATGAAAAGAGTTTTATCAATGGCACCTCTTGTAAAGTTATTTTTGAGTAAAAAGGTGGAGAGTGTATCATACCAGGCTCTTGGAGCCTGTTTAAGCCCATAAAGAGCTTTGTCTAGTCTGTACACCTACTCAGGATGAGAAGGATCCTCAAACCCAGGTGGCTGACAGACATACACCTCCTCTTTTATTTTTCCATACAAAAATGCACTTTTCACATCCATTTGATAAACTTTAATTTTGTTGGAAATGGCATAGGCCAGAAATAACCTGATGGCCTCAAGCCTTGCAACTGGAGCAAAGGTTTCATCATAGTCAATTCCCTCTTCTTGAGAGTACCCTTGAACTACTAGTCTTTCCTTGTTCTTGATTATCATACCAGCTTCATCTTGTTTGTTCCTGAAAACCCATCTTGTGCCAATTGGTTGCTTGTTTGGAGGTAAGGGACAGATTTCCCAGACCTGTTGCTTGTTGAACTGAAGCAGTTCATCTTGCATAGCTTGCACCCAATTATTGTCTTTGAGGGCTTCCTGGTACTTCTTTGGTTCCAACTGTGAGATAAAGGCTGAAAATAGGCAAAAGTTGGAAAGCTGGTTTCTGGTGAGAACACCTGAAGCTATATCACCCATGACTTGATCAAGTGGATGATCTCTGTGTTCAATCAGTTGTTGTAAACCACTGACAGGTGTAGGTGGCTCATGTTCTTCAAACAAACTACTGAGGTCTATAATATATGGTTCAGCAGTTTTAGTTTCTTCAGTAGTTGCAGGTGCTGAAGCAGATGTTTGAGTTTGGCCTTCAGTATTTGTTGGATCAGAAGTTTGTGAAACTTCTGATGGTGTTGAGGTTGACTTAATGACTGTTTGAGGGGTCCATGGTGTAGGATCCTCATCTTCAAACCTTTGATCACCATAATAAGTAGGTTTGGAAGGAGTAACAGTCTTTTCAGGTCCAAAGTGGAAGTTGTCAAGGTCAAAGAGTTCAGCAGGATGTGCTGGAATAAGAGTGTGTTTTGACTCATTGAACTTGACATTCAATGTTTCTTCTACTATCCTGGTGTGAGAATTAAAAACCTTGTAGGCTTTTCTAGTTGAAGAGTAACCAAGAAAGTAACCTAAGTCAACTTTGGCAGCAAACTTTGAAATAGATTCCTTGATGTTCAAGATGAAACATTGACACCCAAAAGCCCTGAAAAAGGAGATAAGGGGCTTCATGCCATGAAGAACTTCATAGGCAGTCTTGGAATGTCTCTTGACCACAAGAACTCTATTCTGAACATAACATGATGTGTTAACTGCTTCTGCCCAAAAGTACAAGGGCAGTCCAGAATCAGCTAACATTGTTCTTGCTCCTTCTATTAATGTTCTGTTCTTCCTTTCTACTACACCATTTTGTTCAGGAGTTCTGGAAACACTGTATTGTCTAATAATCCCTTTAGACAAACAGAATTCATCCAGAGTTTTGTTCCTGAACTCTGTCCCATTATCACTTCTAATGGTTTTGACAGATAGAGAATATTGTTTCTCTACTTGTAGAATGAAGAACTTGATGATTTCAGCAGCCTCATTCTTGGAGAATAAGAAGAATACCCATGTGAATCTTGAGTAGTCATCAATGATGACTAACCAGTACTTCTTCTTACCAAGGCTCATAATCTTGACAGGTCCAAATAAGTCCATATGGAGTAGTTGAAGACATGCAGTTGTTTTTGATTCTTCAATAGACTTATAGGAGGACTTATGTTGTTTTCCCTTTAAACAGGATACACAGTGTTCTTGACACTGGTATACTTTCAAAGGTAGACCTCTGACCAAGCCCATTTTTGTGACTTTATTTATGGTTTTAAAGTTCACATGGCCAAGTCTCCTGTGCCAGAGATCTGTTTCTGAAGTTGATGCCCTTGAGAAGAAACATGCAGTGTTGTTCAATACTTTGTCTTTCTCAATGTCCACTGCATAGACATTGCCACATCTTTTGGCAATCAGCAAAGTATGATCTTCAATGATCTTCTCTATTAACTTCTGGCCTTCTGGTGAGATGATCTTGCATGCTGTCTTTGTGAAAAAGGAAGAATATCCTTTATCACACATTTGTGACACACTCAGCAAGTTGTATTCAAGGTTTTCCACCAGATTGACCTTGTCAAACTGTATTTTGCCAGAGGAGACATTGCCATGTCCTAGCACATATCCCTTAGCATTGTTCCCAAAGGATACAGATCCTTCTCTTTGGCTGATAAAGTTGTTTATCAGGTATCTGCATCCAGTCATGTGCATAGAGCCTCCACTATCAACATACCATATGCTGTTTAAGCCCCTGGAAACTCTCTGCACATAAAAGCAAATTAGTTAGATCTAGGAACCCAAGCCTGTTTGGCTTTGGGTTTGCTCTTGAGAACAGTTACAGTTTGTTCTTGACCAGGTTGAGAAATCCATGTCTTTTTGGCAATGGATTTTTCATTAAGAACCATGGTGGTATCCTTTTCAGGACCACCATCAACCTTGGTCATCAGTAGTTGTACCATGTTCATTAGATTTTGTATCTCAGCAGTTTGTGAAACTGCTGATGATTCAGGTCTAACTACTGACAAAGAATTTTGAGAAAAAGATTTTGGTTGAGATTTTATCTTTTTCTGAGAAAAGGTGTTTTCAGGTTGTTGTTTCTTGGGTTTAAAGATTCTTTCATAATCATTTCTGATTTGATTTCCCACAACCTGTTGTTTAATTTTTTGATTGAACTGAATTCCTTTTCTGTATCTACAAAATTCAGTTTTGTGGTTGAACAGACCACAAATTTCACACTCTTTTGCCTTTTGTTTTTGATCCAAAGGCAAATTGTTGACTTTAGTATAAAGATTTTGCTCATCAGTAGTTTTCAGGATCTCAACTCCTGATGTAGATGAAACTACTGATGGCTCATTGTCAGATTTTGTTAATACTTCTGAAGTACTTTCTTTGAAAATGCCAGGATTTCTATTTAGAAAGCTTTCATGGAAAGATGTGCAGTCTTTCCCTTCAGAAGTTTCATTTGAAACAATTCTTCTCCCATCTTCAGTAGTTTTGGGAGAGAAATCTGTTGGTGTTTCAACATGATGGTATCCTATGCCAAACTTAACATTTGAAGCACTTTGTTTGTTTAGCAATAATTGATACCCCTTACAAGATTCCACCCATTTTTCACATGTGATCCTGGTGTCAGCAAGCTCTTGTCTGACATCTCCTAGGTCATTTAGCATGATTTTAATTTGTGCTTGGGTTTCAATAGCTGAGTCAGTTAATTTAGAAACTTCTTTTGTTTTAGCACACAGTTTTCTTTCTAAATCACATTTTATCTGTGTGTATTTTCTTTCTAAATCATTGGCTTTACCTTGTAAGTGCACATTTGTCTCTCTTATGAGAGCAAAAGATTCTTTGCAAGAATTTGAGCAAAGTTTTGTCAAAGATTCTTTTGATACTTGTGACAATGCAGATTTTGAAGTACAGCCTTCAAATGCCATTAAGGCAAAGTTCTTTCTGCCATTGTCTGGTTCTCCCCAGTTGATGTCAAACACTTTGTTGTCTGCATCAGGATTGCACTCTGTGGTGTCAAAAGGGAGACTGCTCCAGTCAACATACCCTGAGGTGAAAAGACTTTGTTGAGAGGGTTGTTGAGGCTGTGGAGGATGTTGAGCAGCTGGAAAGGGAGGGATTGATTGTTGGCTCTGCATCTGTTGAGCAGGCACTTGAACATATTGTACTTGTGGCATGTATTGCTGTTGAGGAGCTTGTGCCTGTACAAAATGAGCACTCCCTTGAGTTCCATTATTCCTATTATAATTGGGGTTATAGTTATTTCCAGATTGTAATTGGTTAAAGCTAGAGCTTCTACACTCTCTAGCAAAGTGTCCCAACTTCTGACACTTGTGACATCTCAATTTAGATTTGTCAAAACCAATTTTTGTATTACTGGTCAATCCTGGAAATTTCCTTCCTGACCTTTTATAAAACTTGTTAGTTTTAATGCTTAGCATGGCCAGTTGGTGTAAGATGTCCATTTCTTCTAAGTCATCACTGCTAAAGTTTTTCAAATCATCCATGATAAAACATAGATTATCAGCAGTTTGACTTTGGTCATTATTGTCATAACCTGGGAAAGATCTTTCTGATGAGATCCCAGTTGTTATGTCAATATTGTCATAAGATCCATAGGAACAAGTTGGTGAATCTTGTCCCAAAAGTGTTGTACTACCTGGAAGGTAGTCATCAGCAGTTTTACCAGATGATTGTAATTTCTTCTTTTGATCAATTTCTCTCTCAAAAGTGAGTAATCTCCCATGGAGTTTTGTAAGAGTAAGGGAGCTAAAATCTGGTGAGGATCTTAAAACAATGGAGTATGTTTCCCATTTGTCTGGTAAAGACCTTAAAAATCTATGTAGCATAGACACTGTTGTATAGGTCTGACCATTTAACTTTAGCTCAGATATTAATGAGGAGAATCTTTCAAATTGTTGAGTTAAAGTTTCCCCATTAATATGAGCAAATGTCTCATATTGTTGAGCTAAAATCTCTCTGGTGTTGGCAATCACCTCTTCAGTTCCTCCAAACTGTTCTTTAAGACAATCCCAGAGTTCTTTGGCACTTTCACAATGTAAAAGGCCAGAGTATATCTCATTTGGGAGAGCCATTGCCAACATAGAGAATGCTTTTGCATCTAGCTCAAGTTTTAGGAAATCATCATCTGTATATTCTTTAGGGTCCTTAGGGACCTTAACATTAGTTTCAAGATTGACATTTACTGGTTTGTGAGGACCATATATCACAGATCTCCAACAACCTGTGTTGGTTTGTGACAAGGTATGTGCCATTCTCTTTTGCCATATGTTGTATTCATTTCTTACAAGCATGGCAGGTTTAGTGGCAGAACCAGTATTATGTGGATCCATTTTAAAGAGTATAGATTTGTCAGATGACTCTTTTAAGTGATGGATGTTGATAAAAAGTGAACTTTTGATCTTTTTATTGAGTATCAATAAGAGCTTTGTGTCTGATTCTCAATTTGTTAGATTGATATGTGATCAGATAAACCAACGCTCTGATACCAATTGTTGGATCAGTTTTGCTCTTTTTGCTAAGTAAGAACTTGCTATCTTGATACTTAAGTGTTTAGCAAGTCCTTGTATATCAGATTATAAGCACAGCGGAATGTATAAGTTAAAGCAACACTTTTTATACTAAGGAAGAGTTATTACTCCCCCTTGATGATTGAAACTAATAAATGACAAGTATTTATTATGAATCCAAGCAGTAAATGAGAATTAGATACTTAGACATATTCACAATAAATACTGAAATGGAATAGAACAGTGAGAGTGTTTGAAGGATTTTTCTATTAAAATCAATGTCTAAAATAGAAGGTTGAAGCCTCCTATTTATAGACGTTTACATACATGTATCTTGCCCAAAAAGCAAGTACAGAAACAACAGAAACAAGTTGCACAAGTTGCAACATTGAAACTAACAAATACAGCTAAAAGTAATAATAAACAATAAACTACTGATGCAAAAGGCGGTGGAAAATATCTGATGCTAAGTGCTGATGAATGACAAACTACTGATGAGTAGTTTGTCTTCAGTACTTCTGAAGTGAACTTTTCTGGTTTGGACTTCAGAACTTCTGATGAAGTTTCTTCTTCAGCACTTCTCTTATCTTCTCTTCAACAGTTCTTTGTTTTCTTTTCAGTACTTCTATACTTAGCCAAAATGACATAAGTGAATTAGACTAAGGTTTCCAAAAGTGGTTTCACCAATCCTCTTTGTCCTAACAGGTTACGGAAATGTATGGGTTCACCACACTCGAAACATTGTCCTCGTGTTGGCCTACCAGGTGGGGCATTAGTTGCCTGAGCATTCTGAGCAGCGACAGGAGCATTAGGGGTAGCAGGGGATCCACAAACATTTGCGAAATGCCCATACTTTTGGCAGTTGGTACATAGACGACAAGGCACATGAGTTGGGTGGTGATATTGACAGGTGTTACATATAGGATGGTTCCTGGTATACTGTTTCTTGTTGGGCGGGGCAGTGGCACCCATTGCAAAATTTCTGGCCTTGCATCTTCCGTTGGTTGAGGCCTCAGATTTAACCTCGATAGCAGGTTGGGGAGTATCTTTCATAACAGTTTTCTTTTCCCCTTTCCGGGTCAGGGTTCCTGGCTTCACGTGATTATCTGTTAGGATGGATGCCAAACACTTTGCTTACTTGAGAGTAGCAGGGTTCCTTCCCCACACTATGTCCTGAATCTGCATGGGTAAGCCACCAATGTACTTTTGATTGCAACAGGTAGGGGGTGACCTTATGTGGTAGTAATAGGCTCAGTTTGTGGACAAGAGCGTGAAACTTATCTTCCAACTTCTTGATTTCATTACGAGGGCAGAATTCCTCATTCATAATGTCTTTAGCTTGCTCCCAAGTCAAAGGCAGCGCGACCTCAGCTCCGCGAGTCCGTTTTTCTTTGTTCCACCATGTGAGTGTCCGCTTGTGGAAGACACTTATAGCATAGCGAACTTTGAGGTTTTTAGGGCACTCGCTATTGATGAAGGTATTTTTGATACCTTCGAACCACTGAAGAAGACCAGTGGCACCTTCGTCCCCGCTAAACTTGGGAGGGTTGCAACTTTTGAAGTGCTTGAGGGTGCAAACAGGGTGAGCATTCCCGTTCTCATTGCCATTCCCGTTGTGGTTACCATTCCCGTTGCCATTTCCATTTCCATTCATTTGAGCGATTTGAGCCACTAAATTGGGAAGTAACATTGCTATTTGTTGAGCCATCTGCTGGGTAATGATCGCGGCGAGTTGGACATTGTCGTTGTCCTGGTTGTTGTTGTTGTTGTTGTTGTTGCTGTCGTTGTCGTTGTCATGAGGAGGCATTATCTGTAAGAGACACAATGAAGGTTTCAATGAGATATAGGATGAACCAAGGTGAGGAGATATAATAAGGAGTGTAATCATTTATTCGAAAACGTTGACTTATCAAAGCTTCTAGATTCTCATAACATAGTGAAGACATGCTTTAGCCTATAAGTGAACACTCATCCCGAGAGTTCCCAGGTAGGGATCCGGGTCCATCGTCTGATTGGGATATATGCGCAATGCCAGTCCTAGACAGAAAACTCAGAATACAGGCGTTCACCCTTCCAGATTGCACGTGTTCGTTATTAGAATATAAAGCTTCGATGAGATTAACAAAGCAGTTCATGTTAGGACCTGAGAATTTGGTCCTATTAGTCTAAGGGTAGATCCAGTGATGGAGAGTAATCATCTTTTAGGGGCTAAAGTAGGGATAAGAAGTAGGATGGAGATAGAGAATAGAAACAAGTAGAGTTGCAAGTAAGAGGAGCAAGTACTGGTTAAAATCCTAAGGTTATAGACTAGATTATTTTCTAATAACCTAATTCCCTATAACCAAGGCTCTGACACCAATCGGTAACACCCCAACCGATGGCGGAAACATCGGGATGTCACGTATTAACGATTGTTCAGTAGCTCATGGTAAATAATAAATTTCAATAATCAATTAAATAAATTACATACAATTGTTCTAAAAGAATTTGTACATCAAATGAGAAACACTAAATATAAATCTACAAGCATTAACTCTAATCTTCAAGCAAAGCTATAACCTGAAACATGTTAAGTTTGAAAATATTTTGGGTCAACAAAAGTTTGTGAGAATTACATAGGTTTGAATATTGTATCATGAGTATAGAAGCTTGTACAATTCTAGTGTCATGGCAAATCTAGTCCATATCTGAAAACAAAACTACTCGGTAAATCGTTTGCATAATCAAATCTTGTGACATGATTATTGTGGTCCATCCCATACGCATATGGTTCACTCGTTTGTGTTTATGTGTTCGATAACAATCACCCACGTTACCCATAATGGAGGTACACGTATCTGGGTAGGGTTGTCAATCCAATAGATCTATCATTGTGTATCGTCGGCTTGCACGGTGTTAATGATTATGCTAGTCTAATTGTGTTTACCAAAGTATTATTTAAGACATAATGCAACATAGAAATCACACATAGGCACTTATGTTGAATTGCATTTGAAAATGTAACATGTTTCACCCAAACAATTGAAATATAGTAAAAAGGGGCTATGTAAACTCATCTTAACAATAGTATCGAATCTCTTGATATAGAATAAATGTGGCTCGAGTGTATCCTAGTATCACCCTATTAATAAAATAAGTGTTGGGAGAACTTAAAAGTCTAAGTTTTCTAGTCTAAAAGTATATTAGGGTTCCTAATTTGGGAATCGACAATTGTTTAATAGTTAATTTAGAATAATAGTTAATGAAATAATAAATAAAGAAATTTAGAAAATAAATAAAAAGAATTTTTGTAAGATCTTGATCAAAGGTAGTTGTACTAAAATGTTATAATGTGAAAATAATTTTTATAAAATTATTTTCTTGATTAATGAATATTTAATACATTATAATTTATTTGTCAAAATATGGTATTAATATCTAAAAATATTAAAATTCATAAATTTCAGATTTTAAAATCATATTTCTGATCTAAATGAATAAAAATAATTTATGTGAAATTTTGATGCAAAAAAGATAAAAAATGGATTTATTGTAAATTTATTTTCATTAAAATAGCATAAATTAATTAAAAATACTTAATAAATGTTTTTCTGAAATTAAAATTTGATTCTGGAAAGTTTATTGGTTCATAGGTTTAAAATTATTTTTATGGAATTTTATAAAACTGTTTAAATATTTTTCTAGAATTTTTAATTTATTTAAGAATAAATTGGTAATATATATTACATATTTTAAATAAATGATTTTTGTAAAACTAAAAATTGTATAATAAAGTTACCATTTGAATAACATAAAATAATTATTTTAGATTTTATAAATCATATTTGGTATTTTAAAACTATTTTAAAAGATAAATAGAAAAATATAAAGCTAAAGCCTTTTTAAAAAAAAAGGTTGAGGCTGCTGAGGATCAAACCCGGACCCTTGGCCGGTTCTGTTTTAGTCACAAGCCCAACCCCAACAAGGCTGGACCCTGAGAACGTTTGTATTCAGCTTTTATTAATTATATAACCTTGTTAAGATTTGAAATTAATTAGCAAAAAAAAAAAAAAAAACGGTGAAGCCTGGGATCGAACCCAAAGTCGCACGCGTCCAAAGGCTTAAACACAGAAGGTTTACCAACTGATCTACATATCAGTTGGTGATTAGTTTCGATTTGTTTTAAATAAAAGCAGTAACTGCAATGTATCATCTTCCCCAAATAATGTAGTCGAACCCTAGCTTTTCTAATCAACCAATTCAAGAATCAATAACCCCTGGATTCATAGGGTTATTGATTGGATTGTAACAAAGAATGAAAAACATAAATTGGATTGTAACTTACATATCTGAATTGAAGCTAAATGCGAGTCAACCAAAAAGTCAATCGCGATCAATTTGCAGATTAAAATGAGAATTTAGAAGAAATTGAGAGTGGGGAGGTGTAATTCGGTACCTTTAGGTTCTAAAGAAGAGTCCAATTTATAGCATAACAGGTTCCCTGAACGAATTGGAAAGTTTGACTACCCGATTAAATGTGACACATCAATTAGCTCGTTTAAGGCATAATACACGATTATGCCAAATATAGATCCTAGGCTCGTAATTTAGAATTCAAATGTGAAAGTCAACTCGGTGCTTGACTTTTCGTGGTTGCTGGACTAACTGGTTTGTGTATGTTGTTGGCCCCGCTCAGGCGCGGGTTCGAGTCCCGGCCTGAGCGGTTTTCATTTTTTTTTTGAATTTTTCCATATAAAACCATATTACTACAAATCTATTATGAATATACTATGATAAAAATGTTGCGAAAAATTTTAAAATACACTAAAACGCCGAGATTCATAATATTTTTATTAAATAATTATTATGACAAGGTATAAAAATACGAAACGTTACAGGTACTATGTCGCATGTGAACAGATGAATTTTGATAAGTCACGGCTCATGATCGGTTCGTCAAGTTAAACACTTAAAGACTTGGGTTATTACACACTAGTCTAGATAGTTAAATAAACTATCTTTTAACCGCGAAATAAGCTAGGCTTATATGCGATACACTTTTAAGGTTTCATTTGTTGGTAATTAGGGCACAAGGAAGTCGGTCAAAGCTTCGGGCTTTGTGTGCTAGCCAAGCATGGAAATTAAGATGAGTTTTACGGCCCCTTTTTACTGATTTTATTTGGGGGGAGGGGGAGAAATATGTTTTGTTAGATGTTGTTGCATGTCAAAATGTTTTTAAATGTTAAAATGTGATAAATGGCATGATGAGTATTTGGGTTTGTTGTACGCCACTCGGGATGAGTCCTCGCTACTGTAACCATTTACTCGTATGTTGTGTGTGTGTTGAAATCGAGAACCGGAGGAATATGTGGATAGTACTATTGCTGCCTGACAAGGCCCAACCCTAATTGATAGTGTCGATTATGCAACTGTGTATGCCAGGGGTGCACGTATTCTGAACTAAGTTGTTAATTTTCGAGAAACAACTACTGCACGCAGGGTATTATTAGTCTTGGTTTGGTTATGGGCTCAAGGGATTTCTCGTCATAGTTTGTAGGAGTTAGCTACTCTTTACAAAGGTCACTACTTGTGTTTGTTCCGCACATGTTGTTGTTAAAATGTTTTGTTGTATGGAACTAAAACCTGTGAACTCACCAATATTTTATATATTGACATTTTTTTAAATATATCTTTTAGGTAACTAAGTGCTGACTAGATATGCGGCTAGTACGGTGGAATTTGGGATGTCGCACACTGGTCAGGGGTTTCATCTATATTTGCCATTGGGTTGGGACATAGACGGAAAACCCCACGTTGAACTTCATGTATGTTGTTTTGTGTAATGTTTATGATAAGGTACTCTTTTTCGACATCTTAATGAAATGATCTTTTCCAATTAAAAATAGTTTGTGTTAATCTTGACTTTAATATGCTTTCGAGCGTTGCGCCACGTGTTTCCGCCATTGGAGTGGTGTGACAAACTTGGATCTTCATCCTTGTTGTTTTTAAACGTCTTCTCAAACGTTTCACATTCGCTTTTGAGGATGTTCCACTTACTCGCAAGCGTAGAGCAGTGCGATGAGGTTCACCTTGCCTCTATTGCTCACGAAACTTGGCAAACACAACATCCCATAACACATCGCTATTGTTTGGCGTTTTTGCTTCCTTGACGTTTAACTACACAACCATCAAAGCACGAACTTCGGCGTCGGTCCACTCAATTGGTGAAGACATGATGTTCGAGATTTTATAAAATTTAGATGTAGGAGATGATAGATAAATGATAAATGGTAAAAAAAATTGTGAAATGTGGTGAATTTATATGAAAAAAAAATTCAAAAATTGGCTTGTGGGTAAATTCAAACGTTTTCTAACCATTAGGAACGGTCAAATAATAAATGCTCGGGGAACCATTTGGCTCGGTTACACCTTGCCAAGATTTGTTGATTTGGACCGTAACTGAGCGGGTGGCCGTAGCTGAACCAGCCTAGCCTCTTAGTGCCCGTCCACCTTTAGAGAAGAGGTAAAGTCTTTAAGACCGATATGTGAGGGAACTAAATAGAGAGGAATACTCTCTACTCGTTTAACCACATTCGCGTCCTTATCTATTCCATAACTTCGTACATTAAAATTTTACTCAGTGTAACCTTGGCCCCGTGGCCTTCTCCCGTAGTACAAACTGATTCAGTTGTTGTACCCTGGGAAACGTACGCGTTGTCTTTAATAGAGGCGCAATAACTGTTTTGAGGGAAGAATGTTGAACACGTGCCTCAGTCACAATCGTCAACTTTAGTTTGTTCATTATTGTAGCAAAAAAGTGTACAAAAAGGATCTTGTTAAAAAAACAAGTTGAATACTCTCCGTTTGGAAAATCTTGCCAACGATCGTACAAGAAGAAGCGCTTCAAACTCTTATCGATGACAACGGTTTGAATTAGTTTATTTACATAAAATTGTATTATACTTATTTTTTCGTTTGGATTTGTACAAGATTCATGTCCTATAATTTCCCAAATGTGTAAAGAGAGTATCTTTATTGATTCTGTTGACATTATTTTATTAAAACGGTGACCCATATCCTACATAACATATGTAACGGATGAAGATGGACACACACCATGTATATCTTATTCCGCTCTCTCCTCGCTTCCATTTGAAGGCCTTCACCCAGGGATTTCTTTCCCCTGACCCGCTACTAGAACAAATGCCTTTCTTGACACGCATTTCGTGTCAAGAAAGGGGTCTGATGACAAGAAAAAGAATGTCAAGGAAGGCGGTGTCATAAATTTAACATTACACATTTTGGCGTGTTATCTATTTATGACACACATTTATGACTGTATTTGTTGACACGCGTTATGACACTTTTTATTGACACACATTTTTATAACAGTTTTTATTGACATTTTAACGACACATCTTATGACATAATTTTATGACATTTATTTTGCGTGTCATAATTTATTAATCTAAAAACAATTCCTGTAAAATTACAAATTTACCCTCCTAGATTTATACCGATTTTATTATATGCAAAATCATTAGCAAGCTAATAACAAAAAAAAACACCATTTCATTATTAATACATCATCCTCATCATCATCATACTCAGTTAATCCCATCAATACCAAAAGCTAAGGTATGGTCTGAGGAGGGTAAGATGTAGATTGCCTTACCTCTACCCCGTGGGAATAGAGAGGCTACTTCCAATGAGACCCCCGGCTTGATAGTTTAACGTTTACAAAACTTCGTGAATGACATCCATATCCTCATCCGCGTAATCATCCACTCCTCCTCCAACCCGAGATAGCAATAAAATTAATAAATTAGGCGAGGCCGGCCAATTTGGACGTGTGTTGGGTGTGAGAAAACTCTCGCTGATTACCGTGCACTAGTTGCAAGCATGATAAGTCCAAATAGCCTGCATTAACTATAACCAAAACAGTATTAGCAATAGTTTATATTCGCAACAATAAACACAACTTTCTATAGGCGAAACTTACATTCATATATTAGATAACAAATAGATCTTTAGCAAGCTGAATAGGCACATTATGAGATTGGCCTAAAACAAATTAAAAAACAAGCATCAAAAATGCATCTTTTCCAGCACATGTTTGTATTCAACATAATGGCTTTATTTACCATGGGAAAAAGGGCCACATAGAATTAATTCGGTAACTAACAGGAGCTCCATCAATTTGACCTGATTTTCATATAAACACATGCAAGAAACAAACAAATAATTAGTATACCAGCAGAAGGTCGAAGAAGATGACCCTAATGAAGTCATATGATTTGCCGGGCGAATTAATCCTTCGATTTTAACCTCTACTTTTTTTCTTAGAAGAAATATATAACTAAACACTATAACCAAAACAAAAATTCAACCGGCTAAAATTTAATACCATGTAATGACCAGCCATATATTTTGGGGTTGCATCATACGACACTTAATGAAAACAACAAGTTAACAACTAAGTCACGGATCCAAGGTGATACCTTTATTCATCAAGACACCAGCTAAGTCACGCCTTCATTTCTATATCCTCAAATAAAGGTGAGTATCAGAGCACAAACCAACCAAGTAAAAAACAAGTAAGATTCATATCACATTTAATGTGTTGGTACAAAGTATAATTGGTGTAGGCTTTTTTCAAAACTTTCATTTAGTTCCAAAAGTCAATAGGTGAAAACATCTACATGAAAGTAATATTAAAAACAAACTTTATTTCATGAAGCTTTATTTTTATGTAGCTGCCCCATGTATCAATTCCCTATGTTGACTCAGATAGACCGTAGACCACAAAATCAACTAAAATAAAATTACCCTGCAGATAAGACAAATTGAAGTACTATCATATTCTAATAATGACTTCTATACCATTTATGAAAGCACTTTACTACTGTAAGTTACCACAATAAAACTTGTAGTAGTCAAGCAAAGTTGCAGTCAATTTACTAATGTAATGAAAAAATAAATTTCAGGTCACTTCTGACCCATTTGACCTGTTTGGCATATTCCTTTTTAACCCATTTGAAATGTCACTTCTGACCCATTCGAACACCTACATTGCCATGGAACACATATCCGTATATGTATCTACACTACAAAACCCAATGAATGAAAACACCAAAAAGAAAATATACAATTTTGATAAACCAAGCTAACACTAAACCTAAACAATCGGATAATAGCATGTGCAATGCATTGCTATAGACAGAGACAATACTTAACACAATCCATAAATGAGGAACTCGTTCTTGAGCATGCAACATCGAGGCAACTAAAACTACTATTACATCCATCAAATAAATACCAAACTCAACAAGCATATAATTAGTTAAAATGAAACAGAGGTCATAGTTAATAAATCAATTATTTTAAAGAACATATTAGTAGAAGTGGATGATTATAGAACCTTTGATCTCAACTGCCCATGTTGTTGTATTTTGAGAATCATGTTAACAAAAAACTAAATAACTTACCGTATTTATAACACATAAATCACATATCCTGACACAATAGAAACAAAAGACACAAAAAGGAAGCATACTAACTTTAACCATTTTACTACATCTAGACTCTTGAATTAATGCGTCAAAAGGTCGGGTATGAGCCACCATTAATATAATTGAGCGGAGATCGACTTTATAGATATAATATAAATTTGAAAACTCATTACATATAAAATAAACGTAGGCCATATATAGGTATAATGAATCCCGAAGTTTTGAAACCAAATACAATTTTTTTCACACTGAATATAAAACAAAAATTGTATTTAAGTAAGTTAAATTTACCAATGTAACTATTAGGAGCCTACAAGCGAACACCAAATAAAATATCAAATAGTCTTCAACATTATATGATTATGGAGTGTATATGGATGGATAGAGCAGGATAAAAACAGGAATTTGTAAGGTGGGTTAGGTGCAGGTTGTGAATTAGTTGCTTTTTCATTTAATTCTTTTTTGCCACCACTGGATTTCATCACACTTGCATTTAGACTTAGAATTTTGAAGCATTTCCTTGCTTTCCACCTAGCTTATTCCCTTTAAACCCATCCCAAATATATCCAAAGAAATCGGTAATCGAACCCGACTATATAACCGGCGAAACAACCTTGTTCCCAAAAACATCACAGTGATCAACATTTTCTGATCCCAATATCGTCTTGATCAACCCAAGCATGTCATCATTATCATTGTAGGTATTCGAATTTGAACTGTTAATAACTGCAAATCCCCCAAACATATCATCGAAATCCGAATTTATGGGTTTCTTATTGTTGCCACTTTTGAATCCAAAAATCACATCAAAATCATCTTCACCAATTGAAATACCTGAATACTTTTGATGACCAAACTTAGAAACAGAAAAAAAAAAAAGATGCAAAACATGTACCAATTACTAAATCACCAACTTCAATATATCAACCAGACTTCAACATCAAACCTTAAATGTACATCAAAGTTCAATATCAACAATTTTTAACTTAAAAGGTTGACACATTAAGTCAAGCAATATCAAAAGCTAAGAAACACCAATAGAAAGATGCATAATACTTACAAATTGAAAATGAAATATGAGGCTTTGAATTCCATTCGATAACGTAAGTTTCGAGTGGAGTTGAGTTAGCGATTAGAGTAACCCTTAGGAGAGAGTACATGGAAAAAGCGACATTAAGAGAGGAGGCGTGATGGTGGTGGGATAGTGTTGTGTATGCAACTTTAAGTAGGTGTTGGATTGAGTTGTGATGGTTAGGATCTGCGCTGATTGAATAGTGTTGGATTGGCTTTGCGGGAGCTGATTATTGTTGCATGTAAGTGTTGGTAAGAGGTGTATTTGGGGGGTTTGTGTGGGACTGTGATCTTCACCTATATATGTGCCCAACCCAAAAAATACATGTGGCAAGTCCAAAAAGCACCACAAAACCATCCAACCAAGCCCTTACACGCAGACCACATTTACTGGAATAAAATAGGGCCAAAAATGGATAAAAGTGGACTCGATCTCTAGTAGATAGATATACAAACAACAAAGCCAACCATCAGACCACTCTTGAAGTTGTCGATTAAGGATAACCCAAAAATATATAACAACAATAATCGGGTTAGAAAATACTGTTCAAATCCATGGCTCTATTAATAGTAAGGATAATAAATAACAGATGAAGATGATGAAATATATGTAGAATGAACAAATAACAAACAAAACAGTTAAATAAATAAAAAAACCCCCCTTAAAACTGAACTGAATCATATTGATGACACCTAACTAATCGTAGAAATGGATATTACACAAGCAAGCAAGTAAGCATATTTAAGAAGGTGATTAGGTTTTGATTGGAAATGTGAATTTGGGAAAGGCGGTAAAAAACAATAAGAATTCAAGAAACACTACCTTTTTGATCGGACAGGAGAAGGATGGATGGATGTGTAAACAAATATCTACCTGTTTTACTAACTTTTACAATCGAATGGAATGAAAGGACACAAGTACATGTAGTAGTAGGGTTCTTCCTAAACGCTTAACAAACATAAGCCCATTCATTAACAAACATAATTTCTTTTTCTTTCTTTTCCAATAAATAACCTTCTACAGACTCAATCTAACTTTTCATATTCACAAAACCAATTAATTAATATCTCAAATAACACAAAACATAAATAAAAAACCTAACAGGTCTAGCTTTTACATACATCTAGGTTTTTCCTAAATCACACCCCTAGAAATCACTGAAACTACTAAACTTACAGCATAAGCCCAAAATAAAGAGCGTAAGCCCATTCATCAACTTCAGAATTTTTTTTTTTTTTTTTGCAAAAATTAAGCTTTCTACAGATGATTACTGATTACTTTAGGAACATTATTCATGAAAGCATAACATTATTAATAAGGAAGAAACCGTACCTTCTCGATGAAGAATGAGAGTAGGTTATGTAGGTTATGGCAAAATGCAGCTAGTCGAATCTCCTGCTCCGATGAAGAATGAACTTCGGCTCCGGTTTTGTTCTGATAAAGCGAAGTGACTGAATCGAAGGTTATAAGATTCGAAGTGACTGAAATTATGCCAAAATAATAATTATAATTAAAATAAATTAATTAATAAATAACAAACGAACCGAGTCTGAAGCAAACTAAAAAAAGTACCTCAAATACTCAATAGGAATAGCTTTCTGCAAGACATCATTATAGTTCATAACATGTGAGAAATCAATAACCATAGTATTGGACTCGCTAGGAGTCATCTCCTCGATTTCCGACTCGTAGACGGCTTCACGTGGGTTCGTATCTGAGCTAAAGCTGTAACAACCAAAACAATTAACATTAATAATATTATTAATTAATTCAAATTGTAAGTTTGTGTTCCTCAAGAAATGAGAGAATGGTTTCAATTGGTTGAATTGATTGTAGATATGTGAAGAATTAATTATTTACCTCTTAAGGAAGTCTAAGAAGATGTTCTCAACCTTGGCTGCTTTCTCGTCAGTGAAGTATGCGCTGCCAAACGAATCCATAATGCTAGGTTATAAGATTCGAAATGACTTAAGTGAACAAGTGTTTAGGTTTTAAGATTCGATCATAACATTGAATGAATAGATTAGGTTAGGGTTTTGTTCTTGATATTGGATGAAGAGCAGATGTTTTGTTATGTGTGAGAGGGGAGGGTTATGCGGAGGCGCACGGGAAAGTGGATGGAATTGAGATTTTAGTAACACAAAATCATGATACTCAAGTGTGTTTACCGTCATGTTTTTAATTTATGACGGAAAATTATTGACACGCAATAAAAAACGTTAAGAATTTATCAGTTTTTATCAAAGATGACACTTTTTTTATGACATACGCTTTTGCATGCCATTAAATATGTGTATATTATAAAATGAATGTCAAGAAAGAGTATTTTTTTTTAGTACTGACCATGGTCGGCCCTTAAGGGGTGCGGGGAGGACTCCCGGCCCGGGCCCAATTTCTCGGGGGCACATTGACTCTCTGGCAATCCAAGTTTTCTTAATAGTGATGCCCTTATTTCGATGGAATTTTGTATGTTTGAGCCTTAAAATTGTTAATCAAGTATTAGAAAAAGTGAAGGGTAGTTTATATAAAACAGAAAATAAAGAAATGTTGAGTGAGGATAAGAATTAAAGAAGAAAATAAAATGGTTTGAGAAAAAAAATTGCAGGTTTATTAATAAGTGTAGGACTAGAGAAGATAAAATGAAGAGGGCTCATACTTAGTTGTTTTTACTTTTTACCAGTTGGTTTTGTCTTCCTTTTAAACTTTTATTTTTGTTATAAAACAATTTTTAATTTCCAAACTTTCACCCATTTATATTTTCATACTTTGTGGGATTCGAACTCCTAACCCCTCCCCCCCCCCCCCCCCCCCCCAGAGGGTTTGTTACCGTTAGACTAGAATCTAAATGGGAAATAAAATTTGATCCATCAATTTAATATTAATTCAATCGTAACTTACAAAAATAGTTTACATTAGAGTAAATTGCCAAAATGGCCCCTCAGGTTTGCCCTTGTTTGGTCACAAAATTAATTTTTCTACCAAAAGCACCCCTCACAGATCGAAAATTGCCTAAATGACCCATATTTAACTGAGTTTTTAACTGAGTATTGAAAGTCAGTTAAGTCTCAGGGGCAATTTCGTCCTTTCATCTGTAAACCTTGTTCCCAAACACCCTCTTGTTCCCAAACACCCTCTCAATTGTCCCTTATCCTTGTTCCCAAACACCCCTCCTTCTAACCTACCTATAAAAACACTCCTTCCCTCTTGTTCCCAAACACCCACTCTTATCCTTGTTACCTCGATTTGCTGAGGGTTTGGCCAGGGAGGCGGCGCCGCCGCCATTGTCGTCGTTGTGTACAACCTCCAACAACCGTTCTAAACTCAAGATCACATACGAACCTAACAAAAAGCCCCCTCCTACAAAATCACAAGCACGAAAAACTAAAAAAATGCCTAAAAAGAAACCAACCGTAGAATTGAATCGACAAGTTGTCATCAAAACTTTTGGAACCCGGTTTTGGTTCAAAACTGAGCTAAATTCATCAGCATCATTACCAGCAAAAAGCTACAAAACAAAACCATACATCAAACATCCAAATCTGCCCATACATCATCATTAATACTATATCCACATAAACAAATAATCCACCTCTTCATCATCAGGCCTGCACACGGTTTCATCCACCTCTCTAGTGTTCTCAATCGTCTGCGGCACCTTCTTCGGCGGAAGCTGCACATTCAACAATAACATAATATCAATTACAATATCACCATAACCTAATAGCAGCCAATTAAAGATATATAAAAATATATATATAATTATATAAAAAAACAACCTCTTCACCAAAAGTTATAATTATATAAAAAAACTACCTCTTCACCAAGCTCAAGAACTCGGCTTTCCAACTCTTCGCGGGCTTTCGATTCCGAAAACTCCCAATCGGCTTTGTTGTGGATTTAATTGAGGTCTGATTTTTACATTGATAGTTGTTACTCTTGTATCATTTTGTTGTATATGTTGAGAACAGATTATTATTCTTTTGATTCATGTATGATTTGGGAATTAGGGTTAGTATGCTTCGAATGGTTGTTGGAGAAGATGAAGTTCAGATGAGGAAGCTGATGGGTTTAAAATGGGTTTTAAAACGATTACAGATGAAAGGACAAAATTGCCCCTGAGACTTAACTGACTTTCAATACTCAGTTAAAAACTCAGTTAAATATGGGTCATTTAGGCAATTTTCAATCTGTGAGGGGTGCTTTTGGCAGAAAAATCAATTTTGTGACCAAACAAGCATTTTGGGCCCAACCTGAGGGCTATTTTGGCAATTTACTCTTTACATTATTTATTTCGTTAAGGCTTAAAGCTAAAGCTAAGAAGCACAATTTTTGCAGCTCGGCACGGGCACCTGAATTTTCAGGACCGGCCCTGGTACTGACCCTCTCTTCTTTACATTGTCCGTTGATTTCTCACAAACACGATGCCGGAGTTGCTAACATAATCATGTTGAGGTGTGTCACATGATCATTTTATTAGGTTTACTTGTATAATAATATTATAACATTAAAAGTATTTCATATAAACAGAATAAAACACACTAAATCTTGTAAACGTAATAACACAAAAATGAAACTAACTTACATGTTATTCTTATAACCTACAAAAAATTTAATATATTATGACAAATTATTTTTTTTATCAACTATATACGAATGATTACGGACAAGTTGGTTTAATCTTGATAGTTAGCTCTGTCGATATATAAAATGTGGTTTATTGATGATTACTTGATTAGATTTGTAATTTAAATGAAAATACAACGTATGGTTACTTCTCAACACGCATAGGGTTTGATCACAATTGAGTATTATATTTTGTATGTTTTTATTATTATAATTAATAAATTATTGAAAAAACAAATAGTCTTACCACCGGTTAGGGATGATAAGATTATGAGTTTACTACAGGGTTGATCCTTCACTAGCAGCTATAGATTGGGGAACCTGCAAACAAGAGTTGATTGTAGATGTGGAGCCGACTACACAAGGTAGTTGTTTATGACAAAAACGGGGTGAATGGGGATACTATCAAGTGTGATAGCTCTCCGGGTTAGCAGAAAGTGTCATCTCCTACTAGGGATGTGATCCCTTTTATAGGAGAGTTCGTATGCCACCATTACCCAAGTCCTAACCGTGGTTAGGTTGTCTCCATCACCCTTAATTGTGTTAGTAAGGTGATATATGGAAAGCTTAATTAATGGGAATAGTGGAATCGTATACCGCCTTTAATGGTTGGTCAACATGCTTGTAGCCTTGATTCATGCATGGGATTTGACCATGCATGACTTTCGCCTTGACCGAGACTTGACCATTGACTGGCCATTAATGTGTTTTGACCATTTCCTGCGCATAAGCTTTTCTCCGCGTGGCGATGTTACTCTGGGTTTGGGTATGCGGAATAGTGTATTCAGTACCCAATCCCATCAAGTCCCCCCAGTCCAGTGTGTCTCTTATCTAAGAAGTTATGAGGAGATGGGAGAGATGCTGGACTTATAAGGTTTGTGTCTTTAATGAAAGCATGTCTGCAATGTTAACTTGCGCATATGGGTTTGGTGAGTGATTTTTGCGTTGTGGAATTTTTATGCGGAGAACGGGTGGTATGAATTTACGTCAAAGTTCCGCAGGTGTGAGACACGTCAGCGGTTGCTGTGGACATTTGTCATTTTCCCCATGATCTTTAAAACTTGTGGTCCATATGGCGAGTGAGCTTAACGTGACTTGTGACAGTTGAGACGTGTGCAGGCACGTTGATCGGCGGTTTATCAGGCGAGTAGGCGCGTGAGGCGTCTGTTTGTCTTCATATGTACACGTGTCATTTTCTTATTAGACTCATGTGTGAAAAGGTCTGGCTGGCCCACTGATCATGATGTCAGCAGCATTAATTACCAAGCCTATATATTGATTTTTAATCATGTCTTTTCCATTTCTAATCGTTTCAAATTTGAAATTTCTCTCTAACGTATCTTCTCCTGTTTTTCACTCTTTCTTCACCCATGTCTCAAGATTCACAAAACGTCCCGGAATCTAGTAAGACATCTGATTCTGTAAAAGATATTGGGAAAGAATCGTCAAAAAGTGTTGAAGCCACCATTATTAAGTGGGATAAAGCCTCATTTTCAAGCTTCCTTGAACAATATAGTATTTCTGTCTGAATGGGAGCCAGAGCTCCCGGTCGATGGGAAGAATGCTTTACAAGCTCCACCTGGTAAGATAACCTTGTATGCGGCGGCTTTTAGCAAGTGTTGTTTTCGTCTTCCGGCCACCAAGTTTGTAGTGGATGCCTTGCTGATGTATGGCATTCATCCGACGCAATTGACCCCTTATGGGTGGTGCCATTTGATTCACTTTGAGGCTACCTGTAGGGCTTTGATATTCAACCTACATTCGAGAGGTTAAATGTTTTTTTATGTTCTAGAGGCTGCCCGTGGTGGTAGTGGTTGGTATAGCTTAGGTATCCGCCGGAAGGTGAAACAATTAGTATCAGAGAATTTGAAATCCGTGTATGAGTGGAAGGATAAGTTTTTCTATGTCCAACGTGGTGTTATTCCTGCTGCTTTTCAATGGATGATGGTGGGTATAAAAGAGAAGATTGTTGAATTTCCCCCAATAGCAGGGTACAAAGAGCAGTCCTGGTACAAGTCACTTTGTGACAATGCTACTCCGTTAATGATGGATGATTGTCCAGAAAGTGTTTTAACTCTGCTGGGACTCAGTCTTATCTGCCCTGAAGGACATGATCCGAATCCTCCAGAAGGTGATGAGTTCATCTATGACTTTTGTGTATATTGTTTCTTGTATTTGAATTTATGTTGCGCAATTGTTTCCAGGTGTGTCCCTTTTTGAGTTGTTTGCTAAGAGAGGTGAAGCAAAGGTGTTGTATACTCCAGCTGTTGATGGTGCGCAACGGTTGTCGGAGAGGACTAGCTCGAACTTCTTGTTCCCTAATCTCATTGATCCTCCGAAGCAGTATTCGAGGACAGGTTATGAACCATGTCACTTTCTTTCATTATTGATAAATTAATTGTGTGCGCGAAGGAGGCACAGTTAGGTACGCATCCTGGGTACTGATTTTGCGCATTCTTCGTGGAAGGTGCGGGTATTCAACTCCGCAGAAAGGTTGTAGTTGATGTTGAAGAAGTTACTTCTGAGCGCTAGAAACATGTTGGTTAGTCTTTGTAATTCCTTTATTCTTTTCTCAAACATAGGTTAATGTATGCAGATGTAATTTCCGCCCCAGGCACGGGTACATCTAAGAAGCGTGCCAAATCGAGCAAGAAAACAAAACCACCGGCTGCTCCCATTTTAGTCTAGGAGGTGGATGAAGAGCTAACAGAGTCGGACACGGAGGTGGAGCATAAACGCACTCGGCGTTCGTCCCCTGTCCGTCAGTCAGAGGTTGTCACTGAAGAGCTATTTCAACAGAGAGTGGAGGAGTTGAAACAGAAACAGGTTCGGATCCCGCAGTCATCGGGAGAAGCTGCCGAGCCGTTGCGTCCGGAACCTATTGCAGCAGTTCCGGTTGATGTGTTTAAGCCTTTGACTTGGCCAAAGGGTGGTAAGCTTGAAGTGCCTGTGAAGCCTCCACCAGTGCACGAGAATCTTCCCATGAAGACTCTGAGGCACTTATCTGGTATGTTTGGCCAAACTTGCTTCTACATTTTTAAGCAATATTTTATGTAATATTTTGTATTAGCTTTTTAGGTAGGTCAACATCCATTTGCGGAGTCCCGCTTGAAACAAGCTATGACTGTAGTTGAGAAGATATCTTCTCCAGACCGTCTGAATGAGGAGAGTATTGGCATGGCCGGAGATTCAACAAAAGATACAACTGCAGTCAATGTTTCTGAGGGAATTATGGATGAAGATGTTATGCCGCAGGTGGAGCCAATCCCGGATGATTTGGTAATTGCTACTAATAAGGCTGTGGGAAAGAAGGTAGATGAGTCCGCAACCTCAAATTTGAGTGTTGGACATCCTGACACTTCATTAGAGCGAGTGCAAGAACCGAGCTCTTCGCAGGGATCCAAAGTTGCTCGTGAGAAGGAGAAAGAGGATGAGGTTATTGAGGGAAACTCATCCACCTTTATGCGCACTATGGTAGACTACATAGTGATATATAAGGAGGCCACCTCAGGCGGTGGTGGGAAATCTGGCAAATCTGGTCACTGGCGTGGAAAGTATTCTTCGCGTGAAACTGATCCGCCAAGGCCATACCAGCCGCACTGGGACATTCTTGATACTACCCGGTTCACAAATGCGCTTGATGCGCAAGAGTTTGTTATGTTGTCTCTTCCCCCTGCCGAGCGTGATTATCAAGACAGTGTGGATCGGCGATCACTGTTTATTGATATGGCCATGAATCTCTCGCTGGGTGTGAGTGGCCTTGGTTCTCTTATCCGTTGTGAAAACGAATTCCAGCGGGATTATCAGAATTTGAAAGATTCGGAGGCCAGCTTGCTCAGGCTTGAAGAAGAATTCCAACGCGCCCGTTATGAGATCCAGTTGGAGATTGAGCATCATAAGAAGGTGGCTCACAATGCTGTGGAGGAGGTGAACAGGGTGAAGAAGGATAAGGCTGAAGCTTCTAAGGCATGGTCTGCCTGATGCGGAGGCCAAGATAAAAGATCTTGTTTTAGAGAATTCCAAGCTTCATGAAGAAAAGGTGTTGGCGGAGTCTTTTGTTCTCAGGCCAAGCTGGAGTTGGATAAAGTTCAGAGTTCGTTTGAAGAAGCTACTGATATAGCCGTTGCAGCAAATGAGAGGATCGCTTGGTTGATGAGCGATGGTGCTGCTGTTGTAAGCTAGAATCTTTTATGAATAATTATGCCTTGTTTCGTCAATTTATGTGTTATACTGAATTTGCAGATATTTAAGCGTGTATGGAATGATCTGAAGCGGACAGAGGTGATTGCCCGCATATCCAATACGTCCGTGAAGCAAGGTTTGAAGTTCGGTTTTTGCGAAGGTTTTTGCCATCATGCGGATGGTAAAAAGAAAGAAGCCGGGCCATATGAGAACGAGTCGTATGATAGTGAACTGTTGAAGTCCTATGATGATTATGAACACTTGAACTTTGAAGTGTTTGAGCTTTTAGAAGCCTGTATGAAGACTGACGACCCTGCTGGTGAGTTGCGCAAGTACTTTATAAAGTCAGATCGCCTTGGAGAAGAGTTAGCTGAGAAGGTGCGCCAAGAAGAGAAGGCCAAGAAAACTGCTACTGATGGCAGTGAAGGGACATCGTCCGCAGCTGGTGACAAGCGCGAAGAAGGTTCAAATACTGACGATGTCTCTCAGTATATGAATCTTGGCTGAATGATTTCCTTCTTCCCTTATGTTTGTTTGTAACTCTTTGATGAACAATTTATATTGCTTTTCTTTACGACGAATTGATAGAATATTTTCTTTGTCTTACACGTGTGTGCTAATCATTAGATGATGTCAGCTTCGTTTTCTATCACAAGTGTTTGTCAGACTGCTCATGATTGATGTGACGGTTGTGACGGCTATTGTCAGGGCGACTGTCACACTGCCCTAGGGTAATCGAGTGGTTACCATTAATGGTAATTAATTACCGTAATCTCTCTCCTCTAATTATAGTAATTGTATCCTCATATCTTCTTCATTAGTTACCTTTAAAAAAATTATTGTATACCTTCTGAGTAAATGGCGACTAGCTCTTCCAACAATAGTCTTCAAATCACGGAAAGATTAGCATTGAAAGGGATGATGAAGCTATCTCAGCATCCCAGTCGTGATCAGTCTTCAACAGATGCTCTTGATCGTCTAGCTGAGTATTGTGAGCATTTGTTGTCACAAGAAGACATGCGGCCTGATAATCTTGATGATCAAGGGACCTCTGATGTAACATTTCGCGTTAAATAAATGTACATTACGACAAGTTTTATTATTATTGTTTACATTTAATTATTTTTGTGACATTTTAAACCCTAATACTATGATAATTATTCATTATATATATATATGTAATAATAATAATAATAATAATGATAATAATAATAATAATAATAATAATAATAATAATAATAAGTATAAATAATAATTGTAATACTAATTTTTGCAATGTTAAACCCAACCCTATTATTATTAAACTTTAAGCCCAAACCTTTTCTTTTAAAGCTGGAGCCCAAGTACACAGCCCATAAACGAGATCTCGGCCCACCTGGAACCCGGCCCAAACCCCCCTTACCCTCCCTTCGCTGTTTTAAAAAAAAAATAAAAAAATATGTGTTTCTGCTGGGGTTCGAACTGGAGCCGAGCAGGACCCAACACACCCACAAACCAACTGGGCCACAGCTAATCTCATGACTTATCCCAATTCAAATTGTATATAAGGTCTTATTAACTTCTGCTACTGCTCGCTGCTATGAACAAGACACGCGAACTGCTTCCTTTTTCTCCACATTTGACTTTAAATTGAACACGAATTTGGAAACAATTGAATAAATGGTTCGTGTTATGGAATTTACAAGATAATGCACGTAATCTACTCGTCAATTAACAATCAATTGTTTCCAATTTTGTTTAATAACGCGTCAAACATTCAATAGCGAGTCAAACTTGCCAATTCAACGAATCAGACCCGTTCACTATAAATTGAACACTCCCAAACCTGCTACACTCGCCGATCTTCTCATCTCAACCTCTAATTTCTCTTAAAAAACTTATGTTCGTGCGTTTTCTGTTTGAAGTTGACTTTTCTGTTTGACCGCACAATCACCACGTTTAAGCTTTGTAAGTCACAATGTTTTTGATGGGTTTTAATCTTCAGCATACACACATCAATAACCCTAAGGTTAATTGGGTTATTGATGTGTGAATTGATCGATTGAAGAATCTAGGGCTCGATTACATTTTTGGGGAAGAACACGAATCCAGTTATGTTATTTATTTTAGATAAACTGAAACCAAACACAACCACTGGTCTGGACCAAGTGGTTGTGTCTGGTGCCTTATGAACCGGACCACAGGGGTTCGAATCCCACCCCATACATTCTTTTTTTTGGCTTTTCATGTTATAGGTTTAAATTATATATTTATTCACTTTAATTATTTAAAATAGTTATAAGCCTTCAAAAATTCCCAAAATTTTACATAATGATGTTCATACCCTAAACATCATTATTCAGATTTTTATTTCCGAAAATTTATTTATTTAATATATATAATAAATAATTCAAGTTTATTCTATTTTATTTATAAAATTCTATAAAAATATCAAAACAATCTTATAAATTTCCACAAAAATTATTCTAAGTTTTTATAACAATAAACGTTTCTGAAATGATTTTTAATTCTGAAAAATCATTTATTTATTATTTTTAATCAATTTTTGTTAGTTTTAATCATTATTAAATCATAATAAATTCAATTTTTAATATTTTTGCACCAAAATTTTATACAAATTATTTCTGATTATTTAGAACAGAAATATAAATTTTAAACTAATAATTCTTTAATTTTTGTATTTTTAAATATTAAAGTTAAATTTTGATTATTTGTTATAAATGGAATTAATATTCTATTTTAAAGAAAATAATTTTGTAAAAATTATTTTCATACTTTAAACACATTATTGTGACCATCTTAAATTTAAATTTTATAAAAAGATTTTTGCTTATTTATTTACTAAATTTCTCTCAATTATCAAACATTTTTAATATTATTCAAACGAGCATTTATCCCCAATTCGAAGCCCTAGAACATATACATTTGTAGACTAGATAGACTTAGACATATTTATTACCTTATTATAGGGTGATACTTGGCATATTTGGGCAACACTATTATTCAATTTTTCAACAGATATAACACTTTTGCTAAGGTGAGTTTTACATAGCCCCTTTTCAATTTATCACCATTTTTGGGGTGAAACATGTTACAACGTCATTTATGCAATTCAATCATCAATGTGTCTATGTGTTTTTCTATGTTGCATTATGTCTTGAACATGAGTAGGGTAAGCACAATTCTAGCATAAACATTGATCAACCGACGGTATACATTGATAGATCTGTTGGACTGACAATCCCACCCGGATACGTGCCTCTTACAAAGGTAGCGTGGGTGTTTGTTACTGCAATATAAACGAGTGAACCATGAGCGTATGGGATGTACCACAATACAACAGTCACAATGGTTGATTATGCACTCGATTTACTTCTAGTATGTTTTCACATATGGACTAGATTGCCATGACACATGAATTGCACAACAATTTTATTCGATTATCAAAACCTATGTAATTCTCACCAACTTTTGTTGACCCAAAATGTTTTCAACTTAACATGTTTCAGGTTCTACTTGCTTGAAGATTTGAATTAATGCTTGAAAATGTGTGCTTAGATTCATTCATTTTGATGTACAAATTCTTAAAACAATTGTATGTAATTTGTTTAAATCTTATAATGAAATTTATTGTTTACCATGAGCTACTAAACAATCATCAATACGTGACATCCCAATGTTTCCGCCATCGGTTGGGGTGTTACAGATTGGTATCAGAGCCATGGTTATAGGGAATTAGGTTATTAGAAAAATAATCTAGTCTATAACTAAAGGATTTAACCAGTACTTGCTTCTTTTACTTGCTATTCTCTATCTCCTACTGCTCATCCCTACATTCATCCTTACAAGAAGGTTGCACTCCATCACTGGATCCACTCTTAGACTAATAGGACAAATTCCTTAGGCTTAGCCTGAACCACCTTGAGATCTCGTCGAAGCTCTTGTGACACCCGGCATGTTCGGCTTAAACATATTAGTAACATCTAAGTCAACCTTAGCGAGAAACGTTTATAAACAAACTTAACTGGGTTAGTTGAGTCGGGTCAAGTTAGGATTGTCCAGGGTACAATGATCGGGAGGATCATTGGGAGTCGTTTTGGTAATACACTAGTACCGGGTCCCGTTGTTGGTGACATTACATGATCTAATTAAGTATATGTGTAGATTATGGGTCGTGTGGTGGATTATATACATAGATGTGTTTAAACGATGTGTAAATGATTATCTGTGCTTTAATGTGTTAAATATAGACTAAGGATGCATACTTATGTGTTAAGATGTGTTAGAATGCGTTAAACATGACAAACTGGAAAACTAGTTAAAAAGGGATTCTGGTTCGACCACTTCGAGTGGTCGAAGGAGAAGAAAAGTGCCTGGTTCGACCCATGCAAGTGGGCGAACCAGGGAAGTGGAATTTGAGGAATTCCCTTCGACCAAACAGGTCTCATTCGACCCTGTGAAAGGGGCGTAGGAGACTACATTCGACCAATAAGTTGGTGCGAAGGAAGATTAGTATAAATACGAACCTTTGTCATTTTTCATCATTTCACAAACCCTAACCGTCCCAAAACGCTCTCAAACAATCTTAAACACTAAGGAAGGAGTTTTTGCTCTTCTTTTTCATAATCTAACCCATCTACAACATCTAAACAAGAATCCAAGGTGTGTTCATAATCCTAAATCTTTTAAAAGCATTTTAATTCGTTTTCATCTAACCCTAATTGTCCGGATCTGTTCTAAGGGTGTTTTTATGATTAAAAACCTTTTAAACATCTTTCTAAATCAAAACATGATCATTTAACATAGGTTTTCATAATGAATAACATGTGTAAATTGTGTGTTATGTGGTGTTATGTGTTGTTCACTGATTTGCTGCTATATCTATGATAGAAACATGATATAGGATTGTTGATAATGAGGGAATATTGTTGTCTAGGGTTAGGATTGGATATATTGATATTTGGGGGTTTTTATTGGATTAATACTTGATGTATGAATATTTATGATCAATAGAATGAATAAGAAAGATTGGATGATCGACAAACTAAGAATTTTAAGCTAAACATGAATCGATTTCAAAAGTTTCCAAATTGGGTAAATAATCCATGCATGAAAGTGATGTTTCCATAATCTTTACCATTTTGGGAAAGGGCTGAAACGGACGTATTATCAGGGGAAATCGATGGGGTTTTGTAGGGATAAGTTATTCATGTTTGACTGCTGTGTTTGATGATGTTTCGGGTCGTTTTGAATGTGTTTGAAGCGTTTTTAGGAAAAACTATGCAACAGGGGCGAACCTGGCCTCCTTCGACCAGTCGATGGTGCGAAGGAGGGATTCAGGGTCGAACCTGGGTTTTTATTTGGACGAATGTGATAAAACGGGCGAAGGAAGCATCAAACGGTCGAACGAGATGTGAAAGGGTGCGAAGGAGACAAAAAGGTGCGAAGGAGACTTAAAACTGACTGGTTCGACCGTTCTGATGCAGAAATGAGATTTTTGATACAAACTAAGTGTTTTATGCTTAAACCTTGTGTGTAATCTATGTGTACTTGATTAGTTAGGGTAATGGGTCACCAACGGGATGTCGGGTCGGTCTAGTGTGTCGGTTAAACATTTAAACACGTTTTAAAACATACTTGGCTACGATCTGGACAATCAGGGACTAGCTAACCTTATGGTTATTAGTCGGAACACTTTGTGAACATTTTGATAGATCTCCGGTAGAGGGATTGTCAAGGGCTAAACATCTTTACTTATATTTGAAGAACGCAACTTAAGGTGAGTTCACGGCCCCACTTTTACTGCTTTAACTTTTGGGGGAGAAAACATGCACTAAACGGTTTTGGTAACTTATGTCATACTATGGTTTTAACTTTATATTGCTATACGATCTTTTAGAAAGTCCCGGGGGAAACCATGAATGTGCGGGTTTGCACAACGGGGGAAATGTGGATAGATCTATTGGGCGTGACCTGCCCCACTCGTCGGCTTGGAGGGCCGGGCGGGTGCATATTGTCTTGAACAGGTACATTGGTATCATGCTGAACATACGGGCTGCTTAAACATGCTGAACATTGCTAAACGTGTCTAGTAATGGTTTCCAATCGTAGTAGTAATGAATCATACGCCTAGCTAGCGTACTTGGTAACATTGATATAGTATGGACATGGTAACACTTTAGTAACATTTTGAACAAACCTGTGAACTCACCAGCATTATATGTTGACATCTTTTTGGCATGTTTTTCTCAGGTCGCTAAGGTAGCAATGAACGGAACTAGGCGCGCGGGTCTGCATTGGCATCTAGATTTAGTGCACGTTTTGTAATAAAAGTATTTTGAACAACTTTTGAGATGATAGCATAGTTAATTAAATGCTACTGAAATGCTTCCGCTGGTTAAATTAATGGTTATGTCTGTTTACGTTTTTCATATAGAGTTGTGTATTGTGATCGTTGACTTGGATCCTGGTTTGTCATGCGCCTCGCGGTAAAATCCCGCAAGTGGTAATTTGAGGGTGTGAAAGATTGGTATCAGAGCCAATGGTTATAGTGAACTAGGACTGCATGTAGAGTCTGGTCTATAGCCGAGTCGCACACACTAGACGGTCACATACTTTGGGTCTATTTATGGGATACGTTGTCGGGGTGTCCTTACATCATCATCATGCTTCTCCGTTACATCATCCGTTTTTATTTGGGTTCTTACCTACTCTTGTCTTCTTCTTCTGGATTGAAGGAGGAGGGGTTGATTTGTTGGTTCTAGCACACACATGCCTTCTTACACTTGCACCTATTGCCACATAGGCGACAATGTTCGGTGACTGGGGTCTAGATTAGGGGTACATCTGGAGGACCATGTAGAGCAGTTTATCATTTCGGGTGCACACGAAATAATAAACTGGAATGCATGAAAATCCCGATGGACTTCGAGTTTGGATGTATAGTCCTGCATTTGTCCCTAGGTTAACTCTTGTAAATTTCTAGTGGTTGACACTGGAAGTGAATTTGAATCTCTCGATTTCTTGGTTTGTTAGATCATGTCTGGTGCTCGCGGTGGTGGACGTCGTGGTGGAGGCGGTGGCCGTGCTGGCGGCGGTGGTCGTGCCGGAGGCGATGGTCGTGGGAACATCAACATGACCCAGGCTGAACTGAACAACTTGCTCCAACAGCAAGTGAACATGGCTATGGCTAATTTCCAGGCTGGAATTAATGCCATGGGTGGTGAGTTGATTTTTGTCGACCTTGCCTCATTTTGGGTTTCGTGTCCTTTCGTTTGTGTTTTACTCGTGTACCGTGTTTCAGGTGTTGGTGCCAATCCACCCCCACCTCAGTGCTCTTATAAGAAGTTTAGGGACTGTCAGCCCCATAACTTCGCTGGAACTGAGGGAGCGGTGGGACTGCTCCGATGGCTGGAGAAGGTGGAATCTGTGTTTGTCATGTGTAACTGTCCTGCTGGGGACCAAGTGAAGTATGCCACTGCGACATTTGAGGGGCCTACATTGTCGTGGTGGAATGCTACTACTCAGAACGTGGGACTGGGGGAGGCTATTACTATGCCTTGGGCGGAGTTTGTGCAGCTTTTGAGAGGTGAGTATTGTCCGAGAGAGGAGATACAGAAGTTGGAGCATGAGGTTTGGAGTTTCAAGATGGTTGGGTCGGAGATTGAGGAGTATACTGTGAGGAGGAACGAGCTGGCGGTGTTGTGTCCTGACTTACACACACCCGAGTACAGGAGGATCGAGCACTATGTGTCTGGACTAGTGCCCGAGATTGCTGGGTTGGTGGCTGCTGGGAATCTTCCCACTATTGCTGAGGTTGTCCGATCAGCTCATCGGATGACTAACCTGAAGGTGGCGGAAGGCGTTTTGCCACCCAAGGGTGCTACTGTGAAGGCTGCTGAGGGGAACAAGAGGAAGTTGGAGAGTGTGGGGAAGAGTGTGGTGCCAGCTCAGCCGGCGAAGAAGTTTGATACATCTGGGTCTTCTTCTGGGTCGAAGACGGGTGGGTATGTTGGGAAGCATCCCAAGTGCAACAAGTGTGGTTTTCATCACTCTGGGAGTTGTGATAGGGCTCGTTGTCATCGGTGCCATCAGTTGGGGCACCATGCTAAGGATTGCAAGGTGGCACTCACCCCAACTCAGACTCCTGCGGCTACTCCTACTCCTGCTGCTCAGGGGACTCAGGGGAGGCAGGGGTGTTATAACTGTGGTGACACGGGGCATTTCAAGCGTGATTGTCCCAAACTGAAGCAGGGCGATAATGGGAGGGGCGGGAACGGTAACGGGAACAATGGCGGCGGAGGCAGGACTGCACGTGCTTTCGTCATTGGATCTGCAGAGGCTAGGCAGGATCCAGACACAGTTACCGGTACGTTCCTTCTTAATGATCGCTATGTTTCTGTTTTGTTTGATTCTGGTGCCGATAAGAGTTTCGTATCTTTGGATGTTAGTCGATTGCTAGAAATAGTACCCACACCTTTAGAGGCTAAGTACTTAATAGAATTGGCTGATGGTAAGAAAATCAAAGCGACACACACCCTTAGGGAATGTCGTTTGGAACTGTCGGGTTTGTCTTTCCCCATTGACCTTATGCTGGTACCTCTGGGTAGTTTTGATGTCGTGGTTGGCATGGATTGGTTATCGTTGTATCGCGCGGAGATCGTTTGTTTTGACAAGGTTATTCGGATCCCTCTCCCTGATGGAGAGATTCTTTCGGTTCGTGGCGAGAAAAGCGGTGCTCCGCTGAGTATCATTTCTAGCATGAAAGCCCGTAAGTATCTTCGGAAGGGCTATTCGGCCATTCTGGCACTTGTTAACGTTTCTTCTGACGATGAGAAGAGGATCGAGAATATCCCAGTGGTTCATGACTTTTCTGATGTGTTTCCTGATGATTTACCTGGTCTTCCTCCCCATCGTCAGGTTGAGTTTGGTATTGATCTCACTCCGGGCGCAGCTCCTATTGCCCGAGCCCCGTATCGTCTTACACCTCCCAAGATGCAAGAGTTGTCCAGCCAGTTACAGGAACTCTTGGAAAAGGGTTTCATCCGACCGAGTTCTTCCCCGTGGGGAGCTCCTATTTTGTTTGTGAAGAAGAAGGACGGAAGTCTTCGTATGTGTATTGATTATCGTGAGCTGAACAAAGTGACCATCAAGAATCGTTATCCTCTTCCTCGCATTGATGATCTCTTTGACCAGCTTCAGGGCTCCAGTTATTATTCGAAGATTAATTTGCGGTCCGGTTATCACCAGTTGCGCGTCAGGGAGGCTGACATTCAGAAGACTGCTTTTCGCACTCGTTATGGCCATTTTGAGTTCTTGGCCATGCCTTTCGGTCTCACTAACGCACCGGCGGGGTTCATGGATTTGATGAACCGCGTTTGCAAACCTTACCTTGATAAGTTCGTCATCGTGTTTATTGACGACATTCTGATCTATTCCAAGAACAAGGCGGATCATGAGGAACATCTGCGGTTGGTCTTGGAACTTTTGAGACAAGAGCAGTTGTATGCTAAGTTCTCGAAGTGTGATTTTTGGTTGTTTGAAGTTCAATTCCTAGGGCATGTGGTGAATGAACTGGGAATTCATGTCGATCCGGCTAAGATCGAAGCTATTAAAGACTGGGAAGCACCAAAGACGCCATCTGAGGTGCGGCAATTCCTAGGTCTTGCGGGTTATTATCGTCGTTTCATTGAGGGATTTTCGAAGATCGCTCAACCCCTCACTGCTCTTACCTAGAAGGACCGAAAGTTCGACTGGGATGAACCACAAGAATCAGCATTTCAAATGCTGAAGCTTAAACTTTGTTCTGCACCTATCTTGTCCTTGCCGGAAGGCACTGATGATTTCGTTGTGTACTGTGATGCTTCTATTCGTGGTCTCGGTTGCGTGTTGATGCAGCGCGGGAAGGTTATTGCTTATGCTTCTCGCCAACTCAAAGTTCATGAGAAGAACTATACTACTCATGACTTGGAACTGGGTGCGGTGGTCTTTGCGTTGAAAATCTGGAGACATTACTTGTACGGTACCAAGTGCGAAGTATATACCAATCACAAGAGTCTTCAGCATATTTTCGACCAGAAGGTGTTGAACATGCGGCAGCGTCGCTGGGTTGAACTCCTGAACGATTATGACTGTGCCATCAAGTACCATCCTGGCAAGGCGAACGTTGTGGCGGACGCCTTGAGCAGGAAGGAGTCTACGAACCCTCTCCGTGTTCGAGCCATACAGCTCACCATTCATTCGTCGTTGCCTGACCGAATCCGTTCTGCACAGTTGGAAGCCTTGAAGGAGGAAAACCTTAAGGCTGAAACGATGCACAGTGCTGACAAGCATCTTGAGCTCAGGACCGATGGCTTACACTATTTTACGGGACGTGTTTGGGTCCCATTGTTCGGGGGATTGCGTGAGCTTGTTCTGGATGAAGCTCACAAATCCCGGTATTCTTTTCACCCTGGCTCCGATAAGATGTATCAGGATTTGAAGATACTTTATTGGTGGCCGAACATGAAAGCTGATATAGCTTCCTATGTCAGCAAATGTTTGACTTGTGCTAAAGTTAAGGTGGAGTATCAGAGGCCGTCTGGTCTCCGACAACAACCAGAGGTTCCAGAATGGAAGTGGGAACGAATCACGATGGATTTTGTCACCAAGCTGCCAAGGTCACCTAGTGGTTATGATATGATTTGGGTGATTGTTGACCGGCTGACAAAATCGGCACGTTTTATACCTATTAAGGAGACCGATGGACTCGAGCGGTTAGCTCGACTTTACCTTAAGGAGGTGGTTGCTCGGCACGGGGTGCCTGTTTCTATTATCTCTGATCGTGATTCTCGTTTCGCTTCGCGTTTCTGGAAGGCTCTGCACAAGGCTTTGGGTACTCAGTTGGATATGAGTACGGCTTATCATCTGCAAACTGATGGACAGAGTGAGCGGACGATTCAAACCTTGGAAGACATGCTTCGGGCATGTGTTATCGATTTTGGCAAAAGTTGGGAGATCCACCTGCCGTTAGTGGAGTTCTCTTACAACAACAGCTATCACTCTAGCATCAAGGCAGCTCCGTTCGAGGCTCTTTACGGACGGAAATGTCGATCACCACTTTGTTGGGCCGAGGTGGGCGAGAGCCAGCTCACTGGTCCGGAACTCGTGTACGAAACTTCGGAGAAAATCGTACAGATCCGTCAACGTCTGGCTATGCCGATCGCCGTCGAAAACCTTTAGAGTTCCAGGTTGGGGACAAGGTACTTCTGAAAGTTTCACCATGGAAGGGCGTCATACGCTTTGGAAAGCGTGGCAAGCTTAACCCTCGTTATGTCGGACCGTTCGCAATCCTGGATCGGATTGGACCGGTGGCATACAGACTTGACTTACCGGCGGAGCTCGGTAGTGTACACAACGTCTTCCATGTGTCTAACTTGAAGAAGTGTTTGGCTGATGAATCTCTCATTGTACCACTGGAAGAGATCAATGTTGATGATCGTCTTCGCATTGTGGAGGAACCTGTCGAGATTCTCGACTACCAGATTCGTAGCCTTCGTCAGAGTAAAATCCGCATCGTTAAAGTCCGTTGGAACTCGAACCGTGGACCTGAGTTCACATGGGAACGGGAGGATCAGATGAAATTTAAGTATCCTCATCTCTTTCCGAAGCGCGCGTTTGAATCGAGGCATGTTACTGCTGAAGCGGAATGAATCTCGGGTCGAGATTCATTTCAACGTAGGGATGATGTGACATCCGGTAAGTTTCTTTTGTTCTGTTCTTTTCGTTTCTTTCTTTTTGGGCTTTGCGCAATTTTCGGGACGAAAATTCTTTCAACGTGGGGATGATGTGACACCCGGCATGTTCGGCTTAAACATATTAGTAACATCTATGTCTACCTTAGCGAGAAATGTTTATAAACAAACTTAACTGGGTTAGTTGAGTCGGGTCAAGTTAGGATTGTCCAGGGTGTGAGCGTTGGATTTTATCTAAAACAGGATTTTATGATCATACAAGTCACAAATCTAGGTGCGGAAACCCTAGATCTGAACAAATTGATAAGATGCTAATCACGACACAATCAAGATCATTTTCAATATCATTTTCATAGATTAACTTTCAATCAATAAGCATTTACAACGTTTATGTTAATCTAGAATCACAAATACACTTTCTCAAAAACACTCCTAAACCTGAACTGAACCTGGACACAAATGATAACTCTCTTACATAATCAAAAACTCAAAATCTATATATAGCCTCTGCACATTCGCCCCTTACAGATGGTCGAATGTGGGCATTTTCCACATTCGCCCACTGCAAGTGGTCGAATGTGTCTTCATTCCATGTCCAATCTACCTTCGTCCGGTTCAAGTCTACCTTCGCCCCATTATCTTCACCTTCGCCCTTCCTGATCTACATTCGCCCAGTCAAAACTACATTCGGCTATCTACTAACATGTGTTATTCAATTATATCCAATCCTTAGTCGCAAAATGCATCAACAAACTCCCCCTCGACTATTGATTGGATAGTCTTCTTTGATAGTCCATCGTCTTGTTCATCAGTTTGATTCTGAGCTGCTTCTTCTGCTCATCAGTCATTGGCGGCTCGAATGTTTTCTTCACAGGCTTTGATACATTGGCGATTTTCACAGTCTTGCCAAGTTTACCCTCCAAGTTGCTTCCTGTATTTATGTCATATGCAAAACAAACTCCCACAACTTGAGTGTACTTCCTCGCTTGAGCAAATTCATTCGGTTCATAGTAGATCGGATTAAAGAACAACATGATGATGTCTTCGAATGTGCAGTTTATCAGCCACATAGGATCAAATACATGAACATGCTTGTATTTGTCCTTTCCATCCCTCAACACAATCACTGCTTCTGCCTTCCTCCAATCGTAATACCAGAATATGAAATCAGCACTGAAATGCTGTGGCATTGGCATCAATGGTATCTTTCTCATCACATTTGGTGCTTTGTAGATTAAAGTCACACGCTTCATATTAGTTTGAGGATCAATATCCCTATGAACTTTTCTATGGGGATATTGAGGCTTAAACCTGTTCCATCTTGTGCGACTCTCCCAAACTAATTTATCTGCACACCAACCGACATGCGAACCATTTACCTCGGCACCTGACATTGGGAATCTGCATAAATCTCTCACCGCCCAGTACGGTAGAGTAAGCAAATCACAGAATCTGTTGAAGTACAGAATTCCGGTTTCCCATTTCGCAGCAATACATTTCAGTCTGCCAAGATAAGTCCACCCGAGAGCTCTGCCTTTGAATTTGGCATTATGAAATCGATAGAAGTTACCTTGAGCTTCAGGTTTGGGTCGGTTCTCATCCATCTCCCTCAACTTCTTCAGATAATTCTTCAACTCATCAGACTGGTTAGAAGAATCTTTCTTTTCATCACCAAATACCTTCTCAACAAACTCTTCGCTTCTTTTCTTCGCTTTCTGTTTCGCTGACTTGTTTGGTATCTCTGTGAAGTCAGGAAATACTTCATTTTCATCTTCTTTTCTGAAATACTGGGGAAACTCCTCATGAGTAATATCTTCAATTTCAACCTCATTGTTTTCTGGAGTCTGTACATCATCTGAATGACTTCCCATATCTTTTTCAGGAATATCAGGAATCGATTCATCCATCATGAACTCCTCAAACGTCTTACCTACCCTCTGTGCGAGACCATCTAAAATTTCTTTCGCCACAGATGCAGGTAGTTCCCCTTCTTCAAGATCTGGATCTTCATATTCCAGCTCGTATCTCAAATCATCAGTCTGGAATATTTCAGCGAAGCATCCAGTGAACTCAATGGTCCACTCCCTCTTTTCCAACATGTTCTTGTATATCTGTTTAGCATCATCAGATAAAGATCTCACCTTTTCGTTCCAAAAGATACTTTCATCCGAATCTACATTCCCTCCTTTCTTCTTAGAACTTGATTCTCCAGTATCTTTCTTCTTCTGTGGTGTTCTCTTCTCATAACTATACTTAGAAGTATCATCTCCTCCATCATGATCACTTCCGCTGCTAAACTCATCACTTTTCTTCTTTCCTGTACCCTCAGCACCATCATCATCATCATCATTGTCATCATCATCATCATTGTTGTCATCATCACTTTTATCTGATCCATCATCATCCTCTTCATCATCATCTTCTTTCTCAGAGTCAGAATATTCATAATCAACTTTCTGCTCATCTTCTTCTTCATCTTCTTCACCCTCTTTCAACTGGGGTGCTCTACTATACAATTCTTCAATCAAACCACAAAGACGTTTGTTTTCTTTCTTTAACTCTTTGTTATCAGCTTTGATCAGTTTGATCTTGTTCTTGTTTCTTTCACATCTCCTCTCAAGCTTCTCATTCTTAGCTTCTAACATCTGAATCTTTTCATTAATATCATCCTGATTCGATTTCGAAGCAACTACAATCTGGAGCATCTTCTCCTCATTCTGCTTGAATTTTGTAATCTCAGCTTGTTGAGCAATCAGCATTTTCATCATATCCTCCATTTTCTTATTGACTTGTTTCATAACATCATCATCAACAGTCACTTTCTTTGACTTTGATCTGGAGGGCTCAACTTCAACAGCTTTTTCCTTTTGAGGCTTCCTGAACATATCGAGCACTTTATCCATATCGATATTAAACTGATCGATTGGTAAAGTCTCTGCCTCCTTTCCTTTCTTCTGCTTCTTAGCAACTGGTGAAGATAACTTGGAAGGTGTTCCAGCATCAGGCAATCTCTTACCCTTCAACAACTGAGCCAATTCTTTTTCTCTCATTTCTTTCACACTAGACTTCTTTGCCATAGTCTTTTGTTTCTTTGACTTCTTAGGCAAATTCACAACTACAGTGTCTCCAACACTCAGCTCAGCTAAATCAACTCCCAAACCTTCATCTTCAATTGATTTCCTTCTTCTCTCAGACTCTTCAATCGACTGATTCAATAATTCAGACTCACCAACCATAGTGGCCTTACGTTTGGTGGTCCTCACGTTCTCGTCATCAGAATCCCACTGTTCATCAACCTCAGTTTCTTCCGAATCCACAGACTCTTCATCCACCAAACTCGAACCTTTCTTTGCCGTCGATTTCTTTCTAGCAGCCTGTTGCTTTGTGCTTCCCTGATCAATAGCCTTTCCTTTGCCCTTCCCTTTGGCTCCAGGATTGACTACTTGACGCTTCCGCTTAGTGCTTGAATCAGCATACACTAAGGGATCGTCGTTGTCTGAGTCACTATCATCATGTCTAGCTTTGTTCTTGCCTGGATCAGTGTAATCCGGACGAGCCAAAGCCCCAAACAATCTCCTGTTAGGTGGTTTCTCATTATCAGCTACACCCTTATAACCTTTCATCCTCATCAAGGTTCTAATATTCATGTGATCTTGCCCTAGAATCATTGTCGGATCCTTCTTCAGCATTGGATACTTGTAATCAAAGATCATCATTAGAAACCTTGGATACAACATGAACTTCTTAAACTTTATTCCCCTCAGCATCTCCAACATGTGGTCAAGAATCATTCCAGAAACATTAAATGGTTTGTTGAGTGTCAACGCAACCATTAATGAGCTCAAACTCTTTCTCATCACGTCATAACTACCACTAACACAACCAAAAACATGGATCAGAACATGTGCAAAGTACTTGTACTGCACTCCCAGCTTCCCTTTATACATCGATCCGTCAGTAATAGGACCTTTGTATTTCATCCTTAAGAAGCACGCCTTCTGTTCTGTCCACGACAATTCCCTGGGATCTTCTCTATCTTCGAACTTAATCTGTAAAGCTTCCCGGATGTCGGCTTCAGTCAAGAACATATCTATCTCCTGAATCTTGCTCTTGATGATAGTTTGATTATCCCAGTAATCATACTTAGCGTTCTGGTAGAAATCTTCTATTATGTCTTTGTAAATGATGGTTGGTGTGGCTAGAGCATGTACAATCCTGCTCCTCTTCAGAAACTCAATAATGCCAGTAAACTCCGTGTTCTTCTCCACGTCTCCTAGATACGCGCAACAGTTGTGCGATCTTTCGAAAGGCCAACTGCTCGGTGTAGATGTTTCAGCTACGGGGACTGGATCTTGAACTGTTATTTCTGCTGGAGTCTCAACATTTACTGCTGGAGTGTCAATATTCTCTGGTTGTTCAGCCATCTGTACACAAAAATCAATAAAACGCGTCAAAACACAAAAACGACAAAAATATAAAAATTTTGGTCAAAAACTGATCTGCACATTCGCCCCTTTTGGATTGGCCGAATGTGAGATTTTGTGGTCGAAGGTAGATAATTATGGTCGAAAGTGAAAAAGTTCTTAACAAAATCTCACATTCGTCCACATTTGTTCCACCTTCGTCCACCCGTTCCACTTTCGCCCGGTTTAACCAACCGAAGGTGGAAATTTTTCCCCCAAAAATTTAAAATTTTGCCATGTTTAGTTTTAATCCGTAATTTTGATTCTAAAACATACTAACAAGGCCGACTAACACTCATTTACAATCAATTTTGTCAATTAATCATTTCACATAGGTTTTCAAATGGAATTAGGGTTCTATGTGTTCAATCGATCAAAACTGTCATCTAATCATGTTATTATCCTAATTCCTTCCATACTCTCCCCCTAAAACCTATGTTAAATGCTCGGCAATCAAAAACAATCATTAATAAACATCAAAAATCCCCAGATTTGAAACCCTAGGTCCCGGTCCTTAAACAATCAAATCTGATCTGGTTTGTTGTCCAATACCTGTAAAAGTATGCTTAAAATGATCAGCAATCACAAGGGAACAAATCAGTGAAACAAGAAAAACACAAGCAACAAGGTCTCGTACTGATGAAATGTTTGAAAAATTTTCGAATGAGAGACTCGAATGTGACAGGTCTATTTATAAGGGTTCACGTTCGCCCGAATGAAATGGACGAATGTGGGTTAAATTCCACATTCGCCCCTAGTTAAAGACACGAATGTAGAAATAGGCCACCTTCGCCCCTTTTGAAGACCCGAAGGTGAAACCTGGTACCCGGAAGTGGAACTCACACCCGAAAGTGAAAATAACCACGTTCGCCCAAATCAAAAACGGTCGAACTTGATAGTTTTTCCACATTCGACCCAATTAAGGGGCGAATGTGAAATGGAAAAACTGAAAATTTCGCCAAATCACGAATTCGAATCCCGTTCAACATTTTGCAATCCGTTAAGCTTCCAAAACTCAAATTTTCACATTTTGAATGTCACAAAGTCCAGATGGTGTTATCAAATCTCAGAAATTGAACATCAAGCATCCCCGGATATCAAAAATAAAGCAGAAATGCAAATCTTTTGGATTTTCTGAAATTTATATCAAAACACACCTAAAATCTTTTTGGATTTTGTAATTTTTTGACAATAAAAGTAAAATGCAACAAAATAAAATGCATTAAAGTAAATGAAAGCAGTAAACATTTTGTGATTTCCGGTAAGAGGATCATATCAGTTTTCTGAGAAATCTGAACACAGCGTTGATCTATTTTAATATTATCATTAGAAACAATATGTGACACGGCAATTGCTGATATTGTTGTCCACATAAGCTCACATGCAGACAATTACGCAATGCTTTAAAATGATACGAATTAGATGTATTAGACTAACACATTGTGGTTCCCACACACACGACATACTCCCGTATCAAGAAGTAATCTGCACAAAGACTCATTGTAAAGCGTGATTATGCTTTCGTCGTCTGTAATTGTACAAGATATAATGCATAGAGGTATACAGGTCAGCAAATTAATGCAGCAAAGTAACATTTGCAACATACCAGGTTGAGGACTGATATTAATCATGACTTGCATCAATGATCAATACGATATTATAGATAATCTTTGATCATCATATAACATGGAAAGTTCCTCAATTCGGTAACTTTAGCTTTTGGCATAAAGCTCTTTTATAAAGACATCCTGTCTGATCTAGGTCCGTAATGACTTACAGCAGAAGATCAGATAGGCTATCCCCAGACAACTAATAACATAACGACCCTAAACCTCCGAGTTTTGTACAAACACCCTATCAAACGAAATTACGGTACTAAGACCATATGCCCATGAGGTGTTCATCCACAAACGCGTAGTTTGTTATGTTTGTATCACTAATGCACGCAATATAAAGTCTACGAAGCCTATCAGCATATCACACGTAATCAACATACGTCTCATTAAAACTATACAATTCTTTAGCCTGTGTCAGATCCCCACTGATGTACTATCATTTCCTCTTTTTATCCAGGAAATCATTTTGGGTTTTTCTAATTTTTAGGTATTTTGAAAATATTTCAATGTTTTTGGTTTTTCTGATAAAATGACTCCCCCTAACATAAAGAACATATTTTTGGGTTTTTAATTTTTCTGAAAAACAAAATCTGAAAGAAACAATCCACTTGAAAGCATCAACTTCTTTGAGGATTATGATAGTAAAGAGAAATTCCCAATTAGCAAAGAGAAATTCCCAATTAGCAAAAATTTAAAACTAAAACTAAAAACGAAAAATGATAAACCGAGGAGCCGATTAGTCCTGTTTTTCCTTTATATTGTTTACTTTCAAAAGATATTCAAAGCGGGATCTGTCAAAAGCTTTTGTAAACAAATCTGCACATTGGTAGTCAGTATGGATTTTGACCATGTCAATCAATTCCTTACCATAACAGTCACGGATAAAATGATATTTAATCCGGATATGTTTAGCTTTAGAATGATTTTCAGTATTTTTAGTTAAAGCAATTGCGGCTTCGTTGTCACAGTGTATAGGGGTTTTAAGAAACTGCAAACCGTAATCGACCATCTGTTGTTGGATCCAGAGCACTTGAGAACAGCAACTCGAGGCTGAAATGTACTCGGCTTCACATGTAGACAGTGCGACGGAAGTCTGTTTCTTGCATTGCCAGGTAATTAACCTGCTCCCTAAAAACTGGCAACCGGCTGTTGTTGATTTGCTGTCTTTGTCACAGCCGCCCCAATCTGCATCACTAAAAGCAATAAAATCAAAATCATCATCATTAGGGTACCAAAGTCCTTTTGATGGACAACCCTTCAGATATCGAAGGATACGCTTGACCGCCGTCAGATGACTTTGTTTCGGCTTCGATTGGTAACGCGCACAGAGACACGTTGCATACATAATATCTGGTCGAGACGCTGTCAAATACATCAGAGATCCGATGATTGCTCTGTATGTAAATGGGTCTGTCAGCTCCCCCTTAGCGTCGACTCCAATCCCGTGATTGGGTTGTATCGGGGTATCCATCGGCTTAGAGTCCTCCATCTGGAATCGGCTCAAGATGTCGGCAACATATTTCGTCTGGTGAATGAAGATCCCGTCGGGTCTTTGATCCACCTGTAAGCCGAGGAAAAACTGCATTTCTCCCATAGCGCTCATTTCGAACTTCTCCTGCATAACAGTTTCAAATTCCCTGCACAAGAGTTCGTTAGTTGAACCAAATATAATATCATCAACGTAAATCTGTACTAGAAGCAAGTCATCTCCCGTCTTCTTCGTAAAGAGGGTGCAATCGACGAGACCGCGCTTGAATCCTTTGGAGATGAGGTATGTACTTAGCTCCTCGTACCACTGTCTTGGAGCCTGGTGCAAACCATATAAAGCTTTGTTCAGCACATAGACCTTGTCCCGGTGGATTGGGTCCTCAAAGCCCGGTGGTTGCCCGACATAAACCTCCTCCTTGACTTTACCATACAGAAATGCGCTCTTGACGTCCATTTGATAGACTTTAAATTTCTTGTACGAAGCAAACGCAAGGAACATCCGAATAGCTTCCATTCGTGCTACTGGTGCATAGATTTCGTTGTAATCAATTCCTTCAATTTGATGGAAACCCTGCACAACCAATCTGGCTTTGTTCCTTACAATAACCCCACGGTCATCCTTTTTGCACTTAAACACCCACTTAGTGCCAATTTTCTTTCGACCCGGCGGCAAATCTGTAAGCGTCCAGACTCCCAATTTCTGGAATTGCAATAACACTTCCTGCATTGCCTCAACCCAGGCATCTTCTTGCAAAGCGTCTTTGTATGTCCTTGGCTCTACCTGGGACACATAACATGCAAACGACCAATCATTTTGGTCACCAGATTTCTGAATTTTGGCATACAATGCTAAAGCACCAAAACTCTCTGGCGTATTCACGCTTTTAAGCTGCCCTCTGGTCATCACTCCACTACCAGGATCACCGATTACTTGCTCCAGCGGGTGAATACGATGAATCCGAGATTCCGGATTAACAGGCACAATCACTCCCGTCTGAGCAGTCAAATTCTCTACAGCATCCTGATCATTACCCGTGTTAGATGATGAAGCAACATCTGTATTTGAGGTTGGGTTCACAGTTTGCTCTTCTAAGTCTTCTGCATTTTCAAGAACAGCTTCTTCAAATTGTTCATCTTCAGATTCTGAAGTGTCTAATGAAGTTGAAGCTTCTTGAAACAACTCTTCTTCTTGTGTAGGAGCACTGGTATCACTAGAAGCTGATGGGGGGTTTACGGTAATTGGACGCATCAGCGGTGAAGTTGCCGCGTTTTCACATTCGTAAAGTAATCTGATCACAGCTTCTTCAACCAGGCTATCTAGGTTGAATGATTCAAAGAAATCTTTGTAATCAAACATCCAATCAGGGCCCGTGCCTTGCAAATTTTGAGTGTATCGTTGAACTTCCACGTTTGCCCAATCCTCCACTTGACGAGTTCTCTTGTTGAATACCCGTTTGAGCGGGGTTGCATATCCAACAAAATATCCCTCTTCAGCTTTAGGACTAAACTTCTCGCTTGGATTCAACATCGTACATGGCGCCCCAAATGGTTCTAGATACTCTAAATTGGGCTTTCGTCGGTGTAACAGCTCATAAGATGTTTTTCCAAACTTCTTCACTGTCAAAACCCGATTTAATGTGTAGTTTGCTGCATAAATCGCCTCATTCCAGAACATTACTGGAAGATTTGAGTCAGCGAGCATCGTTCTTGCAGCCTCAATCAGAGTCCTATTCTTTCTTTCAGCAACACCGTTCTGTTGCGGGGTATACGGAGCTGAATATTCATGATGTATCCCTTTGCTTTCACAAAGTTCATCCATCTTTGCATTTTTAAACTCTGTCCCGTTGTCACTCCTGATCCTTTTGATCTTCAAATTGTAGATATTCTCCAGCCGAGTGAACAGAACTTGTAAGTTGGTAAAGGTGTCGCTTTTGTTCTTCAAACACATCACCCATGAAAATCGTGAATAGTCATCAGTGACGACTAAACAATAAAGCTCTCCAAGATGACTTTTGCGCTTGACCGGTCCAAATAGGTCCATGTGCAGTCGCTCAAGCGGCATCTCAACAGAGTTAACTTTCTTCACCTTATGGGATTGTCTGTGTTGTTTTCCTTTCATGCAGCTCACACACTTGTCGTTCAGATGGAAATGTTTCACGTTTACTCCATCGACAAGTCCATTTCTCACTAACTGATTCATTTTCCTCAGATGAATGTGCCCCATCCTGCGGTGCCACATTATCGATTCTTTTTCGGTCGCCTTGGATAGAAAGCATGTTATCTGTCCCTGTGGTGTCATTGCCTTGGACATATCAAGAATGAAAAGATTGTTGACTCGAGGTGCCATCAACATAACCCACTCCTTTGGAATCTTGAAGCCCGGTTTGAGTATGTAGCAGGATTTGTCATCAAAATGCACAGAGAATTGTTTGTCGCATATTTGACTGACGCTCAACAGATTATAGTCTATCTGTTTGACATAAGATATCCGCTCGAAAGTCACAACTCCGTTACTCACGCTTCCTTCCATCGTTATATAACCTCCTTTATTACCCGCGAACGCAACATATCCACCATTAATATTCTTCACATCAAACAGCAACGCCAAATCCCCCGTCATGTGGCCTGAAGCTCCACTATCAACAATCCAGAGACTGCTAATAGGGCCAACTGAAGCTCCCTGCACACAAAAAGTAAACAATTAGTTCTTTCGGGGGACCCAAGCCTGAGTCTTGGGCCTTTGAACTTTGGCTTTCAAAGAATCATTCTCAATGACCTTCTCAACAACTTTCTGTTTTGAATCAATCGTTTTCTGATTTTTCAAAACAGATTCATTCTTATCACTCACCTTTGACGTAGAGGCTCCTGGAGAACCATTAGGTGTCCAAGATTGTTCAGACCTTTTGAGAATACGGATTTGAGATTTTGGTTTCTCAATAGGTTTCTGAACATTGTTACTGAAAGTAACTTTCTTAGCAACCTTATCTGAATTAACAGACTTAGGTCCAACATTTGACTTGACAATTGGTTTTTGTGGAACCTTTTGTCTATCAGCTGTTGTGTTCACCACTGGTTTTCTCCAAGATTGTTCCATTGCAATCCGATTCCTTCGATCATAATGAAATGGACGGTTGTTCCTCATTTGAAAATTGTTTTGATTATGAAAATGTTGTTGTTGAGGAACAGCCCGTCTATGCGGTGGGATATAATGATCAATCGGCTTTTTCAAGGAATTCTTAACCTCAACTTCATGTCTCTTGTGCCTTACATATGGACACTGAGCAAGTAAATGCCCGCGTTCTCCACATTTAAAGCATTTTCTATATTCCTCAAACACATAATGAGCATTTGGTGAAGCAAATGATCTTACAGGAAATTGATCATTATATTGTTGATTTCTTAAACTCTCAGGAAGTGGTCCTTTCGAGTAAGAAGGTTCATGAAAACCATTTGCTTTATCATCAGGTCGAATAAACTCAGTAACATGGATTTTTGGCTCTTGAGGAACTTCTGAAAACAGTTTCTTTAAAATTTCTGGTGGAATTTCATTGGTTCTTTCATGTTTTGGAAACCAAATTGTGCTTTCTTGCCAGATTTTATCAAGTTTAGAATAGTTAACATTTTTAATCGGAAATTCCTCATCAGCAATGATTTTATCGGATCCTTCCATCCGATAAAACACCTTTACAGGTTTGTCACTGGTTTCATTCAGCTCATTCTTTTCAATCACATTTTTAACAACATTCTTTTTCTTAACATCAACCTTTTTCTTAACATCAAACTTTTCAGACTTCTTATCATGAATAGCTTTTGCCATCGGATGAATATGATCAGATGGTGACACTGGTTCGGTAGTAATGATGTGATTTTCTTTTGGAATCTCACATTCATTATCAAATTTATCACTACCAGTATCATCATTATCTGAGTCTGAACTATCACTCTCAGCATAAACACCCTCATTGTTCAAGCCCAAAATCGGTCTCACATCTTTAGGATATGGATCACCAATACTGGAAGTATTAGATTCTATATCTGATGATGAGTCTGATTTCACCGAACTCTCCGGTATAACTTGATGATAGTTATGGTTCTCAAAAAGAACCGGAGATGGTACAGACTTGTAGTTGGTGGTGTTATCATCAATGATATGATCCACGACATAAGCAACATTCTTATAGCTTTCTAACTTCTTGTTAACCTTTTCAGCAAAGCATTTAATGGCAGCCATTTCTAACTTGGTGTTTTCAATTTCATTGATGTAGTTATTTATGGCCAATTGTTTCAATGACAAAGTGTTTTTCAAGTCAGAAATGTCCTTTTTATAGCCATCTAACACTTTGTTAAAAGCATTTAACTCTTTGCGAGTAGATTGACAGTTTTGAATAGCACTATCACGTGAAATTCGGAGTTGTTTATTCTCCTCTGTCAACCTATCACAAGTCCCACAATATTTATCACTCATGACATCAGTGCTAGATTCAGAACTTACAGGTTTTGGCGGTTCGGTCATGGCCATCAAAGCAAAATGAGCTTCCTTTCCAGTGAAAAACTTTGAGTAGTCAATCTTGGTGAAAGCATCATCAGCTCTACACGACTTCCTCGTCATCAAGAAATCAGCTTCTGCCAGCAACTGGTCAATATCATCATCCAAAGAATCAACACTTCCCTCTGTGTCTGATTCACTCTCACTATCTGAATAGACTGATTTACACTCCTCGGGAACATCAGAATCTGAATCAATCACCATCCCAGATCTCTTCTCCTCAGCCTTAACCTCAACAGGTTCACTCTCCACTTCCATCTCAGTCTCAGAATCATCACTCTCACTCTCCTCAGTTTCTTTCTTCTCATCAACTACCACCGACTCTTCCAAATCAACCTGATAGGCAACACATGCCACATTCCCACCAGTAGTTACTTCTTCAACTCCTATTTGCATACCCAACCAGTCAAACCTCTCATCCTGCTGAGTTACCAAAGCTTGGTTCTGATTCGCATTCTGTTGAGTCTCAGTAGGTGTAGTGATAGGTACAACTGTTCGGTTTGGGTGATTAGGAGATTGGTTTTGAATCTGGTTTTGTGTGTTTGGTTGTCTGTTTTGGTTGTTAAAGTTTCGGTTTTGGTAGTTATTGTTATTTTGGTAAGAAACTTGGTTTTGTTGACGGTTCTGGTAATTTGCATTGAAAGGGTTTCGGTTACCTTGTTTAGGTGGCTGGGTGCATTCCCGTTTGAAGTGTCCTTTCTCTCCACAATTAAAACATGTAACCTTCTCCTTGTTAAAACCATAGGTTGTGTTGGGAGAAGTTGCCAAGTCAGTCCTTCCAGTTTTCTCTATGAACTCTGTTGCTCTCCTCATTATACTCGCAAAAGCCCATTGAATGTCAATGAGTTCCATCTCTTCTTTATCGATCTGTGCGTAGTCTTCGTTGGTCAAGTTGTTGTTCCCAATCTGACTAGCAACCAATCCATTGTAGGATGAAACCATTGCAGAGACTAATGCAATGTGTTGCTGAGCAACCTCCACAGTCACGTTTCCTAAGTTGGATGTATCCAAAACCACCGGTTGTTTATGTTGAGTAATTTGGTTTGATGGTTGTTGTGATTGGTTAGCAGTGTAAAAACTAGCTTGTTGCATTGGAGAAACTGGTGAAATGTAGGAAGTATATTGTGGTGGTGTGTATGATGGTTGTGTGTAGGAATTGTATTGTGGTGGTGTGTAGTTGGTGGTTGGTTTTGAAGAATCCATGACATTGGAAATGCATGCAACATGTGGTGCAACGCTTCCAGAGCTCGAGTTTCCAGCTGAAACTGAAGTACCTCCAAAATACAGACTTGGATTCTGAGGAATCTGCGACCTCCTAGCTTTCCTCCTATCCTCCAGCTCTTTGTTCTCCAACTTCTCAATAAACTCTGAAATGGTCCAGAATTGATAAGCATCCTTCTCTCTAAGTACCTCCACATGCTGATCCCACTGTGGTGGCAAAGCATCTGCAAACTTATCAACCTGCTTAGTCATGGGAATCTGTACACCATAGCTAGACAATTCAGACAATAAATGCATATATCTTGGAGTTAGTTCTTTCAAAGTTTCATTATTAATGAAAGAAAAATTATCAAACTCTTTAACCAACTCCTCCATTCTCAAACTCCTGGTCTTTTCGTTACCATCATGCTTCCTCTTCAGCTTATCCCAAAGCTGCTTCGACGTTGTACATGTCCCAAACTGATGCAACAGGTCACTTGTGATCGCCTGTGTCAATTGAGAGAACGCCTTCTTCTCCACCACGTATTTCTTCTTTTCATCCTCAGTCAAGCTCTCCAGAGGAATCAACTCACCGGTATTCTCCAGAATCGGTGCTGTGTATCCTTTGACGATCATGCTCCACGCCTCAGCTCCTTCAACTCCCATGCCTTCCAGATGGATCTTGAACATGGTGTGCCACTGGTTGTACTCTTGCATATCCATGAGCTTCGGTGGCCGAGTCCCACTACCTGTAGACAAATCCTTAATCAAGGTAGAGATAGCATTAGTGGTTTGAGTATTTACCGCCGCTGCAGCTACTCCCCAGTAATCTGATTGTAATGCCGGATGTGCTACATTCTGAGGCATCGTGCTTGTTGTCGTCATGTAGTTATGTTGTTGTGAGGATTGCGTGTTCGCCTTTTGAGCTGCCACAGTCCATGGGTCCATTGTCTGCTGTTGTGGTTGTGTTGAAGCTGATCCCGAAGTAGTCTGAAAACGCCACATGATCAAAATCTGAAAATCACAACACTTAGAAAAATTTTTCAGCAAAAAATCTTAGGTTCGCCCAAAAATAATACGTTCGTCCAAATTTTTTCTAGGTTCGTCCAATCTGTCACACTCTCGTCCCTTTTTCCTCACTTTCGTCCAAACAGTGATACCCGAAGGTGGAAATGACCAGAATGTAAATCACACAAACACACTTTCCACTTTCGCCCGAACCAAAAACGGTCGAATGTGGAATTTTCAACCCGAATGTGAAAATTTTCAACAAGAATTTTCAGGTTCGACCACTTTAAACTCAGGTTCGCCCACTTTTTGTCAGGTTCGCCCACAACTCTCAGTCCAGGTTCCAGGTTCGCCCAAAAACAGCAGATCTCATTTTTGAAAAACGGTTATTGTTTGAAAAACGGTTATTTTGATCTCAGATTTTCAAAAGTTCATGGATTTGAATGATCTCAATCAGGTTATGTTTCGGATTTGATTTGGAACAACTTTAAGTCTTGGAAAACTTGAATTTGACCACAAAATCACCTTTAAATCTATCAAAAACTATGTTGTATAAGAGTTTTTGTAAAAACAGATGATAATTTGTCTAAAACATGTCCAAATCAACTCTGATCTTATCAAACTTGTTGTTGTATGATCCTCTAAGCTCTGATACCACTTTGTGAGCGTTGGATTTTATCTAAAACAGGATTTTATGATCATACAAGTCACAAATCTAGGTGCGGAAACCCTAGATCTGAACAAATTGATAAGATGCTAATCACGACACAATCAAGATCATTTTCAATATCATTTTCATAGATTAACTTTCAATCAATAAGCATTTACAACGTTTATGTTAATCTAGAATCACAAATACACTTTCTCAAAAACACTCCTAAACCTGAACTGAACCTGGACACAAATGATAACTCTCTTACATAATCAAAAACTCAAAATCTATATATAGCCTCTGCACATTCGCCCCTTACAGATGGTCGAATGTGGGCATTTTCCACATTCGCCCACTGCAAGTGGTCGAATGTGTCTTCATTCCATGTCCAATCTACCTTCGTCCGGTTCAAGTCTACCTTCGCCCCATTATCTTCACCTTCGCCCTTCCTGATCTACATTCGCCCAGTCAAAACTACATTCGGCTATCTACTAACATGTGTTATTCAATTATATCCAATCCTTAGTCGCAAAATGCATCAACACAGGGTACAATGATCGGGAGGATCATTGGGAGTCGTTTTGGTAATACACTAGTACCGGGTCCCGTTGTTGGTGACATTAAATGAACTAATTAAGTATATGTGTAGATTATGGGTCGTGTGGTGGATTATATACATAGATGTGTTTAAACGATGTGTAAATGATTATCTGTGCTTTAATGTGTTAAATATAGACTAAGGATGCATACTTATGTGTTAAGATGTGTTAGAATGCGTTAAACACGACAAACTGGAAAACTAGTTAAAAAGGGATTCTGGTTCGACCACTTCGAGTGGTCGAAGGAGAAGAAAAGTGCCTGGTTCGACCCATGCAAGTGGGCGAACCAGGGAAGTGGAATTTGAGGAATTCCTTTCGACCAAACAGGTCTCATTCGACCCTGTGAAAGGGGCGAAGGAGACTACATTCGACCAATAAGTTGGTGCGAAGGAAGATTAGTATAAATACCAACCTTTGTCATTTTTCATCATTTCACAAACCCTAACCGTCCCAAAACGCTCTCAAACGATCTTAAACACTAAGGAAGGAGTTTTTACTCTTCTTTTTCATAATCTAACCCATCTACAACATCTAAACAAGAATCCAAGGTGTGTTCATAATCCTAAATCTTTTAAAAGCATTTTAATTCGTTTTCATCTAACCCTAATTGTCCGGATCTGTTCTAAGGGTGTTTTTATGATTAAAAACCTTTTAAACATCTTTCTAAATCAAAACATGATCATTTAACATAGGTTTTCATAATGAATAACATGGGTAAATTGTGTGTTATGTGGTGTTATGTGTTGTTCACTGATTTGCTGCTATATCTATGATAGAAACATGATATAGGATTGTTGATAATGAGGGAATATTGTTGTCTAGAGTTAGGATTGGATATATTGATATTTGGGGGTTTTTATTGGATTAATACTTGATGTATGAATATTTATGATCAATAGAATGAATAAGAAAGATTGGATGATCGACAAACTAAGTATTTTAAGCTAAACATGAATCGATTTCAAAAGTTTCCAAATTGGGTAAATAATTCATGCATGAAAGTGATGTTTCCATAATCTTTACCATTTTGGGAAAAGGCTGAAACGGACGTATTATCAGGGGAAATCGATGGGGGTTTTGTAGGGATAAGTTATTCATGTTTGACTGCTGTGTTTGATGATGTTTTGGGTCGTTTTGAATGTGTTTGAAGCGTTTTTAGGAAAAACTATGCAACATGGGCGAACCTGGCCTCCTTCGACCAGTCGATGGTGCGAAGGAGGGTTTCAGGGTCGAACCTGGGTTTTTATTTGGACGAATGTGATAAAACGGGCGAAGGAAGCATCAAACGGTCGAACGAGATGTGAAAGGGTGCGAAGGAGACAAAAAGGTGCGAAGGAGACTTAAAACTGACTGGTTCGACCGTTCTGATGCAGAAATGAGATTTTTGATACAAACTAAGTGTTTTATGCTTAAACCTTGTGTGTAATCTATGTGTACTTGATTAGTTAGGGTAATGGGTCACCAACGGGATGTCGGGTCGGTCTAGTGTGTCGGTTAAACATTTAAACACGTTTTAAAACATACTTGGCTACGATCTGGACAATCAGGGACTAGCTAACCTTATGGTTATTAGTCGGAACACTTTGTGAACATTTTGATAGATCTCCGGTAGAGGGATTGTCAAGGGCAAAACATCTTTACTTATATTTGAAGAACGCAACTTAAGGTGAGTTCACGGCCCCACTTTTACTGCTTTAACTTTTGGGGGAGAAAACATGCACTAAACGGTTTTGGTAACTTATGTCATACTATGGTTTTAACTTTATATTTCTATACGATCTTTTAGAAAGTCCCGGGGGAAACCATGAATGTGCGGGTTTGCACAACGGGGGAAATGTGGATAGATCTGTTGGGCGTGACCTGCCCCACTCGTCGGCTTGGAGGGCCGGGCGGGTGCATATTGTCTCGAACAGGTACATTGGTATCATGCTGAACATACGGGCTGCTTAAAACATGCTGAACATTGCTAAACGTGTCTAGTAATGGTTTCCAATCGTAGTAGTAATGAATCATACGCCTAGCTAGCGTACTTGGTAACATTGATATAGTATGGACATGGTAACACTTTAGTAACATTTTGAACAAACCTGTGAACTCACCAGCATTATATGTTGACATCTTTTTGGCATGTTTTTCTCAGGTCGCTAAGGTAGCAATGAACGGAACTAGGCGCACGGGTCTGCATTGGCATCTAGATTTAGTGCACGTTTTGTAATAAAAGTATTTTGAACAACTTTTGAGATGATAGCATAGTTAATTAAATGCTACTGAAATGCTTCCGCTGGTTAAATTAATGGTTATGTCTGTTTACGTTTTTCATATAGAGTTGTTTATTGTGATCATTGACTTGGATCCTGGTTTGTCATGCGCCTCGCGGTAAAACCCCGCAAGTGGTAATTTGAGGGTGAACGCCTGTATTCTGGGTCTTCTATCTAGGCTGGCATTGTGCATATATCCCAATCAGACGAGGGACCCGGATGCCTACCTGGGAATTCTCGGGATGAGTGTTCACTTATAGGCTAAAGCATGTCTTCATATGTTATTAGAATTTAGAATCTTTGATAAGTCAACGTTTTCGTTTATTCGTTTTAATTAATGAATAAATGATTACATTCCTTATATAATCTCATTCATATCACTGTGTCTCTTACAGATCATGCCTCCACGTCGCAGCGCTCGTCTTAACAGTGGTGACAATCATGATGAAGGGAGTAGCAATCACAACCATAACCATGACACTAACCACAACAACAACAACAACAATGGTGTCGATGCCCAACTGGCTGCAATCATTTCTCAACAAATGGCGCAGCAAATCGCAACTCTGGTTCCCAACTTACTAGCTCAAGTCATCCAGTTGAATGGCAATGGGAACGGTAACGGCAACGGGAATGGAAATGGAAACCACAACGGGAATGGGAATGGTCTTCCAGCCTGCACTCTCAAGCAGTTTAATTCCTGTAATCCCCCAAAGTTTAGTGGTGAAGAAGGAGCTACAGGACTCCTACAATGGTTTGAGGGTATTGAGAATACTTTCATCAACAGTGAGTGTCCCGATAACTTAAAAGTCCGTTATGCTATGAGTGTTCTTCACAAACGAGCACTCACCTGGTGGAATGAGGAAAAGCGCACTCGCGGAGCTGAAGCTGCACTAGCCTTAACTTGGGATCAAGCTAAAGACATTATGAAGGCAGAGTTCTGCCCTCGTAATGAAATCAAGACGTTGGAAGATGAGTTTCATGATCTTGCTCAAGATAGTGGAGAAAACCTTGCCTACAACACTCGTTTTCACGAACTTAGTCTGCTGCTACCACACAAGGTCACCCCCTTACCCATTGCAATCGAAAAATACATTGGTGGCTTACCGATGCAGATTCAAGACACGGTGTGGGGAAGGAACCCTGCTACTTTGGAGGAAGCGAAGCGTTTGGCTGCCACCCTAACAGATAACCATGTGAAAGCAGGAACCCTGACTCGTAAAGGGGAAAAGAAAAAGGATACTCCCCAACCTGCCGTTGATATCAAAACTGAGGCCTCAACCAACGGGAAGTGCAAGGTCAGGAATTTTGCAATAGACACCACTGCCCCACCCAACAAGAAACAATACAACGGGAAGCTACCTAAGTGTGACACCTGCCAGTATCACCATCCAACCCAAGTACCCTGCTGACAGTGCACCAATTGTCAAAGGTATGGGCATCTTGCGGATGCTTGTCGAATCCCTGCTACAAACGCTCTTGATGCTCCAAATAACCCCGCTAGAGACCCTCCAGCTACTTAACAACAAACCCCACCATTTAAATGATGTCTTTTTTTTTATTCCATGTATTGACACTTTTTGATTCAAATAATAAATTCGAGTATTATCATAACATCTGAGTGCATGCTTGTTTGAATGTGAACAATTTGCTATATCTATAATCATACTTGCTTACTTGTACATCAATTAGTTGACTACCAAACAACCTACTCAACGATTGGTAGAGGTCATCATGTCTTTCCAACAGTCGGGAGAGGCCCTACCACCTGCTCAACGACTGGTGGAGACTATCGAACCTGCTCAACAATCGGTAGAGTCATAAGATGACACAAAACCCTAATGTAAGGTAAATTGTTAATTACGGTCCGGAACGTAATCATGAATTTACAGGTACGTTAAGGTAGTGTGAAATTTTATCAAGGTTTCCGGTGGATTGGCCGATTGTTAACCTGGTATTTTCTCTTTTAACTTCGGGACGAAGTTACTAAAAGTAGGGGAGACTGTAACATTTCGCGTTAAATAAATGTACGTTACGACAAGTTTTATTATTATTGTTTACATTTAATTATTTTTGTGACATTTTAAACCCTAATACTATGATAATTATTCATTATATATATATATGTAATAATAATAATAATAATGATAATAATAATAATAATAATAATTATAAATAATAATTGTAATACTAATTTTTGCAATGTTAAACCCAACCCTATTATTATTAAACCTTAAGCCCAAACCTTTTCTTTTAAAGCTGGAGCCCAAGTACACAGCCCAAAAACGAGATCTCGGCCCACCTGGAACCCGGCCCAAACCCCCCTTACCCTCCTTTCGCTGTTTTAAAAAAATAAAAAATAAAAAAATATGTGTTTCTGCTGGGGTTCGAACCGGAGCCGAGCAGGACCCAACACACCCACAAACCAACTGGGCCACAGCTAATCTCATGACTTATCCCAATTCAAATTGTATATAAGGTCTTATTAACTTCTGCTACTGCTCGCTGCTATGAACAAGACGCGCGAACTGCTTCCTTTTTCACATTTGACTTTAAATTGAACACGAATTTGGAAACAATTGAATAAATGGTTCGTGTTATGGAATTTACAAGATAATGCACGTAATCTACTCGTCAATTAACAATCAATTGTTTCCAATTTTGTTTAATAACGCATCAAACATTCAATAGCGAGTCAAACTTGCCAATTCAACGAATCAGACCCGTTCACTATAAATTGAACACTCCCAAACCTGCTACACTCGCCGATCTTCTCATCTCAACCTCTAATTTCTCTTAAAAAACTTCTGTTCGTGCGTTTTCTGTTTGAAGTTGACTTTTCTGTTTGACCGCACAATCACCACGTTTAAGCTTTGTAAGTCACAATGTTTTTGATGGGTTTTAATCTTCAGCATACACACATCAATAACCCTAAGGTTAATTGGGTTATTGATGTGTGAATTGATCGATTGAAGAATCTAGGGCTCGATTACATTTTTGGGGAAGAACACGAATCCAGTTATGTTATTTATTTTAAATAAACTGAAACCAAACACAACCACTGGTCTGGACCAAGTGGTTGTGTCTGGTGCCTTGTGAACCGGACCACAGGGGTTCGAATCCCACCCCATACATTCTTTTTTTTGGCTTTTCAAGTTATAGGTTTAAATTATATATTTATTCACTTTAATTATTTAAAATACTTATAAGCCTTCAAAAATTTCCAAAATTTTACATAATGATGTTCATACCCTAAACATCATTATTCAGATTTTTATTTCCGAAAATTTATTTATTTAATATATATAATAAATAATTCAAGTTTATTCTATTTTATTTATAAAATTCTATAAAAATATCAAAACAATCTTATAAATTTCCACAAAAATTAATCTAAGTTTTTATAACAATAAACGTTTCTGAAATGATTTTTAATTCTGAAAAATCATTTATTTATTATTTTTAATCAATTTTTGTTAGTTTTAATCATAATTAAATCATAATAAATTCAATTTTTAATATTTTTGCACCAAAATTTTATACAAATTATTTCTAATTATTTAGAATAGAAATGTAAATTTTAAACTAATAATTCTTTAATTTTTGTATTTTTAAATATTAAAGTTAAATTTTGATTATTTGTTATAAATGGAATTAATATTCTATTTTAAAGAAAATAATTTTGTAAAAATTATTTTCATACTTTAAACACATTATTGTGACCATCTTAAATTTAAATTTTATAAAAAGATTTTTGTCTATTTATTTACTAAATTTCTACTAATTATCAAACATTTTTAATATTAATGAAACGAGCATTTATCCCCAATTCGAAGCCCTAGAACATATACATTTGTAGACTAGATAGACTTAGACATATTTATTCCCTTATTATAGGGTGATACTTGGCATATTTGGGCAACACTATTATTCAATTTTTCAACAGATATAACACTTTTGGTAAGGTGAGTTTTACATAGCCCCTTTTCTATTTATCACCATTTTTGGGGTGAAACATGTTACAACATCATTTATGCAATTCAATCATCAATGTGTCTATGTGTTTTTCTATGTTGCATTATGTCTTGAACATGACTAGGGTAAGCACAATTCTAGCATAAACATTGATCAACCGACGGTATACATTGATAGATCTATTGGACTGACAATCCCACCCGGATACGTGCCTTCTACAAAGGTAGCGTGGGTGTTTGTTACTGCAATATAATCGAGTGAACCATGAGCGTATGGGATGTACCACAATACAACAGTCACAATGGTTGATTATGCACTCGATTTACTTCTAGTATGTTTTCACATATGGACTAGATTGCCATGACACATGAATTGCACAACAATTTTATTCGATTATCAAAACCTATGTAATTCTCACCAACTTTTGTTGACCCAAAATGTTTTCAACTTAACATGTTTCAGGTTCTACTTGCTTGAAGATTTGAATTAATGCTTGAAGATGTGTGCTTAGATTCATTCATTTTGATATACAAATTCTTAGAACAATTGTATGTAATTTGTTTAAATCTTATAATGAAATTTATTGTTTACCATGAGCTACCGAACAATCATCAATACGTGACATCCCGATGTTTCCGCCATCGGTTGGGGTGTTACATCTGATGGGCAGTATGTTGGAGTCTTTATGTGTAAATTATAAGTAAAATCTTTTGCAGTTGCTATTGAACATCATGTTCATGGGGTATATTTTGTTTTTGTGATGATCCCCTTTTTGTATGTGTATCAACGGTTTATGTCTTAGGTATGTAGGTTGTAATATTAAACAATGGCTTGTGTGACAAAATCTTGATTGTAATATAAATGACTTGGACATGAAGTCCTTATTACAAAATCTGAGAAGAATAGATTAAATAAAGCAGATGCGCAATTGCACTGCGTTCCAAGTACGTGGTACTGGTGAACCATCTAGGCGTTCTAAAGCATACGCTCCCTTTCCCAATACCTCTTGGATTTTGTAAGGTCCTTCCCAATTTGGAGCAAGCTTTCCTGGTTTTTCTGCATTTTATGCTTCATTGTTGCGGAAAACGAAATCGCCAATGTGGAAAGATTGTTATTTGACTCGCGCATTATAGTACTTTTCTAACTGTCGTTTATATGAGGTTTCTCGAACACAGGCCGAATCTCGGCGTTCGTTTAGCAAGTCTAGATTGATCCTCAATTCTTTATCATTATCAGTTTGTTGCGCGAATAAGACTCTTGGGGAAGGATGTGTGACCTCTGTTGGGATGACCGCCTCAGTTCCATATGTTAGGCTGAACGGTGTTTCCCCGGTGCTTGTTTTGGAAAGAGTGCGGTGAGCCCAAAGAACATGGGGTAATTCATCCACCCAGCCGCTACGTCTTGTTCCTAGACGTGCTTTGATGCCTTCGACAATACTTCTGTTAGCGCGTTCAACCTGGCCATTGCCTTGAGGATGCGCGACTGAATCTGTTTGATTTTCATGGATGAGAGCTATTCTTGTAAGTGTTGATCCGCAAACTGCGTCCCATTGTCACTTACGATTTCCAGTGGCAGACCAAATCTGCAAATGATGAATTCCCATATAAATTTTTTGATATTGCGCCCGTCAATTGTGGCTAATGTCTTGGCTTCCACCCATTTGGTAAAGTAATCAATGGCGACCACCAAGTATTTGACGTTGCCTGGCGTTGTAGGGAAAGGTCCCACTAGATCAATGGCCCATTTTTGGAATGGCCATGCTACGGTGACTGGTACCAAATTATTTTTTGGTCTGAGTATACCAGGCGCGTGCCATTGGCAAGCGTCACATTTGCGCAGCTCTTTTAATGCATCGAGGTGCATCCCCGGCGAGTAATATCCTGCGTTCATGAGTTTGGCTACGACCATTCGAGGTCCTACGTGCAATCCGCACGTGCCTTCGTGTATATCTTTTATTAAGTATGTGGCTTCGCAAAATCTACACATCGTAGTAATGGTCCGAGATAGACCGTCGGTATAAGATACCATCGGCGACCTCATAATGTAAGCCTTGTGTTGTAGCTTCCTTGCTTCTGCTTTGTTTGATGGGAGGATTCCCTTGGTCAGGAAGGCCATTATGGGGGTGATCCAAGATTATTTTCCTGTCTAGACCACGTTCACTTGTTTTTGTGGTACAGATGGCTTGGTCAACACCTCAACTTGTACATCTTTTGCCATATGATCGAATGCGGTTGACGCCATTTTGCTTAAAGCATCTGTCGGCTTATTCTGGCTTATGCGTACATGGATGACTTTGCAATGGAGTAAGCTATTCATCAGTTCTTTGGTGTGTTGTAAGTATAAAATCATGGATGGCTCTCTTGCTTCATACGAGCCATCGATGTGATTAGCAACTAACATTAAATCAACGTGGGCCTCGATGTCTTGTGCGCCCATCTTTTTGGCGATGTGTAAGCCTGCTATAAGTGCTTCATACTCTGCCTCGTTGTTAGTTGTTTGAAAGTCGAGCCTTATTGCGTAGGTGTATTCTTTCTCTTCCGGAGTTATCAGATGTAACCCCGCGCCGGCTCCTTCGTCATTACAAGCACCGTCAGTGAACAATTTCCACTTTTGGGTTTCATCAGGCGGAGTTAATTTTGATGATGCCTCATTTGCGCATTCTTCAACTCTATCCGCTGGGACTTCCGCGATAAAATCTGCAAGGATTTGTCCTTTGAAGGAAGGTCTTGCCTTGTATGAGATCGAGTGTTCACCCAATTCTATTGCCCATTTGGCCAACCGTCCAGAAAGTTCTGGCTTGCGCAAGATATCATCGATGCAGAAGTCTGTGAGGACATTGATCGGATGTCCTTGGAAGTATCTGCGCAGTCTTCTGGAAGCGTGGACTAATGCGAGAACCAATTTTTCCATTGTTGAGTAGTGGGTCTCGGCGTCCAGCAGCGTACGACTGACATAGTATATTGGGGTTTGCACCTCATTTCTGTCGACCATGAGTACCGCGCCTACTGCCTTATCAGTGACAGATAGGTATAGGGTAAGCGGTTCTTTCGGCAGCGGAGCAGTGAGTGTTGGCAGATTGCTCAAACACTTCTTCATTTCTTGGAAAGCCGCTTCTGCCTCTACGGTCCAGTGAAAGTTTGATTTCTTCAAGCAATTCTTTAGTGTGTCCACGAAGGGAAAAGATTTGGACGCATAGTTTAACAGAAACCTGTTCAAGGCTACAAGTCACCCCATTAAAGTTTGGACTTCTTTGACCGAAGATGGGGATGGCATGCGCTCAATTGCTTGCACCTTATCTGGGTTCGGGCGGAAACCATCTTTTGTTACGATGACTCCGAGAAATTTTCCTTCTTCCATTCTGAAGGAACATTTGCCCGGGTTAAGTTTCATCCGCATACTACGCAATTGATCGAAAGTTTTTTTAATGGCTTTTAACATCTGGTCTTCTTCTCTGCTTTTGATTACCAGATCGTCGACGTACACCTCCAAATTTACACCGATTTGTTTTACAAACGCGGTGTCCATTAAACGCTGATATGTTGCCCCAGCGTTTTTCAGCCCAAACGGCATCTTGGTGTAGCAAAAGGTGCCCATATCTGTGCGAAATGCTGTCTTATCTTCATCTTCTTTGGCCATCTGGATTTGATGATAGCCCTTGTAGGCGTCCAGAAAGCATTTAAATTTGTAGGGTGCTAACGAATCGACCTTCAAGTCGATCTTGGGCAGCGGATAACAATCTTTTGGGCAAGCTTTATTCAGATCCTTGTAGTCGACACACATGCGCCAAGTGCCATTGGATTTGCCTACCATGACTGGGTTTGCCACCCAAGTTTGGTACTTGCTTTTGCGGAGAATTCCCGCCTTTAGAAGTTCCATCACTTGTTCATTCATCGCCTTTGTTTTCTCCGGCCCCATGCTGCGTTTCTTTTGAGCGACCGGTTCTGCGTTTTTGTAGACGTTGAGCTTGTGTTCCGCGATGTGACGCGGGACACCAACCATGTCTGCTGGCTTAAAGGCGAAGATATCCATGTTCTTTGTTAACAGTTGCTTCAAATGTGTGCGAATGGAGTCGGAGATTACATGGCCGATGACAACTGTCTATTCCGGGAATGCAGGGTTGATGACCCATTTTTCCGGTTCGGTTCTGACAGTTGGTTTTGTTTGCTTTGCGGGCTTCGGCGCATTAGTTGTGTGGCATGTTTTGTTTCCACGGATGAATGTGATTCCTGTTCGCGTGGGGAAGTCTGCCATCTGATGCGGCGTGGATGCATTGCAATTGAATTTTGCCAATACTTCCCGTCACAGCAAGATGTCATGCAAGGAATTAACGGGAAGGACAATGAAATCACACGTTTCACTGCGTGAGTGTTTTCCGTCTGAGAGTGTTACTGGAAACGTGAGCATTCCCAGTGGGTAAATTGTCTCATGAATAAAGCCGGAAATTGGCTCTGTGACTGGTATTATTCTTGCTTTGTCATCATCGTCCAGCTAGTCGAAACATTGCTGATACATGATGTCTGTGCTGCTACCATTGTCTAAGAACATATACCTCGTCCGGTAATGTCCAACGACGCCGGTGATGATTAGTGGAGCTGTCGATGAGCCCCCCCCTTTACTCTTGGCATGATTACCTGCTCTTCCTTCCATGTCTCGTCATTTATATCCGCAAACGTGCGTTTGTGACTTGTGGTTCTATGGATCATGTTGCAGGCATTGCGCGATGCGTTGTACACATGATGCGCGTTGAGATTGTGTATCCTTTTCTGAGAGGGTTCGCCTCCTTTCGTGTTGTCCCTCTGCTTTCTCCGCATGTTCTTCACGAGGTGCGTTAACTGCCCTGATTTTATAGCGTTTTCTATTTCCATCTTCAGACTGAAACAGTTGTTTGTCATGTGGCCGTGGTCTTCGTGATACTCGCAGTATTTGGACTTATCCACGTGCCGTCTGTCACCTCGGAGTTCTTGCAGTTTCAGGAATTGAATTTTCTCAGTCTTTAGCACCTTAGATGGTGTTTTGGACAGTGGTGTCCACTCGTAGTTTTTCTTTGAGTGTCCCTTGTGATCTCGGGGCCCTCTCGAGCTAAGCATGTTTCGTGCATCTTGTGCTGAGGAGTATTTTCCTTCCTCTGTTGTGCCCGAAATTCTAGACCAGACGGACTGTTTGCCTTTTCCTCTATTGTTTGAGGATGGATGATGGCTGCTGCTTTGGTGCATATTTTTGTTTTGGTGAAAAGATCGCTCGGAGGACGCGTATACTTTGGCAGCTTCAATCACTTCATCCCAGGCTTGTGGCACGCCATCTTTTCCCGTCAGACACTTCATCAAGTCATCATTTCTTACCCCGTGTATGAATGCTGCACGGGTAAGTTCTTCTCCGCAACCTAACTGGAGGGCTTCCTTGTTGTATCCGACAATGTAATCTTTCAAGGATTCGTTCTTATGACGTGTGCACAGAGAATGTGCGCTTTGTCTTTCTTGTGTTTGCGCAAGTGTGAAAAGTGATTCTTGAATTTTCTAATGAGGTCATCGAAGTCTACCAGACTTCCGACAGCCAGACTTCCATACAAAACTCTGGCTGCCCCTGTTAACGTTTGCACGAACAGATGGCACCAGGCTTGTACAGGCCATAGCTTAGAGCTAACTGCGCAGTCAAAAGCGTGTAAGTGATCGTCTGGATCACGCAAACCGTCGTATTTCCCAATAGTGCTTGGTAGTTTACACTCTTGGGGCATTGGTGCTAGCGCGATGCGCGCACAGAATTTTGATCTCTCGGCGAAAGTCTTCGGCCTGTATGGCTTGTAGAGGTCATCATCTTTGGGTGCCAGGCTGCTGGCAACAGATTTAGAGTGCTGTTTTTTATTGGAATCATGATGCACCTCATTTTCTGATTCACAGCCGTCTGGTTCCTCATTCAGGTTGACGGGGTCCTGACCGTGAGTATTTCTACCATGGTCTCCACCACGTACCGCCTGACGAGGTCCCTTAGTGCGACGGCCATTGTTATTTTCACGAGGCGATTTTGAATCATCCTTTCTTGTGTCGAAACTTAATGTCTTTTGGACATTGAGTTTGGCTTGATTCATTACCATCTTCTGATATTCAGCGATTGTCTTTGAATTTTGTCGGGCCAACCATTCGTCCGGATCAACTGGAGATAGGTTGTCTTGTTTCTTTTTTCCTCTAGTAGATCCCCCCCTGATTGGGTGGAACTGGAATGTTGAAGCCGGTTGTTTCTGAGCCACATTCTTCGTGACGGTGTTTGGTGTAACGTCCTGAATTTCGACGTTGATTGTTGCATCTACTTCAGCAGTGTTATTGTTGTTTGCATCTTTTGAGAAAGCCATGGTTGCTAGTTTGAAAGATGTACCGTAACGGATGGCGCCAATGAAGAAACAAATAGTCTTACTACCGGTTAGGGATGATAAGATTATGAATTTACTACAGGGTTGATCCTTCACTAGCAGCTATGGATTGGGGAACCTGCAAACAAGAGTTGATTGTGGATGTGGAGACGACGACACAAGGTAGTTGTTTATGACAAAAACAGGGTGAATGGGGATACTATCAAGTGTGATAGTTCTCCGGGTTAGTAGAAAGTGTCCTCTCCAACTAGGGATGTGATCCCTTTTATAGGAGAGTTCGTATGCCACCATTACCCAAGTCCTAACCGTGCTTTAGTTGTCTCCATCACCCTTAATTGTGTTAGTAAGGTGATATATGGAAAGCTTAATTAATGGAAATAGTGGAATCGTTTACCGCCTTTAATGGTTGGTCAACATGCTTGTAGCCTTGATTCATGCATGGGGTTTGACCATGCATGACTTTCGCCTTGACCGAGACTTGACCATTGACTGGCCATTAATGTGTTTTGACCATTTCCTGCGAATAAGCTTTTCTCCGCGTTGCGATTTTGTGACACCCGGCATGTTCGGCTTAAACATAATAGTAACATCTAAGTCTACCTTAGCGGGAAACGTTTATAAACAAACTTAACTGGGTTAATTGAGTCAGGTCAATTAGGATTGTCCAGGGTCAATGATCTGGAGGATCATTGGGAGTCGTTTTGGGAATACATTAGTATCGGGTTCCGTCGTTGGTGACATTACATGAACTAATTAAGTGTATGTGTAGATTACGGGTTGTGTGGTGGGTTGTATGCTTACACTTGCTTAAATGATGTACGAACGATTATACGTGCCTAAACATGCTAAGTATAGACTATAGATGCTTGTTTATGTGTTAGGATGTGTTAGAATGCGTTAAACACGATAAACTGGAAAAAAAGGTTAACATGTGTTAAAAGTGCTGCTAACATGTGTTAAAAAGTGCTGATGACCTGAATGTGGAAATGGGATCTGAAAAGTGGGCGAACGTGGAACAAAGTGGGCGAATGTGGAAGAGTTCCACATTCGACCACTAAAAAGTGGGCGAATGTGGAAGATTTCCACATTCGACCACTAAAAAGGGGCGAATGTGGAAAAGTTCCACATTCGACCCCACGAAACGGGCGAACGTGCAGATGGTATAAATACCATCCTTAGCCATTTTTCACCATTTCACAAACCCTAAACGCCTCTAAACACTCTCTATCAGCTATTAACATTGGGGAAGGAGTTTTTGAGCTTGTTTTTCATAACCTAACTTTCTAAGTCAATACAAGTGAAGATCTAAGGTGTGTTCTTCATTACAAATCCTTTTTAAACAATTTTGACTTGTTTTAATCTAAACCCCAATGGGTCCAGATCTGATATCAACCTATTTTATGAATAAAAACCTTTCCTAAACAAAACCTATTCATAAACAATGAGTTTTTATGCAAATAAACATGTGTTAGTATGATAGTATGCATTGTTTGATGATTACTTGTTGTATAGATGATATGACAACAACTTAGGGCTGTTATTAATGATGGGTTATGATTGAAATATGTTACCTTTGATTGTTGATGGTGTTTTGATGATTAAAGGGGGTTTTTAGTTAGATTTAGGGTTGTTTTGGGATGATTATGATAAAGTTTTGATAGGGGTTTCTTGTTCATAATGATCCGAGTATGATAAACTGATTTTTGATCGAATTCAGAAAGTTTCCTAATTGGGTAATATCTTCATGCATGGTGATGTGACATCTCCATAATTTACCATTTTAGGAAACTTGTAAAACGGATAGATTTTGGGGTAAAATTGGTAGGGTTTCGTAGGAATATACTAATGATGCTTGACTGCAGTAACTCGTGAGGTTTCGTGATGTTTTCGGATGTTTTTCGACGCGTTTTTGGAAAAATCTGACATCAGGGGCGAACCTGGAATACCTTCGACCAGTAGAACGGGCGAAGGTGGATTCCAGGGGGCGAAGGTGGATTCCAGGGGGGCGAAGGTGGAAGACCAAGGGGCGAATGTGCTACAAGGGACGAAGGTGGAAGGAAAAGGGGCGAAGGTGGAATTTCAGGAACACCTTCGACCCAACAGAAACACCTTCGACCACTTACAAGCCACCTTCGACCACCCGGAACTGCATTCGACCCTACGTTGACAAAAATGAGATTTTTGATACAAACTAAGTGTTTTATGCTTGAACCTTGCGTGTAATCTATGTGTACTTGATTAGTTAGAGTAATGGGTCACCAACGGGATGGCGGGTCGGTCTAGTGTGTCGGTTGAACATTTAAACACATTTTAAAACATACTTGATTACGATCTGGACAATCGGGGGCTAGATAACCTTATGGTTATTAGTCGGAACACTTATGTGAACATTTTAATAGATCTCCGGTAGAGGAATTATCAAGGGCCAAACATCTTTATTTATAATTGAAGAACGCTATCTAAGGTGAGTTCACGGCCCCACTTTTACTGCTTAAACTTTTGGGGGAGAAAACATGCGCTAAACAGTTTTGGTAACATATGTCATACTATGGTTTTAACTTTATATTGCTATACGATCTTTTGGAAAGTCCCGGGGGAAACCATGAATGTGCGGTTTGCGCAACGGGGGAAATGTGGATAGATCTATTGGGCGTGACCTGCCCCACTCGTCGGCTTGGAGGGCCGGGCGGGTGCATATTGTCTCGAACAGGAACATTATTGTGCTGAACATTACGGGCTGCTAAACATGCTAAACATTGCTAAACGTGTCCAGTAATGGTTTCCAATCGTAGTAGTAATAAAATATACGCCTAGCTAGCGTACTTGGTAGCATTGATATAGTATGGACATGGTAACATTTGGATAACATTTTTTTGAACAAACCTGTGAACTCACCAGCATTATATGTTGACATCTTTTGGCATGTTTTTCTCAGGTCGCTAAGGTAACAACAACTGGATCTAGGCGCACGAGTCGGCACGGGCGTCTAGGGTTTAGAGCATGGTCTTCATTAAACATTTAAACTATGTCTTTTGAGTTGTAAACATTTAAAGCTTCCGCTACAGTTTATGCTTTTATAATTATATCTTTTGGATTTTGTGTTATGCATATAGTGTTGTTTATTGTGACCGTTGACTTGAATCCTGGTTTGTCATGCGCCTCGCGGTAAAACCCCGCAAGTGGAATTTGAGGGTGTGACAGATTGGTATCAGAGCCAATGGTTATAGTGAACTAGGACTGCATTTAGAGTCTAGTCTATAGCCGAGTCGCACACACTAGACGGTCACATACTTGTGTCGGTTTGGAACATGTACTAACTTTGTCGGGGTGTCGTTACATTATCATCACACTTCTCTGTTACATCATCCGTTTTTATTTGGGTTCTTACCTACTCTTGTCTTCTTCTTCTGGATTGAAGGAGGAGGGGTTGATTTGTTGGTTCTTGCACACACATGCCTTCTTACACTTGCACCTATTGCCACATAGGCGACAATGTTCGGTGACTGGGGTCTAAATTAGGGGTACATCTGGAGGACCATGTAGAGCAGTTTATCATTTCGGGTGCACACGAAATAATAAACTGGGATGCATGAAAATCCCGATGGACTTCGAGTTCGGATGTATAGTCCTGAATTTGTCCCTAGGTTAACTCTTGAAAATTTCTAGTGGTTGACACTGGAAGTGAATCTGAATCTCTCGATTTCTTGGTTTGTTAGATCATGTCTGGTGCTCGTGGTGGTGGACGTCGTGGTGGTGGTCGTGGCGGCGGTGGTCGTGCCGGAGGCGGTGGTCGTGGGAACATCAACATGACCCAAGCTGAGCTGAACAACTTGCTCCAGCAGCAAGTGAACATGGCTATGGCTAATTTCCAGGCCGGGATTAATGCCATGGGTGGTGAGTTGATTTCTGTCGACCTTGCCTCATTCTTGAGTTTCGTGTCCTTTCGTTTGTGTTTTACTCATATACCGTGTTTCAGGTGTTGGTGCCAATCCACCCCCACCTCAGTGCTCTTATAAGAAGTTTAGGGACTGTCAGCCCCATAACTTCGCTGGTACTGAAGGGGCAGTGGGACTGCTCCGATGGTTGGAGAAGGTTGAATCTGTGTTTGTCATGTGTAACTGTCCTGCTGGGGACCGAGTGAAGTATGCTACTGCGACATTTGAGGGGCCTGCATTGTCGTGGTGGAATGCTACTACTCAGAATATGGGACTGGGGGAGGCTATTGCTATGCCTTGGGCGGAGTTTGTGCAGCTTTTGAGAGGTGAGTACTGTCCGAGGGAGGAGATACAGAAGTTGGAGCATGAGGTCTGGAGTTACAAGATGGTTGGGTCGGAGGTTGAGGAGTATACTGTGAGGAGGAACGAGCTGGCGGTGTTGTGTCCTGACTTACACACACCCGAGTACAGGAGGATCGAGCACTATGTGTCTGGACTAGTGCCCGAGATCGCTGGGTTGGTGGCTGCTGGGAATCTTCCCACTATTGCTGAAGTTGTCCGATCAGCTCATCGGATGACTAACCTGAAGGTGGCGGAAGGCGTTTTGCCACCTAAGGGTACTACTGTGAAGACTGCTGAGGGGAACAAGAGGAAGTGGGAGAGTGTGGGGAAGAGTGTGGTGCCAGCTCAGCCGGCAAAGAAGTTTGATACGTCTGGGTCTTCTTCTGGGGCGAAGACGGGTGGGTATGTCGGGAAGCATCCAAAGTGCAACAAGTGTGGTTTCCATCATTCAGGAAGTTGTGATCGAGCTCGTTGTCATCGGTGCCAAAAGTTGGGACACCATGCTAAGGATTGCAAGGTGGCGCTCACCCCAACTCAGACTCCTGCGGCTACTCCTGCTCCTGCTGCTCAGGGGACTCAGGGGAGGCAGGGGTGTTACAACTGTGGTGACACGGGGCACTTCAAGCGTGATTGTCCCAAGCTGAAGCAGGGCGACGATGGGAGGGGCGGAAACGGTAGCGGTAACGGGAATGGCGGCGGAGGCAGGACTGCGCGTGCTTTCGTCATTGGGTCTGCGGAAGCTAGGCAGGATCCAGACACAGTTACCGGTACGTTCCTTCTCAACGATCGCTATGTTTCTGTTTTATTTGATTCTGGTGCCGATAAGAGCTTCATATCTGTGGATGTTAGTCAGTTGCTAGATATAGTACCCATACCTTTAGAGGCTAAGTACTTGATAGAATTGGCTAATGGTAAGAACATCGAGGCGACTCATATCCTTAGGGAGTGTCACTTGGAACTGTCGGGTCTGTCATTCCCCATTGACCTTATGCCTGTACCTTTGGGTAGTTTCGATGTCGTTGTGGGCATGGATTGGTTATCGTTGTATCGTGCAGAGATTGTTTGCTTTGACAAGGTTATTCGGATCCCTCTCCCCGATGGAGAAATTCTTTCGGTTCATGGCGAGAAAAGCGGTGCTCCGCTGAGTATCATTTCCAGCATGAAAGCCCGTAAGTATCTTCGGAAGGGCTGTTCGGCCATTCTGGCACTTGTTAACGTTTCTACTGACGGTGAGAAGAAGATCGAGGATATCCCGGTGGTTCGTGACTTTCCTGATGTGTTTCCTGATGATTTACCTGGTCTTCCTCCCCATCGTCAGGTTGAGTTTGGTATTGATCTTGCTCCGGGCGCAGCTCCTATTGCCCGAGCTCCGTATCGTCTTGCACCTCCCGAGATGCAAGAGTTATCCAGCCAGTTACAGGAACTCTTGGAAAAGGGTTTCATTCGACCGAGCTCGTCCCCGTGGGGAGCTCCTATTTTGTTTGTGAAGAAGAAGGACGGGAGCCTTCGTATGTGTATTGACTACCGTGAGCTGAACAAAGTGACCATCAAGAATCGTTATCCTCTTCCTCGCATTGATGATCTCTTTGACCAGCTTCAGGGCTCTAGCTACTACTCGAAGATTGATTTGCGGTCCGGTTATCACCAGTTGCGCGTCAGGGAAGCTGACATCCAGAAGACTGCTTTTCGCACTCGTTATGGCCATTTTGAGTTCTTGGTCATGCCTTTCGGTCTCACTAACGCACCGGCGGTGTTCATGGATTTGATGAACCGCGTTTGTAAACCGTACCTGGATAAGTTCGTCATCGTGTTCATTGATGACATTCTGATTTATTCCAAGAACAAGGCGGATCATGAGGAACATCTGCGGTTGGTCTTGGAACTTTTGAGACGGGAGCAATTGTATGCTAAGTTCTCAAAGTGTGATTTTTGGTTGCGAGAAGTTCAATTCCTAGGACATGTGGTGAATGAACTGGGAATTCATGTCGATCCGGCTAAGATCGAAGCTATTAAAGACTGGGAAGCACCAAAGACGCCATCTGAGGTGCGGCAATTCCTGGGTCTTGCAGGTTACTATCGGCGTTTTATCGAGGGATTTTCGAAGATCGCTCAACCCCTCACCGCTCTCACCCAGAAGGACCGAAAGTTCGACTGGGACGAACCACAGGAATCAGCATTTCAGATGCTGAAGCTTAAACTTTGTTCTGCACCTATCTTATCCCTTCCTGAGGGTACGGATGATTTCGTTGTGTACTGTGATGCTTCCATAAGGGGTCTTGGTTGCGTGTTGATGCAGCGCGGGAAGGTTATTGCTTATGCTTCTCGTCAACTCAAAGTTCATGAGAAGAATTACACTACTCATGACTTAGAACTGGGTGCAGTGGTCTTTGCGTTGAAAATCTGGAGACATTACTTGTACGGTACCAAGTGTGAAGTTTACACCGATCACAAGAGTCTCCAGCATATTTTCGACCAGAAGGTGTTAAACATGCGGCAGCGTCGTTGGGTTGAACTCTTGAACGACTACGACTGTGCGATTAAGTACCATCCTGGCAAGGCAAACGTTGTGGCGGATGCCTTGAGCAGGAAAGAGTCGGCGAAGCCTCGGCGTGTCCGAGCCTTGCAGCTTACCATTCATTCCTCCTTACCTGACCGGATCCGTTCGGCTCAGGTGGATGCCTTGAAGGAGGAAAACCTTAAGACCGAAACGATGCACAGTGCGGACAAACACCTTGAGCTTAGGTCTGATGGCCTACACTACTTCGCTGGGCGTGTTTGGGTTCCTTTACTCGGGGGATTACGGGAGCTTGTCTTGGACGAGGCTCACAAATCCCGGTATTCTATTCATCCAGGCTCCGATAAGATGTATCAGGATCTGAAGATACTTTATTGGTGGCCGAACATGAAGGCTGATATAGCCTCCTATGTGAGCAAATGCTTGACCTGTGCTAAGGTCAAGGTGGAGTATCAGAAGCCGTCTGGTCTCCTACAGCAACCTGAGATTCCAGAATGGAAGTGGGAGCGGATCACGATGGATTTCGTCACCAAACTACCGAGATCACCAAGTGGCTGTGACATGATTTGGGTGATCGTCGACCGGTTGACGAAATCGGCACACTTCATACCTATTAAGGAAACGGATGGACTCGAGCGGTTGGCTCGGCTCTACCTTAAGGAGGTGGTTTCGCGGCACGGGGTGCCTGTTTCTATCATTTCTGATCGTGACTCCCGCTTTGCTTCGCGTTTCTGGAAGGCTCTTCATAAGGCCCTGGGTACTCAGCTGGATATGAGTACGGCTTATCATCCGCAAACTGACGGGCAGAGTGAGCGGACGATACAAACACTGGAAGACATGCTGCGGGCATGTGTAATCGATTTTGGCAAAAGTTGGGAGATCCACCTGCCGTTAGTGGAGTTCTCCTACAACAACAGCTATCACTCCAGCATCAAGGCAGCTCCGTTCGAGGCTCTTTACGGACGGAAATGCCGATCACCACTTTGTTGGGCCGAGGTGGGCGAGAGCCAGCTCACTGGTCCGGAACTCGTGTACGAAACTTCGGAGAAAATCGTACAGATCCGTCAACGTTTGGCTGCTGCACGGGATCGTCAGAAGAGCTATGCCGATCGCCGTCGAAAACCTTTAGAGTTCCAGGTTGGGGACAAGGTACTTCTGAAAGTTTCACCATGGAAGGGCGTCATACGCTTTGGAAAGCGTGGCAAGCTTAACCCTCGTTATGTCGGACCGTTCGCAATCCTGGATCGGATTGGGCCGGTGGCATATAGACTTGACTTACCGGCGGAGCTCGGTAGTGTGCACAACATCTTCCATGTGTCTAACTTGAAGAAGTGTTTGGCTGATGAATCTCTCATTGTACCACTGGAAGAGATCAAGGTTGATGATCGTCTTCGCATTGTGGAGGAACCTGTTGAGATTCTCGACTACAAGATTCGTAGCCTTCGGCGGAGTAAAATCCGCATCGTTAAAGTCCGTTGGAACTCGAACCGTGGACCTGAGTTCACTTGGGAACGGGAGGATCAGATGAAATCTAAGTATCCTCATCTCTTTCCGAAGCGCGCGTTCGAGTCCAGGCATGTTACTGCTGAAGCAGAGTGAATCTCGGGGCGAGATTCCCTTTCAACGTGGGGATGATGTGACAACCGGTAACCTTTCTTTTCGTTTTCTTCTTTTCGTCTTTTTCATTTTTGGACTTCGTGCAATTTTCGGGACGAAAATTCTTTCAACGTGGGGATGATGTGACACCCGGCATGTTCGGCTTAAACATAATAGTAACATCTAAGTCTACCTTAGCGGGAAACGTTTATAAACAAACTTAACTGGGTTAATTGAGTCGGGTCAATTAGGATTGTCCAGGGTCAATGATCTGGAGGATCATTGGGAGTCGTTTTGGGAATACATTAGTATCGGGTTCCGTCGTTGGTGACATTACATGAACTAATTAAGTGTATGTGTAGATTACGGGTTGTGTGGTGGGTTGTATGCTTACACTTGCTTAAATGATGTACGAACGATTATACGTGCCTAAACATGCTAAGTATAGACTATAGATGCTTGTTTATGTGTTAGGATGTGTTAGAATGCGTTAAACACGATAAACTGGAAAAAAAGGTTAACATGTGTTAAAAGTGCTGCTAACATGTGTTAAAAAGTGCTGATGACCTGAATGTGGAAATGGGATCTGAAAAGTGGGCGAACGTGGAACAAAGTGGGCGAATGTGGAAGAGTTCCACATTCGACCACTAAAAAGTGGGCGAATGTGGAAGATTTCCACATTCGACCACTAAAAAGGGGCGAATGTGGAAAAGTTCCACATTCGACCCCACGAAACGGGCGAACGTGCAGATGGTATAAATACCATCCTTAGCCATTTTTCACCATTTCACAAACCCTAAACGCCTCTAAACACTCTCTATCAGCTATTAACATTGGGGAAGGAGTTTTTGAGCTTGTTTTTCATAACCTAACTTTCTAAGTCAATACAAGTGAAGATCTAAGGTGTGTTCTTCATTACAAATCCTTTTTAAACAATTTTGACTTGTTTTAATCTAAACCCCAATGGGTCCAGATCTGATATCAACCTATTTTATGAATAAAAACCTTTCCTAAACAAAACCTATTCATAAACAATGAGTTTTTATGCAAATAAACATGTGTTAGTATGATAGTATGCATTGTTTGATGATTACTTGTTGTATAGATGATATGACAACAACTTAGGGCTGTTATTAATGATGGGTTATGATTGAAATATGTTACCTTTGATTGTTGATGGTGTTTTGATGATTAAAGGGGGTTTTTAGTTAGATTTAGGGTTGTTTTGGGATGATTATGATAAAGTTTTGATAGGGGTTTCTTGTTCATAATGATCCGAGTATGATAAACTGATTTTTGATCGAATTCAGAAAGTTTCCTAATTGGGTAATATCTTCATGCATGGTGATGTGACATCTCCATAATTTACCATTTTAGGAAACTTGTAAAACGGATAGATTTTGGGGTAAAATTGGTAGGGTTTCGTAGGAATATACTAATGATGCTTGACTGCAGTAACTCGTGAGGTTTTGTGATGTTTTCGGATGTTTTTCGACGCGTTTTTGGAAAAATCTGACATCAGGGGCGAACCTGGAATACCTTCGACCAGTAGAACGGGCGAAGGTGGATTCCAGGGGGCGAAGGTGGATTCCAGGGGGGCGAAGGTGGAAGACCAAGGGGCGAATGTGCTACAAGGGACGAAGGTGGAAGGAAAAGGGGCGAAGGTGGAATTTCAGGAACACCTTCGACCCAACAGAAACACCTTCGACCACTTACAAGCCACCTTCGACCACCCGGAACTGCATTCGACCCTACGTTGACAAAAATGAGATTTTTGATACAAACTAAGTGTTTTATGCTTGAACCTTGCGTGTAATCTATGTGTACTTGATTAGTTAGAGTAATGGGTCACCAACGGGATGGCGGGTCGGTCTAGTGTGTCGGTTGAACATTTAAACACATTTTAAAACATACTTGATTACGATCTGGACAATCGGGGGCTAGATAACCTTATGGTTATTAGTCGGAACACTTATGTGAACATTTTAATAGATCTCCGGTAGAGGAATTATCAAGGGCCAAACATCTTTATTTATAATTGAAGAACGCTATCTAAGGTGAGTTCACGGCCCCACTTTTACTGCTTAAACTTTTGGGGGAGAAAACATGCGCTAAACAGTTTTGGTAACATATGTCATACTATGGTTTTAACTTTATATTGCTATACGATCTTTTGGAAAGTCCCGGGGGAAACCATGAATGTGCGGTTTGCGCAACGGGGGAAATGTGGATAGATCTATTGGGCGTGACCTGCCCCACTCGTCGGCTTGGAGGGCCGGGCGGGTGCATATTGTCTCGAACAGGAACATTATTGTGCTGAACATTACGGGCTGCTAAACATGCTAAACATTGCTAAACGTGTCCAGTAATGGTTTCCAATCGTAGTAGTAATAAAATATACGCCTAGCTAGCGTACTTGGTAGCATTGATATAGTATGGACATGGTAACATTTGGATAACATTTTTTTGAACAAACCTGTGAACTCACCAGCATTATATGTTGACATCTTTTGGCATGTTTTTCTCAGGTCGCTAAGGTAACAACAACTGGATCTAGGCGCACGAGTCGGCACGGGCGTCTAGGGTTTAGAGCATGGTCTTCATTAAACATTTAAACTATGTCTTTTGAGTTGTAAACATTTAAAGCTTCCGCTACAGTTTATGCTTTTATAATTATATCTTTTGGATTTTGTGTTATGCATATAGTGTTGTTTATTGTGACCGTTGACTTGAATCCTGGTTTGTCATGCGCCTCGCGGTAAAACCCCGCAAGTGGAATTTGAGGGTGTGACAGATTTTACTCCGGGTTAGGATATGCGGAATAGTGTATTCAGTACCCAATCCCATCAATTATCTAATAACCATCTTTTAAAAAACAAAAGTCGTGACTTTAAAGAAAATAACTTCAAAAATATTTTATGTTTTAGAAGACATTTTATTTGAGTTTCTAAAAGCACATGAAATTAGTATGTGGACAAGAAACCCATATTCAAGAGGATTTCATGTCAATTATGAGATCTGAATATGACACCCGTGAAAGGTAGTTGCAATTCATTTCTAATATATTAAATTTAAAAATTCTAACGATCATGTAATTAGTGAACATTAAAGAATAAAAAGAATTTCTTTTTGATATATATAATTGTTCAAATCCTAATTTTCGTGTGTTAAATACTACTCAATAAACTCTTTTATATTAAGAAAATTTCAAGAGTAAAAAATTATACATTGAATTTTTGTGACAAAAAAGAACAGTTTTCAATTTATGTAGGCCAAGATATAATTTTTCTGAAAACTTAAATAATGCAAAGAAATCACTTTAAAAAGGATATCAAAAGAGAAAAGAAATAAAAAAACAAAAGTTAAAACATCAACAACAACAATTACTATAATAATAAAATAATAGAAAAAGAAAACTTATTTTCCTAAAACACATCATCTCATCTGCTGTTGGTGGTAGTGATAACATATAAGGGAATAGATAACGTACAAAGCTTTTTAACGTGAGAAGCGTAGGAAGCATTCTCAGCCATTAGATTAAGACGATGGCAGGATGGTAATTAACAACCCTAATCATATTTGGGTTAATCTAATCAGGGTAAATTAGGGAAAAAAAACATTAAAAAGTTTTTCAAATCGAAAGAACAGACCTAATTCAAAACCTGATTTTTCATCAAAAAACAAAATAACAAAAAATCATTCGATTACAATTAACGAAAACGTAAAAAATAAAAAATAAAACAAAGCTTTACACTAGGACAATTAATCATACGAAAAACATACATTTACGAAATAAACGCTCGTACTATTTGTCAAATACTTTCGCTTTTCTTTCAATAAGTATGTTTAAACATAAAAATTAGGTTAAAAAAAGTTGCAGACAAAAAAGACGATGTCGGTGATAACAGAGTGTTTTAAACGCACATTCACTATTTTAAACGCATGTTATAAATGTTTAAACGCACTTGTTGTAGAATTTAAACTCACGTGCCTTGAAACGCACGTTGTAAGTGTTTGGACGCACGTTGTAAGTGTTTAGACGCACATTAAAAAGGGAATGTGTATTTAAAAGCATGTATATAAACGCACCTTAGAAATAAGGTGTGTTTATTTTCTCATTCCTAATCACAACCATTATGAATAAGCACCACCATGCTTGTGAATAAGCAAGATCATGCCACACCCAAGCATAACCATGCTCATTCCTGATCACAACCATGCTTGTGAATAGGCATGATCATGCTTGGATTTTTTCCGGACAAAATAGAAAATAGACGCACATCTATACTCTTAAACACACTTACAAAAACAATGCCACAAGATACTCGTTTACATAAACGCACGTTAGAATTAGTGTGTTTTGTTTAAACGCACGTGTGATTGAGTGTGTTTTGTTTAAACACACGTATAAAAATCAAATAAACAAAAAACAAACACACATTTGTAAAATCAATAAACAAACAATCTTTCAAGCTAAACTCATGTGCTTTAAATGGCCTCTGCAAAAAGCTTCGTCTTCAAATGGCCTTTGCAAAGCTTCGTCTTCAAATGGCCTCTGCAAAATCTTCGTACGCTTCGTCAATTTCTTCTATCGATTTCTGCCCACAGATCGTTACAGATCATTACCACCCTCATGCTCTGTTTTTTCACCTCTTTCTTAAACAGAGTGTGAAAATAAAAAATATAATTGAGACCTTAAATTCGTGTTAAAAAAGGAAACATTGATCGGAGTTACCAAATCAGAGGTTATCGAAAGAAAAAAAAAAGTCTACTGTCTGATTTGCCCCTAAATTTGACTGTTATTGAGTTTAATTACGTTAACTATAGTTTGATTAAGTTGACAGGTGACAAAATATGGTAGCTTCCAACACTTCTCACGTTAAGAAACTTTGTATCGTATATTTTCTCTTATATACATAATCTAATATTATATATACATTTGTGTTAATCATGGAGAAATGCATATGTGCTTTTGTTTACGTGGGTTCTTCCTCTTGAAATTTTTATTAATCTTAATTTTTATTTTTATTTCATTTAACATAGCCCAAAACCTTTACGCGTTAGTTGGTTTTCCTTCTTTTTTATTTACAAATTTATTTAAATATAGTCAATCTTATATGAATTACAGTTTTATTATATGTAACACACCAGAATTTACACTTGATGCAAATAATTTAATTTTAAAATGAAGCGAGTAACGTGATATTGGTTATAATGATATGACACGGTTAAAGTGACGTGCCAAATTTGTTGGTGCGTGATATGATATGACATATTCCAATTCAAATTAATGCAAAGTTAACTTGATTATATTTTTAATAAAATTATTTATTTACTTAAAATATAAAGGTAAACTAAAAGCCGAACTCTTAATTCACTTTTATTTTTCTAATTTGATGTATTTGTGTTTTCACAAGTGAGAGGATTTGCATGTTGGAAACTAGTTTGGTAGTAATTAATATATTATCACCTTCGGCCCCAAGAGAGGAGCCGTATATACACACACAAATGGAACACAAAAAAAAAAAAAAAAAAAAGAATAATAGAAATAAATAATCCCAACTACTGACTATTGGCCAATAACAGCCCAAACTATAAAAATTACCAATAGTGATCCCAACTTTTGACATATTAGAATATAATGAACCCAAACTACCGGAGGTCTATCTCCGTTAGTGTGGGGCTGACGTGGCATCCTAGGTGGCAAAATGATCCTATGTGGCATCCTAGGTAGAGGCCTCTACGAGCTGTAGAGGGTCCTCTGCGGCTCATAGAGGCCTCTACGAGTTATAGAGGCCTGTGTCAATCATTGCAGTGGGCACCCACCTCTACGGCCCGTAGAGATGTGTAAAACACTAAAAAACCCGGTGTAAAGAACATGACCCTATTTTTTGCAGCTTTAGTTTGTGGGTTTGAATCAAAGTTTGGTTTGATGTGCATATACTCGAGTTTACGTTTGATTTCCTTTGCAAGTCGTGGTTTTTGTTTTGTTTCTAGGTATGCGCAATGTGCAATGATAGCGGTGTTGTTTGAGTTTGATCGACTATGTTTACTCGAGAAGGTTGTTTTCCGGGGATGGTTAGGGGTTTAGCATGGGACTCATGATGAATATATCAATAATAATTAAATAATTAAATAAGCAAATAAATAAGTAAAAGTTAACTAACTAATGGTAAAAATTAAATAAAATTTTTACGTTAAGTGATGTAATTTAAAACATATAACATACTATAACTATTATAAGACAGTTTGTTACATATTAATCATTAATCGTTTTACTTTTACATATTGCAACTCCCTTATTTGCGCTTAGAGTTGCAACCACAAAGGTAATGCCAAGTGACATATTGCAAATGATAATATACTATTACTATTGAGTTATGCATAAATAATGATCGTACTTCTTTTAAATTATTATAATCGATTAATATCATGAAAATCTTTTGGAGTCAACAAGATCATCTTTGGAATATAAGATATGCCTACCACCAATAGAGTCAATAAATTAAAAATACCATAGAAAGATTTAAAAGTTAGTACTAGAGTTTGAGTGTATAGAGTAACTTTCTCTTGTGGTATTGGCCATCCTCATACTATTATTTAATTTAATGGACAAAATCTTACATCTCCAATTGCTTGAAGCAATTTCTATAACATAAATGTAATTTGTTTTGAACTGTGGAGCATTTCAAGAAAGTTGGCATTTTGTTGAAATGCCAAAAAATGTTATATTTAGCATCTTAACTAATCCTATATTCTTCCTCATTAAGGGCAAAACTTTTGTTCATCAAATACCTACATGAAATTCTTCTAATATTTAAATTACTACATGGCATTATAGTATCAAGACTATATAATCCAAAAATATAATTCACAAAACGGTTACTAAAAAGGAAATTAAAAATAATCAACCGATCCACTAATGTTCATCACCAAATAACTGATGGAATCATAATTTTTATTATGACAGTATAGAAAATTAACTAAGAAGTCTTAAAAGTTATTTCTTTAAGATAGAACCACACCAATGAACATTCAAATCTTCCTAAGAGAGGTTTCATATTTGAATCCAGCTCATGGGCCTTCTTCATTATCATTGTACTGGTCGGGACATATAAATTTACGAGTATGAAGTTCAAATAAATAAGAAATGAAAACTATAACACTTGTTTTCTAGAAATATATGTTTGATTTCATAGACAATTCTTATTTAATTAAAGATTTATTTATATGTGATCATGTGATATGTGCTTTCAAAATTTTTTTTTTTTTTTCTCTCTAAATACCGCCTTCAATGGTTCTTAGGGGGGCGGAGCACCTCACAGTTTGAGGCATCCGAGCATCCGGCTTAGATGTCGCACAATAACACCTCCTCCACCCACAAGGTTTGGCTTCCGGCTTGGATTTCATGGTTTCCTCTTGCCGTTATGTTTGGAGGTGAGTTGGCCATTCAACGGTAAACAATCTAGCTGTTTAAGGTGGGCTGACCGTTAAACAGAAGAGAGATGCCGATTTAACTGCGTACATGGAAGATAGAGAGGGAACACCAATAGAGAGGGATGTCGGCACTGATGGCGGTGCCGGAAACGACGACGATGATCCATCGAAATAAGTCAGGGTTTTGGTTGTGGGAGTTGGAGGCGGTGGTGGTGATGAATGGAAAGGAGGCGGTGGAGACTGACTGGAGGTGGCGGTGGATAGGCGGACATAATTGCCATAGATAAGACAGGTGGTAAAACATTGTGGAGTTATTTAAATAATATTAATAATCGTCACGGTGCCTTTTAAAAGGAGGGCTAGTTTTATTTATTTGTTTACATTAAAATAAAATTAAAAAGTTACAGATAGAGCCAGTCCTAAGAATTCAATTGCCTTGTACGAGTTGAAAATAAAGTCCCTTACACCCTAACGAAATCAATCTCGCATGTTACGGCGAGTAGGAACTCGATCGGTTTTATTACTTACTATATTAAACAGTTAAAAACATGAACGTTTACGGCAAAACGCGTGATGCATTGACAAATTAATTAATATGCATATTTTAATCTTCTAAGAAAAACATTTTTTTTTTCAAAGTTAATTAATTCTAAAAACATTAAGATATTATTATTTTGAATTTAAATATATTAATAATAATTAGTCATAAGAAATGAAGAAAAAGAATATAAAATAAATTATTAATAAATGCTTTTATTAATATTCCGTTATTTGTAAATGAATATTTAATTTTAATTAATGGTGAAACAACTTAAAAAACAAAACAGTGGAAAACATGTAAAAAAGAATTTAATGGCAGTTATTTGTAAATGAATATTTAATTTTAATTAATGGTGAAACAAACTTAAAAAACAAAATAGTGGAAAACATGTAAAAAAGAATTTAATGGCAAAGAACAGGGGTAAGGGGAATAGAACTCTCGCCACAAAAGTAGAGAGAACATGCATTTAACCACGGGAACATATAGGATTTTGTTGATAGGTATTATCATTTATGTTTATATATAAAATGTATAAAAGGAAAAAATCAAAATAGGCCCTAAATAAAAACGGGCCTCGGGCGGGGGTGCGGCTCGCCCACCCCTAGGGCCGGCCCTGGTTACAGGGTACTTGTAGCTAGGCACCTACAGTATTTTGATATGATAGTGAGGATTGGATAAAACTGTTACTTAGGTTATAGCCTAGTGGTAGAGAGAAAATCATCTTTTAGATGAGGCTAGGAGTTTAATTTTAAGGATGTAAAAAAAAAACTTGTAAAAAAAGTGGTGTAAGGAGGATTGGATAAACATGGGGTAATACCCTAGGGTGCTATTCCACCCTTACAAAACCAAATAAAAAAATGAGAAGTAAATAAAAAGATAATATGTGGACGACAAGATCTTAGGCACTTAATGTTTGCGAATTATTCGATATTTAATCTCTTTTTACCACTATTAACTTTGTTTTATAATAGATTCCACCATTAATTTTAAATGTGTGTAATTAACACTTTAAAGTTAGATTTATTTTTAACCTCTTTTGTCGTAATAAATGACTAGTACAAAATCCGTGCGTTGCTGCGAGCAATGATATATAGTGTAACACTTTATATTTAGTTTATCGATCATCTCTTGCAGTGATGTCATTGTGGATTTACATACTTCATTCGAGCCTTAAAAAAATATGCCACTTAGTTCTTCTAAATTGGTATACATGAGTATTGATCTTATAAATATTATGAAGCCGTATCTGTTAACAATTTTTAAGTTTTAAATAAATTATTATTGAGCTCTCAACTTTCAAGTATTAAATGAGTTTTCTATTTAAAAAAGAAACACACTTAATTAATCTATATCTATATCTATATCTATATCTATAATTACTATATAATGGGTGCTTGATGGCTATGAAGGTAAATTTACATCTTTTTTAAGATGGCATATCAAGAGTCTTAGTATAAATCTATAATTTTTGTCCAATTTCTTCCTTTTATGCCCTCTTGTACAACATTTAATGCCAATTGTATATGTATCTAATACATACTTTATATCTATCTCATGATGTAACTCACCCTCATAAAACACAATAAATCTTAATTGAATACTTAATATTAAGACCTTTGAGTGTCCATGAAGTGTATATGTATCCTTACCTTCTCATGTCTCAAAAATTACATGCTTCCCATTCTTCTCATCTCCAACCATAGAGAAATAGAATAGGCTTCCCATTTATCTGTGAAAAGGGACGATCAAGCATGTGGACATAGGTTACTGCCTTTTACTAGCAGGCTTTAATGGATGCGCGCAAGCATATCGAGCGTGAAATGGAACAATTTATGATTTGTGAAAAGGGGACAAAGACGAAAGCTTTCTGCCTGGGTCATCAGCCTAAAACGGTATGTATAGGGCTGTACACGAGTCGAGTCGAGCTGAGCCAGGCCTAGCTCGAGCTCGAGCTCGAACCTAAACTGAGCCAGCTCGGCTCGGCTCGTTTTTCTGATCGAGCTGAAAAGTCGAGCTCGAGCTCGGCTCGTAAATGTTCGAGCCGAGCTCGAGCTGGCTCGAGCCAGCTCGATATATTTTTTTTTATTTTTTTACAAATATTTATTAAATAAAAAACAATAAAATTAAATAAAATCACACATAATCATGTATATTTTTTTTTATTTTTCTAAGTTATGGTTTATTTATCATGTATATTTTTTTTATTTTTCTAAATTACACAAGCCCAAGTCGAGCCATATGTCGAGCCATCGAGCCGAGCCACGAGTCGAGCCATATAATGTTATCTTTGCCCTAAGACTCGCTAATCTTATCATGTAGCTTTTGGGGTTTTATATATTTTTTATTGATACTAGATATTTGATTTAGTTATCTTATTCCTCCTAACCACCAAGTATGGCTTCAATCTAACTATATAGTATTTTCCAAATAGCTTTCTATAAGTCGTTACGTGTGCAAACCTGTTTAGCACTTGGATTTGGCACATAGGCTCATTTTTTGTTTTGCTTTTAATCAGAACTATATGTTCAGGACATGGAGCTAGCGGTGTGAATTAACACGCCATCAATCCAACACAAAATTTTTAAGTAGGGTTTAGTCTAAATGGACTCGGGTCAGTTTAATATTGGTGGTCCAAATTCTTATCAATTTAATTCAACTTATTAACATAATTAATTTCAGTTTATGGAAACAACCAACCGGTTGAACATAACAAACACAATACTTATTAAATAAACTACATACAATGAAAAAAAAACTATAGAACTTACTAGGAGTTGAATTTTTTGACTGCATCATTTTTAACTCTGTATTACATTTTAAAAATCTATGTTATAAAATTTTGTTTATATACAACATAGTTTTATAAATATCGAAATATCACACAGTTATATAAAGTATCCAACGGTAGTTTTACAAACTTATTCAAGGTACTCAAGAACTCATGGATACTAAATAATATTTATAACTAAATAAATATTAGGTTGTTGCTTCCTACATACTTAGTATCACCATAATGAATCGTTCATAAATGCCATACACGCACCACAAACACCAACAACAACATTGAGGCAACAAAACAAACGCACCCGCAACAACGTGCGGGCATTCACACTAGTAATATTTTATGAGTTTATAGCAAAAGACGGCTATATATCTTATATGCATCTACGGACATAGAAAGTTTCCACAAGTTCAAATAGGCACTATGCACAAAAATTATAAAGAATTTAATCCCAAATTGCAAAATGTTTAGGAACACAAAGTTATTTTTTGCCTCCTTTCAATAAATAAATTTAATATCATTGGATGTACAAGTGGATTTTGCTATGAGGGGCATTATTAAAAAGTTTTATATGAAATTTGGGTGTGAAGCAAGAAACGTTTCACATCCCATCTTTAAAATTAGGTGATTTTACAATTTTAGTTGTCTTTGGCTCTTAGTAAAGTAATAATAATAATATACAATAAATTACACTTGGGAGGATCAAGATAAGGTAGATCATACTTTAAGCAAGAAAATAAATTTACTTATAAACCTAAGTCTATATGTGAAATTGATGGTTTAAATATTGTTAATGCTCTAAATATACAAGAAATGATTCATTTACTACATAAAAACTTATCACATTATTCAAACATGGGTTGCTTGATGTATTTATATAGCAGGCAATTGCCCAGAAAGCTCATCCTGCAAGGATAAGAAAGAAAATGAGAGTGAACACACACGTGCATAATATGCAATGGAATAGATAAAGAAAGGATGGTATGTATATTGTACACACCTAGGAAGGTAACCCAAGCATTTAGGCATGCTTCCAGAAAGAAAGTTGTAGGAGAAATCTGCAAGTTTTAAGGAAGTCGAGCGGCAAAAACTGAATCTAGATATATTTGAAGGAAACCTAAGATAACACATTCTTCATATCAGATGTATATATTGGAATGGTTAAGGAAATGTACTCAAGAAACTTGTGGTTGATGACAATAAATACGATGACATCACCAGTGTTAAGGAATAATTTCTTACATTCTTTGCGTGTTGGAAACAACTGAAGCATTGCCACAAGGAACATTGCCACGCAAGTTATTTTTGTCCAACCGGAGTTCTTGAAGGTATTTAAGATTGCCAAGCTCTAAAGGCAGTTGACCGACCAACCCATTCAACTGCAGGTTTCTGAACATATACAAACAAGCTTCAAACATAAGAGAAATTATCATAAAATGCGAAAGGAACATTTTTTTTGTTCAAAACAATGAAGAAAACTTACAATATAACAATGTTAACCAAATTCCCGATTTCATGAGGAATAGGTCCAAATATCTGGTTCATCCCCAAATCTAAAATTTTCCGGTTCTTTAGTGTTCCAAGTTCTTTTGGTATTGAACCAATGAGGTTTTTTGCCATGTAAAATCCTACAAGCAAAACCATTTGTAATTAAATATTCAATTTTCATTAGGTTCTTTAAGGTGAGATAAAATGTTTAAAGGAAACATACAACTCTTGTAAGGAAGCAAGCTGAAATAGTTCACGAGCAATAAATCCTGTTATAGATGAGTGAGAAATGTTCCTGTAGAAACAAAAACACACACAACAAAAGAAAAACATATTAGATTCATTGCTTAATTAATACTGAACCATATAATTTGATGTACCAACTCTCATCTTAGCGAGACGGGTTTCCACATAATCATTTCAAGTAATGATATCTTACTTTAGTTTATTAATCTCTAAAATTAATGTGGGCTTTAATGGGGGTTTTAATAGGTGGGTATTAATAATATAAGTTATATTCTTTTTGAACGACACATTTTATACCACCTTATTTCCACCTAACCTTGCATTTGCAAGGATTTGAACCCGCAACCTCACATTTGTAAGGGGGGACACCATACCACTAGATCAAAAGGTCATGGGTAATAATATAAGTTACATGGTGGAAAAGACCTTTGGTATGTAGTACACACATATACAATGTGCATAATACGTTATACATAAGGGGCAAAAAGGGAAAGAAATAACAAAAATAGAGATTTGTAAAGAGGCTTTTCATATGCCATCTTAAAATTGATGTGAAATTACCTTTAAGGACATCTTGAATGTATTATATAGTAGTACTAGTAGGAAAACCCGCGTGATGATGCAGGGCTGACGCTTTGCAACATGGTATTTGGTTCGGTTACTTTATCAATCCTCTTGTGATAGACTGTATAGTTTTTCTATAATTGTTCTTATTTTAATAATATTTTAAAAAGTTAATTTGACAGGGTTCAAATTACTTTTAACAAGGTGTGAGAGGTCTATCAACCCTTAGGCTGTAAAACTTTTCATTGAAAAGGGTATTAAACTTTTCGTTTTCTTGTACTTTTGTCACCTAGATTGTTAATGTTAAAGCAATCAAAGCTACAATAAAAAAGATTATATTTTGATCCATAGTTGAAAACATGGGACGATAATGATATATACTTGGTTTGAGTTAGCTTCTTCTTCTTCTTTTTTTTTTTTTTTTTTCTAGATAGGGTATGCAAGTTTATTGTTTAAATTTACATTTTACAATTACAAGTGTGACATTTTGACTCTGATGTGAAAACTCAGACACATATGTTTGGTAAGGGTCTACTATCTCTTTGCAAATTTAGAAACCTAGGTAGGTTTGAACCTAAATATGTAGTTTTTGTAGATTCATCAGATCTTTGTAAACCAACGACTTGGCATTTTATGAAAATTTATGGAATTAATATATCACTTATATATTAAAAGTTAAAACTTGTTATAATCACCATTAGAACTCATATGATTAAATTTTCGGACTTGAAATGGTTTTGAATTTTTTTTTTGACTCAAAATGAAAAATCGGTGTACTAAGAGTATTGAGTAACCTAACTTAGCCGACCTTTTTTCAAACTTATAAATTGGCATCGAAGGTGATGAACTCATATTGAATGATACTAAAGCAAATAGGTAGCTCTAAATGAAAATGAGTATATTCTCAAGATAATTTATTAAAAATTAGGATGTTACATGTGTGTCCATAATTTGATAAGCAAATATAGTAGAAAAAAAAGAAAAGCAAAACTCTTCAAAATGCATATACGAAAGAGACTACAACAGTGACCCTGGCCCAATTATTCCAATTAGGATATTACAAAACTTTTTTCATTTGTAACTTGATATAATGTACAGAAACAAAATTTTGGAACTAAATGGATAGTATACAGAGGCGACATCACAAATCCAAATGATATATTTAGACAGTGCGGTTGGTTGTTTTTGGTTGAACCCGGATAAAAAAAGATTTCGAACGTTTTGACCCATGCTCGGACCTGCAGTTTATACTTTAACCGTTTTGACCCATTACTTAATCCACCCATTTGGCAACCTCTTATCAAAACAGCAAAATAGGATAATGCCTTGGAAAGGCCTCTACTACTTATAGTGTTGATATCCAAAACTGGCTTCAAAATAACCTGCAAAGGTTTAAGATTTGAAAGAACATGTTTTAATGTACAAACAACAAAAGTTATTGTTACACAGGCAACTAACTTCATAATCAATATCATATAAACAACGCCTCAAAAGAGCGAATTTATGGGTTTGTAATACAACAAATAAATCCGTACGTAAATTAGAAGTAAGTGATCGATAATCCACCTTTAGAGTAATCTTGATATCTAAAGATAAACAAGTACACTAAGTTACCTTCAAAGAATCAACCATCACACCAAAATTAGCCAATGTGCTTACGACATTGGCCTATACCACTTCAGTTTTAAAGTGGACACGATTATATATACACCTTATGTATTTGCTAGGATCAAAGGTCTTTGGTCCTTTCACACCTAGAAATATAGAATCTGATCATAACTTTATATGAGATATCAAACACATTTTAGTACTCTAGCAAAATGTTGTGATTCTACCTTTATATTATTATGCAAATAAATTTAAAAATAATAGTTTTTGTTTGTACTTTTATATGATAATATTTGCACATTTACTTGGGGGTTTGAATATGGACGGTTACACTCCATAAATACAATGAATTATTTGGGGGTTTGAATACGGCAGTTACAAGTTATGAATACAATCAATTATTTGGGGGTTTGAATACGAAAATTACAAGCTATGAGAAGCTTTTATGTAATATCATTATATAAATTCACAAAATCATAATTTGTAAACATGCACATGCTATAAAAGTTAAAGTTTTAAAGCCCTTTTTTGTTTTTTAGCAAACGTCAATGAAAGGGCCTGAATTGAAAGATTTAACAATGGCAAATCATTTTTCAGGCTCAACTGATCCATCCAACCGCAAGTATGTAACATTATTTGTATGGGGCACAAGATTATATTACGACTAAAAAATCAATAAATGCAAAATAAAAAGTGAAGGTGGCAATTAATTCATATAAGTTAGAAGCTCAAAAGTCTTTTTACCAAAGAAATTAGGTTATTACAAAAATAAAATAAATTTTGATCTTATGACACTACCTAATCATAATTCTTATAGTAAAATTGGATTTAAAAGTTGTTTATGTCCCAATCCAACCCACATTTTGCCACCTCTACCCATGGAAGATAGAGTTTAAAACAAAAGAAGTACTGTAAAAACTCACTTTTTCATATGGACCTGAAACAAGTCTTTCTCAATGAGATCCAGCAGTGCCTACAAAGATTACCAAAATTGCAACATATATTAAAACATGGATAATAAACTAATAAAAGATGTCAGACCACAAGATATAAGCATACCTTATGTTGTGCTTGTTCAGAACCCTGTGATGTCCAATGCTAAAGCCTAACAGAACCATCACAAGCATTGTTTGTTCTTATTAAATAAATGTGTAGAAGGATTCAATGAAAAGCTTGGGTTTTATTGAAATTGAATTAGGGTTTAATTAGGTGTTGTGAATGGGGGGTTACATGTTGAGATGGATATGAAGTGTGCATTACACACATATACAATGAGCACTATAGGTTGTACATAAGGGAACCAAATGACAAAAGATTGGAAATTACATTTTAAAAATTGTGTAAAATTACATTGGTGAAGGACCCTTCAACTTCCATCTTAAAAATGACCAAAGATTGGAAATTTGTGAAGGACCCTTCAACTCCCATCTTAAAAATTGTTTACATTTTTACCCACCTTTCCTCCTTAATAAGGTAATAAAGATTCTAGTTTGATGATAAATATTTTTTCCAAGTTATTAAATCGAAGGAATTGTCTTGAAACTTTAATTACACAAGGGTTTTTTTTTTTTGAAAGTTGAACTTTATTAACAAACGCGGACACCTCTGACTCTCCAAGGCGAAGAGACGAAGGCCGCTATAACCATTACAATAACATTGCATTAGACGAATCTTTTCAATCCTTAACAAAGTCTTTATTCCTATTCGAAAACCAAAGGAAACCGAAAGCTTTAATATCCGCCACAACCTCAACCACATTACTCCTAGTTTGCTTGAATATACATTCATTCCTTGCTCTTTTCTGAAACATATCTCCATAGCCATTTCGTAATTAACGCTCTATTACAATCAAATAACCGAGACAATCCCAATCCGCCTTTATCTTTGCCTCGTGCCATGATCGGATGTCGCGGTCCGGTCAAAAATAGTATTTGTAAGTCCTAATTACCTCTAGCTATGTAGTAGTGGCAATAAGGGTGTCGAACCACGAAGAGTTTGTGGTTGGTGAATATTTTCTAGTTGATTGGAAAATATTGTTTATGAAGGTACTAGATTAATTATAAAGATTGCAATTTGTTCATTTAAGAAATTTGGTTGGACGAAGTTTTGATTATTTAGTAAACTTGAAATTAAACTAAAATGAAATTGATAATTGAAAATGTTGTGCAACAATTGATGATAAAACATCACACCCGGGTTTCAACAAATGAAGCTTAGGATTTCACAAATGGGTCAAATAACTCAAATGCAATTGGTACTAACGGATTGATTGTTCAATAGGCTTAGGTATCAATAATCATCAACATCTAAAGATGGACAAGAATATACTTCATTACACTAGAATATACAACCCTAGGTTTGTGTTAAAGCAAATAATCATGTTCATGACACTAGAAATTGTCACAAGATCAATTAACTAAAATGACTTCAACATAAGATTAATCACGATTTAACACAATTGTTCAAACACACAATCAACACAATTAGGAGTTTAAAGAAAGACCCAAATGTTAAACCCTAGAACCTCAATTGTCTACACCCAAGTGTGAGACAAAGGGATTAGCCACTCATAGACATGGAGCTTGATTCTTCAATAATGCGTCTTGGAATCTTGAAATCTTGAAAGATAGGAATGATTGATGCTCTTGAATGATTTTCAAACTGATGGAAGTGATTAGGATGGTTGGTGGGAAGTTAAGGTGAAGATGATGATGAATCCTTGGTCTTCATAGTGTTTTTAAACTCCAAAATATTAAACCCCCATCTTGATCCTCATTAAAATGCATTAAAAACCAAGTTTGACTGAAATTGGAGTCGGCGACATCACTTCTGGCATCGCCCACACCGTTGGCGGCAGTGACGCTAGTTGTGGCGTCGGCGACACGTCTTCCTTTTTGCCTACAAGGATCTTTGCTGTCCTACAACATTTTCTGCTCTCCTCTTACAGCAGTGGCGTCGGCCACGCCAGCTTAGGCATAGGCGACGCCAGCTTGCCCCATAGCGTCTGTTTCAGCCTTCCTTGCTCGGTTTATCCCTCCTTATGCTTCCGATATGTCCCAAAGCTCCAAAATCGTACCTTTTTCATGTCAATGCCTGAAAATCGTAAAACACATCAACATAGTGCTATTCCACAATCAAATATATTAATTACCCATTTTAGCTTTGTTAAAACTCGTGCTTTTACCAACCCATCACATCCCACACTTGAGCTTTGCTTGTCCTCAAGCAAATTGTTTATTGCAAACCAACTTGAAAAATATTATCATTCCAATTTCTTTTCTGATTCTCAAATGCAGTCCCTAGTCATACCCTAACTTACAAGACTTACGCCTCTTAGTAGATTTACATTCCAAAGGTTTAAATAATGCTCAAATTTATAAAACAAGAAATTGCCTAGCCAAATCCAACTAAGATCCAAGTTGACATTTCTGCACACCCCTCACAATAGATCACTGCTCTCGGTTTCAAAGTCATAAATAATCACTCAATGACCAAGATACATGCTTGTTTTAATATGTTTGACAGACAATCATGCTTCACACAAACGTAGGCACACATCTAAAGGACTTATGGGTTTTGGGCTTAGGTAAAGGTGGGGAATTTTTAGGCTAACAAGTGGTTAAACACAAACACATATAAACCAATTGATTATTTCACATACTAAAAACAACAAAATTATGGTTTTTTCCCATGCCTATCTTCATGTTTTTGATAATTCTAAGGTATTGGTTCATTCTTGAGTTGAACCCATGTATTCTTCTAGCTCTTTATATTGTGGCTAACTTTTCCAGATTTTTTTTTTTGTAAGATAACACACTCGACAATTGGTTTGCTTAACATACACTATTGGTTTCACAAACGAAAAACACAATTAGGCTCAACATGGGTGACTAAGGTATAACTGTGGACGGATGAGAACAAACAATGATGGGAAATACACAATTGAATCCTAAATGCATTTATCATTCATGAACCTATTACTCTCGTGGTGTTAGCACGCATCAAATCTGTCAAATTCTCAAACAAGCAATGTATAGGCCTATTCTCAATCAAATGATCATTTTGATATATAATTTATTTTTGGGGAGTAAGGCTCAAGATTGTTGATGCATTTTGCGACTAAGGATTGGATATACTATAATTAACATATGTTAGTAGATAGCCGAAGGTGGTTCAGACTGGGCGAATGTAGACTAATCTGGGCGAAGGTGAACTGAAGTGGACGAAGGAAGATTGGACATGCACTAGAAGACACATTCGACCACTCTTAGTGGGCGAATGTGAAATATGCTCACATTCGACCAGAAGAAAGGGGCGAATGTGCAGTGTCTATATATAGATTTTGAGTTTTTGATAATAGAAGAGAGTTGTCATTTGTGTCCAGGTTCAGATCAGGTTTAGGAGTGTTTTTGAGAGATTATCTGTGTGATTCTAGATTAACATAAACAGTTTGTAAATGCTTATTGATTGAAGTTAATCTATGAAAATGATATTGAAAATGATCTTGATTGTGTCGTGATTTGTGTTTTATCAATTTGTTCAGATCTAGGGTTTCCGCACCTAGATTTGTGACTTGTATGATCATATAATCCTGTTTTAGATAAAATCCAACGCTCACAAAGTGGTATCAGAGCTAGAGGATCATACAACAACAAATTTGATAAGATCAGAGCTGATTTGGACATGTTTTTGACATAAAATCATCTGTTTTTACAAAAACTCTTAAAAACATTGTTTTTGATCGATTTAAAGGTGAATTTGTGGTCGAATTCAAGTTTTCCAAGACTTAAAGTTGTTCCAAATCAATTCCGAAACATAACCTGATTGAGATCATTCAAATCCATGAATTTTTGAAAATCTGAGATCAAAATAACCGTTTTTCAAACAATAACCGTTTTTCAAAAATGAGATCTGCTGATATTGGGCGAACCTGGAACCTGGACTGAGAGTTGTGGTCGAACGTGCATAAAAGTGGGCGAACCTGAGTTTAAAGTGGTCGAACCTGAAAATTCTTGTTGAAATTTTTCACTTTCGGGTAGAAAATTCCACATTCGACCGTTCTGGTTTGGGCGAAAGTGGAATAGTGATATTCTGTTTTACATTCTGGTCATTTTCACCTTCGGTTGTTACTATTTGGACGAAAGTGAAACAAGAAGGGACGAGAGTGTGACAGTTTGGACGAAAGTGAAAGTATTTGGGCGAACCTACTGAATTTCGGGCAAACCTAGGATTTTTGCTGTAAAATTTTTCTAATTGTTGAGATTTTCAGATTGTGATCATGTGGCGTTTTCAAACTACTTCGGGATCAGCACCAACACAACCACAACAGCAGACAATGGACCCATGGACAGTGGCAGCACAAAAGACGAACACGCAATCCTCACAACCACTTAACTACATGACAACAACGAGCACGATGCCTCAAAGTGTAGCACATCCGGCATTACAATCAGATTACTGGGGAGTAGCTGCAGCGGCGGTAAATACTCAAACCACTAATGCTATTTCTACTTTGATTAAGGATTTGTCTACAGGTAGTGGAACTCGGCCACCGAAGCTCATGGATATGCAAGAGTATAACCAGTGGCACACCATGTTCAAGATCCATCTGGAAGGCATGGGAGTTGAAGGAGCTGAGGCATGGAGCATGATTGTCAAAGGATACACAGCACCGATTCTGGAGAACACAGGTGAGTTGATTCCTCTGGAGAGCTTGACTGAGGATGAAAAGAAGAAATATGTGGTAGAGAAGAAGGCGTTCTCTCAACTGACGCAGGCAATCACAAGTGACCTGTTGCATCAGTTTGGGACATGTACTACGTCAAAGCAGCTTTGGGATAAGCTGAAGAGGAAGCATGATGGTAACGAAAAGACCAGGAGTCTGAGAATGGAGGAATTAGTCAAGGAGTTTGAGAATTTTTCTTTTATTAATAATGAAACTTTGAAAGAACTAACTCCGAGATATATGCATTTATTGTCTGAATTGTCTAGTTATGGTGTACAGATTCCAATGACTAAGCAGGTGGATAAGTTTGCAGATGCTTTACCACCACAATGGGATCAACATGTGGAGGTACTCAGAGAGAAGGATGCTTATCAATTCTGGACCATTTCAGAGTTTATTGAAAAGCTGGAGAACAAAGAGTTGGAGGATAGGAGGAAAGCTAGAAGGTCACAGATTCCTCATAATCCGAGTTTGTATTTTGGAGGAACTTCAGTTTCAGCTGGAAACTCGAACTCTGGAAGCGTTGCACCACATGTTGCATGTATTTCCAATGTCATGGATTCATCAAAACCAACCACCAACTACACACCACCACAATACAATTCCTACTCACAACCATCATACACACCACCACAATATAGTTCCTACATTTCACCAATCTCTCCAATGCAACAAGCAAGTTTTTACACCGCCAATCAAACACAACAACCATCAAACCAAGTTACTCAACATAAACAACCGGTGGTTTTAGATATATCAAACTTGGGAAATGTGACTGTGGAGGTTGCTCAGCAACACATTGCATTAGTCTCAGCAATGGTTTCATCATACAATGGGTTGGTTGCTAGTCAGATTGGGAACAACAACTTAACCAACGAAGACTACGCACAGATAGACAAGGAAGAGATGGAACTCATTGACATTCAATGGGCTTTTGCGAGTATAATGAGGAGAGCAACAGAGTTCATCGAGAAAACTGGAAGAACTGATTTAGCAACTTCTCCCAACACAACCTATGGTTTCAACAAGGAGAAGGTTACATGTTTTAATTGTGGAGAAAAAGGACACTTCAAAAGGGAATGCACCCAGCCACCTAAACAAGGTAATCGAAACCCTTTCAATGCAAATTACCAGAACCGTCAACAAAACCAAGTTTCTTACCAAAATAACAACAACTACCAAAACCGAAACTTTAACAACCAAAACAGACAACCAAACACTCAACACCAGATTCAAAACCAATCTCCTAATCACCCAAACCGAACAGTTGTACCTATCACTACACCTACTGAGACTCAACAGAATGCGAGTCAGAACCAAGCTTTGGTGACTCAACAGGATGAGAGGTTTGACTGGTCGGGTATGCAAATAGGAGTTGAGGAAGTGACTACTGGTGGGAATGTGGCATGTGTTGCCTATCAGGTTGATATGGAAGAGTCGGTGGCAGTTGATGAGAAGAAAGAAACTGATGAGAGTGAAAGTGATGATTCTGAGACTGAGATGGAAGTGGAGAGTGAACCTGTTGAGGTTAAGGCTGAGGAGAAGAGTTCTGGGATGGTGATTGATTCAGTTTCTGATGTTCCCGAAGAGTGTAGATCGGTTTATTCAGATTCTGAGAGCGAATCAGACACAGAGGGAAGTGTTGATTCTTTAGATGATGATATTGATCAGTTGCTGGCAGAAGCTGACTTTTTGATGACGAGGAAGTCGTGCATAGCTGATGATGCTTTCACCAAGATCGACTACTCAAAGTTTTTCACTGGAAAGGAAGCTCATTTTGCGTTGATGGCCATGACTGAACCGCCAAAACCTGTAAGTTCTGAATCTAGCACTGATGTTATGAGTGATAAATATTGTGGGACATGTGATAGATTGACAGAGGAGAATAAACAACTCCGAATTTCACGAGATAGTGCTATCTTGAACTGTCAATCTACTCGCAAAGAGTTGAATGCTTTTAACAAAGTATTAGATGGCTATAAAAAGGACATTTCTGACTTGAAAAATACTTTGTCATTGAAACAATTGGCCATAAACAACTATATCAATGAAATTGAAAACACTAAGTTGGAAATGGCTGCCATTAAATGCTTTGCTGAAAAGGTTAACAAGAAGTTGGAAAGTTATAAAAATGTTGCTTATGTCGTAGATCATATCATTGATGATAACACCACCAATTACAAGTCTGTACCATCTCCGGTTCTTTTTGAAAACCATAACTATCACCAAGTTATACCGGAGAGTTCGGTAAAATCAGACTCGTCATCGGAAAAGGAATCTAATACCTCGAGTATTGGTGATCCATATTCCGATGTGAGACCGATTTTGGGCTTGAACAATGAGGGTGTTTATGCTGAGAGTGATAGTTCAGACTCAGATAATGATGATACTGGTAGTGATCAATCTGTTAATGAATGTGAGATTCCAAAAGAAAATCACATCGTTACTACTGAACCAGTGTCACCATCTGATCATGTTCATCCGATGGCAAATGCTAATCGTGATAAAAAGTCTGAAAAGGTTGATGTTAAGAAAGATAATGTTGTTAAGCATGATGTCAAAAAGAATGAGCAGAATGAACCAAGTGACAAACCGGTTAAAGTGTTTTATCGGATGGAAGGATCCGATAAAATCATTTCTGATGAGGAATTTCCGATTAAAAATGTTAACTATTCTAAACTTGATAAAATCTGGCAAGAAAGCACAATCTGGTTTCCAAAACATGAGAGAACCAATGAAATTCCACCAGAAATTTTAAAGAAACTGTTTTCAGAAGTTCCTCAAGAACCAAAAATCCATGTCACTGAGTTTATTCGTCCAAATGATAAAGCAAATGGTTTTCATGAACCTTCTTACTCGAAAGGACCACTTCCTGAGAGTTTAAGAAATCAACAGTATAATGATCAGTTTCCTGTCAGATCATTTGCTTCACCAAATGCTCATTATGTGTTTGAGGAATATAGAAAATGCTTTAAATGTGGAGAACGTGGGCATTTACTTGCTCAGTGTCCATATGTAAGGCACAAAAGACATGAGGTTGAGGTTAAGAATTCCATGAGAAAGCCGATTGATCATTATGTACCACCACATAGACGGGCTGTTCCTCAACAACAACATTTTTATAATCAAAACAATTTTCAAATGAGGAATAATCGTCCATTTCAATATGATCGAAGGAATCGGATTGCAATGGAACAATCTTGGAGAAAACCTGTGGAGAACACAACAGCTGATAGACAAAAGGTTCCACAAAAACCAATTGTCAAGTCAAATGTTGGACCTAAGTCTGTTCATTCAGATAAGGTTGCTAAGAAAGTTACTTTTAGTAACAATGTTCAGAAACCAATTGAGAAACCAAAATCTCAAATTCGTATTCTCAAAAGGTCTGAACAATCTTGGACACCTAATGGTACTCCAGGAGCTTCTACTTCAAAGGTGAGTGATAAAAATGACACTGTTTTGAAAAATCAGAAAACGGTTGATTCAAAACAAAAAGTTGTTGAAAAAGTCATTGAGGATGTTTCTTTGAAATCAAATGTTCAAAGGCCCAAGACTCAGGCTTGGGTCCCCCGAAAGAACTAAATGTTTACTTTTTGTGTGCAGGGAGCTTCAGTTGGCCCTATTAGCAGTCTCTGGATTGTTGATAGTGGAGCTTCAGGCCACATGACGGGGGATTTGGCGTTGCTGTTTGATGTGAAGAATATTAATGGAGGATATGTTGCGTTCGCGGGTAATAAAGGAGGATATATAACGATGGAAGGAAGCGTGAGTAACGGGATTGTGACTTTCGAGCGGATTTCTTATGTCAAGCAGATAGACTATAATCTGTTAAGCGTCAGTCAAATATGCGATAAACAATTTTCTGTGCATTTTGATGACAAATCCTGCTACATTCTCAAACCGGGCTTCAAGATTCCAAAGGAGTGGGTTATGTTGATGGCACCTAGAGTCAACAATCTTTATATTCTTGATATGTCCAAGGCGATGACATCACAGGGGCAGATAACATGCTTTCTATCCAAGGCGACCGAAAAAGAATCGATAATGTGGCACCGAAGAATGGGGCATATTCATCTGAGGAAAATGAATCAGTTAGTGAGAAATGGACTTGTCGATGGAGTAAACGTGAAACATTTCCATCTAAACGACAAGTGTGTGAGCTGCATGAAAGGCAAACAACACAAACAATCCCATAAAGTGAAGAAAGTTAACTCTGTTGAGATGCCGCTTGAGCGATTGCACATGGACCTATTTGGACCGGTCAAACGCAAAAGTCATCTTGGAGAGCTTTATTGTTTAGTCGTTACTGATGACTATTCACGATTCTCATGGGTGATGTGTTTGAAGAACAAAAGCGACACCTTTACCAACCTACAAGTTCTGTTCACTCGACTGGAGAATATCTACAATTTGAAGATCAAACGGATCAGGAGTGACAACGGGACGGAGTTCAAAAATGCAAAGATGGATGAACTTTGTGAAAGCAAAGGAATTCATCATGAATATTCAGCTCCATATACCCCGCAACAGAACGGTGTTGCTGAAAGAAAGAATAGGACTCTGATTGAGGCTGCTAGAACAATGCTCGCTGACTCAAATCTTCCAGTAATGTTCTGGAATGAGGCGATTTATGCAGCAAACTACACTTTAAATCGGGTTTTGACAGTGAAGAAGTTTGGAAAAACATCTTATGAGCTGTTACACCGACGAAAGCCCAATTTAGAGTATCTAGAACCATTTGGGGCGCCATGTACGATGTTGAATCCAAGCGAAAAGTTTAGTCCTAAAGCTGAGGAGGGATATTTTGTTGGATATGCAACCCCGCTCAAACGGGTATTCAACAAGAAAACTCGTCAAGTGGAGGATTGGGCTAACGTGGAAGTTCAACGCTACACACAAAATTTGCAAGGCACGGGCCCTGATTGGATGTTTGATTACAAAGATTTCTTTGAATCATTCAACCTAGATAGCTTGGTTGAAGAAGCTGTGATCAGATTACTTTACGAGTGTGAAAACGCGGCAACTTCACCGCTGATGCGTCCAATCACCGTAAACCCCCCACCAGCTTCTAATGATACCAGTGCTCCTACACAAGAAGAAGAGTTGTTTCAAGAAGCTTCAACTTCATTAGACACTTCAGAATCTGAAGATGAACAATTTGAAGAAGCTGTTCTTGAAAATGCAGAAGACTTAGAGGAGCAAACTGTGAACCCAACTCCAAATCCAGATGTTGCTTCATCATTTAACACGGGTCATGATCAGGATGCTGTAGAGAACTTGACTGCTCAGACGGGAGTGATTGTACCTATTAATCCGGAATCTCGGATTCATCGTATTCACCCGTTGGAGCAAGTAATCGGTGATCCTGGTAGTGGAGTGATGACCAGAGGGCAGCTTAAAAGCGTTAATTCGCCAGAGAGTTTTGGTGCTTTAGCATTGTATGCCAAAATTCAGAAATCTGGTGACCAAAATGATTGGTCGTTTGCATGTTATGTGTCGCAGGTAGAGCCTGGGACATACAAAGACGCTTTGCAAGAAGATGCCTGGGTTGAGGCAATGCAGGAGGAGTTATTGCAATTCCAGAAATTGGGAGTCTGGACGCTCACAGATTTGCCGCCGGGAAGAAAGAAAATTGGCACTAAGTGGGTGTTTAAGTGCAAAAAGGATGATCGTGGAGTTATTGTAAGGAACAAAGCCAGATTGGTCGTGCAGGGTTTCCATCAAATCGAAGGAATTGATTACAATGAAATCTATGCACCAGTAGCAAGAATCGAAGCTATTCGGATGTTCCTTGCGTTTGCCTCGTATAAGAAATTCAAAGTCTATCAAATGGACGTCAAGAGCGCATTTTTGTACGGTAAAGTCAAGGAGGAGGTTTATGTCGGGCAACCACCAGGCTTTGAGGACCCAATCCACCGGGATAAGGTCTATGTGCTAAACAAAGCTCTATATGGTTTGCACCAGGCTCCAAGACAGTGGTACGAGGAGCTAAGTACATACCTCATCTCCAAAGGATTCAAGCGCGGCCTAGTCGATTGCACCCTCTTTACGAAGAAGGCGGGAGATGACTTGCTTCTAGTACAGATTTACGTTGATGATATTATTTTTGGTTCAACTAACGAACTCTTGTGCAGGGAATTCGAAACTGTTATGCAGGAGAAGTTCGAAATGAGCGCTATGGGGGAAATGCAGTTTTTCCTCGGCTTACAGGTGGATCAAAGACCCGACGGGATCTTCATTCACCAGACGAAATATGTAGCCGACATCTTGAGCCGATTCCAGATGGAGGACTCTAAGCCGATGGATACCCCGATTCAACCCAATCACGGGATTGGAGTGGACGCTAAGGGGGAGCTGACAGATCCATTTACATACAGAGCAATCATCGGATCTCTGATGTATTTGACAGCGTCTCGACCAGATATTATGTATGCAACGTGTCTCTGTGCTCGCTACCAATCGAAGCCGAAACAAAGTCATCTGACGGCGGTCAAGCGTATCCTTCGATATCTGAAGGGTTGTCCATCAAAAGGACTTTGGTACCCTAATGATGATGATTTTGATTTTATTGCTTTTAGTGATGCAGATTGGGGCGGCTGTGACAAAGACAGCAAATCAACAACAGCCGGTTGTCAGTTTTTAGGGAGCAGGTTAATTACCTGGCAATGCAAGAAACAGACTTCCGTCGCACTGTCTACATGTGAAGCCGAGTACATTTCAGCCTCGAGTTGCTGTTCGCAAGTGCTCTGGATCCAACAACAGATGGTCGATTACGGTTTGCAGTTTCTTAAAACCCCTATACACTGTGACAACGAAGCCGCAATTGCATTAACTAAAAATACTGAAAATCATTCTAAAGCTAAACATATCCGGATTAAATATCATTTTATCCGTGACTGTTATGCTAAGGAATTGATTGACATGGTCAAAATCCATACTGACTACCAACGTGCAGATTTGTTTACAAAAGCTTTTGACAGATCCCGCTTTGAATATCTTTTGAAAGTAAACAATATAAAGGAAAAACAGGACTAATCGGCTCCTCGGTTTATCATTTTTAGTTTTTAGTTTTAGTTTTAAATTTTTGCTAATTGGGAATTTCTCTTTGTTAATTGGGAATTTCTCTTTACTATCATAATCCTCAAAGAAGTTGATGCTTTCGAGGGGGTTGTTTAATCCTCAAAGAAGTTGATGCTTTCAAGTGGATTGTTTCTTTCAAATTTTTTGTTTTGTTTTTTCAGAAAAATTAAAAACCCAAAAATATGTTCTTTATTTTAGGGGGAGTCTTTTTATCAGAAAAACCAAAAACATTGAAAAATTTTCAAAATACCTAAAAAATTAGAAAAACCCAAAATGATTTCCTGGATAAAAAGAGGAAATGATAGTACATCAGTGGGGATCTGACACAGGCTAAAGAATTGTATAGTTTTAATGAGACGTATGTTGATTACGTGTGATATGCTGATAGGCTTCGTAGACTATATATTGCGTGCATTAGTGATACAAACATAACAAACTACGCGTTTGTGGATGAACACCTCATGGGCATATGGTCTTAGTACCGTAATTTCGTTTGATAGGGTGTTTGTACAAAACTCGGAGGTTTAGGGTCGTTATGTTATTAGTTGTCTGGGGATAGCCTATCTGATCTTCTGCTGTAAGTCATTACGGACCTAGATCAGACAGGATGTCTTTATAAAAGAGCTTTATGCCAAAACCTAAAGTTACCGAATTGAGGAACTTTCCATGTTATATGATGATCAAAGATTATCTATAATATCGTATTGATCGTTGATGCAAATCATGATTAATATCAGTCCTCAACCTGGTATGGTGCATATGTTACTTTGCTGCATTAATTTACCGACCTGTATACCTCTATGCATTATATCTTGTACAATTACAGACGACGAAAGCATAATCACGCTTTACAATGAGTCTTTGTGCAGATTACTTCTTGATACGGGAGTATGTCGTGTGTGTGGGAACCACAATGTGTTAGTCTAATACATCTAATTCGTATCATTTTAAGGCATTGCGTAATTGTCTGCATGTGAGCTTATGTGGACAACAATATCAGCAATTGCCGTGTCACATATTGTTTCTAATGATAATATTGAACCAGATCAACGCTGTGTTCAGATTTCTCAGAAAACTGATATGATCCTCTTACCGGAAATCACAAAATGTTTACTGCTTTCATTTACTTTGATGCATTTTACTTTGTCGCATTTTACTTTTATTGTCAAAAAGTTACAAAATCCAAAAAGATTTTAGGTGTGTTTTGATAAAAAAAAAATTTCAGAAAATCCAAAAGATTTGCATTTCTGCTTTATTTTTTGATATCCGGGGATGCTTGATGGTCAATTTCTGAGATTTGATAACACCATCTGGTCTTTGTAACATTCAAAATGTGAAAATTTGAGTTTTGGAAGTTTAACGGATTGAAAAATGTTGAACGGGATTCGAATTCGTGATTTGGCAAAATATTCAGATTTTTCCATTTCACATTCGCCCCTTAAATGGGTCGAATGTGGAAAAATCATCTCATTCGACCGGTTTGCAAATGGACGAATGTGGAATTTCCACTTCCGGGTGTAATTTCCACTTCCGGGTACACAATCCACCTTCGGGTCTTTAAATAGGGGCGAAGGAGGAGCAGTTTCACATTCGGGTCTTTAACTAGGGGCGAATGTGGACTTAACCCACATTCGACCACTTCAAACGGTCGAACGTGGACTTCTTTATATATGTCATTCAGGTTCGAACCTTCATTCACAAATTTTTTTCAAAAATTGCATCATAACCAGACCTTGTTGCTCGTGCATTTTATGTTCCTTTGATTTGTTCCCTGATCATTGCTCATCATTTTAACACCAATATTGCAGGTAATGGACAACAAAACAGATCAGAATTGACTGTTAAAAGAACGGGACCTAGGGTTTCTGTTCTAGGGATTTTTGATGTTGTTTCATGTTTGATTTTGATAGCCGATCATTTAACATAGGTTTTAGGGGGAGAATATGGATGGAATTAGGATAAAAACATGTTTAGATGATAGTTTTGATCGATTGAACACATAGAACCCTAATTCTATTTTAAAACCTATGTAAAATGATTAATTGACAAAATTGATTATAAACGAGTGTTAGTCGGCCTTTTTAGTAAACATTAGAATCAATATTGCAGATTAAAACATACAATGGCAAAATTTTGAATTTTTGGGGGAAAACCTTTCCACATTCGGTTGATAAAACCGGGCGAAGGTGGAATCAGGTGGACGAAGGTGGAACAATATGGACGAATGTGATGTTTAATTAGAAATTTTTCACTTTCGACCATAATTATCTACCTTCGACCACAAAATCTCACATTCGGCCACTTCTAAACGGGCGAACGTGCAGATTAGTTTTTGACCAGAATTTTATATTTTTGTCGTTTTTGTGTTTTGACGCGTTTTATTGATTTTCATGTGCAGATGGCTGAACAACCCGAGAATATTGAATCACCAGCAGTGAATGTTGAGACTCCAGCAGAGATCACAGTTCAAGATTCAGTCCCCGTAACAGAAACATCTACTCCGAGCAGTTGGCCTTTTGAACGATCGCACAACTGTTGCGCGTATCTAGGAGATGTTGAGAAGAACACAGAGTTTACAGGGATTATTGAATTTCTGAAGAGGAGCAGGATTGTACATGCTCTAGCCACACCAACCATCATTTACAAAGACATAATTGAAGACTTTTACCAGAACGCTAAGTATGACTACTGGGAGAATCAGACGATTATCAAGAGCAAGATTCAGGAGATGGAGATGTTCTTGACTGAAGCTGACATTCGGGAGGCATTACAGATTAAGTTTGAAGACAGTGAGGATCCCAGGGAGTTATCGTGGACAGAACAGAAGGCATGCTTCTTAAGGATGAAATACAAAGGTCCAATCACTGACGGATCTATGTATAAGGGGAAGCTGGGAGTGCAGTACAAGTATTTTGCACATGTTCTGATTCATGTCTTTGGTTGTGTAAGTGGTGGTTATGACGTGATGAGAAGGAGTTTGAGTTCATTAATGGTTGCGTTGACACTCAACAAACCATTTAATGTTTCTGGGATGATTCTTGACCACATGCTAGAGATGCTGAAGGGAATGAAGAACAAGAAATTCATGTTGTATCCGAGGTTTCTAATGATGATCTTTGACTATAAGTATCCAATGCTGAAGAAGGATCCGACAATGATCCTAGGCCAAGATCACATGAATATTAGAACCTTGATGAGGATGAAAGGTTATAAGGGTGTGCCTGACAGTGAGAAGCCACCTAACAGGAGATTGTTTGGCGCTTTGGCTCGTCCGGATTACATTGATCCTGGCAAGAACAAAGCAAGACATGATGAGAGTGACTCGGATAACGATGATCCCTTAGTGTATGTTGATTCAAGCACTAAGCGGAAGCGTCAAGTAGTCAATCCTGGAGCCAAAGGGAAGGGCAAAGGAAAGGCTATTGATCAGGGAAGCACTAAGCAACAGGTAGCAAGAAAGAAATCGACAGCGAAGAAAGGATCGGGTTTGGTAGATGAAGAGTCTGTAGATTCAGAAGAGACTGAGGTTGATGAACAGTGGGATTCTGATGACGAGAATGTGAGGACCACCAAACGTAAGGCCACTATGGTTGGTGAGTCTGAATCCTTAAACCAGTCGATAGAAGAAGCTGAAAGGAGAAAGAAATCAGTTGAAGATGAAGGTTTAGGTGTTGACCTAGCCGAACTGAGTGTTGGAGATACAGTAGTTGTGAATTTGCCAAAGAAGACAAAGAAACAAAAGACTATGGCAAAGAAATCAAGTGTGAAAGAACTGAGAGAGAAAGAGTTGGCTCAGTTGTTGAAGGGAAAGAGATTACCTGATGCTGGAACACCTTCTAAGCTATCTTCACCAGTTGCCAAGAAGCAGAAGAAAGCAAAAGAGGCAGAGACTTTACCAATCGATCAGTTCAATATCGATATGGATAAAGTGCTCGATATGTTTAGAAAGCCTCAAAAGGAGAAAGTTGTTGAAGTTGAGCCCTCCAGATCTAAGTCAAAGAAAGTGACTGTAGACGACGATGTTATGAAACAGGTTAATAAGAAGATGGAGGACATGATGAAGATGCTGATTACTCAACAAGCTGAAATTACTAAGTTTAAGCAGAATGAGGAGAAGATGCTCCAAATTGTAGTTGCTTCGAAATCTAATCAGGATGATATAAATGATAAGATTAAACTGATTGAAGCAAAGAATGAGAAGCTTGAGAGGAAATGTGAAAGAAACAAGAGCAAAATCAAACTGATTAAGGCTGACAACAAAGAATTGAAGAAGGAAAACAAACGCCTTTGTGGTTTGATTGAAGAGCTGTATAGCAGAGCACCCCAATTGAAAGAGGGTGAAGAAGATGAAGAAGAAGATGAACAGAAAGTTGATTATGAGTATTCTGATTCTGAGAAAGAAGATGATGATGATGAGGATGATGATGGATCGGATAAAAGTGATGATGACAATGATGATGATGATGACAACAATGATGATGATGATGATGGTACTGAAGGTACAGGGAAAAAGCAAGGTGATGAGTTTAGCAGTGGAAGTGATCATGATGGAGGAGATGATACTTCTAAATATAGTTATGAGAAGAGAACACCGCAGAAGAAGAAAGATACTGGAGAATCGAGTTCCAAGAAGAAAGGTGGGAATGTTGATTCGGATGAAAGTATCTTCTGGAACGAAAAGGTGAGATCTTTGTCTGATGATGCTAAACAGATATACAAGAATATGTTGGAAAAGAGAGAGTGGACCATTGAGTTCACAGGATGCTTCGCTGAAATATTCCAGACTGATGATTTGAGATATGAGCTGGAATATGAAGATCCAGATCTTGAAGAAGGGGAACTGCCTGCATCTGTGGCGAAAGAAATTTTAGATGGTCTCGCACAGAGGGTAGGAAAGACGTTTGAGGAGTTTATGATGGATGAATCGATTCCTGATATTCCTGAAAAGGATATGGGAAGTCATTCAGATGATGTACATACTCCAGAGAACAATGAAGTTGAGATAGAAGATATTACTCATGAAGAGTTTCCCCAGTATTTCAGAAAAGAAGATGAGAATGAAGTATTTCCTGATTTCACTGAAATACCAAATAAGTCAGCGAAACAAAAAGCAAAGAAAAGAAGCGAAGAGTTTGTTGAGAAGGTGTTTGGTAATGAAAAGAAAGATTCTTCTAACCAGTCTGATGAGTTGAAGAATTATATGAAGAAGTTGAAGGAAATGGATGAGAACCGACCTAAGCCTGAAGCTCAAGGCAACTTTTATCGTTTTCATAATGCCAAGTTCAAAGGCAGAGCTCTCGGGTGGACTTACTTAGGCAGACTGAAGTGTATTGCTGCAAAATGGGAAACCGGAATTCTGTATTTTAACAGATTCTGTGATTTGCTTACTCTACCGTACTGGGCGGTAAGAGACTTATGCAGATTCCAAATGTCAGGTGCCGAGGTAAATGGATCGCATGTCGGTTGGTGTGCTGATAAATTGGTTTGGGAAAGTCGTACACGATGGAAGAGATTTCAGCCTCAATATCCCAGAAGAAAAGTGCATAGGGATATTGATCCTCAAACCAATATGAAACGTGTTACTTTAATCTACAAAGCACCTAATGTGATGAGAAAGATACCGTTGATGCCAATGCCACAGCATTTCAGTGCTGATTTTATCTTTTGGTATTACGATTGGAGGAAGGCAGAAGCAGTGATCGTGTTAAGGGATGGAAAGGATAAATACAAGCATGTTCATGTATTTGATCCTATGTGGCTGATCAATTGCACATTCGAAGACATCATCATGTTGTTCTACAATCCGATATACTATGAACCCAATGACTTTGCTCAAGCGAGAAAGTACACTCAAGTTGTGGGAGTTTGTTTTGCATATGATATAAATGCAGGAAGCAACTTGGAGGGTAAACTTGGCAAGACTGTGAAGATCGCTAATGTGTCAAAGCCTGTGAAGAAAACATTCGAGCCGCCAATGACTTCTGAGCAGAAGAAGCAGCTCAGAATCAAACTGATGAACAAGACAATGGACTATCAGAGAAAACTATCCAATCAATAGTCGAGGGGGAGTTTGTTGATGCATTTTGCGACTAAGGATTGGATATACTATAATTAACATATGTTAGTAGATAGCCGAAGGTGGTTCAGACTGGGCGAATGTAGACTAATCTGGGCGAAGGTGAACTGAAGTGGACGAAGGAAGATTGCACATGCACTAGAAGACACATTCGACCACTCTTAGTGGGCGAATATGAAATATGCTCACATTCGACCAGAAGAAAGGGGCGAATGTGCAGTGTCTATATATAGATTTTGAGTTTTTGATAATAGAAGAGAGTTGTCATTTGTGTCCAGGTTCAGATCAGGTTTAGGAGTGTTTTTGAGAGATTATCTGTGTGATTCTAGATTAACATAAACAGTTTGTAAATGCTTATTGATTGAAGTTAATCTATGAAAATGATATTGAAAATGATCTTGATTGTGTCGTGATTTGTGTTTTATCAATTTGTTCAGATCTAGGGTTTCCGCACCTAGATTTGTGACTTGTATGATCATATAATCCTGTTTTAGATAAAATCCAACGCTCACAAAGATCTCACTAGCAAATGAAAGGAAATTGGGTTACCGATAGGCAAGAAAATGTTATACTCTTTACTTGTCTTTTCTAACTAGGCAACTCATACTTTTCTTTAAAAGCAACCTTTGGAAAAACACTTCAAGGAACTTAAAGTGTTTATGACCATGACTAGGGATCGACACTCATGATTCAAAAATCAAATGGAACTTAAAACAAAATTGTTGGTTTCACAACACTCAAATAACACCTAAGGACATGCATTTTTCAGAATTGTGTATTTTTCTCCCCTCCCCATAGTTTATAACAAACATTGTCCGTAATGTATAAAAAAATTGGAAGGTGATACTTATTAAAAGATTTATTCTGAAAAAGTTATGTGAAGGTTGTGATCAATCAATCCCTAAAAATTCAATTCCCTAATACTTAAGATAAACAACACTTCAAGATACAATAATTAAGGGAATTGGATGCATCTGATTAACAACTGGTGGTGCACACTCTTCAGTTTCCTTTCGACCCATTCACCAGCTCCTTTCTTCTCTTGCTTGTTACCTACAATTAATCTCATCTTTCCCTTCGACATCAAACACAAAACAGATGAAGTAATATAGGATTCACACAATCTCCCATTTTATTGAAACATTAACATAAAAACAAAAACACTAACTAGGATAGATCCTTTAAAATTACCCGGTAGCCCGGTTATGAGGACGAGTGATGTCTCGTGAGGGTTATACAGGAAACACCCCCACAACATTTATTTACATACCACATAAAATAAAATAAAAACACACAAGCAAAAAGAAACAAATAAAAATACAAAAATTAACAAGTACCTCTTACTCACGCTGATCGAAGTGAACATTTTCCTACCGAGTTACCAAGATAAGCTCGGTAGTTTACCTTCCATGCCCCAATCTGTTCATTCTCCTTCAACTTGTCCATCAAATCCAAGCATGAAGGTTTTATCCCACATTTTCCTACCGAGTTTCCAACATACACTCAGTAGTTCACATGCCAAATCCACAATTGCTTCCTAGTTATTGGCATGAGCATTGGGCGATTCTTGTTGCACGGCCATTTTACAATAAATTGCCCAATGTCCTCCCAGCTCACATTCCTCTTCTTCATCTTTGAACCTTCATCCTCCACTTTGTTCGGTGCTATAATCAACATGGGATGAGATTCGTGAGGAACTTTCACCTCAGCCACCAGATCTTCATGATATACTAAGTCTCAAGTTGGGGTTAACCATTTAGAATAGCTTGCAGTATCTTCATCTATATCAGCATAAACCACTACACCACTAGCCAACTCATCATGCTCACGTTTAAGTTGGGAGATTTCCTCAGCAAGTTGGCGAACCTGCATAACCAAACTTCATGAGCTTTGTCTCTCACTTCATTTCTCTGCTTCGTCTCTTTTATCATATATATGATAGCATCAAACTTGGAATCTCGTGAGTTTTGAGGTTCTTTATATGCCGGTTGAGGGCTATTAGGATAGTAGTCATCATATTCCTTATGGTTTTGATATTGTTGTGTCCTTTGGCTAAATGAACTCCCTTGATGCATGGTATTTAATTGATAATAGCATTGGGAGTTTGAATGGTGTGGCTGATGATGTGAAGAAGATAAATGTGAACCTTCAGGTTTTTCTAGCCCAAAAATAATACGATCTTGTCGTTCTTTACAGGACAATCTCGCCATAAATGATATGGGCTCCCACAACAAGGACAAGTATTATCATCATCTACCCAATACATGGTGATGAGGACGATCAAGTCTTGTTAATTTCCCAATCTTCCGATTTTACACAAGTGGCTTGTCTTGCTAATTCTAATTCTCCGAATTGTATACAAGTGGTAAGCTTCTCCACGAATGTCGGGTACATATGCATTATCTGTCACCTGCACACTCAACAAACCACGAGTAACAACGAACAAAAAAAAATAATAAAGACAAATTAAACAGTTAATTACAAAAGTCAACTAAAAACACAAAAACACCAAGCGCACGAACTCCCGGCAATGGCGCCAAAATTTGATCGGATGTCGCGGTCTTGTCAAAAATAGTATTTATAATTCCTAATTACGTCTACCTATGTAGTAGTGGCAATAAGGTTGTCGAACCACGAAGAGTTTGTGGTTAGTGAATATTGTCTAGTTGATTGGAAAATATTGTTTATGAAGGTTCTAGGTTAATTATGAAGATTGCAATTTGTTCATCTAAGAAATTTGGTTGGAAGAGGTTTTGATTATTTAGTAAACTTGATATTAAACTAAAATGAAATTGATAATTGAAAATGATGTGCAACAATTGATGGTAAAAGATCACACCCAGGTTTCAACAAATGAAGCTTAGGATTTTACAAATGGGTCAAATAACTCAAGTGCAATTTGTGACAACCTGCACCCTTCACTTTTCATTAATATTATAATTGGTCACTCAACTATTTCAAAATTTTCATTTTAACCCTCGTATTTTAATAGGACCAAATGTCACAATTTAATAAAACTTATAATTTCTATAAGTAAAATTATGCACGTTTTATACTCACATCTACACCCGAGCATGTATGTTTCAGACCTTGATACTTAAAACCCTTAATTTTTTGTCCTAAAACAACTTAGGAACCAAAGGAAACAAGTCCGGAACTTAAAATTGATTAAATTAGAAAAATTAATTTTTTTAGCTCTCACGGTCCGCGGAGATAGTTAAACAGTCAAAGTCCTAGTCAAAGCCCCAATCAAACAATCAAAGTCCTAGTCAAATAGTCAATTCATCTTAAAATCCTACTTTATGGTGTTGACCAATTTAATGGTTAATTGAATCCAAACTAGTATAAAAACCCACCTATGACCCATTACACTTTGCACCTCTTAATCGATTGTTTCAATTCGATTAAACTCTCCCTCATACCTTTCTTCTATAGTCTATTACTTCTACGATTGATGTTTTGATTGTAATCTCTTGTAATTGGGAAATTGGAAGCTTGATATTCTTACTTTTTCGGTTTTTATTTCTTCAATTTAGACTAGCTACGTTGTGAGTTTTTCCAATTATTTTTTGCATGATATTTTATTCCTATTTGTAGATCAATAACCCTCTATTTAATTTATCAATTATAGACTCTAAGGGTTTTAATTGGATAATCTAGGGTTTAAGGTGTTTTAGGTGATTTGGGGATTTTTGATTTAAAAGTTATAGAACCTTATAAATTCATAACTCACTCATTTCTTATCCAAAAATTATGAAACTTGGTAGAATTGCTCCTACAACTAATTAGAAGGTTTAGAAATTATTTCGGGATTTATTGAAGCCGGTTAGTATTTTTTTTAATTATTTTATAATGCTTTAATCATGTTCAATTCATATAATATCGTATAAAATGTATTTTGACATAAAAATTGGTAGAAACATGTTTAATTTTGTTAGAATAATTTTCATGTCATTTTCCCTCTGTTTTGATTCAGTTTTATATGTTATCTTATTTTTATTTGTTAAATTACTTTTAAACAAATAGTATTCATATAAACTAGATTTTTATCATAAAAACTATATAAAATTTATTGTGAGCCTTTTTAAGTCAAATAATTGAGTTTTCACAGAAACTCTTATCTTTAAGAGCCTTTTGTATATTATTTTGAATCTACGTGGTTTTAATCATATTTAAATCATATAAAATCAAAATTTATTTATTTTAACATTAAAATTTGTGTAAAAACATTTCATCATGTTAGAATCATGTTCACATCAGTTTTTCTCTATTTTAAAATGTATTTATATGATATCTCATTTTTTATGGAATAAATTAACTTTTAAGCATAACTTCATCAAAGACTTTTATATAAATTATAAGATATTTTCTGAGTTAAATTTGTTATTTTTTTATGCTCGGAAAATATCTAGTTTGTAAACTCAAGTATTCATTATTTTTCACATCTTATTAATAATCAATATAATTATTTATATTTAATTTAATAAATATGAATAATTATAGTTTAAGATTATTTAATTTATTTCTTTCATCATGACCCTTATTATTTAACCTAGTTATATTTGTAATATGAACCTAAGTTATACTCTTGATTTACCTCATGGATTCGTGTATTGAGATTCTGATAAACTATTTAATTGTTTTGGCGCCTCATCCTTATATTAAACTTAAAACCCCCAAATTTAGACTAGACATCCTAGATGCCTTCGATTAGGAACCCTAGACTCTTTTAAGCTTAAACACATATGTTGGAAACTTGAAACTTTAGGTTGAGTCTTTGGGATTCGCCTCACATACATTCACAATGCTTAGAGGATAATTCAGCTTTGCGAATGTGAGTATATCTCCCCCCTTTTTCATGTTTTACTTTTTGGGGCTATTCATGTACACTATGTCTAAATGTAAATCTTTCACTAAATGCAATTCTCATGTGTGTTTGCTCTATGTTAGTTTGTGTGTGTCTATGACTTGTCAAAATCATTAACGGTTAATGATTAACCCGTTGTGACGTGGCCTATGCGTAGCAATGAATAGTACTATGGTATATACCCCTTGTTGACTCTGTTGTATGAGACCTTGGTCATTGTTACGTAAACCTACATTATCTATCGTCTACTATATATAATCACTATGATGGCGAATACTATAAATATATATGACTCTCGTGGATTCTCTATTCTCTCAATTCTTGATTTTGAACAGATACAACTTGTTTCATTTTGCAAATGTTACCGCACATGAATTGCTAAACACTTTTTCTACTATATGTATTCAAAACAGGGTATGCTCACCAATACATTTTTGTATTGACATATACTATTTTCGTACATGTTTCATGTTGTTTTGAGACGCTTCTTTTAAGCTTTTGGATTTATATTTATCTTTATGTTTATGTTTTGACTTCGTTGTATTTTAGCTAGACTTGTCACTTTAGAACTATTTTATCTTGTAATTTCCTTTAAATGTAATAAATTATTTAATTCAATGTATTCAATTTATTTAGTCCATGAGCTATTGAACAATCATCACTATGTGACACCTTGATGATTCTGCCATCGGTCGGGGTGTTACAAAATTGGTGTTAACGGATTGATTGTTCAATAGGCTTAGGTATCAATAATCATCAACATCTAAAGATGGATACTTCATTACACTAGAACATACAACCCTAGGTTTGTGTTAAAGCAAGAAATCATGTTCATGACACTAGAAATTAGCACAAGATCAATTATATAAAATGACTTCAACATAAGATTAATAATGATTTAACACAATTGTTCAAACACACAATCAACACAATTAGGAGTTTAAAGAAATACCAAAATGTTAAACCTTAGAACCACAATTGTCTACACCCAAGTGTGATACAAAGGGATTAGCCACTCATGGCCATGGAGCTGGATTCTTCAATAATGGGTCTTGGAATCTTGAAATATTGAAAGATAGGAATGATTGATGATCTTGAATGATTTTCAAACTGATGGAATTGATTAGGATGGTTGGTGGGAAGTTAAGGTGAAGATGATGATGAATCCTTGGTCTTCATAGTGTTTTTAAACTCCAAAATATTAAACCCCCATCTTGATCCTCATTAAAATGCATTAAAAACCAAGTTTGACTGAAATTGGAGTCGGCGACACCACTTCTGGCATCGCCCACACCGTTGGCGGCAGTGACGCCAGTTGTGGCGTCGGCGACACGTCTTCCTTTTTGCCTACAAGGATCTTTGCTGTCCTACAACATTTTCTGCTCTCCTCTTACAGCAGTGGTGTCGGCCACGCCGAATTTGACATAGGCGAAGCCTGTTTGCCCCGGAGCGTCCATTTCAGCCTTCCTTGCTCTGTTAATCCCTCCTTATGCTTCCCAGATTTTCCAAAACTCCAAAATTGCACCTTTTTCATGTCAATACCTGAAAATCATAAAACACATCAACGTAGTGCTATTCCACAATCTTTTATATATTAGTTACCCATTTTAGCTTTGTTAACTCTCGTGCTTTTACCAACCCATCAAGCCACCGTATCCTAAGCCACCCAATGCAACTTCTTCACATCGCTCGTACCCCCCACAGGAATCTCTTCATGAGCGTTTCCAATTACTCAATAAATTTCCAGGGCGCTTTATATATGGAATTATAATAAGTAGGCAAGGCTTCAAGAACCGATTTTAGAAGCACAATGTGACACCCGCTAATTTACCAGGTCAAAATCCGTACACTTTCTAGTCAACGTTACATTTAGTACACATATTATATATCATTTTTGTCACACCCCGCCTATGGCGGAAACACGGGGTGCAACTGAAATGATTTCCAAGCACAAAAGTCACACGAGCATCATTTGATAAAACAGGAATTACCATTTAAAACATTCAAGTCTTACAAAACATAACATTAACTGTTTGAATTAGAAACCATAGTTAAAAGTGTTTAGATCAAAACATCACAACAATAGTTCAAAAGATGGTATCCCTTAAACGCTCGCACGCGACCTTCCCAATTTCCATGCTCCATGCTAATTTCCTGAAAAAGATGCATGAAAAAACATAAAGTTGGTGAGTTCACGGGTTTTTATATGTTGGACCTGTAATCCCAAATCTGACTAAATTACTGCCTAGCTAGGGCAATAATTAATATGTGATCTGACATGAGCCCATAACCAAACCTAGACATGTTGTGCCTCGCCCATTGTACACTCAAGACAATGAATAAATGTGAAATACTAGCACTCTTTTGATATCTGTCATCCGGTCAGAGCGACTGACCAAGAGTGGGGGTGTCAACCCAATAGATCTATTCTGGTGTTTCATGGCTAAGTCCATAGCTAATGGTTATGGTATGATGTATGACACGAGGGCTTAATGGATCCTAAACCTTGATGTCTCATGTTCACATAATAGTCATGTATGTAACTGAAAACTGAATACTGTACGCATGTTTTTCCCCCAGAAAAATGTAAAAACAGTGAAAAAGGGGCTGTGAAACTCACCTTGTGGTGTGTCTGGGAATGAACAAATGAGTCTAAGCTAGAGAGATCGACCTACGTGTCCTATGTAAAAGAGACATTTTAGGTCTATGTTACTTGTATTGTTTATAAGTTGTTCCTTTATTGTGTTTGTCCTTGTAACTTATCCCTTTAAGTTAAACGTGTCTTTGATGTAGGGAGTTGTGTATCTAACATTTTGTTCCCCAAAAGATACAATGTTTATCTTTTAAACGTACAATATTAGGGTTTCTAGGTGTAACTTTCCCCCTAATATTAACCTCATGCTTAGTGTTGCTAGTTTTACCATGTTTAAATATTCTAGTGACCTTGGTGAAAAATAGCATTATTTCTAGTGAAAATATCACTTTTATTTGTAAAACATGTATTATTATGTACTTTGGTAAGTTTCCTTTATAGATTTAACATTTTCCATGTGTCTTACAACTTACCAACATCATGTTCTATGTTAGTGAGTTAGTTACCACAATAATATTATAATTTTCAGCCCTTATGAATATGTGTATACATATATGTTTTGGTCCCTAATGTGTGTAAATATATACATTTTCTAACTAACATTATGTATTTTTAGAGTCATAAACCTACTTGTTTTATTGGGTTATAGTTACAAGCTTTTGACACATCAATGAACAACCTTTCTATGTAAATAAAAGCATATTAATGTGACATATTCTAGAGTTAGTGTTTATACCTCTAAGTGAACCAAATATGAGAGATTTAGGAGCCTTGAGACTCCTACTTAGGCTCCTTGTTACCCCTAAGATCCCTTGGAAAATGGTGGTCTTTGGTTGGGTATTTATGGCCGAGAGGGGGGGGGGGGGGTTCGGTGGTGGTGTGGTGGTCCGGTGGTGGTGATGCCATGGAGGGGTGGTGGTCCGGCGGTGGTACTGAGCCGAGAGGGAGAGGAGGGAGAGGTGAGGGTGTGTTGGTTGTTTTTGTGCACTTATCCCTCTAATCCCTTGCCTTATTTATAATTAGTATGGATGGCATGGTAGGATGCTTTTGCAAAGGTGCATGGAGGGCATCTTTCCATTTTGGTGTAAGTCTTAGAGTAGGAAGATTATGGACAAAGTGGGGGTTTATGTAGATGTGATGGATGGTTTTAGTGGTAAGTCAACTCCTATCGTTCATGCATGAATGTTAAAGATCATTGCCATTTTGGTGCAAGGTCATGGGAAAGGTGATTTTAGCTAGATTGTTGGTGCATGTAGATTTGATATGTGCATGGTGCATCTTGGGAAGAGGGGGCCGAAAATTTAGAGGATGTATGATAATCATGTTTCTTTTTAGGTTATTGATATCCTAGGATTGATTTGGAAGGATCATGATCTTTTGTGTATGGAAGGTGTTGGATGACAATTGTGGTAAGCCAATGTTTCTAGTGAAATGTATATATGTGAACATTGTTTGTTTTTGTTCTTGATTGAATCACAATTGAAATGTTATGTACAATTGTATGAGTTTCCCAAACTAGGGTTTTTGGTATGATCTCTCTGTAGCTCATGATAACTACTCAACTAGTTATGAAATTGCTCCTACTAGTGGACCTAATGCTAAACTGTAAGCATTGAAATTGGCTTGTTGAGACCCTGTATGGCTCAATTGTAATGAAACATGTTGTAACCTCACGAATTTTCCCATTTATTTTGCATTAAAGTATTTCCCGATCCATGATATAAACTCTAATTTATTTCTAAGTATTCTTATCTTTATCCGTGCACTCTATTTTTCTAAGTTCATTTTATCATTGTACTTAAAAGAAAAAATCTTCAATCATGACATATTTCCTATCCTAATTCTATTTATAAAATCGTCATTTTATAAGACGGTGTTTTTATTTTCTAATTCAAACTAATGATTTTTTTTATTTCTTATTTAAAGCTAATCATTTTTCCAATTACATTTATAATCTCAAACAAGGAAGATATAAATTCGTTTCAAAATAAATAAATAAATAAATATATATATATATATATATATATATATATATATATATATATATATATATATATATCAAAGCCTTGAGTCAAGAGTCAAAGTCTTGACAACATAATTCTTGGAGTCAAAGTCTTAGTCAAACAGTCAAAGTCCTAGTCAAATAGTAAATTCATCATAAAACCTTACTTTATGGTGTTGACCAATTTTAACGACTAATTTAATCCAAAACTAGTATAAAAACCCACCTATGACCCATTACACTTTGCACCTCTAAATCGATTGTTTCAATTCGATTAAACTCTCACTCGTACCTTTCTTCTAGAGTATATTACTTCTAAATTTGAAGCTTTGATTATAAGCTCTTGCAATTGGCGAATTGGAAGCTTGATATTCTTTCTTTTTCGTTTTTTTTATTTCTTCAATTTGGACTAGCTACGTTGTTGAGTCTTTGGGATTCGCCTCGCATGCATTCACAACACTTAGAGGATAATTCACCTTAGCCAATGTGAGTTTACATAGCCCCTTTTTCTGTTTTACATTTTGGGGTGAAACATGTTTAAACATTTTATACACCATCATTTACTCATTCTTACATTGTTGAAACTTGTGATTCAATTACACTATCATTTACTCATTCTATCATTTGACTGTAACAAAAAGACACAGTACAATCATTAACATTGATCAAGCCGCCTGTTTAGATTATAGCGCTATAGGTCTGACAAACCCATCCCCCCGCATAAATTCAGGGATGATCGATAACAGTAACAACATTTAACTAACTTGCGAGTTAGTCCTCAGTCGACACAAGGTTTGATTGTACAAAGACGCATTGTTACATGTCGGACTCATACTCTATCATTATACAACTGTGATTGTTCTACAAACTATCGTTATCAATTATATTCAAAAACCTATGTATTCTCACCAACTTTTGTTGACCCAAAATATTTTCAAACTTAACATGTTTCAGGTTATACTTGAATGAAGATTTGAGTTAATGCTTGAAGATGTGTAGCTAGTATTTTTCATCTTGTGATGTACAAATTCTTAGAACGATTGTATGTAACTTATTTAAATTACTTAATGAAATTTATTATTCACCATGTGCTACTGAACAATCATCAATACGTGACATCCCAATGTTTCCGCCATCGGTTGGGGTGTTACAGATTGGTATCAGAGCCATGGTTATAGGGAATTAGGTTATTAGAAAAATAATCTAGTCTATAACCATAGGATTATAATCAGTACTTGCTTCTTTTACTTGCAACTATACTTGTTTCTTTTCTCTTTCTCTATCCTACTTCTTATCTCTACTTCAACCCCTACAAGATGATTATTCACCATCACAAGATCTACTCTTAGACTAATAGGACAATCCTCAGGTTTAGCCTGAACCACCTTGAGATCTCGTCGAAGTTCTAGATTTTAATAACGAACACGTGCAATCTGGAAGGGTGAACGCCTGTATTCTGAGTCTTCTGTCTAGGCTGGCATTGCGCATATATCCCAATCAGACGAGGGACCCGGATGCCTACCTGGGAATTCTCGGGATGAGTGTTCACTTATAGGCTAAAGCATGTCTTCATTATGTTATTAGAATCTAGAAGTTTTTATAAGTCAACGTTTTCGTTTATTTGTTTTAATTAATGAATAAATGATTACACTCACTTTCCTTAAACTAAGCTCTAAAATCTCAAAATTTTACAGCTTAAATCAATCTCATTTCATAACCATCTATGGATTTCACAATCACACTTCACCTTACCATCTTAGCCACTTTTTAAATCTTCAACACCCTACCCAAATCATATTATTTCATTCTCCACATGTTACTTATTTTTTTAAAAACTATAACCTCATACCTTAGCACAAACTAAAGATTTCTAAATCCTGTTGTATTTTCATTACCTAGTAACTTTACAAACACTACAAAAAAAATGCCATTTAGTGACACACATTTTTAATGGCATTTAGGGTATGTGATACTAATAAGGTTTTTAGTGACACTTTTTGTGTGCCATACTTGCTTAACACGTACTTTTAGTGGCATTTAAATGTTATGCCACTAATTTTGATTTTTAGTGACACTTTAAGTATGCCATAATTGTTTGATACGTACTTTAGTGGCATTTATTTTTGTGCCACTAATTTAGTGACACACATTTTTAATGGCATTTAGCGTATGTGACACTAATAAGGTTTTTAGTGACACATTTTGTGTGCCATACTTGCTTAACACGTACTTTTAGTGGCATTTAAATGTTATGCCACTAATTTTGATTTTTAGTGACACTTTAAGTATGCCATAATTGTTTGATAAGTACTTTAGTGGCATTTATTTTTGTGCCACTAATATCATTTTGTTAATGGTACCACTAGGTGCGACAAATGTTGACACGAACCGTCACTACTAGAAAATAGGCCTAATACAACATTTTGAAAGCAACCTTTTTCAAATGAGTTGTATTTGACTATAATACAACTTTATTGAACAAAAAGGTTGCATTAGAAAATCTATTGCAACCTTTTTCATAAAGAGTTGCAAAACTATATTGAATCTGCAACCTTTTCATTAAAAAGTTGCAAAATTTAATAAAATTTGCAACCTTTTTATTAAATGGCTACCAATTTTATTGAAAGTTGCAACTTTTGTTGATTAATAATATTTATAAAATAATAGATTTTAAAACCCAGAGTGTAAAACTTTGTTTAAAACGTGAAATGTTGTTTTTGGGTATTAAAATAAGATTAATACGTAAGAGGAATGGAATAAAAATTTAATAATTATCTTAATAGTTATAATAAAATAAGGGATGAAAATGAAACAGGTTTAGGATAAGTTTGGGTAATTTCAAGTACATACCCGATTATAAAAGTTTGTCCAAAATCCGTCGGGTATACATCATGTATCACTTATACATATGGGTTTCAAGTAAACCCATTATACCCATAAGGTTCGGTTTGATTGCCATCTCTACTACACATGTCTTGAGAAGTAATATTATGGCTAAAAGGGATTAAGCATTGTTCGGTGAATGTGGGAATATATACTTGATGGAAACTTATATTATGTTTGCTTTTGATCATCAAGAATTAGAAATTTTTAGATCAAATGATATTTAAGAAATCTGATTAACTAGTTATTGTTTGAAAATTGATATCTTGTATTATTTGGAATGGTTTATGACAGTGAAACAAGAGATGGTGATAGTGAAACAGTATTGGAGGGCTAATGCGAGGAGGAGGAGGTATTGGAGGGCCGAGATGGTGACAGAGACGGTTCAAGTAGCCAAGTAGAGTGGTGGTGGTTGGAGGAGGAGGATGTGTTGTTGGTGGTTTGAAGGGGGGGGGGGGGGGGTGATGGTTGTTTGCACAGGTGAAAGGGAAGGGGGTTTTATTTTTTATATAGCAAGGGTATTTTGGTCATTTTACATAACTTAACTAACAAAACTTAACAACGTTAGCTGGTAGGGACCAAAATGTTATAAAATACCAACGTTAGGGACCATTGAAAATAAATGGGGGCATCCGTGCAATTCGTGCAAGTTACACGGACCATCCGTGCAGTTTACTCAGTTTAAATGGTGTAAAGTATAGAATTGACATTTGTCGTTCAAACCTTCTAGTGCATTGGTAGCCCCATGTTCTTTTAATGTGGAGATCATGAGTTTGAGTCTCACATGGAGCAAAATTGCTCTAGAAGCCAGAGGTTTACCAAAATTGGCTTTCCGGTGGTGTGTTTCTTCTGCAATGGTGACGGCCCGGGTCACTAGTGTCGTTTGCGTTTGTGGGTGTGGATGACCTTTTGTCATTGGGTTTACTCTTGTAATTAGGCTTTTGTTGGTCGTTAAATAAAAATATACACACATAATATTTATTTTACTAGAGTTCTAAATAAAAATACAAATCGATTTATATAAATTAAAACACATAATACTCACTTATATATTTATAATATAAATTAAAGAGATTATTAATAAAATTTTAACTTTAGATAAGTATTACAATTTCAATTTAGTGATAGGTTTGTTCAGCGGGAGGTACACACATTGAAATTTTTAGTTTCCCTCTTTTAACCCTAAACACATAAATGGTTTAGCGGCAAATAGATCTTCAAAATTTTAGTTTCCCTCTACCACTCCCAAAACGCATACCAATTCATTCTCAAAATACATATCCGACCTAATTTGAAGTTACCGTCTGTGGTTCAATCACCAGGATAGCCGTCGATCACATGTGGTTCAGTCGCTAGAAGGGTTCAATAGTCGTTGATCGCCTTTCAATCGCCAGGTTGATTGTTTTTCTTCAATAAGTTAAGCACACAAACACATGTTCTGAAATTCTTTTGCAAAATTGAATTTGACTGAATTAAAGTTGAACTTAAAAAGAAAGGTCAAGCTCTTATCCTTCATATTGTTTCTTGTTATCTGATGTTGATATTGTTTCTTGTTATCTTTTTCCTAGTTACCTAGTATCTGATATTGTTTCATATTATCGGTAAAGTATTTTGTAAATATATAAAGGAAACGGGTGACTCTTCTTATTCAAAGGAATAAAAGAAAACAATATATTTGACACCAATAGAGAGTATGCATAGAAGGTCATATATCATCATGTTGGGTCTGCTGACCTGGAGAAGAACAGATGATTGGAAAGCCAAAATATGCTAACAGTTGATCCTCTCAATAAACAGTCCTTACAACATACTTCTCCCAAAAGACTGCTGACTCTAACAACTGTTCTATCCAAACAACTGCTATGACAACTGCTGATACAAAGGACTGCTGAATAAACACTGATGAAGAACAACTGCTGACCAAAGGTCTGATGAAGAACAACTGCTGATCCAAGTACTGAAGACTAAAGCACTGCTGGAGCCAACAGCACTTAGGCTCCAGCAGAGGATACAAGACCATCAGAGTTTTCCTACAACAGCTGTTTACTTTCAGTGTTTTCAATGTAACAGTAGTTTGTAATAAGCAGATGTTTTATGTTTGTTATTCTGTTAGAGGTCACTGTCTTAGGTGACGTCAGCCTAGGTCATCAGTGGTTTAGGTTTGTCTATAAATAGAACAGTGCTTGTACTGTTCTATTGCATCACACACACAAACATTCTCTCAGACAAACAATCACTGTGTGATCAGGCTGAGGGGGAGTACTTGTATGATTGTAATCTTTTAGATAAATGAAAGCATTCGATCAGAAAACAATTACTCTCGTGTTTTGATTAATAGTTTATTATTCCGCTTCACTTTCCATCTATATTCATATCTATCTTATCATTCTTAGTTAAACATAATCAAAACAATCAAACTCAGATCTTAACAATTGGTATCAGAGCTTGGTCAATTAAATTCGATCTAACAAATCAATTTAATATAAACAGATCAGCTCACAATTATTGATATCGTTTGTCTGTTGGATTGAAAACAGAGTAATAGTTTAATTTCGTTTCAACCGTTTTTAAACAGACTTTGTTTTTTTGAAAAATCAGAGAATGGCTTCAATCAATCACGATCCACATAACACTGGCACGAACTACAAGCCACCGATGCTTGTCAGATCTGAATACAATATCTGGCAACGTCGGATGAGCCATGTTCTAGCTCAACAGAACACTGGGTGTTGGAAGTCGGTTATCTTCGGACCACATGTTCCGACGGTACCGAGTACTGAAGATCCCAAGGTTCAAGAGCCAAAGAAACTTGAAAATTACTCCGACCAGGATTTTCAGAAAATTGAGTTAGATGCTAAGGCCTTTAGTATTGTGGCCATGGCTCTACCCAATGATATATATGCTGGGTTGTTACACTGTAACAGTGCAAAGGAGTTGTGGGATGCACTGAAAGAACAATTTGGTGGGACTGAGGAGGTTATTGAAAACAATCGTGAAATACTTAACCAACAATATGAAACATTCAGTCATGTCAAAGGAGAGTCATTAACTCAACAGTTTGAGAGGTTTAATTGTTTAATTAGTGAACTAAAATTGGTTGGTCTTACTTACCCTCATTCAACCCTGAACCATAGGTTTTTAAGATCTCTACCAGACAAATGGGACACTATTGCTATTGTGATGAGAAACTCAATTGGATTCAAAGACCTATCACTGACCCAGCTTCATGGTAAGCTCTTGACCTATGAGAGAGAGGTTAACCAGAAAAAGAAGCTCCAGGATTCTGGAAAAGTGTCTGATGATTATGTATTTGGGAATACAGCACTTTTGGGTCATGATGAGGTGCCTGGAAATACTAAGGATCAGAGTTATGATCATTTCATTGACAAAACTTCAGGTTTTAACTCAGGTTTTAACTCTGATTCTTATTCACCAAACTATGCCTTCACAGCAAGTGGTGGTGATATCCAGGCATCTGACAATATATCCTTTGAGTATGATGACCTGAAATACTTTGACCCTGATGATTTGGAAGAAATGGACATTATGCACCAATTGGCCCTTCTCAGTGTAAGAACTAACAATTTTTACAAGAAAACTGGGAGAAGGTTTCCAGGGTTAACTGGCAGATCAAAGGTTGGGTTGGATAAATCAAAGATAAAGTGTTACAAATGTCATAGACTTGGTCATTTTGCTAGGGAATGTAGGAGTCAACATGGTACACCTATAATCACCTATCCAAATCAAAGACCACAGACCAACACTTATCAGAATTCCTATAATACCCCTGGACCAAATGTGCAAAACACTGCTCATTTTGCACAGTCCTCAAACACTGTTCCTGTCCAGGATGTCCAAACCACTGTTCCTCAGATCCATTATGTGCAAACACCTGTTACTCAAGCACCTGTGCAAACGACTGTTGCTTCATCCTCTGCTCCTGCAGAGACCAGTCAACAGAGCTTCTTTACACAAGGCTTTGTTGATTGGAGCAGTCTACCTGATCAGTTAACAGATGAAAATTTTGCATTAGTTGCCAAAGCTGAAAATGAACCAGAAAACTTCTGTTTCATGGCTATGGTTGATGAGGTTGAATCTGAGGAGGTGGTGACTGAATCTGATGTTGTGACTAATGATGTTGTTGATGAAGTTGTTACAGGTGAAAAACCTGAAGAAGAGGTTGTGAATCTCTCAGATCCCTGGGGTGCATCTGATGATTGTGAGTGCAAGTGTGATTGTGCATTGATGGCTACTGCTAAGGTATCTCCTCAAATTCTTAAAGAGTTGTGTTCTGACAAATGTGTAATTGCATTTGCTAACATCAAAGAGGTGAATGAAAACCATAGAAAGAAAATTTTAGATGATGAAGTTAAATTTGAGAAACTTTCAAAAGATCTAAAAACAAGTTTAACTGAAAAAGAGTCTGAAATAAGCAGCTTAAAACATGAAGCAACCATAACCAAAGACCAGCTCCAAACTATGATAGCAAAATATCAAAGTTGTAAAAGTGAGCTTGAGTCCACCCAAGTTGAATGTGAGAAATGGGTGGAATCATGTAGAGGTTTTGAGATGCTACTCAACAAACAAACCAAAAGTCATGTGAAGTTTGGTTTTGGTTTTGAAACCACTGCTCCAGCTTTTGAAAACACTGATAAAAAGAGTCAAAAGTCTGTTGAGATAGTTCCAACAAACCTGCAGGGTCAAGAGATAAAAATCACTGAACCAAATGGTAAGAAAATTGTTCTTGAAAAACCAGAAGGTTTCTCATCTTTTACTGAACTTGAAAAGTATGAATTTAAACCTACCTGGTCTGATGAGTGTGATACTCTTGAGAATTTTAAACTTGTTGATTTTAAAACACCTGAAGGAAAGACAACTCCTCAGGCAAAAGTCATTCCCCTGAAAAACTTTCCAGCAGATGCTCAAACATCTGCTGAAAAGAAGGCTGAAAAGGGGAAGAAGAAAGAAAAGACTGTCAACTTGTTCTGTGATTTCTGTGAAAAGAAGAATCATGTCACTAAAAACTGTTTTCTTCTAAAAGCATATGACATTAACAAAGGAACAAGTGAATGTGATTCCAAAGCCACATGTTCAATATGTGGGAAAAAGAATCACAAGACCAAAGAGTGCTTGTATTTAAAAAAATTTGATGTAAAAATACAAGAATACAAAGCTAAAACTCTTGCAAATACTGTGGTTAGTACTTCAAATGGAAAGCCCAAACAGACTTTCACCCCTGTCCAAACATCTGTTACTAAAAGACTTGAAACATCTGCTTCTAGAGATGTCCAAGTAACAGATGCTCCACCCACAAGCAAATACCCAAGAGGTTATGGACAACCACCATGTCATAGTCTGCTACATGTTTATGAGGAGCCAAAAAGACCCTCTAAACCAAGAGTGAACAGAAATCCATATGGGTATTATCATCTGTCTGGAAGTGATCAAACAACTGTTGCCCCAAGTGTTGACATTCAAGCACTGGCAAATGGTCAGCAGCAGTTGTTGAACTTAATTCAAAAACTAGTCCAAACCACTGATCACCTTCCAAAGCTTGAGTCTGAAAGGTCTGAGGATCCATCCAAAGCCAACTTGGCTTTGGACACTCACCAAAACTAATCCATTACTGATGTGCAGGGAGCTTCTGCTTGTTTAGATAGTCTTTGGTATGTAGATAGTGGAGGCTCCAGGCACATGACAGGATGTAGAGCCCTTCTTCTGGACTTCTTGGCTCATGGAGGGGGTGATATATCCTTTGGTAATGATTCAAAAGGTAAGGTGTTGGGGTCAGGGACTGTACAAGTTGGAAAACTCAAGTTTGAAAATGTCAATCTTATTGATAATCTCAAGTTTAACCTTCTGAGTGTTTCACAAATGAGTGACAAAGGTTATGGCTCATTCTTCACAAAGAAAACTTGCAAGATTATTGGGCCAGAAGTGGTGAAAAAGATTGATACCATCATTGCTGAGAGCAAAGCACAACTTGTTGCTCATAGAAGTGGCAATGTGTATGTTGTTGATATGTTAAAGGACAATCCTATGGCAAATGTCTGTTTGTTTTCTGCTGCCTCCACAAAGGAGACAGAATTGTGGCATAGGAGATTGGGTCACACCAACCTTAACACTATCAACACACTCTCCAAACAAAGCCTTGTCAGAGGTTTACCATCAAAAGAATTCAAATGTGATGAGTATTGTGTTTCTTGTTTAAAAGGGAAACAACATAAAAGCTCTTACAAATCCATTGATGAGTCCAAAACCAGTCAGTGTCTACAATTGTTGCACATGGACTTGTTTGGCCCTGTTAAAATCATGAGTCTAAGAAGAAAAAGATTTTGTCTTGTAATAGTTGATGATTTTTCTAGGTTTACATGGACTTACTTTTTACATTCTAAGGATGAGACTGCAGGTATATTGAAGGACTTTGTCACCAAAGTTGAAAAACAATATGACTTGCCAGTAAAAGTCTTCAGGAGTGACAATGGAACAGAGTTTAAAAATAAGGAGTTGGATGATTTCTGTGTGTCAAAAGGGATTGTGAGGCAATACAGCATCCCAAGAACACCAGAACAAAATGGGGTGGTTGAAAGGAAAAATAGAACTCTTATAGAAGCTGCAAGAACCATGCTAGCAGATTATGGTTTGCCACTGTCCTTCTGGGCAGAAGCTGTAAACACTGCTTGCTATGTTCAAAACAGAGTTTTGATCAACCCCAGACATCAAAAAACTGCTTATGAAATTTTGTTCAAAATCAAACCATTAATTTCATTCTTCAAAATCTTTGGCTGCCCATGTTTCATTTTAAACCTCAAAGATTCCATTTCAAAATTTGCAGGCAAAGTAGATTGTGGTTATTTTCTAGGATATTCTTCTACTGCCAAGGCCTATAAAGTGTTTAACACAAAGACCAAGACAATAGAAGAAACTCTGAATGTAAAGTTCAATGAACTTTCATCTCTAAAAATCCCTGCAAATCCTGCTGAACTATTTGATTTAGATAAATTCAAATTTGAAGATATCACTGTTAAAACTAACAATGCAGGTATTCCACAGTCTCCACAACAAGATTACAGAACAAATGTTGTGATCCCCAGTCACTACAAAATCTATTCTGCCCCAGAGGAAGCAGTTGTTCAAAACAATTGTCAAAACTCTGCCACAGCTGTGTCAACCACTATTGGCCAGTCTTATCCTCAAACCACTGTCTCTCCATCTGTTGACAAAAGTCAATCATCTGTTGACAAAAGTCAATCATCTGTTGACAAAAGTTAGTCCAGTTTCACACCACTTGGACCCATTCCTCCATTACCATTCCAAACATCTGATGGCACTACAGAAGTACCAACAGATGTTACACCAACAGAGTCACCAAACCTCTGTCCATCACCCCAAAATGCCATCATACCATATCAGGGAGATCTTATTTACTTAAGAGCTCATCCACCAGACCAGATCATTGGCAACATCAGAGAGGGTGTGCTCACAAGAAGTCAATCCTCCAATATTTGTCATTTTGCAGGTTTCCTATCTCTCACACAACCTGTCAAGTACCAAGAGGCACTAAAAGACAACAGTTGGGTAGAAGCCATGCAAGAAGAACTCCTTCAATTTAAAAGACAACAAGTATGGGAGCTTGTACCACTACCTAAGGATGTTTGTCCTTTAGGAACAAAGTGGGTCTTCAAAAACAAAATTGATGAAAGGGGTATTGTTGTCAAGAATAAAGCCAGGCTTGTGGTTCAAGGCTTCAGACAAGAAGAAGGAATAGATTATGATGAAACTTTTGCTCCTGTAGCAAGACTAGAAGCCATCAGACTATTTTTAGCCTTTGCTGTCAACCACAACATAAAGGTGTATCAGATGGACATCAAATGTGCTTTCCTCTATGGCAAAATTCAGGAGGAGGTCTATGTATGTCAGCCACCTGGTTTTGAAGACACATTCCATCCTGACTATGTCTACAAGCTCAACAAAGCTTTGTATGGAATCAAACAAGCACCAAGGGCCTGGTATGAAACTCTTTCCACATTTCTCTTATCCATTGGTTTCACAAGAGGTAAAATAGACAAAACTTTATTTCTTAAATGGAAAGGGAAACACTTAATGATTGTTCAAATATATGTGGATGGCGTCATTTTTGGATCCACATGTAACCAAATGTGTGAAGAGTTCAGAAAACTCATGACAGCAGAGTTTGAGATGAGTGCCATGGGTGAGCTTCAGTGTTTCCTTGGTCTTCAAGTGAAACAACTGCAAAATGGCACATTCATTCATCAAAACAAATATGTAAAGAATTTATTAACCAGATTTGAGATTAATGATTGTAAGCCATGTAGTACACCCATGAGTACAGTCAAGCTGCTCACTATTGATGACAAGGATGAACTGGTTGATCAAACACATTATAGATGCATGATTGGGTCTTTACTGTACTTAACTGCATCTAGGCCAGATATTATGTTTGCTACCTGTGTCTGTGCAAGATCCCAGGCTTCACCCAGGAAGTCAAACCTTATTGCTGTGAAAAGATATTCAGATACCTCAAAGGTGCTCCCACACTTGGTATCTGGTATCCTGCTAATGGAAACATTGAGCTTTCAGGTTATTCAGATAGTGACTTTGCTGGCTGTCACACCACAAGAAAGTCCACATCCGGAGGGTGCCTATTTCTAGGGAATGCCTTAGTTTCCTGGCAAAGCAAAAAGCAGGCAACTGTTTCAACCTCAACAGCTGAAGCTGAATACATTGCTGCTGCAAGCTGTACAGCCCAACTCATGTGGCTTCAAAATCAATTACTGGATTTTGGGATAACTGCACTACAGACTCCACTCATGTTGGATAGTCAAGCTGCTGAAAATATCATCAAGAATCCAGTCTCTCATTCCACTACCAAACACATTGACATCAGACATCATTTTGTCAGAGACAGCTATGAAAAAGGTTTGATTTCTCTGCACCATGTTCCAACAGAGGATCAGTTGGCAGATGTGTTAACAAAAGCTTTAGACACATCTACCTTTACAAATCTGATTTCCAGAATTGGTATGTTAAACATGGATTAAACAAATAAATTTTTTTAAATAAATCATAATAAAATGTTTCAGAGAATCAAAATTTCTTCAAAATAGCTGTTTGGTTGAAAAATCTGTTTCTAACATCTGATCAGGTAAAACAACCACTGTTTCATTCATATCCACTGTTGGTTGAAAAATCTGTTTCAAAACATCTGATCATATAAAACAACTGTTTCCCTATATATATATATATATATATATATATATATATATATATATATATATATATATATATATACTATATCTCTAAAAAAAATACAACAGTTGGTTCCATCAGCTGTTTGTATCAGTTGTTTGCCAAAACAGCTGTTCTCCACCAGATGTTTCATCCATCAGATGATTGCCACGTCTGCTCATATAAGCAGAGGTTTGGCCACATCAGCGGTTTCTTTTGAGCCTATAAAAACCCTGTTTTACCACAACAGATGTTACACTGTCTCATTGTATTCAAAATACTGAAACCGCCTTCTCCATTCTCAAACCTTCAATCTGTTTTCATTCATCATCACTCTCGGAATCCATTAAAAATGGATCTTCAAGCCAAAGCCACCCACAATTGTCTCCCATATCTGGTTAAAACAGATGACAACGTCTCATTCCATTCCACCATTGACATTCTTCTAAACTCCAAATACTTACCCATCTTAACCGCTGACGCCCCCATCTATATCGATACTCTCCAAGAGTTCTGGTTGAATGCTGAGTTTCTATTGCAAGACAAAAAGCCCACTTCCATTATTTCCAAAATTGGAGAAACAAGTATCGTCATTACCCCTGAAATCATATCAACATCCTTCTCACTGAATGACCTGGCAGGTAAGGACTCCTTCACTAAAACAGAGCTTCACACTGAGTTCCAAGAAAGAGGGTATGATGGTCAGATGACTGGATCAACTCTTTTCAAAAAGTTTTTTCCACCAGTCATGAAATTTTTCTTTCATACCCTTCTTCTGTTTGTCTCAGCTAAGTCCACATCCTTCAATGAAATCCCATTAAGGATGCAATATCTGGGTTATGCCATGTTGTCAAACTCTGACTTCAATCTTTCCCAGGGATTGTTCATGGACTTAGTGTCAAATGTGAAAGCAATTAAGTCTGGGTCTAACAATGCTTTTCTAATTTACCCAAGAATTCTTAGTGTAATCCTACAAAAGGTCTTACCAGAAAAGGTTTTCAAAAAGGGTGAGGCAATGCAAATGAAAAGCTTAACTGATGAAACTTTCACTAGAATGCTGGGTGGAAGCACCCAAGAAAAAGTGTCAAAAGTGTCCAAAGTTTCTAAAACACAAACAAAGAGGACAAAGACAACAACTGTTGTCAAAACCTCTGTTGTTGAGCCCACTGCTCCTGGTGATCATGGCACTACATCCAGTGCTGTGAAACCCACACCAGCCACTTCCAAAAAGAAACATCCATCCACAAAAACCACCACTTAACCACAAATGAGACTTCTGGATGATGAGGTACCAGAAGAAAACACTGTTGCACCACAAAAGCAACCTGAAACCACTGTTGTTACTTCCTCACAACAGTTGGACATACCTCCACCTGATCAAACTCCTCATGAATCCTCCCAAAAGGATCATGTTGTAAGCCAAGGGGAAACACATCATGATACATTTGAGTCACTTGGCCAAATGTTCACAAGCCCCTCTCCCAGGGCTAATTCTCTTGTTACTCCTCCACCCTCACCATTACATCATGTTCCACAAACCATGCAACCTCTGTTTGAGGCAATTGAGAAATCTCAGGAAGATCCCAGTTCCTCTCTTCCACCTATCACTGAGAGCATACCCCCACAAGTGACTGGTCCTGAGAACACTCAATCTGCTATCCATCAAACAGTAGAGGAGGTTACACCACCTGAGTTCAATGCAACTCTAGGTGAGTTTTCAAGTGGAGCAGCCACTACTGATGTAGAGACCATTGTCTCACATCAGGACAGTGATTACATTGCTAAGACTCCCTTGAAGGCAACAACTGATGAAGGCACCATAGTGTCTCCAAAAACAGTTGGAAGTCCCCAGTACCAAGAAAAAGGGGCATCTGATTCACCTATTAGGACTGAATCAGGTAGAACTACCACTGGTATGGACTCAGATGATCCTATTAACTTAGGAGATGGGTCAAAATACCAAGAATTGACGGACAAAGTTCATGCAATTGAAACCTCTGTAGCAGACATCAAATCTGATGTCAAGCTTATACTGGGTTCCATAGCAGACCTTTCCAAAAGTCAACCATCAACAGCTGATATAACTAGTGAGCTATGGAAATCCGTTTCCCCCATCATCATAGCCCATAGAAAACTAGCTGATCAGACACATGAAACTTATATGGCTGAGATCAGAAACATGGTGGATGCAAGGTACAAAGATACACATGCAGACATTAAAGCCATCAAAGATCACCTGCTGAAGACCACTGGCTCTGCCCCTACCACCATTCTCAGGGATGAAGATGATGATGTCTTCACGGCTAATGATGCCAAAAAGGGGGAGAGTGGCAGAGATAGGCTACCAAAGTTAGATCCCTTTGGCTGTCCTCCTTCTAAAAAGGGAAATGTTAAGTCTGCCAACAAACCAGAGGCTAGTCAAACAGCACCACAACAACAACAACAAGCAACACCAACAGCACCACAACAAACCACTGACAAAAAACAAAGCAGTAGACAACTCTGCAAACATAGAAGCTGAAAAGGCTGCTCAGGACAAACAGAAAAGGACTGACACCTTGGAAGTTAAAGCAGAGTCGCTAGTAAACCTCAAGAAAAAACAACAGCAGGAAATTGAAGATGTGGGATCCTCAAAAAGGATGAAAAGGCCTGCTAAGCATGTCAGAAAACCACCATCCAAGCTAAACACCTCTGTTGACAAAACCACTGCTGCTGAAACCACTGCCACCCAAAACACTGAAACTACACAAAACACTGCTTCCCAAACCACTGTACCTAAACCATCTGAACATACAACCACCAAACCTACACCCAAACCTACATCACCAACCAAATCCCAAACATCTGCTGGACCTACTAAAAGGCCAACATATGTTAATCCAACTACTGCTACCAAATCACCATCCCCCAAAATCATGTACACAAGGAAGAGAAAATCAACCTTTGTTGTACATGATGAAAACATACACACATCACCAAACACCACATCAACTGCACAATCCACTCCTCCTATCACAGCTATTCCAATTTCATCATTCTCACCACACACATCCAAATTCAGTTCCCATAGACCACCACCAACCATTACACCATTGGTTGTTCAGTATCCCCTTGAACTTGATCTACTCAAGGGGGAATTACAATCCTTCTACAATACTGAACAACCATCTGACAGATCCTTCCCATCTCTCCCAAATTTCCCTGTTCCCCTAAACATTGATACATATCTTAAATACAAGGGTGAACAGGTGGATGCCATCATTAAGGAGAAATGCAAAGGGAAGGATGACAGGACTGCTTAGGGCATCCATTCAGCAGAGCTTAGCAAACTCAGAAGGATTGAGGATTTTGCTAAGACCCTGAGCAACTCCATGTCCTCCATGCCTCTCAGTGGTGACTTGGAAAAGGAGGTTAGGGATTCTCTTCTGGAACAGATCTTGGCAACCAAACCATATAAAGCAACCAAAAAGCAATTTAATGGTTGGACCACACATGCACTAAGAGAAGAACTTCTCAGAATAGAAGAAATGGCCAAAGACCCCAAGGCTAAAGTCTCTACTCCTAATTTTGGCAAAGGCAGAGACCCAGTCAGAGCCTTAAAGTTTAAAAGAATGAGACAAGAGATAGTAGCTGCAAACTATGGGGAAATGAGGTCTGTCTCTAGATGGTCTGAGCTGAGGTTGGTTGAGACATACAAGAGTCTTGAAGAAAACAGAAAGAAGGATCCCAGCCTGCCTAGAAAACCTGTCTATACTGATGAGCCACTGATGAAGAGACCCCCGCAGACTTTTACCTTGGACAGCTTACTTGAAACTTCTGATCTATCAACTGCTGCAAGAAGAGAGTTCAAGAAACAGAAGGAAATGTCAGAAGAAGATCAGAAGAAGTTTGCTGATACATTTATCAAGGAAGGGCTCTTCAATCAGATACACTTTTTCTCTGATCCTACAACATAGAAACTTAGAGAACTCATTGGAAGACCTCCATCACCTAACTCATCCCAAATAAAAGTTCATCTCAGCAAATCCACTGACTCAAAAATTCTAAAACGGAAAGTCAACAAAGACAACCATGAATTGACTCTGCTCAGGTCAGATGGAAGAGTTCAGAAGATCAGCATGGAAGATGCATACAGCCTATGTGCAGATGATCTTCAAACATTGCTAAATCTAGAACTTGAAAGAGATGAAGAAGACCTATTTGCTCTGAACTTTGAACTACAATTCAAAGGTCAAATCAGAGAAAGTCTGATGAGGAATAAAGATCAGTAAATAAAGCTGAGTTTTGGCATCATCTGTTCTAGGGGGAGATTGTTGGGTCTGCTGACCTGGAGAAGAACAGATGATTGGAAAGCCAAAATATGCTAACAGTTGATCCTCTCAATAAACAGTCCTTACAACATACTTCTCCCAAAAGACCGCTGACTCTAACAACTGTTCTATCCAAACAACTGCTATAACAACTGTTGATACAAAGGACTGCTGAATAAACACTGATGAAGAACAACTGCTGACCAAAGGTCTGATGAAGAACAACTGCTGATCCAAGTACTGAAGACTAAAGCACTGCTGGAGCCAACAGCACTTAGGCTCCAGCAGAGGATACAAGACCATCAGAGTTTTCCTACAACAGCTGTTTACTTTCAGTGTTTTCAATGTAACAGTAGTTTGTAATAAGCAGATGTTTTATGTTTGTTATTCTGTTAGAGGTCACTGTCTTAGGTGACGTCAGCCTAGGTCATCAGTGGTTTAGGTTTGTCTATAAATAAAACAGTGCTTGTACTGTTCTATTGCATCACACACACAAACATTCTCTCAGACAAACAATCACTGTGTGATCAGGCTGAGGGGGAGTACTTGTATGATTGTAATCTTTTAGATAAATGAAAGCATTCGATCAGAAAACAATTACTCTCGTGTTTTGATTAATAGTTTATTATTCCGCTGCACTTTCCATCTATATTCATATCTATCTTATCATTCTTAGTTAAACATAATCAAAACAATCAAACTCAGATCTTAACAATTGGTATCAGAGCTTGGTCAATTAAATTCGATCTAACAAATCAATTTAATTTAAACAGATCAGCTCACAATTATTGATATCGTTTGTCTGTTGGATTGAAAACAGAGTAATAGTTTAATTTCGTTTCAACCGTTTTTAAACAGACTTTGTTTTTTGAAAAATCATAGAATGGCTTCAATCAATCACGATCCACATAACACTGGCACGAACTACAAGCCACCGATGCTTGTCAGATCTGAATACAATATCTGGCAACGTCGGATGAGCCATGTTCTAGCTCAACAGAACACTGGGTGTTGGAAGTCGGTTATCTTCGGACCACATGTTTCGACGGTACCGAGTACTGAAGATCCCAAGGTTCAAGAGCCAAAGAAACTTGAAAACTACTCCGACCAGGATTTTCAGAAAATTGAGTTAGATGCTAAGGCCTTTAGTATTGTGGCCATGGGTCTACCCAATGATATATATGCTGGGTTGTTACACTGTAACAGTGCAAAGGAGTTGTGGGATGCGCTGAAAGAACAATTTGGTGGGACTGAGGAGGATACACTAAACTTTTTATGGTCGAGAACACCAAGTACTGAAGCGGACACACATGACCTGCAGGTTATTTATGCGGCGCTGCAAGACTTTAATTCTGTATCGGAAGACGATGGATGGCGGTGGGAGGCAGACAGGTTGGGGATTTTCTCTGTGCGCAGCGTTCGGGAAATGGCCGAAAGGAGATATTTTGAGAACAGGGGTCAGGAGTCTGTGTAGAATAATTGGGCGCCGATTAAAGTCAATTTCCTGCTTTGGAGGCCTATTCAGGATAGACTTCCTACGGCGATTGCCTGGCTCACAGAAACTTTCATGTTCCAGATCCAATATGCAGGTTCCGAAACGAAGAGCTGGAATCGGCTATGCACCATTTTTTCTCCTGCGGCTTTGTGTCACAGGTCTTGGAGTATGTTTCAGATTGGTGCAGGTTGCAGCCATTATTCGTTTTCGAGTTAAAGGACTTTGCGGTGTCACATAAGCGCTTTAGAGGTTCAAAGAAGTTAAAGAATGCTGTGTTTATGATTATTCAAGCCTCCCTATGGCTGATTTGGAAATGGCGAAACGAGATAATTTTCAATCGCAAACGGGTCTGGGACTAATAAGATCAGAATCACCTCGTTTTAAACATATAAATTCTGTTCCATTTTAACTTGTGAACACACTTTGACTATTATGGAAAGTCAACTGTTGTGATTTTCTTTGATTTGAATCTAACTACAACATTTTCTTTGAAGCAGCATTTGTTTGTTGAAACAACTGAAACATTGTTTCTGTATTATGAAACTATCTCAAACAGTTACGCTTGAAATCTGCTGCTCCCTTCCAAGTTCCACGTTAATACAGGATCCCTCTCAGATGCATCTCTTTCAAAGCGCAAAGTTTCAGTGATCACTTGTGCAATTGTGAGTTGCCAACTTTTTACTACAATTGTGAGTTGTCTACTTTTTAGAGAAAGTTGATGCCCCGTCTCTTCTCCACGGATATGTGCCTGCAGGTCGACTAAAGCTGCTCAAGTGCAGAATCACAAAGAACCATTAGAAAGGTACTCCCTCTTTTAGCTAACTTTTAGTTTCCATACTTTGTGTTAGAAATTTGAAACTGATACAAATGTGGTTTGACATTATTGTAAATAGATAATTAAATATGAAGGTAAAATATATTATGGATACAAATAATGTGGTTTAAAATTATTTAACAGTAAACAAAATTTTGACTTTGAAAGTCAACAATATTGAAAAATATCACATTGTCTTTGTTTTTTATTTATCTTAAGTGGTGCAGGTAGCAGGTTTGTAAATATTTATGTAATCAGATCTGAATGTGTAACAGTTACTTGTGGTTCTGGTGTATTTTACTGCTGGTGGATGATGCCGATCTGATCTATGGATTGATCCGATAAACTGGTGATGTATTGCTGTTAAGTTGCTCAAATATATGCAGGATGCAGTGACAGTTTCTACACCTGAGCTCTGATACCATGAACAAACCGATCAAGAATCCAAGAGTTTGACCAAAGGTCAAATGTCGATACATGAACATGTAAACCTTGAATTAAGCCATATCTATATGTTTTCAATATGTGACGATCGTATCCATATACTCCCTGAAAATTGATCAGCAAGGCACATTTGCTTTGTTTTTTTTTTCTAGTTACTTAAATATGATAAGATGGTATAGTTGTGCATGCAAAGTATTTCGAGGATCTTCTAAGTCGGCGTTTACGGCGTAGTTAAGCGTGCGGTTATTATTGGTAACGTTTTCCCAACGTCTGAGAATCAAAGCCTCGGTTTGGTTCGACCGCTTGGACTGTCGGACAAGCAAACTATATATGTAAGTTTTTGTTTCAGTTGTTTTTTTTGTACTTTTTGGATGTATATGAAGGTTTAAATAGATGTGCTATGGACTTTGAGACTTATTTTTTTTCAGGTTTAGGGTCTTAGTTTATTGAGATAAAGGCTGTAGAGGTGAACATGTTTCCAGACCAGTTGGTTAACCTATTGCTTTGCTGTTGAAGAAGTTTTGGTTTGAGTCTTGGTAACCTGCCTGAAGGTTTGAATAGTTATTTTTTCATTAACGTCGTTGTGTTAGAAGACGATGATTTTCCTGCCCTTTGTTTTCAGGTTGTGCTCCAAGTGTTTCTGTATCCATCATTTTCATATTTTTATGTGTACTAATATAATCATTTAACGAGGCGTTGAAGGGTTCTCTATACAACAGTCATAACACAACCTGAACATCTTCAACAAAACATTACAAAGAGGGATCGACAACAACCGCAAGGTACGGATCATTTTGTTTTAAAATCTAATGAGCACCATAACACAACTGCTGCAACGCGACGGGATCATCCTAGTTACTAGGATAGTACGTAGTAAATATGGAACCATGTCTTCATTAGAGTTCTTTTTAACTTGACAGTAGTGGTAGAAGCAATAGGTGTGACTATGACAAGGAACCGACTTGACGCAGAGAATGGTTAGAAGGTAAGTTTTACTAAATTTTATGGCTCATTTATTATTCTATTATTATTATTTTATTTTTTGAAATTTATATCGGTTTCGTATAGGGTTTATATTCTTCTAGTTTCATATATTATGCGTTACTAATACTTGATTATATGATTGATAATGGCAGAGATGACAGTAAGTACAGCATGGGAGAACTACAGATAGAAGATTAATAGATTGCTTAGAGCTAATTTATTATAGTAAAAGTCTTACTAGTTAATGAATAATAATGGTGTATATCCAACACGAGGAGAAATGTATATCGCAACTCACACTCGTAAAGATGGAAGCATCGTTAATGATAAAGCTGCTCATGTTGTGGTAATATATTTTTAATGTCCCTATATATCATGGGTGTGTTTAATTTTTTTAAGATTACGTATTTTATTACGTGTTCAGGCTTCATTAAAAGATATTGCCAATGAGTCTACAACCACACCCGGTGATCCTGAAGATTTTACAAATGATGGCTACTCAAAAGTCAAAGGCCCTAAGAAAAGAGGATATGTTCGGTTAGTGGGAAGGATGCCAGCCGAAAAAACTAGTGGTACATCTTTGAAAGATTCACAAACTATTGATCAACTAACGAGTGTTGTTAATGCTATGGCTGTTATCATCCAAGAACATATCCCAAATGCAAACCTATCTTCGATTCTTAGCAATAAGAACATACAGGTAATTACATGCATGAACCATTGTTTGTTCTTTTACCATTACATATTTATGTACTATTATTTATTTAATTTATATGTTTTAGGTCCCTTTGGTTCTTTGGTACGTAACAACTCTTTACCAGTTAACGAAATATCGTCTTCAAGAAGTCATGATGATAATGGTAATTACTATTAACTTTTTACTTTTAACTATTTCATAATATTAAACGAGCGTGCTTCTTAGTTTGAAATTGATTAGCCAAAACTTTCCATTTTACAGGGCTAGAAACACGTGTGGACAATTGATCTATAACTCTTTTTGTTGACATTGCAGTTAAGGTAATATGTTGATTTTTTGTACACTTGTTAGGTGTTTGGACAAATTATAAATGGCTGCCTATTAATTATATGTTGGTTTTTTCTCTAATTGTTAGTTGTTCGATCGTATTTGTTTATACTGGATTATCCTTTGAATAGGAACAATGAGTTTCATAAATTAAAGAACTTTTAGATTTCATTGAAAAAATACTAATACTTATTTATATGGTTTATGATTGCAGGATATATATCATTGGAAATTTTGGAGCTTAGCTCTACGAAAGTTGAATTCTCTCCTAAAATAATGTTTAGATTCGTCGTGCAAGCATTTGGAATATGTTATTTATTACATAATGTTTTGCTTACATTTGAAATATGTTTCGGATTGAATTTTTATTGAAGTATATTATGATAATTTTTACATATACAATTTTACTGAACATTTATTTATATTTTATATTGTATATAATTTGATTTGTGGCAAAATTATGTGCCACTACAAATAGTACATATATATATATATATATAAAACTAGAAATGGTATTTACCAACACAAAATTTGTACCACAAAAGTTTTTATATTGTGGCAAAAAAAAGTGTCATTAAAACTAGTATAAATATGTAATTAGGATTACTTTTTAAAGACACAAAATATGTGTCACAAAAGTCTTTTTTATATTGTGGCAAAAAAAAGTGTCATTAAAACTAGTATAAATATGTAATTAGGATTACTTTTTAAAGACACAAAATATGTGTTACAAAAGTCTTTTTTTATATTGTGGCAAAAAAAAGTGTCATTAAAACTAGTATAAATATGTAAATAGGATTACTTTTTAATGGCACAAAATATGTGTCACAAAAGTCTTTTTTTATATTGTGGCAAAAAACAAGTGTCACTAAAAGCCAACAAAACTTTGTGTGATAGAATGAAAATGTGTCACTAAAAGGCTTTAGCGTCAGCACTTCTAGTGACACTTTTTTTGTGTGCCGCACATTCCTTCAAGTCCCTTTAGTAGCACTTTTTTGTTTTTTTGTGGCACTTTTTGTATGTCATTAAATGACGTTTTTTTTGTAGTGAAAGTACATATTTTTGTCAAAAGATGTCCTCGAACTTAAATTCAATTGTTTATTTATTGATGTAACAAACAATTATAATGCTTTAAACTATTAAAAATCACTTAATTGAACCTTGATCTTCAAAACCTAATGTCATGTTTAAAATCTCCAACTAACGGGAATATTTTAATCCAAAGCCCACTTAGCTTGTACTATTTAACAACTTTTGCTTTATGTATAAAACCAATTTTGAAAATAAGATTTTTTTTATCCATAGGAATAATATCTAGTCTCTAAATTCTCCATCGACACTCACTCATTTTCAACTTGTTCAAATTTTTACAATATTTGGCATATATCACAATTATGTTTTCTTATACACTTGATTATAACCTTTGATCCAAACCCCAAAATTTACACTGCTACATAATCTCCTTACTATAAAATAAACTCTTTATCAACTATCTTCAAATTCACTATCTCTCACAACCTTGATTCTGCTTCAAGATTTTTCGTCATCCTCTCAAGAACTAAATTCATATCCTTCACCTTCTCACACATGAGCTAGTTACCCATGATAACCAAACTATTGAAACTTGATTGTATGTTGCATCAAACATAATCCTTAGTTACATGAGGATTCGACTATCTACCATATTCGAACATTTGAAATATAAACTATTTACTATAGACACACCTAGAGTCATTAACCTTGTCTAGGGCAACTATATTACAACTCACATGCTATACTTGATACTTGATTGCTTACATGTACATATTATCAATTTGCAATTTATGTGTGTGTGTAAATTGGTACACTTAATCAAACAACTGATAGAGGATGAAGTACTTGCTCAACAGTAAGTAGAGTACCAAATAACCTACTCAATGATTGGTAGAGGTCATCATGCCTGCTCAACAGTCGGTAGAGGCCCTACAACCTGCTCAACGACTGGTAGAGGCTATCGTACCTGCTCAACAATCGGTAGAGGTTCTTACTCACTGACTGGTAGAAGTCTTTTTCCTGCTCAACAGTTCGACTTATTTTTGGATACATTGTATACAATTCAATCACAAGGTTATTTTGCATTAATTACATGTGTGTCTAGAATCATAGAAGGACACAAAACCCTAATGTAAGGTAAATTGGTGATTGCGGTCCGGAACGTAATCATGAATTTACAGGTACGTTAAGGTAGTGTGAAATTCTATCAAGGTTTTTGGTAGATAACCAATTATAAACTCTAGTTACCTGTTTAGTATTTCTATAGTCAATTAACTCATGCATTTCTTTTTAAGATTCCTAAAACTTAAAGTTTAGTGTTTTGCTAGATTCTTATTCTCCTTGCTATTTTAGACGAACCTAATCCAACCCTTAAAACCCACACCTATCAAACCTCTTACCAAATTATTCAAAACAGTTTATTCTGTTACCTATAAATTCATGTCATGCCTTAACACAAATTTTCCAAACCACAGTTGCCCTAATTTCTACCCAATCACCCTCAACCCGGTGTTTTTTTTATAACTTCGGGACAAAGTTTCTAAAAGTAGGGGAGACTGTAACCTCACGAATTTTCCCATTTATTTTGACTAAAATATTTCCCGATCCATGATATAAAGTCTAATTTATTTCTAAGTATTCTTATCTTTATCCGTGCACTCTATTTTTCTAAGTTCATTTTATCATTGTACTTAAAAGAAAAAATCTTCAATGATGACATATGTCCTATCCTAATTCTATTTATAAAATCGTCATTTTATAAGACGGTGTTTTTATTTTCTAATTCAAACTAATGATTTTTTTTTATTTCTTATTTAAAGCTAATCATTTTTCCAATTACATTTATAATCTCAAACAAGGAAGATATAAATTCGTTTCAAAATAAATAAATATATATATATATATATATATATATATATATATATATATATATATATATATAGGGTAGGGATCATGTGAGAACCAACTTTAGGGAGAGAACCAAAGAACCAATGTGAACATGGGGCATTTTTCTAAATATGATAAAGACATAAAAGAAATTAAAAAAAAAAACAAGAAACAAAAAATACATCACGTTCATCTTCTTCCCCTTTATCATCCAAACCCTAGCTTTATTCCTCTCCACCATCAATCAACCCATATTTCATTTCTCCCATGATGGCGAAAACACATCACCAATCTTCATCACTTCTTTCGTTTCGTTTCTTTCAGGTAACAAACTGTAACTGACTAAACTTATCTCTCTCTACACAACTTTCAGCTTGCACCATTTACAGAGAGAGAGAGAGAGAGAGAGAGAGAGAGAGAGAGATAGATATCTGTCGACTCTTCTGATCTAACGTTTATTCGACTTTCCAAAAAGTCAACCGATCTGTTCATCCACACGTTTCTTCCGTTGTTGATATTAATTGGTATAGTTGAATCTTGATTAGATCTAAGATTTAAGTTTATGTTTGATCTATTTTGTTTATTTGTTATGGAATTGGTTATATGATTAATTTGGATTTAGTTTAAGTTATTTTAAATTGTTTAGTTAACTAAAGGATCCCGATGAATGATTCTGTTAGATATTTAGTCATTTACATTTTTTATTAATTATGACTCTTTGTTCATGATTATGTATCTTTCACTCTTTGTTCTTCATTGCCATTATGTAGCTTATCATATATAATCATTGTCTAAATAATAATGTAAGAGTAAATTACATGAATAGTCACAGTATCCAACACACTTTGTTAAACTGGATCTATCGAAAACGAATCTTAATCAAATGGATAATATATTTTGATTATACATGTGTGCATATTTAATTTATTTACATTGGATTCTAGGTCATGAATTAAAGCTAATTTCAGTAACAAAACGTAGTGCAATTCAGTTCACAATGTATGGTGTCTAATTTGATCCATTTTTACCAAAAGGTTGGCTGTTGGAGTCTCGTTGGTGACAAAATGTCATGTGTGAGCCATGGGTTTTAACACAGAGGGTCTTCGGGCCGTGGGTTTAACCTGGAATTGGTGACGGGTCGGGTCATCATTGTTGTGTGCGATCGTACGTGTGGGACGCCTTTTGCCTATGGGTATACTGAGTGACTGTGCCTTTTTGGATGTTAAAAAAAATTGACCGATTTTTATGCATTGTTTACAAATTGATCGTGCGCGTGGGTCGCCGTCTTTTTTCATTATCATGTTGTGTAGATTTGGGAAATAAGGGAATATTTGTTTAGAGTGTTTCCAGATCTGTTGTGACACCCGGCAAATTCTGGTTAACAACGTTGTCTAGATGAAAGTCTACCTTAGCGAGTCACGCGTATATTGTACTTAACTGGGTTAGTTAAGTCGGGTTATGGTTCGGGAACTATCGGTTTAGTCGAGAAGATCAGTGGATATTGGTCTAGAGGTTCATTAGATGTCGGTCCTTAACCAAGTGTACAAACGGTGACGATTTGTAGGATCGTCAAGGCATACGGAACATGCAAGTCTCGAGTCCCGGGAATTGGTGAACGAGTGTGAATATGTGTATTTACAAGTGTTATGTGTTTACAATCATTATGTGACTTGTCGGTATGTGAATATGTGTTAACATATGTTAAAACGGGGTTTAACGCGCAAAACACACGAAACCAGCCCCTATAGGCGATTAGGAAGGCCTAATCGCCTATAAGGGAGGCGAGTAGGCAACATTAGGGGCGAGTAGGGGCTACTCGTGTGCCCTAGGGGGCGAGTAGGCCCCAAATGCCTGAACATCATGCGATTAGGATCCCTAATCGCGTGTACTGGCTGCATAATCGCTAGTTACGTGCTGGACGACTAAAAACGACTATAAATACCATACTTGACCTCATAAACTTCATTATACAAACCCTAGTCGTCCCATAACCTGCCCCAACACACACACAACCTCTGGAACGCGATTTTTGATCAAAACACAAGGTTTCAAGCTTAATCCATCATCCTTTTACAAATCTAAGGTTTGGTTTTCATCCATGCAATCTTATAAACGTTTTTATTCAATCCCTAATAGTCCAGACCTGTTCTAAAACGAAAAAGCTTTCTGAAAATCGTTAATAAGTGTTGTTAATCGGATTTTAACTAGTATACATGTGTTATGTGTGTTTATGATTAGAAAGATAGGGTTTTTATGATTCAAGATGTATGAATGACATGTTATTATGTTAGATCAGATTAATATTGATATTATGATGATAAAATCTCAGTAACTGATTATTAGGGTTATGGTTACGCGTGTTCGTATGATGTTGCATGCTATGTGAATGGTGTTTGGATTACGTGATTTGCATGCAGGGCTGATAATACGAGGCAAAACGAAGGGTTTTAGTTGAAACATGTTTAGGGTAGTGTTTGGGATGATATTGGGTAGTTACACACGTTCTGGATCTGATTTGGAGCGTTAAACGCGCGAAAAACCGGAACAGCAAGGTTACAGGCGAGTAGCATTCCTAATCGCCTATGTTAGAGGCGAGTAGGATGCTAATCGCCCATAATTCATGCGATTAGGGCTAAATGCTAGTATGTTCATGCGAGTAGAAGCCTAAATGCTAGTAGTTACATGTGGTATAGCCTAAATGCTAGTAGTTACATGTGGTATAGCCTAAATGCTAGTAATTTCATATGGTATAGCTTCTAATCGCCTATAATAGAGGCGATTAGGGTTCCTAAATGCTAGTTGACCAACCTAAATGCTAGTTGACTTTTCCTAATCGCGTGTACTGCTGCTGTAAGTGTAAATTAGCATTCCGAGACCCGATTTGACATGTAGGAACATGCTAGGAACCCCGTAACATATCTAATAACTTGGTAACATATGTTTGGATGTAATTCGGTGATACGTGAACTATGTGCTATAACTTGTTGTGCGTTAACGTATGTTAAGTGTGATTTCATGATTGCATGATTGAGAGCGTAAACATAACACGGGGAGTCTCGGGTCACCAATGGGATGTCGAGTCTTGTACTTTGGGTCAGTTAAACAGTCACGGTGTTTTCAAACGAACTTGGTTATGGTCTGGACATCTAGGGACTAATTAACCTGCGGGTTATTAGTCTAAGTACTTGTAACTGTCATATGTTAGGTCGCCGCTTTACGGGACTAGCATAGCAGCTGAGTTTACTCGGGTTAAGGAGTAACGCAACTTAAGGTGAGTTTACGGCCCCTCTTTTAAACTGGTTTCATATTTTCGGGGGAGAAAACATGTGTTAAAACGATTATTTGGTAACTACTGTCATACTATGGGTTTCTATTGTGTACTACACGATCTTTGGAAGTCCCGGGGGGAACCATGAATGTGCGGGTTTGCACAACGGGGAAATGTGAATAGCGCTATTGGGAGTGACCAACCCCGCTCGTCGGCTTGGAGGGCCGGGCGAGTGCATATTGTCTCAAACAGGAACAACAGGAACAACTGGTTTACTTTTCGGGCACAACATCTGGTATTCGAGTTAGTAATGGTTTTCCAATCGTGGTAGTAACAAAACATACGCCTAGCTAGCGTACACTGGTTTTCGATTTGTTATAGTATGGACAGGTTGACTTGGTACTTGGATACAAAACCTGTAAACTCACCAGCATTTTTGTGCTGACGTAAACTTTTACATGTTTTCTCAGGTCGCTAAGGTAGCACAATGGAACTAGGGCGCACGCGTCTGCACGGCGTCTAGTTAGAGTTGCATGGTTTTACAAACGTTGAACATTGGTTTATTATTGAATAATTGTTTTGAATAAGCTTCCGCTGTAAACGGGGATTTTAAACATTGTTTTGAAATTGCATTATGTTCATGTTAGACTTGTTTATTGTGATCGTGGGTTTGGATCCTGGTTTGTCATGCGCCTCGCGGTAAAACACCGCAAGTGGATTTTGAGGGTGTGACAGATTGGTATCAGAGCCAATGGTTATAGTGAACTAGGACTGCATGTAGAGTCTAGTCTATAGCCGAGTCGCACACACTAGACGATCACATGGTACTAAACATTATGGTGGTTTACGTATGGTCTTGTCGGGGTGTCTCTAAATCGTTGGTCTTTCTACGTTACATCATCCATTCTATCTTAGGTTGGGTTACTTGCTTTCTAGGCAGTGTAGTATAGTGGGGTAACTCGTATACTCTTGAGATTTGTCCAAGGCTCGGACATCTCCCTTTCATACTCCAATAGAAACACTTGCCATAAACTACAGTAGTATTACGGTGTATAGCTAAGAGTCTATGTTCGGTGATTTGAACTTTGAACTAGGAGAACACTTGGAGGACCATGTAGAGCGGGTTATCATTTTGGGTGCACACAAAATCATAAACCGAAAAGCATGGAAGCCCTAGTGAGCTCTGGGTTTGAAGGGATAGTCCTGGATTGGATCTAGCTTTGATCTTGCGAACGCTAGTGGTTACCATTAGCTGTGAAACTAAATTTTCTCGTCCTTTTTGTCGGAATCATGTCTGGAGTGCGAGGAGGACGTGGAGGTGGCCGCGCTGGTGGGCGTGGTGGTGGCGGTCGTGGTGGTGGTGGTCGTGGAGGTGTGGAACCTCAAGATGACCGGGTCTGAAATTGAGAAGTATACTGTGAGGCGTAACGAGTTGGCAGTGCTGTGTCCTGATCTGCATGTGCCAGAGTACAGGAGGATTGAACACTATGTCTCGGGGTTAGTACCGGAAATCGCAGGGTTAGTGGCTGCGGGAAATCATCCTACATACGCAGAGGTGGTCCGATCGGCACATAGGATGACCAACTTGAAGGTGAATGAGGGTATTTTGCCTGCTAAGGGTTCGAGTGTCAAGGCCCCAGAGAATAACAAGTGTAAATGGGATAATGAAGGAAAAGGAACTGGGCCAGCACAGCAGGGTAAGAGGTTCGATAATGGGGGTTCTTCTTCTTCGGGTAACAAACAAGGTGGTTATGCGGGGAAACTGCCTAAATGTAACAAGTGTGGACGTCACCATCAAGGGAACTGCGACAGTAACCGTTGTCATCGCTGCCAGCGAACAGGGCATTATGCTAAAGATTGTCGGGTTACACTTCCATCGACCCAGGCCCCGACTAATAGCTCAGCTCCGACTACTCAAGGGACTACGGGAAGACAAGGATGTTACAATTGTGGTGAGACCGGGCATTACAAGAAGGATTGCCCAAAACTGAAGCAGGGTGGGAACAACGGTAATGGGAACAACGGGGGCGGTGGCAGGAATGCACGCGCCTTCGTCATTGGAGCCGCTGAGGCTAGACAGGATCCTGACACAGTTACCAGTACGTTCCTTCTCAATAATCGTTCTGTTAGTGTGTTATTTGATTCTGGTGCCGACAAGAGTTTTGTATCCATGGGAGTTAGTCGACTGCTAGATGTAGTACCCGTACCATTAGAGACTAAGTATATTATTGAGTTGGCTGACGGGAAAATGATTAAAGCTACTAGTGTCCTTCGGGAGTGTCAATTAGAGTTGTCGGGTTTATCGTTCCCCATCGACCTTATGCCGGTACCATTGGGTAGTTTTGACGTTGTGGTGGGAATGGATTGGTTATCTTTGTATCGCGCGGAGATTGTCTGTTACGATAAGGTTATTCGGATTCCTCTCCCTGATGGAGAATTCCTTTCTGTGTACGGTATCAAGGGTGGTGTTCCGCTAAACATCATCTCTAGCATGAAAGCCCTTAAGTGTCTTCGAAAGGGTTATCCAGCCGTTTTGGCACTCTTATCTGTTTCCTCTGGTGATGAGAAGAAGATCGACGATATTCCAGTTGTGCGCGAGTTTCCTGATGTTTTTCCCGATGATTTATCTGGTCTTCCTCCCCATCGTCAAGTCGAGTTCGGTATTGATCTTGTACCAGGGGCTGCTCCTATTGCTCGGGCCCCCTACCATCTTGCACCTCCCGAGATGCAGGAATTGTCTAGTCAGTTACAGGAACTCTTGGACAAGGGTTTCATCAGGCCAAGTTCTTCCCCTTGGGGAGCCCCGATTCTATTTGTTAAGAAGAAGGATGGAAGTTCCCGATTGTGTGTGGACTACAGAGAACTGAACAAATTGACCGTCAAGGACCGTTATCCTCTTCCACGTATTGATGATCTATTCGACCAGCTCCAGGGTTCTAGTTACTATTCCAAGATTGACTTGAGGTCCGGTTATCACCAGTTGCGGGTAAGGGAAGCTGACGTTGCAAAGACTGCTTTTCGTACACGTTATGGCCATTTCGAATTCTTGGTCATGCCTTTCGGTCTCACGAACGCACCGGCGGTTTTCATGGACTTGATGAACCGCGTTTGCAAACCATATCTGGACAAGTTCGTCATTGTGTTTATTGATGACACTCTGATCTACTCTAAGAACAAGACCAAACACGAGGAACATCTGCGTTTGGTTTTGGAACTCTTGCGACGGGAACAACTTTACGCTAAGTTCTCAAAGTGTGAGTTCTGGTTACGCGAAGTTCAGTTCCTAGGACATGTGGTTAATGAACTAGGAATTCATGTCGATCCAGCTAAGATCGAAGCGATCAAGGACTGGGGAGCACCAAAGACGCCAACTGAGGTGCGGCAATTCCTAGGCCTTGCGGGCTACTATCGTCGTTTCATTCAGGGGTTCTCGAAGATCGCTCAACCCCTCACCACTCTCACGCAGAAGGATAGGAAATTCGACTGGGATGAACCACAAGAGTCGGCGTTTCAAGAACTGAAGTCTAAACTGTGTTCTGCTCCTATTTTGTCTTTACCTGAAGGCCCTGATGATTTCGTTGTTTACTGTGATGCCTCTATTCATGGTCTTGGTTGCGTGTTGATGCAACGCGAGAAAGTGATTGCGTATGCTTCTCGTCAACTCAAGGTGCACGAGAAGAACTACACCACCCATGACTTGGAATTGGGTGCAGTGGTTTTCGCGTTGAAAATTTGGAGACACTACTTGTACGGTACCAAATGCACCATCTACACCGATCACAAGAGTCTCCAACATATTTTCGACCAACAACACTTGAATATACGGCAGCGTCGTTGGATTGAACTCCTGAACGACTATGATTGTGCCATTAAGTACCATCCTGGCAAGGCGAATGTTGTAGCAGACGCCTTGAGCAGGAAGGAATCGACTAAACCTCGTCGCGTTCGGGCGTTGCAGCTCACCATTCATTCATCTCTACCTGATCAACTCCGTTCTGCCCAGTTAGAAGCTTTGAAGGAGGGAAACCTTAAAGCTGAAACTATGCACGGTGCCGACAAGCACCTCGATAAAAGGCCTGATGGCCTGCACTATTTCGCAGAACGCATATGGGTTCCTTTATTCAGGGGACTACGGGAGCTTGTCCTTGATGAGGCTCATAAGTCCCGGTATTCTATTCATCCTGGTTCGGATAAGATGTACCAAGATCTGAAGGTGCTTTACTGGTGGCCAAACATGAGGTCGGATATAGCCTCATACGTGAGCAAATGCTTGACCTGTGCTAAGGTCAAGGTGGAATACCAGAAACCGTCGGGTCTCTTGCAACAACCTGAAATTCCGGAATGGAAATGGGAACGGATTACCATGGGTTTTGTCACGCAACTTCCTAAATCACCAAGCGGGAATGACAAGATATGGGTGATTGTCGATCGGTTGACGAAATCAGCCCATTTTCTTGCTATTAAGGAGACCGACACCATGGATCGTTTGGCTCGTCTTTATTTGAAGGAAGTTGTTTCTAAACACGGGGTGCCAGTTTCTATTATCTCGGATCGTGACTCCCATTTTACTTCGCACTTCTGGAAGTCTTTGCACAAGGCTTTGGGTACCCAACTAAACATGAGTACGGCTTATCATCCACAGACTGACGGTCAGAGTGAGCGCACGATTCAAACTTTAGAAGACATGCTGCGGGCATGTGTGATCGATTTTGGCAAGGGTTGGGAAGCTCATCTACCGTTAGTAGAATTCTCGTACAACAACAGTTATCACACGAGCATCAAGGCAGCTCCGTTCGAGGCACTGTACGGACGGAAATGCCGTTCTCCTCTTTGTTGGGCTGAAGTGGGTGAGAGTCAACTCACTGGGCCTGAACTAGTGTACGAAACTTTGGAAAAGATCGTACAGATTCGTAACCGGTTGGCAGCGGCACGGGATCGGCAAAAGAGTTATGCTGATCAGCGTCGCAAACCATTGGAATTCCAAGTTAATGACAAAGTACTTCTAAAAGTCTCACCGTGGAAGGGCGTCATACGCTTTGGGAAGCGTGGCAAACTCAACCCACGGTATGTCGGACCATTTACGATCCTGGAACGGATTGGACCGGTGGCATATCGTCTTGATTTACCGACGGAGCTCGGTAACGTACATAACGTCTTCCACGTGTCAAACTTGAAGAAGTGTCTGGCTGACGAGTCTCTCATCGTTCCACTGGAAGAGATCAAGGTTGATGATCGTCTTCGGATTGTGGAAGAACCTGTGGAGATTCTGGATTACAAGATTCGTAGCCTACGTCACAGCAAGATTCGTATCGTTAAGGTTCGGTGGAACTCGAACCGGGGACCAGAATACACTTGGGAGCGGGAGGATCAGATGAAGTCTAAGTATCCTCATCTCTTTCCTAAGGAAGCGTTCGAGTCGAGATATGTCTCTTCTGCAGCTGAATGAATCTCGGGGCGAGATTCCTTTTAACGTGGGGATGATGTGACAACTCGGGTAAATCTCTCTCTTGGTTTCTATCTTTTGTTTGTTCCCTTCGTTATTTCTTTTGTTCTTTTGGTACTTGTGCAATTTTCGGGACGAAAATTCTTTTAACGTGGGGATGATGTGACACCCGGCAAATTCTGGTTAACAACGTTGTCTAGATGAAAGTCTACCTTAGCGAGTCACGCGTATATTGTACTTAACTGGGTTAGTTAAGTCGGGTTATGGTTCGGGAACTATCGGTTTAGTCGAGAAGATCATTGGATGTTGGTCTAGAGGTTCATTAGATGTCGGTCCTTAACCAAGTGTACAAACGGTGACGATTTGTAGGATCGTCAAGGCATACGGAACATGCAAGTCTCGAGTCCCGGGAATTGGTGAACGAGTGTGAATATGTGTATTTACAAGTGTTATGTCTTTACAATCATTATGTGACTTGTCGGTATGTGAATATGTGTTAACATATGTTAAAACGGGGTTTAACGCGCAAAACACACGAAACCAGCCCCTATAGGCGATTAGGAAGGCCTAATCGCCTATAAGGGAGGCGAGTAGGCAACATTAGGGGCGAGTAAGGGCTACTCGTGTGCCCTAGGGGGCGAGTAGGCCCCAAATGCCTGAACATCATGCGATTAGGATCCCTAATCGCGTGTACTGGCTGCATAATCGCTAGTTACGTGCTGGACGACTAAAAACGACTATAAATACCATACTTGACCTCATAAACTTCATTATACAAACCCTAGTCGTCCCATAACCTGCCCCAACACACACACAACCTCTGGAACGCGATTTTTGATCAAAATACAAGGTTTCAAGCTTAATCCATCATCCTTTTACAAATCTAAGGTTTGGTTTTCATCCATGCAATCTTATAAACGTTTTTATTCAATCCCTAATAGTCCAGACCTGTTCTAAAACGAAAAAGCTTTCTGAAAATCGTTAATAAGTGTTGTTAATCGGATTTTAACTAGTATACATGTGTTATGTGTGTTTATGATTAGAAAGATAGGGTTTTTATGATTCAAGATGTATGAATGACATGTTATTATGTTAGATCAGATTAATATTGATATTATGATGATAAAATCTCAGTAACTGATTATTAGGGTTATGGTTACGCGTGTTCGTATGATGTTGCATGCTATGTGAATGGTGTTTGGATTACGTGATTTGCATGCAGGGCTGATAATACGAGGCAAAACGAAGGGTTTTAGTTGAAACATGTTTAGGGTAGTGTTTGGGATGATATTGGGTAGTTACACACGTTCTGGATCTGATTTGGAGCGTTAAACGCGCGAAAAACCGGAACAGCAAGGTTACAGGCGAGTAGCATTCCTAATCGCCTATGTTAGAGGCGAGTAGGATGCTAATCGCCCATAATTCATGCGATTAGGGCTAAATGCTAGTATGTTCATGCGAGTAGAAACCTAAATGCTAGTAGTTACATGTGGTATAGCCTAAATGCTAGTAGTTACATGTGGTATAGCCTAAATGCTAGTAATTTCATATGGTATAGCTTCTAATCGCCTATAATAGAGGCGATTAGGGTTCCTAAATGCTAGTTGACCAACCTAAATGCTAGTTGACTTTTCCTAATCGCGTGTACTGCTGCTGTAAGTGTAAATTAGCATTCCGAGACCCGATTTGACATGTAGGAACATGCTAGGAACCCCGTAACATATCTAATAACTTGGTAACATATGTTTGGATGTAATTCGGTGATACGTGAACTATGTGCTATAACTTGTTGTGCGTTAACGTATGTTAAGTGTGATTTCATGATTGCATGATTGAGAGCGTAAACATAACACGGGGAGTCTCGGGTCACCAATGGGATGTCGAGTCTTGTACTTTGGGTCAGTTAAACAGTCACGGTGTTTCAAACGAACTTGGTTATGGTCTGGACATCTAGGGACTAATTAACCTGCGGGTTATTAGTCTAAGTACTTGTAACTGTCATATGTTAGGTCGCCGCTTTACGGGACTAGCATAGCAGCTGAGTTTACTCGGGTTAAGGAGTAACGCAACTTAAGGTGAGTTTACGGCCCCTCTTTTAAACTGGTTTCATATTTTCGGGGGAGAAAACATGTGTTAAAATGATTATTTGGTAACTACTGTCATACTATGGGTTTCTATTGTGTACTACACGATCTTTGGAAGTCCCGGGGGGAACCATGAATGTGCGGGTTTGCACAACGGGGAAATGTGAATAGCGCTATTGGGAGTGACCAACCCCGCTCGTCGGCTTGGAGGGCCGGGCGAGTGCATATTGTCTCAAACAGGAACAACAGGAACAACTGGTTTACTTTTCGGGCACAACATCTGGTATTCGAGTTAGTAATGGTTTTCCAATCGTGGTAGTAACAAAACATACGCCTAGCTAGCGTACACTGGTTTTCGATTTGTTATAGTATGGACAGGTTGACTTGGTACTTGGATACAAAACCTGTAAACTCACCAGCATTTTTGTGCTGACGTAAACTTTTACATGTTTTCTCAGGTCGCTAAGGTAGCACAATGGAACTAGGGCGCACGCGTCTGCACGGCGTCTAGTTAGAGTTGCATGGTTTTACAAACGTTGAACATTGGTTTATTATTGAATAATTGTTTTGAATAAGCTTCCGCTGTAAACGGGGATTTTAAACATTGTTTTGAAATTGCATTATGTTCATGTTAGACTTGTTTATTGTGATCGTTGGTTTGGATCCTGGTTTGTCATGCCCCTCGCGGTAAAACTCCGCAAGTGGATTTTGAGGATGTGACATCTGTGTTTTGTGAAGGTTTGTTGGATAGTGATATGGTTATGGTTTTGATTTTGAATGTTGTGATGGTAACAACAGTTAACTTAGGTATGTTCTATCTTTATATGTTTTACCATAAGCATATTAAAGATGTGCCATTTCTTGATATGTACATGTGAATTAAGAATGTTAATGCACATATGCATAATGTAGTTGCTACTTATAAAAGTAATGTTAATGCACATGTGCATTTATACTAATATCATTACGGTCATTCATTCTAACGCACATGTGCATATGTTATGTGGTAATGAAAAAGTAACGTTAATGCACATATGCATTAAGATTGAAATTTTGGTTTTCTTATGTGTTGTTTATTATTTGTAGTTAAAGAATGGGAAAGAAATCAAAGGAGGTAACGTTTGTCTTAGAATCGAGGGATACATGGTCAAAAAAGATGACAAATGCGATTGAGGATGTTGACATAATCGTTGATCATGAGGTTAGAAAAGGTAGTTATGATTTGTTTAAGCAATTTAGATAGATATGCACATGTGCATATATTTATATTTTCATTTTAACTAATAAGTATTAATTGTTAGTTATTTTAACTCATGAACAATGTGATAAATTTAAGAAGTATACGTTGTTCAGGTTGACAGATGAAAAAACAAGGGAGATGTTAGATAAGGCATCAATGTGGTGTGAAGAGTGTTGTGAGAATGTAAGTAAAATGGTTAGGTGTTTGATTCCGTTGCCTGATGAAAACAAAGTGCCGGTTCGTTGGCCGAAGAGTAGGTATGTGGTGAGATTGTTAGTTTGGTAAGGTTTGTTACTGTTTGTGTTTTCTGAAAAATGTTTGATTGAAATTGTAGTTATTAAATGCGTTAGGCGCAATTAGGGCGATAGGCGTTGTTTAGAAAGTGAACAAAGCACACTTGAATGATAAAAGTAGAATGTATTATGAATTGAAAATTAGAACTTTATTCAAATACTTGAGCAAAAGTTGAATGATGCTTTCAGAAGGTGTTTTCAGGTAGGGTTGTTTGTCATTGAGATAGGATAGGAAGTTATGTTCAGGTTGTTTATTAAATGAAGTAAATGGTCCTGCACGCACACGGTTAGGAGGATAATTTGTGTTTTGGACGAGGTGCCATTTTCTGATATGCACATGTGCATTAAGATTGTTAATGCATATGTGCAATATGTAGTTTATAATGTTAAAAAGTAATGTTAAAGCACATACTGTTATAATTAGGCCATTAACAATGATGCACATGTGCAATCAGGTTGAAATATCGGTTTTCTTATGCGTTTTTATTGATTGTAGCTAAGAGATGGGGAAAAACATCAACGAAAGTAACATTTGTATTACAATCGAGGGATAAAGGAACAAAAGGTTACCGAATGCAAGTGAAGATAATGACACGATTGTTGATAAGAACGTTGAATCAGGTTGGCATTATTTATTTAGTTCGAATGTACTTGGTATTACCTTGTTCCCTGTATTTGTTATGTTCTTTATGTATTTTTATAATCGAGATCCATTTGATATCCCAGAAGCGGAAGCTGATAATGTCACGAATGTTTATCAAGGAGTTGAATCAGGTTGGTTTTATTTTTTTAGTACAATTATATAGAGATGCACATGTGCATATGTGCAGTTTTTCTTGTGAAATATTAAATGTTGATTGTTTAAACACACAAATTATCCTATATGTAGATATAGATTTAAGAAGAAAGGTTCAAATGAGGTCAAATAAGCGGAAACATAATGTGACGGTGAAAGATGACGGTTAAAACGGTGGCAGTGAAGACAAATCAAAAGAATGTTATGATAGAAGCAAATTGGCGCCCGATATGAACACGCATTACACCACGTCATCTTTGGTTGGGTATAAGGAAATTGTCAAACAAACAAAGAAGTTTGTATAACATTTTCTGTAATGTATGTTTGGTTTAACATTTTGTTATGTTGGTGAACGTGAGGTTGTGAGATAATTAGAATTTTGTATGTAGGTGGTTAACATAGTTGGTTTGTAATATGGATATTTTTTGTTATCGGTTGTTTTATTGAGTTAATATGTTTGGTAGAGACTACATGTAGTTGTATGATAAAGACAAATTGGTATAAAAACTTTGTTATTTTAAGAATGATGCATGCATATATGTATGCCCGAAAGTTAAACCACTAAAAAATCTAACAATATTAGTGAAATGCACATGTGCATGCAGTACGTGTTTCTTATTTTATAGGTCTTATATAGAGGTGTTTCAAGTTTATTCATGTTTGTTGTCATACACGTGTTTTATTTTCAATTTATGTTATAATATACATGACTAAACACTTGACGAGTTCGAGTGTATTTTATATCTTACTTTGCGTTCATTTAATGACCATTGAATAGAATTTGTGACTCCTTATATATCTGTATCACGTCCATTTTATAATCATTTAAGTATGGTAATTGACAATTTATTCAAAAGTGTGATTTAATAGTGAAATGCACATGTGCATACGGTGTATTTCTGTATATATAACAGCGAAATGCACATGTGCATCAGGGATGACGTCATATGACGTCACAACAGCCGTTTTTTTTTATTTTTGTTTTTTTTTCGAATTAATAATAAAAAATAATCATTTTGTTGTTTTTACTTTTTTTATTTTTTTATTTATTTAGGTTATATAATTTTTTTTTATTTTTGATGGAGGGGTTTTTGTAGACACCCTTCATATTTACAAAAATGCCACCTGTTCACACTGGTTCTTTGGTTCTCTCCCTAAATGGTGGTTCTCAAATGATCCAAATCCTATATATATATATATATATATATATCAAAGCCTTGAGTCAAGAGTCAAAGTCTTGACAACATAATTCATGGAGTCAAAATCTTAGTCAAACAGTCAAAGTCCTAGTCAAATAGTAAATTCATGATAAAACCTTACTTTATGGTGTTGACCAATTTTAACGACTAATTGAATCCAAAACTAGTATAAAAACCCACCTATGACCCATTACACTTTGCACCTCTAAATCGATTGTTTCAATTCGATTAAACTCTCACTCGTACCTTTCTTCTAGAGTATATTACTTCTACATTTGAAGCTTTGATTATAAGCTCTTGCAATTGGCGAATTGGAAGCTTGATATTCTTTCTTTTTCGTTTTTTTTATTTCTTCAATTTGGACTAGCTACGTTGTTGAGTCTTTGGGATTCGCCTCACATACATTCACAACACTTAGAGGATAATTCACCTTAGCCAATGTGAGTTTACATAGCCCCTTTTTCTGTTTTACATTTTGGGGTGAAACATGTTTAAACATTTTATACACCATCATTTACTCATTCTTACATTGTTGAAACTTGTGATTCAATTACACTATCATTTACTCATTCTATCATTTGACTGTAACAAAAAGACACAGTACAATCATTAACATTGATCAAGCTGCCTGTTTAGATTATAGCGCTATAGGTCTGACAAACCCATCCCCCCGCATAAATTCAGGGATGATCGATAACAGTAACAACATTTAACTAACTTGCGAGTTAGTCCTCAGTCGACACAAGGTTTGATTGTACAAAGACGCATTGTTACATGTCGGACTCATACTCTATCATTATACAACTGTGATTGTTGTACAAACTATCGTTATCAATTATATTCAAAAACCTATGTATTCTCACCAACTTTTGTTGACCCAAAATATTTTCAAACTTAACATGTTTCAGGTTATACTTGCATGAAGATTTGAGTTAATGCTTGAAGATGTGTAGCTAGTATTTTTCATCTTGTGATGTACAAATTCTTAGAACGATTATATGTAACTTATTTAAATTACTTAATGAAATTTATTATTCACCATGAGCTACTGAACAATCATCAATACGTGACATCCCGATGTTTCCGCCATCGGTTGGGGTGTTACACATGTAAAATGAAATGTCATGCACAATGTATACGTGTAGTCAAGTGTACGGATATGACCTGTGATTTCGACGGGTGTCACAATTTTATATGCAAAAGTCCCCCTAGAAAGTCTAGCAAGACCCGAACGAGTACAATTTCACACATATCAATGAAAATTGGTGACACGAGTTTAAACGATAACGATTTTTCTTTAATAACAATCAAAGCTTCATATTCCAAAAATGTAGTTAACACTTAATTAACACAAGCTTTGAGGATTGATCTCTTCCCAAAATAACCATCCTTGCACCACCTCCAAGAGCCGCCACCTCTTTCCCCTTTTCCTTGTTATTTCTCAGCCCAAACACCCTCTATATCACCATCACCTTCTAATTTATCCCTTGATCACTCTACATTAGAACCATCACCATCCAAATCAAATCTATGATCACAACCTTAATCAAATCAAGTGATAATATTCTAGGTTGACTTATCATTGGAGGCTTGGTAAAATCCTAGAAAATCAAACTTGGATGTAATTAAAGACAATTATGGAAAGATGCTTAACATAATCAAAATCCATAATGTTGGAACTACCTTAAATAACCACCACCACCCTGGATTTTTTGGCACACCCTACCATATCAGTTCTCATTTTGTCCCACATTCACAAAACACTAAGTTACTTTTAATAATGAGATCACATCACTAACACACCTCCACTTGTTAGCATGAAATGTCACCAATCACCTCCTAAGACTCCTAAGATTTGATATGATGTTAAACCAAAAATAGATAGATCCCTTAAACCCACTCATCCATACTAGATTTCTTACCCAAAGTGACTAATCCTTGACCCCCCCCCCCCCTTTTGAGAACACCAAGCCGTCGCCACCCTCCTCCCCAATAATATTCTTTTTGTTTTTCCAAACACCAAATCCAAGAACACATGTTTAGTCATTCCTATGGATTATTTAACTAGCCTTAAACCTGTACCTGGTCTAATCAAAGTGTAAGTCATTCATGCTTAGAATCTTGCCAACATAATCATGGTTACATACAAAAATGGTGTGATTTCTTTTGTTAACAAAACCCATAGAAGATCACTTTCCCAAAATACAATATGTCTTCTTCTTTGGTGCCTAGAAGCCGTCGCCCCCCCCCCCCCCCATCCTGCACCTTACATTCTTTCTTTCTAACACATTGACTAATTACCTCTCAAGACCCTTTGAGTGGTCACATTATGGAAAGAAGATGGAGCATAATCTTATATTTAGTCACATTATGGAGATTTAAACCCAACAAAATCTATTGATTAGTCACCTCCACTTGATGTGATTAAGTTGGCAAATCTGTTGATTTGATGTATGTCAATTGAAAGACCTTACACTAATATGGTATTATTCCTTAATCACCATGAACCATACAAGTTGACCTTCCCATTATAGAAGCATCCTACTTCTTCCCTCCTTCCCTATCTCTTTCGTCCCTTTCCCTCTCTAGCTCTCTTTTTCTTCACTCTATAAATAGGAGACCATGTGATGAACTTCCTCACTTGTTGAACCACACTTGATTTCTCCTAAACACACACTCACGACTCTCCATCATACTCTCTTCCTCACTTGTAGCAAGATCCAAGTCCACATCCAAGCACTAGTGGTATGGATTCCTAATTATACTTGTTATTTTCATATGTATACACTAGATAGTTCACCCATATTGTGTAAGAACCAACCTTTTTTTTTAAAACATGTTATTAAATGTTACACCTTGAGATAATCTTAGGAAGATAACTATGTGTGTGTATATATGAATGTTACACGTGTGTGTGTCTATATGATGTATGTATGTATGTCGCATGTATATACATATGTTATGTATGTATATATGTCGCATGTATATATATATTGTATGTATGTGTGTGTGTGTGTGAAACAAATATTTGTGTATATGAATGTAGTGACTCCATTAACATGAGTATTTATGTGAAGAGAGTGGAACATGTACATATATGGGTGTGTATGTGTGAAACTTTCTATAAAAATAATAAACATTCCTAAGAAACAACATATGTTATGTAACTAAACATATAGTATGAAACTAAGAGTTTTTGAAACTATATCTTGTATAATAAAACATATTAGATAATGTTTTGTGAAATATAAAAGTCACCTATAATGCTAAGCCAACTTACCATGAAAGATGGGTGAACCATGAATATAATGGATTCTTTTTGCTAGACCTAAAGTGTCTATATATGTATCTAGAATGTGTAGGTCGGGTTTCCTAGTTCATTTGACATATATTCTTGCTATCTTTCGCACGGACTTGAGGTGAGTTTAACGGCCCCTTTTTACCGTTTTATATTTTGGGGGAAAGACATGCACTGCTTACTAGTTTTAGAATGAATTCCTAGTAGACCGGTATACATGAGACAATATGTTTAGAGTACTCATAAAGACCTCGTGCAATTAGTTTACCCATAACCATTAGCTATGGATTTAGCCATGAAACACTTGAATAGATCTATTGGGTTGATACCCCCAGTCTTAGTTAGTCGCTCTAACCCGGATACATATGAGAAAAGAGTGCTTGTATTTCACACATGATTATACATTGTCTTTATTGTACAATGTGCAAGGCACAACACGTCGAGGTTTAGTTATGGACTCATGATCGTTCAGTATCATCATAGTCTTAGCTAGACATTGATGGGTCATTCATGGATTTCATTAAACTCTATGTTTTCAACTGTTTAAAACCTGTGAAATCACCGACTTTACGTTGACAAAGTTTTTATGCATGTTTTTCAGGTAACGAACTCAATTGATGGAAATTGGGGCATGTTTGAGATTTATTCACAACTATCATATTTTATGTTTTCAAAATTTAAGAACACGTGGTTCGTTTTAAACAATACTCTCGTGATGGTTGTTATATTTTACAAATTTAGTATTTTAATAATGAGTTATTATGAATGTTTGCTCGAATCTTGTGCTTGAAAACCTTTTGTGTCGCATCTCGTGTTTCCGCCTTGGCGGGGTGTGACAGATTGGTACCAGAGCATGACGTTATAGAAAACTAGTTTTCTCTAAAAACCATAGGCAGTAAAATCAAATGTATTGTCATAAGGGTACCATAGGCCTTTCGTCGGACAACCCTTCAGATACCGAAAGATTCGCTTAACCGCGGTCAGATGAGAAACCTTTGGCTTGGACTGGTATCATTCACAGAGGCATGCTACGAACATGATATCAGGACGAGAAGCAGTCAGATACATGAGAGAGCCGATCATTATGCGGTAGAAGGAAGCGTCGGCGTTGATCCACTTCTCATCTGGTCCAATCCCATGATTAACTTGAATAGGAGTCGAAGCAGGTGAAGCGTCATCTATCGAGAATCGGCTCAAGATGTCTGCTACATACTTGGCTGATGAATATAAATTCCCATTGGCTTCTATTGAACATGAAGACCCAAGAAGAACTGCATCTCCCCCATCGCACTCATCTCGAACTTATTCTGCATGAGTTTCTCAAAGTCCCTTCGCAAACTATCGTTAGTTGAGCCAAATATGATATCATCAACATATACCTATATCAGTAGAAGGTCACCATCTTTCTCCAGGGTGAAGAGTGTACAATTAATGAGTCCTCGTGTGTACTCATGAGAGATAAGGCACTGAGAGAGTTCTCGTACCATGCTCTTGGAGCTTGATGAAGTCCATAGAGAGCCTTGTTTAAACGATTAACTCGATCTCTATACATAAGATCTTCAAATCCCAGTGGTCGCCCCACGTACACCTCTTCCTTCATTTTACCATATGAAAATGTGCTCTTTGCGTCCATCTGGTAGACCTTGAAGCACTTGTGGGATCCAAATGATAGAAACATGGGTATTACTTCCATGCGGGCTATCGGAGCATAGATTTCATTGTAATCAACCCCTTCAATCTGCCGAAACCCTTGAATAACTAAGCGAGCTTTGTTTATGACGACAACACCTTGGTCATCTTTCTAGCATTTGTAAACCCACTTAGATATGATCTTCTTTGCACCCTTAGGAAGATCAACTAGGTCCCAAACACCTACTTTCCTGAACTGAATGAGTTCTTCTTGTATTGCTTCGATCCATGGTTCTTCCTTTAATGCCTCATTGATGCTTCTTGATTCGGTTTGTGAGACATATAAAGCGAAGGACCAATTGTTCTGTGCCATATAATTTATTATTTCTTAGTAGCTTTTGAGAGAAAGCAGGTAACCTGGGCAGACTTGGTAATAGCTTGACTCATATCCAAAACATATAAGTTGTTCACCTTTGGAGATGACATAATAACCCACTCCTCCGGTATTACGAATCTCGGTTTTAGAATGAAGTAAGCAGTGTCGTTGAAGATCACAGAAAACCTTTTCTCACAAATTTTAGACACACTCGGTAAATTATGATCGATCTGCTTCACATGATTGATACGATCAAAGCATACTATCCCATTAGATATACAATCTTCCTTGGTAATATAACCCCTTTATTTCCAGCAAAGGCACCATATCCTCCATTGATGTTCTTACTATCCCATTGGATGCCCCACTACCAACAATCCGAATACTGCACGAAAGATTTAAGATTAGTTGGAAAGGGGTGCTAAGCCTTTACGGTCTTGGGTCATCCACTAACATCAAGCATTAGAACCTCGATCCACCTGCCTGATGCTGTTGGAGCTTCACAAACATTCGCCTTTTTTATGGCTTTGATTGGCTACTAGAAATCTTAGATTTTTATTCACTCTCCTTTGGTCTCCAAACTTATTCAAGCTTAGCCTTTGGAGACTTTGGCTTGACAACTTTGGATGAAGTCCTAGCTTGATCTGTTGGATTCACCGGTTGGTATTCCTGTCTAGTCATCTTCGACTTATCCTTAGGCCCCCCTTAGATGATAATGTCTTTAGGTTTGCCATTTGGGCTTTGACCATGGCGGGCTTTGATGGTGCAACCTTATCAACCTTTTTCTTACCTTTGTCAACCTTAGGAATCATCTTAGCAACTCGCTTTGGTGATTCAGGAGCTTTGTCAGATGAGGGTCCGGAGTTCACAGCAACATGTCCCTTCAAGGTCTCAAATATGGACAGTTTGATACTATATGTCAGACCTCTTGTCACTCAAAACATGTTCTCCATTCATTTTGGTTCTGAGAGACATGTTTTGGCTGCTGGAGAGCTTGCACATCAGACTTGCAACTGGAACTTTTGGATTTGGATGAACTGGCCTCATGATCCTGTGACCTAGGTGACAACTTCCTTTGATCTTGTTCTTTGAAGTAAGTAAGATTGAAAGTATTTTCAAAGTGTTGCACCTGATTAGTTCCAGTTGACGAGACAAATGTTACTGGCTTTGGTAGTTGACCACGTCTTGTCCAGTGGATATCTCGGTGTTTGGGATAATGAAGAATCCTGGTTTTCTTTTTTGGAATAGGTGGTGGCTGTTTTACCTGACTAGCTTTACCACCCTGACTTCTGGTATGTTTTTAACTCAGTTTCATTACCATTTGCGGCTTTAAAAACTTTTGTGATTAAATATTTGTCCACATTTTTTATTGGAAATTTCTTATCAGAATAAACTTTGGTGGAATCTTTAACCATGTAATACAGACCAGAGTCAACAGAATTCTCCTCCTCATCCTCATCTGAATCAGAATTAGAATAACACGTAATATGATTCTCTAGCGGTATCCTGTGCTTCTGTTTCTGATTACTGAGACCCGGTTTGATGTCCTCATTATCACTGAGATCATCATCAGTTTTAATCAAGCAGTAGTTGTCATATTTAACAACTTTTGTTTTCTTGATTTTAGCAGGGTCAGCAACTAAAGGAGTTGTGACCTGAAACTGTGTGATTTCAACTTCCTCTTGTGTTTTGGAATAATTTGCACGCAGAGGTGGAGGAACAGTTTTATAACCTTAACCACAAACGCTCTTTTAAGTTATTTGACTTTCAATTATGTGATCTAGCACACACTTGGAATTCGAATAACTGTCAAGCTTTTTCTTAATAGCCTCAAAATTATACTATGTTGCTGCCAATGCCTTTTTAGTTTGGGTTAAATCGGTAATGTAGTTGTTGATTGCATCTTGTTTATTAATTTAGAATGGTACGTTTTAGTTCACTTACATCCCTTTTTAACAACATTAACATTTCCTTAAATTCTTTCTCATTGGATTTCAAGGCAGTGTTGGCATCAGTGCACGATCGAAGATCACATACCAAACTGGTATTGTGTTCTTTAATCGATTCAATACGGGCCTCTAATTCTAGGGGTGAGCATTTGGGTAAGACCGACCCGAACCGGGTCATACCTAAACCGACCCAAAACCCGAAAAGGAGAATAAATAGGAATTGAGGATTGGACCTGAGAAGTTTCTTCGGGTGTCGGGTAACTTCAGTATTGTCGGTTCGGGTATTGATTGAAGACCGTAACCGATGAAGAAGTAAGATGAGATCTTGTATTTTTCTTTATAATTTTAAACAGATTCTACTCGCCATGAAATTAGGCATGAAATTAAGAGACGAAGTAGGTCATGAACCAGTAATTCGAAACAATTCATACTAAATTTACAAAATATACATCTATAATCTCTATGAAGCCATGACTATTTGATCTGTAGAGAAGATGTAGTATGTGTTCTTGGTAGAGTAGGAAAGGAGTATGGAGAGTGAGAAGACACCTTGCGAATAGGGAATTAAATCAGAATTGTCAACAAGCTTAAAAAGTAGATACATCGGAACTTGTAATTCTATTACAATAATATTTTTAGTTTTTTAAACTAAAATGTTGAAATCAAACAATTTTCAATAAATAATATTTTATTAAGCAACAGAGCATGCGGAATCTCTTTTTATCTGTATATATCTTTTTCTCTTTTAGTTTCACACTTTGTTTATATCTACTTCACTTATTGACTGAAAAAGGTATTCCACCCATGACTTCCACCTTCTTCATATCTTTCTACCTGTTCCTTCTTTCTTACTTAATTTTTAGTTTTGAAGCAGATAAGTATGTTTATCATGATTATACACCTGCATAACATAATCACAAATCCAAATGACTACTATTTCCATTTTATTTAGTTTACTTTCTGGTTAACAACTTCGGTCCTGGTGTGATAAATTCGGTCACCCTAGGTCCAGACCCGAACCCGAAATATGCATCATATAGGAACCGAAGACTAACCCGTTTACATGATATCGGTTCGGTTTTGGGTATTTCTTGGTCCGGTTCTCGGGTATACTCGAGTCAACCCGATTTGTGCTCACCCCTATCTAATTCAATGCACTTAGAACACTTTGGTGTTTCAGAAGAACTGGCCTGATTGTCTTGAATATTGGCCATAAAAGCATAGTGAGAAGACAAACCATCTGTAGAGAAGTATTTGGAGTAATCCACACTTGACTCTACCAGATCTTAAACCAAGCATGATTTTTGGTTGGTCAAGAAAGCAGCTTCAGATACCAACCTATCAACGTCAATATCAACCAGTGAATCCGCATTACTCTCTGAAGATCTGGACTATTGACTAGAAGCCTCATCTGAGCTAATCGGTGATCCTCATTATAAGAGTGGAGTCTTGGTCTCTTTGATTCCATAATCAAGAAGTTGATATTAGAGCCATTGAATCTGTGATGTACAACTTGCAGCAACAATGTATTCAGCTTCAGCTGTTGAAATTGCCATAAATGTTTACTTCTTTGATTGCCATGACACCAGACAGTTTCCTAAGAATTGACAACCACCAGATGTAGATTTTCTAGATATTTTGCACCCTGCATAGTTACTATCTGAAAAGGTTGTTAACTTGGTATTGCTTGAAGCAAGATACCAAATTCCTAGTGTAGGAGTTCCTTTCAGATATCTGAAAACTCTTTTGACAACAGTTAGGTGTAATTCCCTTGGTGTAGATTGATATCTGATGGCTTCAAGACTTGCAACTGGAGCAAAGGTTTCATCATAATCAATTCCTTCTTCTTGTGAATAAACTTGTACTACCAGTATTGCCTTATTCTTGATGACCATACCAGCTTCATCTTTTTTGTTTCTGAAAACCCATCTTGTGCCAATTGGTAGCTTGTTTGGAGGTAAGGGACAGATTTCCCAAACCTGTTGCTTCTTTAATTGGAGCAATTCTTCTTGCATAGCATGAACCCAATTGTTATCTTTGAGGGTTTCTTGATATTTATTTGGTTCCAACTGAGAAATGAATGATGAGAAAATGCAGAAGTTGGAAAGCTGGTTTCTTGTAAGTACCCCTGATGCAATATCACCCATGATTTGATCCAATGGATGATCTTTGTGTTCAATCAGTTGTTATAGCCCTGTACTTAGAGATGGCTCTTGAACTTCTTCAAACAAACCACTAAGGTTGATGATATCTGGTTCAGCTGTATGTCGTGGTTTAGGAGTCTGTGGAGCTGAATCAGTAGTTTGATTTTATTCATCAGCAGTTTTTGAAGTAGAAGTTTGTAAAACTTCTGATGGTTTGAAAGTTGATTTAATGACTGTGTTTGGAGTCCATGATGGAGGACTATCATCATAAAACCCTTGATCACCATAATAAGTGGGTTTAGATGATGTAACAATCTTTTCAGGTCCGAAATGAAAACTGTCAAGGTCAAAAAGTTCAGCAGGATGTGTTGGAATGAGAGTGTGTTTGGACTCATTAAACTTGCAATTCAGTGTTTCTTCAACTATCTTGGTTCTGGAATTAAATACCTTGTAGGCTTTTCTAGTGGAAGAGTAACCAAGAAAATAACTTGAATCAACTTTCGCAGCAAGCTTTGAAATAGAGTCTTTGATGTTTAGAATGAAACATTGACATCCAAAAGCCCTGAAAAAGGAGATAAGGGGCTTGATGCCATGAAGAACTTCATAGGCAGTTTTGGAATGTCTTTTGTTGACAAGGACTCTGTTTTGAACATAACAAGCTGTGTTGACTGCTTCAGCCCAAAAATACAATGGTAGGCCTGAATGAGCTAACATAGTTCTAGCTGCTTCAATTAATGTTCTGCTCTTTCTTTCTACCACACCATTTAATTCATGAGTTCTGGGAATGTTGAACTGTCTAACAATCCCTTTAGACAAACAGAATTCATCCAAAGTTTTGTTCCTGAACTCTATTCCATTGTCACTCCTGATGACTTTGACAGAGAGAGAATTGTTTCTCTACTTGTAGAATGAAGAATTTGATAATATCAGCTGCCTCATCCTTGGAGTATAAGAAGAAGACCCATGAAAATCTTGAGTAGTCATCAATGATGACCAAGCAGTACTTCTTCTTACCATGGCTCATAATCTTGACTGGTCCAAATAAGTCCATATGGAGTAATTGAAGACATGCAGTTGTTTTTTATTCTTCAATAGACTTATAGGCGGACTTATGCTATTTACCTTTAAGACAGGAAACACAGTGTTCTTTACATTGGTATTCCTTCAAAGGTAGACCTCTGACCAAGCCCATTTTTCTGACTTTATTTATGGTTTTAAAGTTCACATGGCTAAGTCTCCTATGCCAGAGATCAGTTTCAGAAGTTGATGCTCATGAGAAGAAGCAAGCAGTGTTGTTCAGTACTTTTTCTTTTTCAATGTCCACTGCATAGACATTGCCACATCTTTTGGCTATCAGGAAAGTAAGATCTTTAATGATCTTCTCTATCAACTTTTGGCCTTCTAGTGATATGATCCTGCATGTTGTTTTGGTGAAAAGGGAAGAATATCCCTTGTCACACATTTGAGATACACTCAATAAGTTGTATTCCAAGTTTTCAAGCAGATTGACCTTGTCAAACTGTATTTTACCAGAGGATACATTGCCATGTCCTAGCACATATCCCTTGGCATTGTTCCCAAAGGACACAGATCCTTCTCTTTGTCTAATAAAATTGCTTATCAGGTATCTGTATCCTTTCATATGCATTGAGCCTCCACTATCAACATACCAAATGCTATTCAAACCTCTGGAGACCCTCTGCACCGTATAGCAAATTAGTTAGATTTTGGAACCCAAGCCAGTTTGTCTTTTGGTTTGCTCTTAAGAATAGGAACAGTTTGTTTTGGACCATTTTTTGAAATCCATGTCTTTTTGGCAATGGATTTGTCATTAAGGACAATGGTGGAGTCCTTTTGAGGACCACCATCAAGTTTGGTCATCAATAGTTTTACCAAATTCATGAGATTTTTAATCTCAGCAGTTTGTGAAATTGCTGATGATTCAGGTCCAACTATTGAAGAAGAATTTTGAGAAAAAGGCCTTTGTTGAGATTTAGTCTTTCTCTGAGAAAGGTGTTACTTGGTTGTTTGTTGGGATAAAAATTTTCTTCAAAATCTTGTTTGATTTTTTTTCCCACAACCAGTTGTAAAATTTTCTTGTTGTACTGATTTCCTTTTCTGTATCTACAAAATTCGGTTTTGTGGTTAAACAGACCACAAACTTCACATTCTCTTGCCTTTTCCTTCCTTTTAAATTCATCATAAGATGTGGAAGGAAAATTACTAACAGTTTTAGAGATTTGAGTTAGCTCATCAGGGTTATTGAGTTTGTGGAGGATGTTGAGCAGCTGGAATAGGAGGTATTTGTTGTTGGCCTGTTGTTGAGCATGAATATGAACATATTGTATTCTAGGCACATATTGGATTTGTGGAGCTTGTGCCTGTACAAAATGAGCACTCCCTTGAGTTCTATTATTCTTATTATAACTGGTGTTGAACTGATTTCCAGACTGTGGTTGGTTAAAGCTAGAGCTTCTACACTCTCTAGCAAAGTGTCCCAACTTCTGACACTTATGACATCTAAGTTTAGATTTGTCAAAACCAACTTTCGTTGACCTGTTCAATCCTGGAAATTTCCTTCCTAACCTTTTATAAAATTTATTTGTTTTTATGCTTAACATGGCTAGTTGGTGTAGTATGTCCATTCCTTCTAAGTCATCACTACTGAATTTTTTTAAATCATCCATTATAAAGCACATGTTATTAGTAGTTTGACTGTCTTCTTCATTGTCATAACCTGGATATGACCATTCTGATGAGATCCCAGTGGTTATGTCAATGTGGTCGAAAGACCCAAAATCATTTGAACAAGAAGGTGAGTCTTGTCCTAAAAGTGATGTACTACATGGAACATAGTCATCAGCTGTTTTGCCAGAATTTTGTAACTTTTTCTTTTGATTTATTTCTCTTTCAAAAGTTAACAATCTCCCATGTAATTTTGTAAGAGTGAGGGAGTTAAAATCTGGTCCAGATCTAAGAACTATTGATTAAGTTTCCCATTTTTCTGGTAATGACCTTAAAAATCTATAAAGCATAGATACTGTTGTATAGGTCTGACCATTTAACTTTAACTCAGAGATTAATGAGGAAAATCTTTCAAATTAGTGTCAAAGTTTCTACATTAATGTGAGTAAATGTTTCATATTGTTGAGCAAGAATTTCTCTGGTGTTGGCAATCACCTCTTCAGTTCCTCCAAACTGTTCTTTTAGGCAGTCCCAAAGCTCTTTGGCATTTTCACAATGTAAAAGTCCAGAGTAGATATCATTTAGGAGAGCCATTGACAACATAGAGAATGCCTTAGCATCAAGCTCAAGTTTTAGGAAATCTTCGTCAATGTAGTCTTTTGGTTCTTTTGGAATTTCTTCCTTAGTTTCAAGATTTACGTTTACTGGTTTATGAGGTTCATACATGACAGATCTCCAACAACCAGTGTTGGTCTGTGACAAAGTATGTGCCAACCTCTTTTGCCAGATATTATACTCATTTATGGCCAGCATAGTAGGTTTAGTGGCAGATCCAGTATTATGAGGATCCATTTTTGAGAATTTTGATTTGTCAAGTTTTTCTCAAAGTGATGGATGGTTAAAAAAAAGTGAACTTTTATCCTTTATTGAATATCAATAAGAGCCCGTGTCTGATTTTCAATTTGTTAGATTGATATTTGATCAGATAAACCAGATGCTCTGATATCAATTGTTGGATTAGTTTCTATATTTAACAGTTGTTATTCATGAACACTTATGTGTTATAAAGGTATCAAAGTAAATTGCAAAGCGGAATATTAAAGTGTTCAAGTTAAAGCATCACTTTTAACAGGAGTTATGACTCCCCCTCAATCAATGAACTAGGAAGTAAAGATGAGAATCAATAACAGTAAATGAATATAACAGTAAATGCAGAATGATTCTTAGGCTATTCGGTAAACAGACACAACCCACCCCCGTCCTCCAATATTTGCCCCGTCCCCCATCGTTACACCGCCCCGCCTGCCCCGTCCCTCCCGTTCTCCTTGGAACATCAAGGACGGACCAATCAGCTTTTTTCTTTTCTTTTTATTTTTTGAAAATCCAACGGCTCTTTGGTACCAACGGCTAGTTTTAAATTTTATAATTTTTTTTAAACTAAATACAACAATACAAACCCAAACCATCCAAATAAACCCCCATAAATCAACCAAAACCAACAAAAAAAACCTCTCTACTTTCTTTAAAAAAAATAACAAACAATGTCAAACCTACCATTGGTTGATTCCTCATCGTCGTCAAGCGAAGAAAAACGGATTTTTGTTAACGCGATTTGGGAAGCGGCACAATTAGTCGTGGCGGAGGAAGACGAAGTGAGCTCGCAACCGCGACCTAGGCAAACGGCTTTAAACAGAGACCGAGAGGGTAAGCGTATAATTTTTCTTCAAATATATATAGCAACTTTTTTTTTTGGAACGTATAATTTTTCTTCAAATATATTTTTTAAATTTATTTACAACATATGTGTTGGTGCACATGAGCAATTAATTAGAGATTACTTTGCCGATCACCCGGTGTATACGGACGAGATGTTTAGGCGGCGGTTTCGAATGAGTCGTCGATTGTTCATACGTATTGCTGATGATCCAGCGCAACAAGAGTTAAACGATTTCACGTTATCTAATGAACACATCCATCATCATCTACAAGCCGACTTGTATTTTACTATTTAATTTTAGGATGGTTTGTATTTTTTTTTTTTTAATAATTAGGATGATTTGTAATTTTTTTTTATTTTTAGGATGATTTTTAATTTTTTTTAAGAATGGTTTGTAATTTTTTTTATTAAATCTAGTATTTATTTGAATATTATTTTGTTTATTTGTTACTTTTATAAAACTAATTAAAATTTTAATATTTAGTAATAAATAATAACTAGTGGTATTACAACAGCTCGCGTTGCAGCGCGGTTATCTCCTGATGCTAATTGGCACCAAAGCTTTTCACTTGATCGGTAGCGGTTTGATATGTTACATTACCGAACTCGCTATTACCACCGGAAGAGAAAAAAAACACACATCCAGCTATATAAAAAACGTAACATAGCTAGCAAACCAATTAATCAATTTACAAAATTAAATGCAAACGAATCATAAAGACGTTAAACCAATCCGTTTTTCGGGGACAACAAAAATGCTACAACTCTATGATAAATTAGACATCAAAAGCTCACAATCATGTCTTAGCTAACCAACATCATTACCTCAATCAACAACTGATTATAACAAAGAAAAAAACATAAATCTAAACCTAAATAACCAATGAAAACACCTACCAGATCAAGAGCACAGCTAAACCCTCCATGGATCTGAACAAACTTATCCTGTCCATATGGCGGATCACCATTCAGAGCCAAACGCCCAAACATTTTGAATGCCATCCGTCTAAATACTCTCCAATGCATGATCGATCTTCTCCACGGGCATATTTGTACACGTCAAACGCATCTAGTTTCTACCCACACCAAATTCTGCATCCTCGCTATCTCCAGCACCTACACCTCATTTAAACATTTTCATGCTTACCTTCCATCTAAAAGTTTTCACTTTAGGATGGTGCACTACATGAAGCATGCACCTGTGTAAACCAGATGTAATGTTGAGTTATTAATTAGATTATTTAAGGACATACATCAATTATAGTAGTTCTCACAACAATTTTTGGTATTGATCTGAGTTTTCATGTAAATACATACTTTAAACTATGAGCGATTTTCACAAAATAGCAAGTATAAATACAATTGTGTAGTCAAAATTGAAGAGGTTTGTTTGACCATATTTATATACACACATATAATATAAATGCTCATTCATTTTCGAGAGAATAGATAAGCATACCGGATGTTGTAGTCGCCTATTTTGATTGTTTTGCCAAAGGCGTCGTAGGTGGAAGCACTACTTTTCTAGCCTTATACATCATCGCTGAAGATATTGTTGCTTCGAACACTCCGTTGACAGGTATAAAGCCATCCGCTTTCAACTGCAAGTGTATCACCTTTCATGCTTATTCAATCATCATATTTCCCATTCATAGGCAATAAAAAAATGTTGATTATCAATTATGGTGATCCTTCCCTTATCTTGATAGTCAACGTATCCAACTTTGATGCCGTAAAACTGCAATCCATAGATAAATAAATATACATTAGTAGATAATAAGAAGTGTAGTAAATCGCGCGTAGGTAAGATTGATTAGTATTGCGTACATCATTGTATTGCTAGTTTTTGCTTCGGCGGAAGATACATTTTCTAACATAGGACGCAAATTTCATCAATAAAAACGGAACAACAAAAATGTTGAACTTAATATCATGAGGTGTGTAAATATCTTGACCTGCCGTAGTCAGTTTTGGTCTGACTATTATTGATATTGATCTTAACCCAGCGAACACATATTGATAGAAAGATGATTCTTGATGTCCTTTTTCTATGATCGGTAATCTCCGTTTCAAGACAAATATTCATTGTCGTTCTAGTGGTGTTCTGATTAATTTTGTTTCAAACTATATTATAGTTGTTATACAGCTTTATTATGTATTCATAATAGGTACATATGAATAATTATACATAAAAGACACTGTCATATGTATTCATAAACAATACATCTCTCACCAACCGATCCATTTCTAACATCTGCAATTCACACATTACAGCTGGTTGAGCTTCAACCCAAAAACAAATAATTATCATTATTCGCAGCGTTGCCTTTATCAACAATGCGTAAGACTACATAAACATATCATTACTAAGCTTTTAAATTACAATTAATAACAAATAACAGACAACTTTGCGAACAGAAAGAAACTAACCTGCATCGACTAAGCAAAGGCAAACAATAAAGGCTGCAAAATTAAAAAAAAAAAAATTATTCGGTAAGTACAACAGAAAAAAAAAATTATAGGAACATTATAAAAACATAACATCTCTTATTCAGTTACTTAAATTAAGCTAATAATCAATTTTAAAAATATAGCTTTCAAAACAAAAAAAATTAATGATGAATAATAAATTTCGATGTGTATTTAGTTTCCTAAACCAATGTATAACAATGAGGTATGTTGTAATATAAAATAAAATAAAGAAATATATGTAAGGAACAAAAAACAACCTGGAGTAGCTACTTAAATACGTAACACAATACATCAAAAGCGTTTTTCTTTAAAGTATTCCTAAACATCTATACACCTCATATCAGTAAATAACTCACGACTTAAATGATTCTGCACATGTTAACTATCAGCTGCTGGAAAAAGGCGAAACTATCGAACCAGAAAACATGTCATACTATTAATATCTGAACTTGCATGAACAGTGGTTGATAGTGTTGGTCTTTTTTTTAGCACCATATATTTTAATCTGTGGTTAAAAAGATCTTGATCGGTTTTCTTTTAAAAATGTTGGTTTGGCTCGTCAAACAAAAAAGAAAGAGGTTCGAACCAATTAAAGACTAAGAATATTGACCCACCATATATGTAAAGCAGAAATACAAATGAACCATGAAAATAACCAAGTAATAGTCAACAAAACTTTCCCACCATATATGTACAACATTAATACAAATGGACCATGGAAATAACCAGTTATAAATGCTGAAATTGCAAAAATTACCAAAAAAAGCTATATATCAGATAACTTCAGAAAAAAAGCCTAAGGAGATGTTCGTCCTCCTCCAGTGCTTCGAGTACTACGGACAGGTAGTTTGACCTATTAAACGGGTCAAAACATATCAAACTAAACTAAAACAGGTCACTCATGACAAAATATAGTGAACTAATGTTAAACTATGTCAAAATGTAGACAGCTAAAAGAAACGGTTGCCGCCAATGTGTTACATTAAGTCCGAAGCTGACGTCAGAGTAACTGAATTGATGGTGAACCTCTAGTTACGGGTATTCTATTCTAAATGTTGTTTAGTAAGTTGAATTAGATATTTTTTATTCAATTCGATTTCAATTAAACCCAAGCTAGAAACGTATCAGCTAGCGACAGACTTTCAGCTAAGATGGTTCATGATCTGCATCTTCGTCACCATCGCCACATAATTTGCATCCTGCCGACTAAACCCAACAAAGTTGGAAGCCTATCTACTAACGCCCCCAACCCAAAAATAGATACCTTTCTAAGAACACCTTTAACCCATTCGAATCGATATAACAGCGCTGCGTTTCTGGACAGCAGCTTTCTGCACTCTCCAGCCGAAAAAACGCGTCTACGCTTTTAATCCAAATCCATTGATCCCTTACTTGAGTTGTACTGATGCCCTAAATCAGATCCACACATTGATTCAGCTCTTGTACCTCATTAACAGTTAACGGACTCTTCTTCCAGTCCCAACCCAAAACTCTTTTGCATTTATAAACGTGTTACACTTGTAGGAACCCATGCCATGTTTGTTGCAATCGTGACAATGAATGCCACACTTAAAGGTAACTCCTTTCGATTCTTTTTGTAAGTAAGTTCGACTCGAAAATAATAAAAATTTATTTATCAGGAACAAATGAACCCACTGATCTTCAGGTTCAATTCGCCGATGGTATGCAAACTGCAACATCCTACATGTTCTGATAACCTAATATCTTTGATTCTCATTACATATTTTTGTATCAAACTTAGTTGCAGCAGGAAAAGGTACGAACACAACCCATGGCTCAACCAATTATCAACTTGGAGCCTTAAAACCTATAGGAATGTGGCGTGGGAATAATGTCGGATAGCCAGTAAAACAGTTGTTACGTGTGGAAACAAAAAGGCGCAGACATAAACAGCGCGTTATAATAGAATGAAGCGAACAGGTATCACCTGTAATTTTCAACCAAACAGAACGAAGTGAACACGTAATTTCTGCGCCTGTTGGTTATGTTTGCGCCTGTTTTGTTTCCAGAGGTTTGAGTACCCTATTCTTACTCTCTTTCCACGCGTCCAGCCACCACCACCAATTCTGTCATCAACTCATCCACTCAATTTACATTGGCCTCCAAAACCGTCAATCTTCAAGTATACAACTTCTCTGTCACACTTTTCCACCCTGTTCTACCACTACCATTCTCCGGCCGTACCCACAACACACTACACACAACCTCCCCTCTCCACCTTACCCTTAAAAATGTAAAGGCCTACTGTGAATAACACCAACATTAACAACATTCGACTATAGACTACCCTTAAAAATGTAAAAGCCTACTACGAATAACACCTACTGAAATGCGAAAACAAATATAGGTTGTTAAAATAAGCAAATCTTGAAAACCCAAAAACTCGGACCACTCTCATACGGATTATCTAACCCATCTGTTACTACTTTAAACATGGCCCAAAAGCATCAATAGGAACTGACCCAAATGGTATCTTTTAATCCAAATAATCTTTTGTAACCTAACCAAGTCAACAATAGAGGCGCAATTTCCCACTCGTAACTAAATAATCCTAAAGAAAACCTACACTCTACAAACAAAATGCTACCTGAAATGCCTATTTCTCTGCAGTAATATATTGACGCCATTATCAAATTGACTGTGACATCCGTCACCTTCGCCTTTCGTTAAACTGACAATAGTAGCCTTCAAATATCTTCAAATTTAACCCTTGCAAATTTCGTCATTTTCAAATTTAATTTTAGAGCGAAAAAAAAATTTATCTTTTATATTAATTATGAATCGGGTATAAGTTTTAGTAAAATACGTATCTCGAAACGTCTACGCAATGGATTTCATAAAAATTTCAAGTTTTATAAAGTTTCATAAAGTTGAAAAACATTTGGGGTTAAGTTAGCTAACTTGGTTAGTTTTTATAAAGGAGAAAACTAACTAAAATGTGATAAACTTAACTATATTAACTAGAGGGACCATAAATGCCAATCTCCCAAACTTTTAAAAACTCAAATAAAAAAACCTCCCTTCCTGTTCCTGTTCTGATCGTGGTCCGGCCAAGGGTCTCGCCGGCGACCACAGATTCCGGCGAGGGCCAATCGCGTGTTTTAAAGCTTCTTTAACTCGTTTTAATGGTCCCAAGCCGTTTCCTCACCCTCACCTTCGAACTCCCATCATAATATCAACATAAACACACTTCATTTTGGGCTTTAATTCGAAGTTATTAACGAAACCGTCGGAATTAAATTTTGATGATGAATAGACGTTTTGTTCGACCTTGTTATATAAATCTTGAGCCATTTCATTTCTGCACCTTTACACTTCATAAACCCACGAAAATCACGTCCTAAACGCGTCTGTAGAAGCATTAATCGACCATTCCTGTTCGGGTTTTAAACCTCCATTCACGAACATCAAAACACGTGGTAAGTTCCATCTTTTATTGCCATTTTGATCCTTTGTCTACCACCTTCGAAAGCCCTAAGGTTTTGTGGCTTAATCTTCTCTTAATCGGGTTATTATAAAACTTAGGGTTAGGGTTTCTTAGTTGATTGATTTGGGGAAGAAGACAATGTGTAATTATTTGTTAAATACAATTTTAATTCAATTTACATAACAAACTGATTCATGGTGTAGTGGTTTGATGGGTGTTTATATCATGAAGGGGTCCACCTTCGAAACCCACATGAGACATATCTTTCTCTGATTTTTTTTTATTTATTATTTCATTGTTTATTTCCTTTATTTTAATAATTTAAAATTCATTTAAATTTAAAATATTCATAATAAATCCATTTTTGATCCAAAAATTATGAAAATTTAGGAGTAGCTTCTTGACACCTTATAAAATATTATCCCACTTTTAGTTTCTGGAAAATGTTTTATTTTTATATTTTTATTGAATTTATTTGTTTTAATCATAATTAATTGATTAAAAATTCATTTTTAATGATTTTAATCTAAAAATTTTTGTGAAGTTATTTCTAATCATTATGAACTGAAATAAAAATTATTGGATCAGAAAACACTTGTTTTTATTAAATTTCCTATTTTTAGTCATTTAAACATGATTTAATCCCATTAAACCAATTTTAAATATAAATAAGTTTATTAAAATTATGAGAAAAATATTTACATTGATTTACATCAGAAAGGTTTCATTTTCCATAAAAACAATATTTTTGGATCATGTCTTGTATTTATAGTCTTATTTATGTTTAATTATATATAATTAATCATTTAATTATTTATACTATTAGATATCTATTTTATAAACACTTTTATTATAAAATTGAAATATTCCTATGGTTGAAAGTCTTTATTATCATTTGTTGGATCACCGTGTAACTCATAATTATTTTTTCCAATATTTATGATTATTGTATTTATTTATAATAATTGTAATTAACTAAATTATTTTCTATTAATTATTTAAACATATTTTAACTTAATTATTCAATTGGTAATAATTATATTACCTAAATCAAATCTAAAAACTTTGGTATATTATTTTAATATACAACTTTTATATTAGTTCGACTTATCGTAAAAACCCTAATTCCCCAAATCGACTTAGCAAACCCTAATGCCTTGGACCCTATATACCTTAGATTCTTAGACTTTTTCTTATTAGAACTCTTATACATTATAGGTTGAATTCCTCGGAATTTCCATTACTTAGCTCACGACCGCTTAAGTGGATTTTGATCGCTTTCGCAAACTGTGAGTATATCTTTCCCCTTTTTACTGTTTTACTACTTTGGGGTGACTCATGTACCTATATATTAATCAAGTTTCAATTTCTTATACTTAATGCAATTCTCATGTGTATTTGCTTTATGTTAATTGGTGTGTCTATGACTTGTCAAAATCATTAACCGCTGGGCGGCCTAGCTTTTCAATGAATAGTACTATGGTATACCCCCTTGAGACTCTGTTGAGAGAATCTTGGTCATTGTCTTGTTAATTCATTATTCAGTTGGTTAGTCATGTGTTAGTCATTATTCCCAGGTTTGGTTTTGAACGGATATTACTTATTACATAATTGCAAATGGTACCGCACATGAATTGCTAAACACTTTTCTACTATATTTATTTAAACAGGGTATGCTCACCAATACATTTTTGTATTGACCAAATAATTTTTGTACATGTTTCAGGTTGTTTTGAGATGCATTCTTTAAGCTTTCGGATTTATATTTAGATTTTGATTCATTGTATTTCAATTTAGTTGGCAGTTAGAATCGTTGTAATTCATTTGAATGTAATAAATTATTTAATCAATGTATAAAAAATTTACACTTTAGTCCATGTGCTATTGAACAATCGTCACTACGTGACACCTCGATGTTTCCGCCATCGGTTGGGGTGTTACAGATTGGTATCAGAGCCATGGTTATAGGGAATTAGGTTATTAGAATGCCTTTTAGCCTAGTCTATAACTAAGCTTACTTTCGCGAGTCCTCTCGTGTATATTTCTCGTATTCTTATATCTTCTTTCAAAATATTTTCGTTATGATTATTTCTCGTATTTCTTTCAATATTTTGCTTGGCGAAGAAGACACTCGTATTTCACAAACGAAACGATATCATCAAGTTAGGAGTGACATCCATACCTTGGTGATTAGTTTCACTCCTCTATATGTTATTTATCTTTGGAATATATCTTTGAGGTAAGAGTGACATCCACACCTCAAAAGAGTATTTCCTTCAAAAAGAAACTTAACCACTAAGCTGGGGGTGATATCCTTAACTTAGTGATTGGTTTCATTCCACAATCGTTTTCAATTTTGAAATACATCTGTGAGTTAGGAGTGAAATCCACATCTCAAGGATCTATTTCTACATCTCGTTGATTATGAATTTTCGTAAAATGTTGGTAATCTATTACATACTTTAATCTTATCATTCACGTCATTTTAAATCATGGTGTTTTAAAGCACATTAGAATTACACATAGTTCATGAAATGGTTTCATTTTGCATTTTACAAAATTGCACTGCATATTTTAAAGGACAAATGTAACCCTTTGTTTTCATATGACATAATCAATATATATTTTCGAGAGAAATTTGCAACTAATAATAAGCCTTATAACATTTTTCAAACTCGACTTCTCGTAAACACATGAAAATGTGTATTTATGAAGATTTTGCAAATGAACATGTTTTGAATCTAAAACACACTTCGATTTCTAAACATTTATTCTCATGCATCACTACTATTCTTTCAACAATATCACAAAGTCGAGTAAACTGCGAAAATTTACCTTTTACACTTATACTTTTTCAGTTGCAAAACTTTTGGTTTAACAAAACAATGGACATATCTTTTTTTATCAGAATGTTGCTAAATGGTTTTTATAGTATAACGCATACATGTAAAATTACTAGATTTTAACTTGCATGCCAGTAGGCTATACACGTTATTTCGTTATTTTACTCTTGCACCATTTTTATTCATAGGTATTTCTAACACGTCATTTGTGATTAATTTCACATTGCCTATTTGCATTAATTCAACTCGTATACTTTCATTTTGGGCAATCGTGCGATTTACTCGATTTATGTTACACTATCTTTTCAGTCGAAATTTTATGCTATACTTATATACTTACTTGAACGCATATTTGGTATGCATATTTTCTTTCCTGTTTTGAGCAAAACCCTGTTATACTTTACATTATTTTGTTCATCATCATGGCCAACGAACATACTAGTTGATAATTCGTATGAGATCTAAGCCGGTGCCCACGTACGACTCGGATTAGAGTATTTCTTCAATCCGGGGAGAACGGTGTAAACCTCAGGGTCTATCAATATGAGTGTTTAGAACCAACGATGTGAACAAAAGTTACCGGTTAAGGGTGAACCCGAAAGGGAAGAACCTCTAATCATGTCTTATACTTACATGTTATTCTCATTACGGTTAAAGGGAAAACCCGAAAGGGAAGGACCTCTAACCATGTCATAATTAAACATTATTTCATTGCAGTGGCTATTACATATTGGTTGCACACATTTATTTCATGTTAAGGTTATGGAAAAGCATAACACCCTGGTTTAAGGTAAATCGATGATTACGGTCCGGAACGCAATCATGGGCTTACAGGTACATGAGGGTGGTGTGTGATTCTACTGAGGCTATTTATAGACAATTAGTACGAATCCAAAGTATCAGGAGTGTGGTGGGTCAGCTGCGGTACACCCTATATATAAGCATAAACGATACTGCGGAAGCGGACTAGGAGTCTGACCAAGAACCTATCCATTACTTTATACTTATCTCTCATTAGAACAGCGGACTAATAGCTAGCATTTTCGATAGGAACGTTTTTACGTGAGCTTCATTCGTCTTCCTAGGGTCTTTCTCTTGACCACCCACACAAAAAACACAAATCTTGTATACCCTTACACGCTCTGTTATTTGAAATCTTGATACGTACCTTAATAAAGTTCTGTAAGAAACCTTTCTAAAGTAGGGGAGACTGCTTTATTAGTACCTCTACCCCTCACTTGTTACACATTCCCAAAAATTTTCTCATTTAAACTCTCAACTTTCTAACTTTGGGTTAACTGTTAAAAGGATTTGAAACTTTTACCTTGGGTTTTAGACAACCATTTTAAATTGTGTCGAATCATAAATGATGACATTTCTTTTGAAAATCTAACTAACTTTTATAATGCCTTTTGTTTCATAGTAACCCCCACTTGAAGGAAATTTCGAGACGAAATTTTCTAAAGTAGGGGACACTGTGACATCCGTCACCTTCGCCTTTCGTTAAACTGACAATAGTAGCCTTCAAATATCTTCAAATTTAACCCTTGCAAATTTCGTCATTTTCAAATTTAATTTTAGAGCGAAAAAAAAAATTTATCTTTTATATTAATTATGAATCGGGTATAAGTTTTAGTAAAATACGTATCTCGAAACGTCTACGCAATGGATTTCATAAAAATTTCAAGTTTTATAAAGTTTCATAAAGTTGAAAAACATTTGGGGGTTAAGTTAGCTAACTTGGTTAGTTTTTATAAAGGAGAAAACTAACTAAAATGTGATAAACTTAACTATATAAACTAGAGGGACCATAAATGCCAATCTCCCAAACTTTTAAAAACTCATAAAAAAAACCTCCCTTCCTGTTCCTGTTCTGATCGTGGTCCGGCCAAGGGTCTCGCCGGCGACAACAGATTCCGGCGAGGGCCAATCGCGTGTTTTAAAGCTTCTTTAACTCGTTTTAATGGTCCCAAGCCGTTTCTTCACCCTCACCTTCGAACTCCCATCATAATATCAACATAAACACATTTCATTTTGGGCATTAATTCGAAGTTATTAACGAAACCGTCAGAATTAAATTTTGATGATGAATAGACGTTTTGTTCGACCTTGTTATATAAATCTTGAGCCATTTCATTTCTGCACCTTTACACTTCATAAACCCACGAAAATCACGTCCTAAACGCGTCTGTAGAAGCATTAATCGACCATTCCTGTTCGGGTTTTAAACCTCCATTCACGAACATCAAAACACGTTGTAAGTTCCATCTTTTATTGCCATTTTGATCCTTTGTCTACCACCTTCGAAAGCCCTAAGGTTTTGTGGCTTAATCTTCTATTAATCGGGTTATTATAAAACTTAGGGTTAGGGTTTCTTAGTTGATTGATTTGGGGAAGAAGACAATGTGTAATTATTTGTGAAATACAATTTTAATTCAATTTACATAACAAACTGATTCATGGTGTAGTGGTTTGATGGGTGTTTATATCATGAAGGGGTCCAGGTTCGAAACCCACATGAGACATATCTTTCTCTGATTTTTTTTATTTATTATTTCATTGTTTATTTCCTTTATTTTAATAATATAAAATTCATTTAAACTTAAAATATTCATAATAAATCCATTTTTGATCCAAAAATTATGAAAATTTAGGAGTAGCTTCTTGACACCTTATAAAATATTATCCCACTTTTAGTTTCTGGAAAATGTTTTATTTTTATATTTTTATTGAATTTATTTGTTTTAATCATAATTACTTGATTAAAAATTCATTTTTAATGATTTTAATCTCAAAATTTTTGTGAAGTTATTTCTAATCATTATGAACTGAAATAAAAATTATTGGATCAGAAAACACTTGTTTTTATTAAATTTCCTAGTTTTAGTCATTTAAACATGATTTAATCCCATTAAACCAATTTTAAATATAAATAAGTTTATAAAAATTATGAGAAAAATATTTACATTGATTTACATCAGAAAGTTTTCATTTTCCATAAAAACAATATTTTTGGATCATGTCTTGTATTTATAGTCTTATTTATGTTTAATTATATATAATTAATCATTTAATTATTTATACTATTAGATATCTATTTTATAAACACTTTTATTATAAAATAGAAATATTCCTATGGTTTAAAGTCTTTATTATCATTTGTTGGATCACCGTGTAACTCATAATTATTTATTCCAATATTTATGATTATTGCATTTATTTATAATAATTGTAATTAACTAAATTATTTTGTATTAATTATTTAAACATATTTTAACTTAATTATTCAATTGGTAATAATTATATTACCTAAATCATATCTAAAAACTTTGGTATATTATTTTAATATACAACTTTTATATTAGTTCGACTTATCGTAAAAACCCTAATTCCCCAAATCGACTTAGCAAACCCTAATGCCTTGGACCCTAGATACCTTAGACTCTTAGACATTTTCTTATTAGAACTCTTATACATTATAGGTTGAATTCCTCGGAATTTCCATTACTTAGCACACTACCGCTTAAGTGGATTTTGATCGCTTTCGCAAACTGTGAGTATATCTTTCCCCTTTTTACTGTTTTACTACTTTGGGGTGACTCATGTACCTATATATTAATCAAGTTTCAATTTCTTATACTTAATGCAATTCTCATGTGTGTTTGCTTTATGTTAATTGGTGTGTCTATGACTTGTCAAAATCATTAACCGCTGGGCGGCCTAGCTTTTCAATGAATAGTACTATGGTATACCCCCTTGAGACTCTGTTGAGAGAATCTTGGTCATTGTCTTGTTAATTCATTATTCAGTTGGTTAGTCATGTGTTAGTCATTATTCCCAGGTTTGGTTTTGAACGGATATTACTTATTACATAATTGCAAATGGTACCGCACATGAATTGCTAAACACTTTTCTACTATATTTATTTAAACAGGGTATGCTCACCAATACATTTTTGTATTGACCAAATAATTTTTGTACATGTTTCAGGTTGTTTTGAGATGCATTCTTTAAGCTTTCGGATTTATATTTAGATTTTGATTCATTGTATTTCAATTTAGTTGGCAGTTAGAATCGTTGTAATTCATTTCAATGTAATAAATTATTTAATCAATGTATAAAAAATTTACACTTTAGTCCATGTGCTATTGAACAATCGTCACTACGTGACACCTCGATGTTTCCGCCATCGGTTGGGGTGTTACAGATTGGTATCAGAGCCATGGTTATAGGGAATTAGGTTATTAGAATGCCTTTTAGCCTAGTCTATAACTAAGCTTACTTTCGCGAGTCCTCTCGTGTATATTTCTCGTATTCTTATATCTTCTTTCAAGATATTTTCGTTATGATTATTTCTCGTTTTTCTTTCAATATTTTGCTTGGCGAAGAAGACACTCGTATTTCACAAACGAAACGATATCATCAAGTTAGGAGTGACATCCATACCTTGGTGATTAGTTTCACTCCTCTATATGTTATTTATCTTTGGAATATATCTTTGAGGTAAGAGTGACATCCACACCTCAAAAGAGTATTTCCTTCAAAAAGAAACTTAACCACTAAGCTGGGGGTGATATCCTTAACTTAGTGATTGGTTTCATTCCACAATCGTTTTCAATTTTGAAATACATCTGTGAGTTAGGAGTGAAATCCACATCTCAAGGATCTATTTCTACATCTCGTTGATTATGAATTTTCGTAAAATGTTGGTAATCTATTACATACTTTAATCTTATCATTCACGTCATTTTAAATCATGGTGTTTTAAAGCACATTAGAATTACACATAGTTCATGAAATGGTTTCATTTTGCATTTTACAAAATTGCACTGCATATTTTAAAGGACAAATGTAACCCTTTGTTTTCATATGACATAATCAATATATATTTTCGAGAGAAATTTGCAACTAATAATAAGCCTTATAACATTTTTCAAACTCGACTTCTCGTAAACACATGAAAATGTGTATTTATGAAGATTTTGCAAATGAACATGTTTTGAATCTAAAACACACTTCGATTTCTAAACATTTATTCTCATGCATCACTACTATTCTTTCAACAATATCACAAAGTCGAGTAAACTGCGAAAATTTACCTTTTACACTTATACTTTTTCAGTTGCAAAACTTTTGGTTTAACAAAACAATGGACATATCTTTTTTTATCAGAATGTTGCTAAATGGTTTTTATAGTATAACGCATACATGTAAAATTACTAGATTTTAACTTGCATGCCAGTAGGCTATACACGTTATTTCGTTATTTTACTCTTGCACCATTTTTATTCATAGGTATTTCTAACACGTCATTTGTGATTAATTTCACATTGCCTATTTGCATTAATTCAACTCGTATACTTTCATTTTGGGCAATCGTGCGATTTACTCGATTTATGTTACACTATCTTTTCAGTCGAAATTTTATGCTATACTTATATACTTACTTGAACGCATATTTGGTATGCATTTTTTCTTTCCTGTTTTGAGCAAAACCCTGTTATACTTTACATTATTTTGTTCATCATCATGGCCAACGAACACACTAGTTGATAATTCGTATGAGATCTAGGCCGGTGCCCACGTACGAATCGGATTAGAGTATTTCTTCAATCCGGGGGGAGACTGCTTTATTAGTACCTCTGCCCCTCACTTGTTAAACATTCCCAAAAATTTTCTCATTTAAACTCTCAACTTTCTAACTTTGGGTTAACTGTTAAAAGGATTTGAAACTTTTACCTTGGGTTTTAGACAACCATTTTAAATTGTGTCGAATCATAAATGATGACATTTCTTTTAAAAATCTAACTAACTTTTATAATGCCTTTTGTTTCATAGTAACCCCCACTTGAAGGAAATTTCGAGACGAAATTTTCTAAAGTAGGGGAGACTGTGACATCCGTCACCTTCGCCTTTCGTTAAACTGACAATAGTAGCCTTCAAATATCTTCAAATTTAACCCTTGCAAATTTCGTCATTTTCAAATTTAATTTTAGAGCGAAAAAAATAATTATCTTTTATATTAATTATGAATCGGGTATAAGTTTTAGTAAAATACGTATCTCGAAACGTCTACGCAATGGATTTCATAAAAATTTCAAGTTTTATAAAGTTTCATAAAGTTGAAAAACATTTGGGGGTTAAGTTAGCTAACTTGGTTAGTTTTTATAAAGGAGAAAACTAACTAAAATGTGATAAACTTAACTATATAAACTAGAGGGACCATAGATGCCAATCTCCCAAACTTTTAAAAACTCAAAAAAAAAAAAAAAAAAACCTCTCTTCCTGTTCCTGTTCTGATCGTGGTCCGGCCAAGGGTCTCGCCGGCGACCACAGATTCCGGCGAGGGCCAATCGCGTGTTTTAAAGCTTCTTTAACTCGTTTTAATGGTCCCAAGCCGTTTCTTCACCCTCACCTTCGAACTCCCATCATAATATCAACATAAACACACTTCATTTTGGGCTTTAATTCAAAGTTATTAACGAAACCGTCAGAATTAAATTTTGATGATGAATAGACGTTTTGTTCGACCTTGTTATATAAATATTGAGCCATTTCATTTCTGCACCTTTACACTTCATAAACCCACGAAAATCACGTCCTAAACGCGTCTGTAGAAGCATTAATCCACCATTCCTGTTCGGGTTTTAAACCTCCATTCACGAACATCAAAACACGTTGTAAGTTCCATCTTTTATTGCCATTTTGATCCTTTGTCTACCACCTTCGAAAGCCCTAAGGTTTTGTGGCTTAATCTTCTCTTAATCGGGTTATTATAAAACTTAGGGTTAGGGTTTCTTAGTTGATTGATTTGGGGAAGAAGACAATGTGTAATTATTTGTGAAATACAATTTTAATTCAATTTACATAACAACCTGATTCATGGTGTAGTGGTTTGATGGGTGTTTATATCATGAAGGGGTCCAGGTTCGAAACCCACATGAGACATATCTTTCTCTGATTTTTTTTTATTTATTATTTCATTGTTTATTTCCTTTATTTTAATAATTTAAAATTCATTTAAGCTTAAAATATTCATAATAAATCCATTTTTGATCCAAAAATTATGAAAATTTAGGAGTAGCTTCTTGACACCTTATAAAATATTATCCCACTTTTAGTTTCTGGAAAATGTTTTATTTTTATATTTTTATTGAATTTATTTGTTTTAATCATAATTAATTGATTAAAAATTCATTTTTAATGATTTTAATCTCTAAATTTTTGTGAAGTTATTTCTAATCATTATGAACTGAAATAAAAATTATTGGATCAGAAAACACTTGTTTTTATTAAATTTCCTATTTTTAGTCATTTAAACATGATTTAATCCCATTAAACCAATTTTAAATATAAATAAGTTTATAAAAATTATGAGAAAAATATTTACATTGATTTACATTAGAAAGTTTTCATTTTCCATAAAAACAATATTTTTGGATCATGTCTTGTATTTATAGTCTTATTTATGTTTAATTATATATAATTAATCATTTAATTATTTATACTATTAGATATCTATTTTATAAACACTTTTATTATAAAATAGAAATATTCCTATGGTTGAAAGTCTTTATTATCATTTGTTGGATCACCGTGTAACTCATAATTATTTATTCCAATATTTATGATTATTGCATTTATTTATAATAATTGTAATTAACTAAATTATTTTGTATTAATTATTTAAACATATTTTAACTTAATTATTCAATTGGTAATAATTATATTACCTAAATCATATCTGAAAACTTTGGTATATTATTTTAATATACAACTTTTATATTATTTCGACTTATCGTAAAAACCCTAATTCCCCAAATCGACTTAGCAAACCCTAATGCCTTGGACCCTAGATACCTTAGACTCTTAGACTTTTTCTTATTAGAACTCTTATACATTATAGGTTGAATTCCTCAGAATTTCCATTACTTAGCTCACGACCGCTTAAGTGGATTTTCATCGCTTTCGCAAACTGTGAGTATATCTTTCCCCTTTTTACTGTTTTACTACTTTGGGGTGACTCATGTACCTATATATTAATCAAGTTTCAATTTCTTATACTTAATGCAATTCTCATGTGTGTTTGCTTTATGTTAATTGGTGTGTCTATGACTTGTCAAAATCATTAACCGCTGGGCGGCCTAGCTTTTCAATGAATAGTACTATGGTATACCCCCTTGAGACTCTGTTGAGAGAATCTTGGTCATTGTCTTGTTAATTCATTATTCAGTTGGTTAGTCATGTGTTAGTCATTATTCCCAGGTTTGGTTTTGAACGGATATTACTTATTACATAATTGCAAATGGTACCGCACATGAATTGCTAAACACTTTTCTACTATATTTATTTAAACAGGGTATGCTCACCAATACATTTTTGTATTGACCAAATAATTTTTGTACATGTTTCAGGTTGTTTTGAGATGCATTCTTTAAGCTTTCGGATTTATATTTAGATTTTGATTCATTGTATTTCAATTTAGTTGGCAGTTAGAATCGTTGTAATTCATTTCAATGTAATAAATTATTTAATCAATGTATAAAAAATTTACACTTTAGTCCATGTGCTATTGAACAATCGTCACTACGTGACACCTCGATTTTTCCGCCATCGGTTGGGGTGTTACAGATTGGTATCAGAGCCATGGTTATAGGGAATTAGGTTATTAGAATGCCTTTTAGCCTAGTCTATAACTAAGCTTACTTTCGCGAGTCCTCTCGTGTATATTTCTCGTATTCTTATATCTTCTTTCAAGATATTTTCGTTATGATTATTTCTCGTTTTTCTTTCAATATTTTGCTTGGCGAAGAAGATACTCGTATTTCACAAACGAAATGATATCATCAAGTTAGGAGTGACATCCATACCTTGGTGATTAGTTTCACTCCTCTATATGTTATTTATCTTTGGAATATATCTTTGAGGTAAGAGTGACATCCACACCTCAAAAGAGTATTTACTTCAAAAAGAAACTTAACCACTAAGTAGGGGGTGATATCCTTAACTTAGTGATTGGTTTCATTTCACAATCGTTTTCAATTTTGAAATACATCTGTGAGTTAGGAGTGAAATCCACATCTCAAGGATCTATTTCTACATCTCATTGATTATGAATTTTCTTAAATGTTGGTAATCTATTACATACTTTAATCTTATCATTCACGTCATTTTAAATCATGGTCTTTTAAAGCACATTAGAATTACACATAGTTCATGAAATGGTTTCATTTTGCATTTTACAAAATTGCACTGCATATTTTAAAGGACAAATGTAACCCTTTGTTTTCATATGACATAATCAATATATATTTTCGAGAGAAATTTGCAACTAATAATAAGCCTTATAACATTTTTCAAACTCGACTTCTCGTAAACACATGAAAATGTGTATTTATGAAGATTTTGCAAATGAACATGTTTTGAATCTAAAACACACTTCGATTTCTAAACATTTATTCTCATGCATCACTACTATTCTTTTAACAATATCACAAAGTCGAGTAAACTGAGAAAATTTACCTTTTACACTTATACTTTTTCAGTTGCAAAACTTTTGGTTTAACAAAACAATGGACATATCTTTTTTTATCAGAATGTTGCTAAATGGTTTTTATAGTATAACGCATACATGTAAAATTACTAGATTTTAACTTGCATGCCAGTAGGCTATACACGTTATTTCGTTATTTTACTCTTGCACCATTTTTATTCATAGGTATTTCTAACACGTCATTTGTGATTAATTTCACATTGCCTATTTGCATTAATTCAACTCGTATACTTTCATTTTGGGCAATCGTGCGATTTACTCGATTTATGTTACACTATCTTTTCAGTCGAAATTTTATGCTATACTTATATACTTACTTGAACGCATATTTGGTATGCATATTTTCTTTCCTGTTTTGAGCAAAACCCTGTTATACTTTACATTATTTTGTTCATCATCATGGCCAACGAACATACTAGTTGATAATTCGTATGAGATCTAAGCCGGTGCCCACGTACGACTCGGATTAGAGTATTTCTTCAATCCGGGGGGAACGGTGTAAACCTCAGGGTCTATCAATATGAGTGTTTAGAACCAACGATGTGAACAAAAGTTACCGGTTAAGGGTGAACCCGAAAGGGAAGAACCTCTAATCATGTCTTATACTTACATGTTATTCTCATTACGGTTAAAGGGAAAACCCGAAAGGGAAGGACCTCTAACCATGTCATAATTAAACATTATTTCATTGCAGTGGCTATTACATATTGGTTGCACACATTTATTTCATGTTAAGGTTATGGAAAAGCATAACACCCTAGTGTAAGGTAAATCGATGATTACGGTCCGGAACGCAATCATGGGCTTACAGGTACATGAGGGTGGTGTGTGATTCTACTGAGGCTATTTATAGACAATTAGTACGAATCCAAAGTATCAGGAGTGTGGTGGGTCAGCTGCGGTAGACCCTATATATAAGCATAAACGATACTGCGGAAGCGGACTAGGAGTCTGACCAAGAACCTATCCATTACTTTATACTTATCTCTCATTAGAACAGCGGACTAATAGCTAGCATTTTCGATAGGAACGTTTTTACGTGACCTTCATTCGTCTTCCTAGGGTCTTTCTCTTGACCACCCACACAGAAAACACAAATCTTGTATACCCTTACACGCTCTGTTATTTGAAATCTTGATACGTACCTTAATAAAGTTCTGTAAGAAACCTTTCTAAAGTAGGGGAGACTGCTTTATTAGTACCTCTACCCCTCACTTGTTACACATTCCCAAAAATTTTCTCATTTAAACTCTCAACTTTCTAACTTTGGGTTAACTGTTAAAAGGATTTGAGACTTTTACCTTGGGTTTTAGACAACCATTTTAAATTGTGTCGAATCATAAATGATGACATTTCTTTTAAAAATCTAACTAACTTTTATAATGCCTTTTGTTTCATAGTAACCCCCACTTGAAGGAAATTTCGAGACGAAATTTTCTAAAGTAGGGGAGACTGTGACATCCGTCACCTTCGCCTTTCGTTAAACTGACAATAGTAGCCTTCAAATATCTTCAAATTTAACCCTTGCAAATTTCGTCATTTTCAAATTTAATTTTAGAGAGAAAAAAAAATTTATCTTTTATATTAATTATGAATCGGGTATAAGTTTTAGTAAAATACGTATCTCGAAACGTCTACGCAATGGATTTCATAAAAATTTCAAGTTTTATAAAGTTTCATAAAGTTGAAAAACATTTGGGGTTAAGTTAGCTAACTTGGTTAGTTTTTATAAAGGAGAAAACTAACTAAAATGTGATAAACTTAACTATATTAACTAGAGGGACCATAAATGCCAATCTCCCAAACTTTTAAAAACTCAAAAAAAAAAAAAAAAAACCTCCCTTCCTCTTCCTGTTCTGATCGTGGTCCGGCCAAGGGTCTCGCCGGCGACCACAGATTCCGGCGAGGGCCAATCGCGTGTTTTAAAGCTCCTTTAACTCGTTTTAATGGTCCCAAGCCGTTTCTTCACCCTCACCTTCGAACTCCCATCATAATATCAACATAAACACACTTCATTTTGGGCTTTAATTCGAAGTTATTAACGAAACCGTCGGAATTAAATTTTGATGATGAATAGACGTTTTGTTCGACCTTGTTATATAAATCTTGAGCCATTTCATTTCTGCACCGTTACAGTTCATAAACCCACGAAAATCACGTCCTAAACGCGTCTGTAGAAGCATTAATCGACCATTCCTGTTCGGGTTTTAAACCTCCATTCACGAACATCAAAACACGTTGTAAGTTCCATCTTTTATTGCCATTTTGATCCTTTTACTACCACCTTCGAAAGCCCTAAGGTTTTGTGGCTTAATCTTCTCTTAATCGGGTTATTATAAAACTTAGGGTTAGGGTTTCTTAGTTGATTGATTTGGGGAAGAAGACAATGTGTAATTATTTGTTAAATACAATTTTAATTCAATTTACATAACAAACTCATTCATGGTGTAGTGGTATGATGGGTGTTTATATCATGAAGGGGTCCAAGTTCGAAACCCACATGAGACATATCTTTCTCTGATTTTTTTATTTATTATTTCATTGTTTATTTCCTTTATTTTAATAATTTAAAATTCATTTAAACTTAAAATATTCATAATAAATCCATTTTTGATCCAAAAATTATGAAAATTTAGGAGTAGCTTCTTGACACCTTATAAAATATTATCCCACTTTTAGTTTCTGGAAAATGTTTTATTTTTATATTTTTATTGAATTTATTTGTTTTAATCATAATTAATTGATTAAAAATTCATTTTTAATGATTTTAATCTCAAAATTTTTGTGAAGTTATTTCTAATCATTATGAACTGAAATAAAAATTATTGGATCAGAAAACACTTGTTTTTATTAAATTTTCTATTTTTAGTCATTTAAACATGATTTAATCCCATTAAACCAATTTTAAATATAAATAAGTTTATAAAAATTATGAGAAAAATATTTACATTGATTTACATCAGAAAGTTTTCATTTTCCATAAAAACAATATTTTTGGATCATGTCTTGTATTTATAGTCTTATTTATGTTTAATTATATATAATTAATCATTTAATTATTTATACTATTAGATATCTATTTTATAAACACTTTTATTATAAAATAGAAATATTCCTATGGTTGAAAGTCTTTATTATCATTTGTTGGATCACCGTGTAACTCATAATTATTTATTCCAATATTTATGATTATTGCATTTATTTATAATAATTGTAATTAACTAAATTATTTTGTATTAATTATTTAAACATATTTTAACTTAATTATTCAATTGGTAATAATTATATTACCTAAATCATATCTAAAAACTTTGGTATATTATTTTAATATACAACTTTTATATTAGTTCGACTTATCGTAAAAACCCTAATTCCCCAAATCGACTTAGCAAACCCTAATGCCTAGGACCCTAGATACCTTAGACTCTTAGACTTTTTCTTATTAGAACTCTTATACATTATAGGTTGAATTCCTCGGAATTCCCATTACTTAGCTCACGACCGCTTAAGTGGATTTTGATCGCTTTCGCAAACTGTGAGTATATCTTTCCCCTTTTTACTGTTTTACTAATGTGGGGTGACTCATGTACGTATATATTAATCAAGTTTCAATTTCTCATACTTGATGCAATTCTCATGTGTGTTTGCTTTATGTTAATTGGTGTGTCTATGACTTGTCAAAATCATTAACCACTAGGCGGCCTAGCTTTTCAATGAATAGTACTATAGTATACCCCCTTGAGACTCTGTTGAGAGAATCTTGGTCATTGTCTTGTTAATTCATTATTCAGTTGGTTAGTCATGTGTTAGTCATTATTCTCAGGTTTGGTTTTGAACGGATATTACTTATTACATAATTGCAAATGGTACCGCACATGAATTGCTAAACACTTTTCTACTATATTTATTTAAACAGGGTATGCTCACCAATACATTTTTGTATTGACCAAATAATTTTTGTACATGTTTCAGGTTGTTTTGAGATGCATTCTTTAAGCTTTCGGATTTATATTTAGATTTTGATTAATTGTATTTCAATTTAGTTGGCAGTTAGAATCGTTGTAATTCATTTCAATGTAATAAATTATTTAATCAATGTATAAAAAATTTACACTTTAGTCCATGTGCTATTGAACAATCGTCACTACGTGACACCTCGATGTTTCCGCCATCGGTTGGGGTGTTACATTGACCCACATGACACATTTGACCATTTGCATTCCACCCATATGTCCTATTTCCCCTATCTGACCTGTGCGACCAATATGACCATTTGCATTAAAATTGCATGACCCCAGAATGTTAGGTGTATAATGGTTGAAAAAAACTTAGGTTGACATATACCTCACTTCATAACTGTTTTTTAACTTGAATTTATTTTAGTTAACATGAAATGTGATTAACATTCAAATAATCATATGTTGAAATCTTGCACAAACCAACATGACTTTTAAAATTCCTTAATACAAACGATCCATTAGCTAAAACACCCTCATAAAGATCTCAAAACCCACTGAAACATTACAGAATCTAAATGCAGTAACATAGTATCCATGCAAAGCAAAAAAACAAAATTCCCATGAACCATACTTCCACTTAAATTTTGATTTAACAAAAAAGATCATCTTTTTTCAAAAAAAAAAGTAAAACCAAAAATTAGTACAACAACACAATGCAATAACAAATTTTCCATGCAAAGCACCTATTATACCCAGTTCCAAGCAACCTTTTATTACGAAAACAAATGTCATTCCTTTATGCACATCACACTTTGAAGAACAGCAAAAACGAAATGTAACCACCAAAATCATAAAAACACAGAAGAAAAAGGTTTTAGACAAACATTCTGTACACCAACCAGTTTTCAAACAACCCAGATAAAACTTTACATTTTTTACAGAAAGCAACAAACAAAAACTTAGAAGCTGGACATAACACGCAACGATAAATCGACCACCATTGTTTCCAAAATGTACCTTATATCCAGCTCTAATAACCTACGAAGAAACTATGAAGAAGAGAAAGATGTAATGTTGTGCAAAAAAATGAAATCCATCAAGAACCCGGTTTATATAGCCAAAACACAAGCTGGTGGAACAATGAATCAGCTTAATATATCGTGGGTAGGCTAAAAACAGAACACATGTAAACCACTTTGGGATTTTTTGTTTTTTTTAAAAAACGCTTCATGAAAACAGGCGAAAAAAAATGTTGAGCACAAGGATCGAACCGGAACACAACAGAACACAAAATGCCACCAAACCTACTGAACCACATAATTTTTTGTAACAACTACCAAACTATTTAGTATATATAAGCTTTTCAAAATTAAAGAGTTACTATTCATCAGCATCCAAATATTAACATATAGGATAATAATAAATGCTTGAGACATGGGTTTCTCATTTCTCCACACCCCACCCATGTCTCAAGAATGTTGAGACATCACTTTGATGATGTGGCATCCTACATGGCATGGAGACATGACCTTTTTCATATATGATGTGGCATCCTACTTTGATGATGTGGCATCTTAGATATATATATATGAAAAGGTTAACTACAAAGTAATTTGAAGAAAAATGTTCAAGTCTTGGATGATTGCCTAAAATAGTGGGTTTAACCCCTATATTTATAGACGAAAGATTACATACAAACTAAGTTATCAAAAGCTTAAAATAATGTAAGATAATACTACAACAGGCTGTAGTATCGAAACTTGAACAAAGACTTTAAGTAAACTAATATAATACTAAACTGCTGAGATTAAGGGCGGTTAGAAGCTTCTTAATGAAAGTGCTGATGAGTGACAAACTTCTGATGAATGATCTTCAGGAGTTTGTCTTCAGCGGCTTGTTCTTCAGATATTTGTCTAGTTTATCTTCAGAACTTCTGATCGTTTTACTCTTCAGAACTTTAGACATCTTTCACTACAGCAGTTTCACAAAATGTGATGAGGATATAAGACTAAGGTTTATACTGGCTTGTCAATCCTCTTTGACCCTACACCAACGAACCAATCATAACAATAACCGAAACAGATCTCATAAACCCAATAACGGACTTCATGTGCAACCTCTAGTCCCATTTGTTTGATTTGCAGCGAAGATAACAATCGGCTGGTTGAGTTTGAAGACCTAGAGCAGCTCGAGAACCCTGATTTGCATGTTGATTCGGTTAGGAAGTAGAGTTTGTTTCGTAATGTCAAGGCTTTGGTTGATGCTCTTCACTATCCTAAGAAGTTTACCTTCAAGGGTTTGATTCCCCCTGATCCTGATCGATCTAAAGTCTTTCTTAGTGCTATTTTGAATTATGCTATTCACAGGTAGTTGTTGTTGTTGTTGTTGTTGTTATTATTATTATTATTATTATTATTATTATTATTATTATTATTATTATTATTATTATTATTATTATTATTATTATATGGTTTTGAAGATATCCAATTTAGTTTAAGATCTACAATGTGCTGTTAGGTAGGTCTTGAATATGATTTCAGTTGAGTTGATTTGTAACCTCTTGAAGTTATTGTGTTAATCGATCTGATTGTTAGTGATGGTAACAACGTTGAAAAATCAGGTTGACTTGACTGTCTACACAGGCTTGACCTGTTACTGATGATTTAGGTGTTATTGTGTGATTTGTATAATTTTTGTTTTTATTTTTGATCTACATTGTTGTTTGATTGATTGTGAAATAAATTTACTGAATCTGATTTATGAGCTATTGAAATTGTATTGTTAATCAATCTGGTAAAATTATGATAAAAGATGTTGTTTATTATTATTTGCAATAGTTTATGAAATAACTAAGAAGTTAGAGCAATATAGATGTTTTTTTTGTTAGTTTTAGGATTATTATTTTGTTACAAAACGTGGCTATGATTGTTTTTATGTATGTGTTTTGTGAATCTAATTAGTTGAATTGTTTATTATTCTTAGTTTTAGGATTATTATTTTGTTACCGAATGTGACTAATGATTGTTTTTATGTACATGTGAATTAAAAATGTTAATGCACATGTGCATAACGCAGTTGCTACAGATAAAAGTAATGTTAATACACATGTGCATTTATACTGATATCATTAATGTCTTTCCCTCCGACGCACATGTTCATATATTATGTGGTAATGAAAAAAGTAATGTTAATGCACATGTGTGTTAAGATTGAAAATCTGGTTTTCTTATGTGTTGTTTATTATTTCTAGACAAAAATGGGATAAACTTAAAATAATGTAACTTTTGTGTTATAATCGAGGGAGAAAGGGTCAAAAAAGCTGCAGCATGCGATTGAGGATGATTACAAAATCGTTGATCAGGAAGTTAAAAAAAGGTCGCTATTATTTATTTAAGTAATTTAGATATATATATATGCACATGTGCATATATATATATATATATATATATATATATATTTCATGTTACTACTAAATTTTAATTGTTAGTTGTTTAAACACACGAACAATGTGATAAATTTGAGAAGTATACGATGTTTAGGTTGACAGATGAAAAAACAAGGGAGATGTTAGATGAGGCATCAACGAGGTGTGAAGAGTGTTGGAAGAAGATAAGTAAATGGGGGAAGAAGTTGAAAAGGGGACAATTAAGCAATAGAAGGAGACACTGGTAGTGGACGTGAGTTTGTGAGATAATTAAAAGTGTGTAGGTAGGTGGTTAATGGTAACATGGTTGGTTTGTAATATGGATACTTTTTTCTGTTATCATTTGTTTTATTGTGTTGATGGTTTGGTAGAAACTACATGTATTTGTATAATAAAAACAGATGGGTACAAAAAATTTTGTTATTTGAAGGATGATGCATGCACATATGTATATTGTGGGTGGTCTTATATGGTGATTAATAGGTTGATTATGTTTGTGATTATTATTTTAGTGTATGTAAATTTGTATGATAGGGAAATTGGCATATGCACATGTGCATACTTATAATTAAACACCCCCCCCCCCCAAAAAAAAAAAAAAAAAAAAAAAAAACACTAACCCCCCACCATACCTAAAAACTAAGCCTTAAAGCTAAACCACTCAAAAAACCTAACTGTATTAAAGAAATGCACATTTGCATGGAGTACACGTTTCTTATTTTATAGTTCTTATATAGAGTTGTTTTAAGTTTATTTATGTTTGTTGTCCTACACGTGTTTTATTTTCAGTTTATGTAATAATATGCATGACTAAACAATTGACAATGTTGTCCTACACTTGTTTTATTTTCAATTTATGTTATAATATGCATGACTAAACAATTGACGAGTTCGAGTGTATTTTATATCTCACTTTGTGTCCATTTAATGATCATTGAATAAAATTTTTGACCCTTTATATCTCATATTGTGTCCATTTAATAATCATTCAACTATGGTAATTGACAATTTATTCAAAAGTGTGATTTAGTAGTGAAATGCACATGTGCATACAGTATATGTATGTATATATATATATAACAGCGAACTGCACATGTGCATCAGGAGTGACGTCATATCAGCCATTTTTTTTATTTTTTTTTTTGAAATATTAATACTAGATAAACATTTTGGTGTTTTTACTTTTTTAGGTTATATAACTTTTAATTATTTTTTTTATTTTTTGATGGAGGGGTTTTTGTAGACACACTTCATATTTAAAAAAATGTCACTTGTTCACACTGGTTCCTTGGTTCTCTCACTAAATGGTGGTTCTCAAATGATCCAAATCCTATATATATAAAGAAAATAGGTTTAGGAAGGAGAAGGTATTTTGTGAAGTGTGTTGGACACTTGGCATCACCACAATCAATTTACTAACGTGTCACTTTGTGGTTGATTTTGATCTTTCCCGGTTTAACCCGACCCGGTGCTTTGTCTGATTTAAAATGTCACCCTCTCTCTCTCTCCCCCCCCCCTCTCTCTGTCACTTTACCATCTTACCAAACCCTCTCACAAAACTCTCTCACTTTCTCTGTTTCCTTTTCTTTATCGGTTTAGTTCACCAATCTTTGATAATCACCAAAAATCATCACATGCATAAATACTTCACATATAGCAAGTATTATGGTGTAGACTTGTTTTAGAACTCATTTCAAAGGTGTTTAAAGACACATACTTAGCAAAACAAGGTCTGGACTTTTGGGGAACCAAAACAATAACATTACAAAGGTTTGGGATGAAGAACACACCTTGGATTTTATCAAAGAAAGGTGTATTAGCTTGGAAATGGTGAGTTTTGAAGCAAAATGAGTTCCAGAAGTGTTTTGAGGTGTGTGGGGGGCTTAGGATCTGTTAGGGTTGCACTAAGGGTGTTTGGGGAGTCAAGGGTTGTATTTATAGGTGTTTTGACTCGTGCACAACAAGTCAGGCGAGTAGGAGAGCAGATTAGGCGATTAGGAGTCCTAATCGCCTATATACTAGCGATTAGGAGCTCCAATCGCCCCTAATCCTCTCTAATCGCCTATAGTACTAGCGATTAGGCAACCCTCTGGTTCCTAATCGGCTATAGCATACCCGGTTGGGTTTTTGGCGCGTTAAACACTATTTTAACATATATAAACACGTACATACCGATAAGTCACATAATGTTTACAAATATATAATGCACGATAACTAACACGTTTACGTCCGTTCACCAATTCCCGGGACTCGAGACTTGCGTGTGCGCGTTAAACCAGATGATTCCACGAATCACCAATCTTTGTACACATGGTTATGGACTGACTCCCGCTGATTCCCCCGAATCATCGTAACAACTCGACTGACCCAGTTAAGTACGTAATATGCATGACTCGCTAAGGTAGACTTACTAGTTTAGTCGATGTTACTAACCTGAGTTTGCCGGGTGTCACATCATCCCCCTGTTGAAAGAATTTTCATCCCGAAAATTGCCTAAGGCCAAAAAGGAAGAGATGAAAGAGAAGAAAAATTTCCGGTTGCCACAGAATCCAAGATTCAAAGCTCCATGGTAAAGTTTCATTTTTAATTTAGTATATATAAATTTCATAAGTTAGATAATTTGGTTAATTAATTTAGTATCTACTTTTATTTCCAATCAGGATGAGTTTTCTATCAAAGCTAAGATTCAAAAGCGTATGGTAAAATTTCATTTTTAATCTATTTAATTTAGTATTTATAACTTTCATAACTTAGATAATTTGGTTAATTAATTTTTGTTCAATTTTTTTGTAAGAGCATCACCAATCCACTTGCTATGGTTTTTGGGCTGAAACCTGAAATGTCGACGAAACTTAAGTTTGAGGATAAACCACCTGTCAAAGTTCAAGTGGGAACTGAGAAAATTGGTTGTTATAAGAGGTAAATGGAAGTTTATTGCTGTTTTTTTAATATATTGCAAAAACTCTAAATACTTTTATTTTGCTAATCGCATTTAATTTGTTTTAAATTATATAGAAGGGTGGTCATCTTAGGGTGGAATGCTCTTTTGAAGAAGAATGGATTTGCTGTTGGTGATGTTTGTGAATTTGAGTGGGTTCATTCTGAACGCCTTCTTAAAATTTCCAAGGTTTAGTTTGTGGTGGTTTGTTTGGATGATACATTTAGTACTTTGTCTATTGCTACGTGCACCAACCCTTTTTGGGTTTGGTTTTTTTGGGCTTTGTATAATCGTGGATGTTTCTTTTGTAAGTTAAAACACTAACTGACTGTATATGACTAAGCGACTATGGATGTTTATGAATGGTAGTTGTTTAGGGCTTTATTTGTGTGTATTGTTAGTTATATAGTATTTCTTTTTTACTTTTATAAATTTATTGCCTTTGTATCATGAGATCGTTTTTGAGCTTAATGCAAGAATGCCATGAAGGACCTCTATTTGAAGTCTGGCAAACAGGTTATTAATTATTATTTTTTTTTGTTATTTAACTTGGAATTTTTTTACTACATCTTTACTAACCTCCTACATTTTAGTTGGTATGAATCAGCTCATGAATTTGATGATCGTGCTATTGTCATACATTTTTAACAATAATATCAACAGGTTCGTTATTTTATAATTTATGTCGAATTTATCATTAGTTAGTTAAATTTTTGGCATCAAATATTTATCACCTTTTGTATCATGTCATGGTTATGGAGGTGTATGCAAGGATTGAAATGAGCTGCTTGAGTTTTTTATCACCCCGATGTACCAATTAAAATGACCATTGGCAAAAAGGTTTATATGTATCGCATTTATCATTAGTTAGTTAACTTTTTGGTGTCAAATATTAATCACCATTATATCATGTCATGGTTTTGAAGGTGTACGCAAGGATTGAAATGAGCTGCTCGAGTTTTGTGATCTGCCGTATTGAAATGAGTTGCTTGAGTTCTATGATTTGCTTGACGTACCACTTAACATGACTACTTGCAAAATGGTTTGTTCGGTTCTTTGGAGTTTTATGTATCTAGTTCTATGATGTGTGTGTATCTATCGCATTTATCATTAGTTAGTTAACCTTTTGGTGTCAATTATTGATCACCTTTCTTTTCTATCATGTTATGTTTTTGGAGCTGTATGCAAGGATTGAAATGAGCTTCCAAAAACTCTATTTGTATTTCCCAAATCGTGTCATGGTTTTGGAGGTGTATGCAAGTTCATTGTATCATGTCAAGGTTTAGGCGTCAAATATTGATAACCAAAAACTCTATTTGTATTTCCCAAATCGTGTAGAGCTTGAAGGCATTGGAGGGCTAAACAATGATAATCCAACCCTTGCACCATAATGACAACTACCTAATTACTCAATCAAGTTCATAATGTTGACCTTCGATATAAAACCACCACTTTCCCATCTAATGATGTGTAACCTAATGGTGTTATATACATAACTAAACTTTATTTTATAGAGATTTGAAGTTGAAAGTGACGATTATTTGTTTTTAATAAAATGAGTATTTTATTTTTTGAATTAGTTAACTTGGTATTATATACACAACTAAACTTTAATTTATGTTGATTATAAGTAGTTGATTAATAACATTTGTTGGTTTGTTTAGGATGGCTTATCTGTCACACCCTCAAAATCCACTTGCGGAGTTTTACCGCGAGGCGCATGACAAACCAGGATCCAAACCAACGATCACAATAAACAAGTCTAAATTAACATATGCAATTTCAAAAACATAGTTTAAAACTCCAGTTACAGCGGAAGCTTATTATTAAACATAATCCAAAAGTAAACCAAATGTTCAATGTTTGAAAACCATGCAATCCTAACTAGACGCCGTGCAGACGCGTGCGCCCTAGTTCCATTGTGCTACCTTAGCGACCTGAGAAAACATGTAAAAGTTTACGTCAGCACAAAAATGCTGGTGAGTTTACAGGTTTTGTAATCACAGTACCAAGTTCAACCTGTCCATACTATAACAAATCGAAAACCAAAGTACGCTAGCTAGGCGTATGTTTTGTTACTTCTACGATTGGAAAACCATTACTCACTCGCAAACCAGATGTCGTGCCCGAATAGTAAACCTGTTGTTCCTGTTTGAGACAATATGCACTCGCCCGGCCCTCCAAGCCGACGAGCGGGGTTGGTCACTCCCAATAGCGCTATTCACATTTCCCCGTTGTGCTAACCCGCACATTCATGGTTCCCCCCGGGACTTCCAAAGATCGTATAGTAACCCATAGAAACCCATAGTATGACAGTAGTTACCAAACATAAGTTTTAACACATGTTTTCTCCCCCGAAAAGTGAAACCAGTTAAAAGAGGGGCCGTGAACTCACCTTAACGTGCAAGCAAGGAATCCGAACAGCAAGTAATATATGCTACCGACACCCTAATAACAGTTTCATTAAGTGAGTATAGGCGTAATATCATTACACCATATAACTCGTTTGTCCAAGGCGTTTTAAATGTTCAAAAGCGTGTAAGTGACACCTAGTGATTCTACATGCATAAGTAAATCCTACGGACCCGTTGGTGAATACGTTGGTTACAATTAGTTTCTACATTCCGTATGTGTCTCAGACAAGTGTACATCGGTTACATGTCAATTCCATACCACCTAAGACCTCAATTAGTCACATAAGCACATAATACACAATCTGTGTTTTCAGGACAGATTGTGCGCCATCAAAACGAATTTATTTAAAATAGCAAATCAGTGAGTTAACCTCCCAAATTTTTACTGAATTTTCTTTGGGATTCACTTAGAAATACCTATTTTTGTTTTGTCTTAAATCCAAACACAAAAAAATAATTAAAATTGGTCTAATACATCTCTGTTCAGAAAACCTTCCCAACAGGTCAGTTTGGTAGATAAATTCCCAAAAATTGAGTATTCATCCAAACGGGATGAATCCACTTGGAAAACTCATATTACTCCAATATTAACCTTCTGTAAAAATTTCACAACCCAGCTCTTTATAAAACTTGAGTTATGATGTTTCAAAGTTGACTCAGTTTGACACCCTAAATTCTGATCTGACCTGTTTTCAATGAAAATTCCAAAAACGACTCATCCGACGTCCAACACACATGATTTTACCCTTTATGAAAAGCTAAGACCAGGTGTGACCTAATCATGCAAGGAAAAATACTAAAATCATTGTGTTAGGGACGTGTTACAGCTCCTACAAGTTCAACTAATCATTCTGTCCAGATTTTAGTTTCGCCTAAATCATACTTTACTTGCCTACCGTGTGCATAAAAACAATTAACAACCATCAATCATCAACACACAACATTCCTAATACCTATTCCCATCAGATTCTATTATTAAACATGTCAAGATCAAAGCTTTAAGGATCAAAACACCAATAACTTGCGCAACAAGTATCCTATGATGTTACTAAGCGTTTATTAATATGTTTAATCCGTTTAATCTTCAAAAAGACTCATGTTTTAATGTTTCTTAACCCCATTCAGACCTGGACAAACTTGTTATATGATTTATTATAGTAAAAACATAAAGTGAAAGCGTAAGAAATCATAAGTTATACCCTTAGCTCTTCAAATCAATCAATCGCGCACCTTGGAGCCTCCCAATTGATGATCTTGAGCCTTAGCAGGAGTTTTTGGAGTGAAATATTCGTGTGGGGCAGTAAGGGGGCGATTAGGGTTGAGTATGGGGGTTGCATGGGGGTTTAGGATGCTTAAATATGAGTTTGAGGCGGTTTAGACCCGTCAGGGATGTTCGAGCGGCCGCTCGGAGCCTGTGAGCGGCCGCTCACAGGTCCGAGGCGCGCGCTTTTGCTTCGTTTCGCCTCCCGACGCGTTATCCATCGACGTTTTCGTTATTTCGGACCGTAACAAGTGTAACCCCATGCGTCAAGACCCTAATCAACCTCATGCTCCACTTTTAATGATTTTTATTAACGTGTTCGGTTTAGGTTCACATAATCACGTATGGTTTTCACATAAGTTTGTCAGATATCACCGAGACACATAAGTTTATTATTCACCAACGTCCGAGGTTCACTAATCATGTAATCACATATTAACTCACAACAATGCACGTATGTCTTATCTAGCTATCTAGCTAACCCTCGTTAAGTATAATATACGCGTGACTCGCTAAGGTAGACTTTAATCTAGACAACGTTCTTAACCAGAATTTGCCGGGTGTCACATTATAGCCCATTCTAGGGAAGATCAATGAGGGATTTTTGGGTAGTCAATTAGTGTGAGGGTGTTGAAACTTGGATGGATGGCCAAAATGGTGTATCACTTGTTTATAAGTGGTTTGGATTATAATATAGGTGTGTGCTTGTGTGTATAAAACTGTATCATGTGTGTGTGTGTGTGTAGATTGTATGTCATGTCCAAATCAAAGCACACACATGTGTATGTGGCCGTGTTGTCTCAATCACACTCACAAACATACAGATGTGTGCCGTAATATGTATGTTTGTATTATATGGTATCTTTTAATTAATGCAATGTCACACATATATACATATAGATCGTCTGATGTGTATGTGTATTTTTTTTTGTATAATGAAGGGTCCAAACCATCACATATACATGTGTGTATGAGTATGTATATATACATAATATGTATTTCAAAAGCTATCATGTTGATATATATGAAAGCCGATCATCACGTGTTCGGTTTAGGTTCACATAATCACGTATGGTTTTCACATAAGTTTGTCAGATATCACCGAGACACATAAGTTTATTATTCACCAACGTCCGAGGTTCACTAATCATGTAATCACATATTAACTCACAACAATGCACGTATGTCTTATCTAGCTATCTAGCTAACCCTCGTTAAGTATAATATACGCGTGACTCGCTAAGGTAGACTTTAATCTAGACAACGTTCTTAACCAGAATTTGCCGGGTGTCACATCATCCCCACGTTAAAAGAATTTTCATCCCGAAAATTGTACAAGTACCAAAAGGAACAGACAAAAGATAGAAACCAAGAGAGAGATTTTACCCGAGTTGTCACATCATCCCCACGTTAAAAGGGAATCTCGCCCCGAGATTCATTCAGCAGCAGTGGAGACATATCTCGATTCGAACGCTTCCTTAGGAAAGAGATGAGGATACTTAGACTTCATCTGATCCTCCCGTTCCCAACTGTACTCTGGTCCTCGGTTCGAGTTCCAGCGAACCTTAACAATGCGAATCTTGCTATGACGTAGGCTACGAATCTTGTAATCCAGAATCTCAACAGGTTCCTCCACAATCCGAAGACGATCGTCAACCTTGATCTCTTCCAGTGGAACAATGAGAGACTCGTCAGCCAGACACTTCTTTAAGTTGGACACATGGAAGACGTTATGTACGTTGCCGAGCTCCGTCGGTAAATCAAGACGATACGCCACCGGTCCAATCCGTTCCAGGATCGTAAATGGACCGACATACCGAGGGTTGAGTTTGCCACGCTTCCCAAAGCGTATGACGCCCTTCCACGGTGAAACTTTCAGAAGTACTTTGTCATCAACTTGGAATTCCAATGGTTTGCGACGCTGATCAGCATAACTCTTTTGACGATCCCGTGCCACTGCCAACCGGTTACGAATTTGTACGATCTTTTCCGAAGTTTCGTACACTAGTTCAGGCCCAGTGAGTTGACTCTCACCCACTACAGCCCAACAAAGAGGAGAACGGCACTTCTGCCCGTACAATGCCTCGAACGGAGCTGCCTTGATGCTCGTGTGGTAACTGTTGTTGTAAGAGAATTCTACTAACGGTAAATGAGCTTCCCAACCTTTGCCAAAATCAATCACACATGCCCGTAGCATGTCTTCTAAAGTTTGAATCGTACGTTCACTTTGACCGTCAGTCTGTGGGTGATAAGCTGTACTCATGTCCAGCTGGGTACCCAAAGCTTTGTGCAAGGATTTCCAGAAGTGAGAAGTAAAGTGGGAGTCACGATCCGAAATAATAGAAACCGGCACCCCGTGCTTAGAAACAACTTCCTTCAGATAAAGGCGAGCCAAACGATCCATGGTGTCGGTCTCTTTAATAGCGAGAAAATGGGCTGATTTCGTCAATCGGTCAACAATCACCCATATCTTATCATTCCCGCTCGGTGATTTAGGAAGTTGCGTGACAAAATCCATTGCAATCCATTCCCATTTCCACTCCGGAATTTCAGGTTGTTGCAAGAGGCCTGACGGTTTCTGGTATTCTACCTTGACCTTATCACAGGTCAAGCATTTGCTCACGTATGAGGCTATATCCGAACCAGGATGAATAGAATACCGGGACTTGTGAGCCTCATCTAAAACAAGCCCCCGAAGTCCCCCGAATAAAGGAACCCATATGCGTTCTGCGAAGTAGTGCAGGCCATCAGGCCTTTGCTCGAGGTGCTTGTCGGCACCGTGCATAGTCTCGGCTTTAAGGTTTTCCTCCTTCAAAGCTTCTAACTGAGTAGAACGGAGTTGGTCAGGTAGAGAGGAATGAATGGTGAGTTGCAACGCCTGAACGCGATGAGGTTTAATTGATTCCTTCCTGCTCAAGGCGTCAGCTACTACATTCGCCTTGCCAGGATGGTACTTAATGGCGCAATCATAGTCATTCAGAAGTTCAATCCAACAACGCTGTCGTATGTTCAAATGTTGTTGGTCGAAAATATGTTGAAGACTCTTGTGATCGGTGTAGATGGTGCATTTGGTACCGTACAAGTAATGTCTCCAAATTTTCAACGCGAAAACCACTGCACCCAACTCCAAGTCATGGGTGGTGTAGTTCTTCTCGTGCACCTTGAGTTGACGAGAAGCATACGCAATCACTTTCTCGCGTTGCATCAACACACAACCGAGACCATGAATAGAAGCATCACAGTAAACAACGAAATCATCAGGGCCTTCAGGTAAGGACAAAATAGGAGCAGAACACAGTTTAGACTTTAGTTCTTGAAATGCCGACTCTTGTGGTTCACCCCAGTCGAATTTTCTATCCTTCTGAGTAAGAGTGGTGAGGGGTTGAGCGATCTTCGAGAACCCCATAATGAAACGACGATAATAGCCCGCAAGGCCTAGAAATTGCCGCACCTCAGTTGGCGTCTTTGGTGCTCCCCAGTCCTTGATCGCTTCGATCTTAGCTGGATCGACATGAATTCCTAGTTCATTAACCACGTGTCCTAGGAACTGAACCTCGCGTAACCAAAAGTCACACTTTGAGAACTTAGCGTAAAGCTGTTCCCGTCGCAAAAGTTCCAAAACCAAACGCAGGTGTTCCTCGTGTTCGGTCTTGTTTTTGGAGTAAATCAGGATGTCATCAATAAGCACGATAACGAATTTGTCAAGATATGGTTTGCAAACGCGGTTCATCAAATCCATGAAAACCGCCGGTGCGTTTGTGAGACCGAAAGGCATGACCAAGAATTCGAAATGGCCATAACGTGTACGAAAGGCAGTCTTTGCAACGTCAGCTTCCCTTACGTGCAACTGGTGATAACCGGACCTCAAATCAATCTTAGAGTAATAGCTAGAACCCTAGAGTTGGTCGAATAGATCATCGATACGTGGAAGAGGATAACGGTTCTTGACGGTCAATTTTTTCAGTTCTCTGTAATCCACGCACAATCGGAAACTTCCATCCTTCTTCTTAACGAACAGAATCGGGGCTCCCCAAGGGGAAGAACTTGGTCTGATGAAACCCTTGTCCAAGAGTTCCTGTAACTGACTAGACAATTCCTGCATCTCGGGAGGTGCAAGACGGTAGGGGGCCCGAGCAATAGGAGCAGCCCCTGGTACAAGATCAATACCGAACTCAACCTGACGATGGGGAGGAAGACCAGATAAATCATCAGGAAATACATCAGGAAACTCGCGTACAACGGGAATATCGTCGATCTTCTTCTCATCGCTAGAGGAAACAGATAAAAGTGCCAAAACGGCCGAATAACCCTTTCGAAGATACTTAAGGGCTTTCATGCTGGAGATGATATTTAGCGGAACACCGCCTTTGATACCGTACACAGAAAGGAATTCTCCATCAGGGAGAGGAATCCGAATAATCTTGTCGTAACAAACGATCTCCGCGCGATACAAAGACAACTAATCCATGCCTACCACAACGTCAAAACTACCCAAAGGTACCGGCATAAGGTCGATGGGGAACGACAAACCCGACAACTCTAGTTGACACTCCCGAAGGATACAAGTAGCTTCAATCTTTTTACCGCCAGCCAACTCAATTATATACTTAGCCTCTAATGGTACGGGTACTACATCTAGCAGTCGAGTAACTCCCATGGATATAAAACTTTTATCGGCACCGGAATCAAATAAAACACTAACAGAGTGATTATTGAGAAGGAACGTACCGGTAACTGTGTCAGGATCCTGTCTAGCCTCAGTGGCTCCAATGACGAAGGCACGTGCATTCCTGCCGCCGCCCCCGTTGTTCCCGTTACCGTTGTTCCCGCCCTGCTTCAGTTTCGGGCAATCCTTCTTGTAATGCCCAGACTCCCCACAGTTGTAACATCCCTGTCTTCCCGTCATTCCTTGAGTAGTAGGAGCCGAGTTAGTAGTTGGGGCCTGGGTCGATGGAAGTGTCGCCCGACAGTCTTTAGCAAAATGTCCAAATCGCTGACAGCGATGGCAACGATTACGGTCGCAGTCCCCCTGATGATGACGCCCACACATGTTGCATTTAGGCAATTTCCCTGCATAACCACCCTGTTTGTTACCAGAAGAAGAACCCCCGCTATCGAATCTCTTACCCTGCTGCGCTGGCACAGATCCTTTCCCTTCATTTTCCCACTTACGCTTATTATTCTCTGGGGCCTTGACAGTCGAACCCTTAGCAGGCAAGATACCCTCATTTACCTTCAAGTTTGTCATCCTGTGAGCCGATCGGACCACCTCTGAGTATGTAGGATGATTTCCCGCAGCCACCAACCCTGCGATTTCTGGCACTAACCCCGAGATATAGTGTTCGATCCTCCTATATTCTGGCACATGCAGATCAGGACACAGCACTGCCAACTCGTTACGCCTTACCGTATACTTCTCAATTTCGGACCCAGTCATCTTGAGGTTCCACACCTCGTGCTCAAATTTCTGCACCTCTTCCCTTGGACAGTACTCTCGCTTCAGCAGTTGCACAAAATTTTCCCAAGGCATAGCATATGCCTCCCCTATACCCATATTCTGGGTGATGTTATTCCACCAGGTCAAAGCAACATCCTGGAATAACGCAGCAGCATATTGATAACCAAAAACTCTATTTGTATTTCCCAAATCGTGTAGAGCTTGAAGGCATTGGAGGGCTAAACAATGATAATCCAACCCTTGAACCATAATGACAACTACCTAATTACTCAATCAAGTTCATAATGTTGACCTTCGATATAAAACCACCACTTTCCCATCTAATGATGTGTAACCTAATGGTGTTATATACATAACTAAACTTTATTTTATAGAGATTTGAAGTTGAAAGTGACGATTATTTGTTTTTAATAAAATGAGTATTTTATTTTTTGAATTAGTTAACTTGGTATTATATACACAACTAAACTTTAATTTATGTTGATTATAAGTAGTTGATTAATAACATTTGTTGGTTTGTTTAGGATGGCTTATCTGTCACACCCTCAAAATCCACTTGCGGAGTTTTACCGCGAGGCGCATGACAAACCAGGATCCAAACCAACGATCACAATAAACAAGTCTAAATTAACATATGCAATTTCAAAAACATAGTTCAAAACTCCAGTTACAGCGGAAGCTTATTATTAAACATAATCCAAAAGTAAACCAAATGTTCAATGTTTGAAAACCATGCAATCCTAACTAGACGCCGTGCAGACGCGTGCGCCCTAGTTCCATTGTGCTACCTTAGCGACCTGAGAAAACATGTAAAAGTTTACGTCAGCACAAAAATGCTGGTGAGTTTACAGGTTTTGTAATCACAGTACCAAGTTCAACCTGTCCATACTATAACAAATCGAAAACCAAAGTACGCTAGCTAGGCGTATGTTTTGTTACTTCTACGATTGGAAAACCATTACTAACTCGCAAACCAGATGTCGTGCCCGAATAGTAAACCTGTTGTTCCTGTTTGAGACAATATGCACTCGCCCGGCCCTCCAAGCCGACGAGCGGGGTTGGTCACTCCCAATAGCGCTATTCACATTTCCCCGTTGTGCTAACCCGCACATTCATGGTTCCTCCCGGGACTTCCAAAGATCGTATAGTAACCCATAGAAACCCATAGTATGACAGTAGTTACCAAACATAAGTTTTAACACATGTTTTCTCCCCCGAAAAGTGAAACCAGTTAAAAGAGGGGCCGTGAACTCACCTTAACGTGCAAGCAAGGAATCCGAACAGCAAGTAATATATGCTACCGACACCCTAATAACAGTGTCATTAAGTGAGTATAGGCGTAATATCATTACACCATATAACTCGTTTGTCCAAGGCGTTTTAAATGTTCAAAAGCGTGTAAGTGACACTTAGTGATTCTACATGCATAAGTAAATCCTACGGACCCGTTGGTGAATACGTTGGTTACAATTAGTTTCTACATTCCGTATGTGTCTCAGACAAGTGTACGTCGGTTACATGTCAATTCCATACCACCTAAGACCTCAATTAGTCACATAAGCACATAATACACAATCTGTGTTTTCAGGACAGATTGTGCGCCATCAAAACGAATTTATTTAAAATAGCAAATCAGTGAGTTAACCTCCCAAATTTTTACTGAATTTTCTTTGGGATTCACTTAGCAATACCTATTTTTGTTTTGTCTTAAATCCAAACACAAAAAAATAATTAAAATTGGTCTAATACATCTCTGTTCAGAAAACCTTCCCAACAGGTCAGTTTGGTAGATAAATTCCCAAAAATTGAGTATTCATCCAAACGGGATGAATCCACTTGGAAAACTCATATTACTCCAATATTAACCTTCTGTAAAAATTTCACAACCCAACTCTTTATAAAACTTGAGTTATGATGTTTCAAAGTTGACTCAGTTTGACACCCTAAATTCTGATCTGACCTGTTTTCAATGAAAATTCCAAAAACGACTCATCCGACGTCCAACACACATGATTTTACCCTTTATGAAAAGCTAAGACCAGGTGTGACCTAATCATGCAAGGAAAATACTAAAATCATTGTGTTAGGGCCGTGTTACAGCTCCTACAAGTTCAACTAATCATTCTGTCCAGATTTTAGTTTCGCCTAAATCATACTTTACTCGCCTACCGTGTGCATAAAAACAATTAACAACCATCAATCATCAACACACAACATTCCTAATACCTATTCCCATCAGATTCTATTATTAAACATGTCAAGATCAAAGCTTTAAGGATCAAAACACCAATAACTTGCGCAACAAGTATCCTATGATGTTACTAAGCGTTTATTAATATGTTTAATCCGTTTAATCTTCAAAAAGACTCATGTTTTAATGTTTCTTAACCCCATTCAGACCTGGACAAACTTGTTATATGATTTATTATAGTAAAAACATAAAGTGAAAGCGTAAGAAATCATAAGTTATACCCTTAGCTCTTCAAATCAATCAATCGCGCGCCTTGGAGCCTCCCAATTGATGATCTTGAGCCTTAGCAGGAGTTTTTGGAGTGAAATATTCGTGTGGGGCAGTAAGGGGGTGATTAGGGTTGAGTATGGGGGTTGCATGGGGGTTTAGGATGCTTAAATATGAGTTTGAGGCGGTTTAGACCCGTCAGGGATGTTCGAGCGGCCGCTCGGAGCCTGTGAGCGGCCGCTCACAGGTCCGAGGCGCGCGCTTTTGCTTCGTTTCGCCTCCCGACGCGTTATCCATCGACGTTTTCGTTATTTCGGACCGTAACAAGTGTAACCCCATGCGTCAAGACCCTAATCAACCTCATGCTCCACTTTTAATGATTTTTATTAACGTGTTCGGTTTAGGTTCACATAATCACGTATGGTTTTCACATAAGTTTGTCAGATATTACCGAGACACATAAGTTTATTATTCACCAACGTCCGAGGTTCACTAATCATGTAATCACATATTAACTCACAACAATGCACGTATGTCTTATCTAGCTATCTAGCTAACCCTCGTTAAGTATAATATACGCGTGACTCGCTAAGGTAGACTTTAATCTAGACAACGTTCTTAACCAGAATTTGCCGGGTGTCACATTATAGCCCATTCTAGGGAAGATCAATGAGGGATTTTTGGGTAGTCAATTAGTGTGAGGGTGTTGAAACTTGGATGGATGGCCAAAATGGTGTATCACTTGTTTATAAGTGGTTTGGATTATAATATAGGTGTGTGCTTGTGTGTATAAAACTGTATCATGTGTGTGTGTGTGTGTAGATTGTATGTCATGTCCAAATCAAAGCACACACATGTGTATGTGGCCGTGTTGTCTCAATCACACTCACAAACATACAGATGTGTGCCGTAATATGTATGTTTGTATTATATGGTATCTTTTAATTAATGCAATGTCACACATATATACATATAGATCGTCTGATGTGTATGTGTATTTTTTTTTGTATAATGAAGGGTCCAAACCATCACATATACATGTGTGTATGAGTATGTATATGTACATAATATGTATTTCAAAAGCTATCATGTTGATATATATGAAAGCCGATCATCACATATATAATTTGTATGCACAATATGCTAATTTTTGCAACTTAATATTTTATTTGTTGACTTAAATATTTATGTTGTTAAACATTTCAAAGTAGATTTAGTTGGTTTTTAATAAGGCCTGGCCCAAAGCCCTTATAAGTTAAAGCAATTGTTTTGAGTCTTCATGTTTTAGAGGCCAAAATTAGTTTCTTGACTTTATTGTGTATTAAGCCTAATATTTTGTATTAGTCCCGAATTAGTTTCTGGACAATATTTTGTTTCTGGACTTTATTTTGAATTAGGCTAAATAATTTCTGGACTTTATTTGTATTGGGCCCAATAATTTGTATATTTGTTAATGTATAAGGATTTGTAATATAAGGATTAATAGAAAACCTCAAAAAATTGAGGAAACTTTAGAAAAACCTACTTCCTGAGTTTTTTTTTTTTTTTTTTTTTTTTTTTTTTTTGAAAATTTTAGGCATGTAATATACATGTTTTTAAGTGTTTTGAGTCCAAAAAATCAAAAAAGCTCCGACCGATTTAAAAAAAATAAGTTTTGTATCATAACATATGTTACCCGTGTAAACATATGCTAACATATCTTCCCCCATGTTACGATAAAAACTTATTTATTAAAAAAAAAAAAAACTGAACGACACTTTTTTGATTTTTTTAGCTAAAAACTCTTAAAAACATGTATCTTACATGCCCTAAAATTTTCAAATAAAAAAACATGGGAGGTATGGGTTTTCTACCGATACTTGGCATATATATATATATATATATATATATATATATATATATATATATATATAGTGGAAGTATAGGGAGAAAACCCTCCCAAATGAAAAAACTCTAGGAAACTCATCACTTGGCCCATGTTGTGCCACATCATCAAAGAGAATCTCACACTATATTATATTTAGAAGGGTATAATTGACAATTCAACTCTACCCCTTCTCTCTCTCCATATATATATATATGTTTCCCCCTCTCTTTCTTCATATTATTTTTCAAAATCAAATTCAAATTCAGATCTCTCTCTACCCTCTTCTCTCTCTCTTTCTAGAAGATGAACCACCACCATCACCACCTGACACCACCGCTGGCCACCGTCTGCATCTCCTCCAACAACTCGAAAACAACGTCGTGGATCCATAACACAACCACTGTCGTCATCATCTCGAACAACAACAACAAGGTTTGAATCATTCAAATCGGTTAGATTACCTCAAAGAATACATTTGAGTTGTTCGTTCTGTTCGTTGATCAGTATTAATAATAATATTGTTCTGTTTTTTTTTTCTTTCTTTCTCATCAGAAGCCTTTGTTCGTTCAGTTTGAGTTGTTAATATTATCATCACTAATAATATTAATATAATTATCATTCTGTTCATTACTAATATATTAATAATAATATCGTTTGAATAATTATTCTGTAAGTAAAGCCCATTGGTTTTGTATACAAACATGTGTGTTTCATTGATTGTTTTGAATAATCGTTCATTAATAATATTAATATTATTATCATTCTGTTCGTTGATTGTTTTAGATTTCATTTTGATTTCTTAATAAATTTTGAAAAGGTAATTATTTCATGGAAAACTTTAATCTAATTTATTTTATTATTATTATTATTTTTTTTGTTTAGTGAAATAGGTTTTGGGTTTTGCTAGAATAATAATAATAATATTTTTTGGGGATAGTTTTTGGTTGCACACCAAGTGTTTGATCAAATGCTTGAATGAAAAAAAAAAAAAAAAAAAAAAAAAAAAAAAAAAACTTATGTTAACCTTTTTTATTTTTTTTATTACTATTTTGTTTTATGTTAGATTGTTATTGGATGGGGGACATGAAGTTGATGGATCACATGTGATTAAATTTTTATGATTATGCGTTTTAGGACCACCAACCAACATGTGTTTTTATACACATGTTAGTGATGTGGCTGTGGTACGTGATGTTTTTTATACACATGTTAGTGATGCTAACACATGCTAGTATATGCCTAACTAACAGGTGTTAGGGTTCATATGTCATACATTATTTCAGGAAAGATATGTTAGTATACGCCCTATCACATGTTAGTGATGTTAACACATGTTAGTATATACCCAACTAACACATGTTTATGAAAACTGAAAAAAGGTTTATTCTTTTTAGGGTTCATATGACATACATTATTTCAGATAACATATTTCACATGTTATTGATATTAACACATGTTAGTATATACCCAACTAACATGTGTTACGGTTTGTATGACATACGTTATTTCAGTAAAACATATGTTTTAGAATACACTAACACATGTAATTGATGTTTCATTATGTGTTTTGTAGAGCCCAGCTAACACGTGTTTACTTTTTTTGTAGGTGAATAGATGTTTTGAGTTAAAGATGATGATGATGATCAAGAACGAAGCATAGCTAGATTTTTTCTATGTTGTAATGATAGTTTTTTTTTTTTTTGAAAATTCACAAATAATTATGTTTGTATTAAACAATTTTTGATATGTTTTTAGTGTTGATTGTTATAATCGTTTTTATCATTTGTTAAATAAATACACATTTTATGTGTTCTTTTAATATGTTCTTTTAGTATATGGTTGGTAACACATGTCAGTGATGCCTCACACGAGGTCAAAATTTTTTATCAATTCTTAAATAAATACACATTTTATGTGTTCTTTTATTATGTTCTTTTAGTATATGCCTATTAACACATGTTAGTGATGTCTCACACGAGGTCAGAATTTTGTATCACAACACTAACGTACGTTAATTTTTGGTGCTGGAAAAAGTGTCATAAAGTAGGAGAGAGGTGACTTGACAAGTGTCAAATCAACCTTTTTAAACCTAGGATTCAGAAAAAAGTGTCATAAAGTAAGATTCCCCTTATTCCTATTTTTTATTATAATGGTCCACTTGCTTTTAAATATTATATACAAATTAATTATGAACCATTGATCAAACTTGATCAATGGCCACAATAGAGTTTGCAAGGTTTTTCCAAAAGATAGGGTTTCCATATTATCCACACCCTATATATATATATATACATATATATATATATACATATATATATATATATATATATATATATATATATATATATATATATATATATATATATAGGGAAATGGTAAAATAAGAACAAGGTTGAATTGAGAGAACTAAGGAACCCACTTTATAACCACGTACATATTTTATTCAATAATGAATTTGTGGTTGTAAATTGAAGCATAATAAAATATTAATTTAGTTATATGCTTTACATAAATGTGTATGTTTTTTCCACCAGTGTAAGACCATCGTAAATAATTTTTTTTTTATTTTTTACGTTGGAGTTACCCGTTTTTACATCAATGTCTGATTTTTTTTTTAAATTCACATTTTACGTCGGAGTTCTCACGGTTCTCTCAACTCTAGCTTGTTCTCATAGGATTCTAATCCTATATATATATATGTTATGGTTTGGGTACAAATACCATATTTCGTGAGAACTAGAAGAAGGAATCAAGAATTGACATGTAGGCATAGGTATGATGCTTTGGGTTGTTTTTGTTAGAAAAACCCTAAACTAAACAATTTAGAACACACTGCAATATATTATAGCCATGGAAATGAAAACATATCTTAATTACACATCTAAAAGACATAAATTTAGAACACATGTTTTTAGCATGGTGTTTTAATTTTTTTAAACGTAAAATAAATTGTTTTGTGTTCTTAGTTGTTATGTTTGGTGTTATTTTGGCCTAAACAATCTAAAACATCATATATAAGTCCAACAAATGATATCTACATATCAATTCTTAATCTTTCTTACATTTCTTAAGAAATATGGCCTTCGTACCCTAAGCCCTCCCTATATATATATTATTCGGGTATTTTTTATACACTAAAGGATATACCCGCAACCCAATATCTACGGGTATATATGCCTGATACCAATTGGGCAAATACCCAAAAACTTCTGAACAGGGAATGGTTTGGATATGGGACACGTGTGTGTGGAATTAGCCATACCCAACCCATATCCATCCCTAGAACCCTTTACTTTTCGTTTAGTTTAATATAATCGATGTTATTTGGTATGGTTTTATCACGCCACAACGCGAATTAGTTAGCAATATATAATAACAAATGCATTAAAACTATTCTTTTATGAGGTTAATAGGGCCTATTAAAGGGTGAGAATAATGTAATTTGGTGAAGAAAAATAAGCCTAATTGCCTTTTAGCCACTTTCTAATGGACCCATGTATGTCTTGTCTTCTCAATACCTCCACTCCGTGATTTGATTTTCAATTTTTCCCATTTTGATTTCTCATCTCTCTTCAATTATATCATCTTTAAATGCCTATTTTGGTTCTCTCTAAACCAATTACCCTTTTTTCTCATAAAAAAACTGATCACTTGCTCAAATCAAATGTCTAGTGATCAGAACTTTAAAGGGAGGTCAGAAATAGGTGAAGGTTCATCAAGTGGTGGTGGTGCTGGCAGTAGCGGTGGAGGTCTAATTATACCTTCGGATTCGCAACAACCACCGCTTGCACCACCACAACTTAGCCGATATGAATCACAAAAACGACGCGATTGGAACACTTTCGGGCAGTACTTAAAGAACCAAAGACCACCTGTAGCTTTGTCACACAGCAACTATAGTCATGTACTAGATTTCCTTAGGTACCTTGACCAATTTGGAAAAACTAAGGTGCACCTACAAGGTTGTGTTTTCTTTGGTCACCCAGATCCAGCTGGCCCATGCACTTGCCCACTTAGGCAAGCTTGGGGCAGCCTTGACGCGCTCATCGGACGCCTTCGAGCCGCTTATGAAGAGAATGGTGGATTGCCCGAAATGAACCCTTTTGCTAGCGGTGCAATACGCGTTTACTTGCGCGAAATTCGCGATTCACAGGCGAAAGCGAGAGGGATCCCTTACAAGAAGAAAAAGAAGAAGAGAAGTACTCCGATTCTAAACACAAACAAAGAAACATCGAATTTTCCGATGCAATAATCTTGATCTATGGTTATTCTTCAAGAAAGTGGTAATTTTTTAATCAATTATTTAATGCTAGATTTTGATTTTAGTTTGACCATATTAAATGGGTTTTTTTTTTTTTTTTCATTAAGATTAACAGATCTATGTTAATTTGCATATATGACAAACCCAAGATCTACAAGCCAAAAAGCAATTTCTTTTTTGTGGGAAAAGCAAACCCTAGCAGACTGCATAGAATTTTCGAAACCCTAATTTGCATGGATAATACATTCAGTTCCCTCTCTGTTTGAATAACACTGGTTCCTCTCTAAATAATAAATAGAAAAAATATATATTACGTAAATTAGTATTATTATTATTATTATTATTATATTATTATGTTTAAAGAAAATTCCCCTTTATTAAATATTATTTCGATTAGCTAGTGTCGTCTCTTTTGGGATTCTGCACTATACATTGAGTGGTCATCAAGATTTGATAAAATTACCACATTTATACACAGTTAACTAATTTATCACTCATCAATTAGATCACATTAATAGGGTTTGCGTGTGTGTTTGGTTGTAAATCAATGCATAAACAATTACTTGACTATAAAACAAGTGATCGATGGCAGCATTGTAACTAATTTTTGTTTGCATTATATATGTATATATTTTTAGTTAAAAAGAGTACATATTTTGAAATTTAATTCAATAGAAGAGCAGACAAAAATTATTCACAAAGTAATTGACCCACACCATTCAAGAATCTACTTGATGATCAATGTGGTCAATCAAATTTTAACTATAAAATCTTAAGTTTGTGAAGAATCTCTTTGCTTAATATTATTTCAAGTCCTGATCATCAACCATATCAACAATCTGTCATTGCATTTGATTCTTTTCGTATTAACGCTATTTCTTCGCTCAAGGTATTTGATTGAATTCAATGTTCACAGATAACGAATTGTTGATTGTTAGATAGATGATATGTTTTTTTTTTTTAATCAATATAATGTGTGTTCTTGTATTAGCATATAATTATTGAATCGTATCTATTTACTTACACTTATGTCTTTTCACTGCTTGATTAGAATATTATTAAGAAATATAAGTATAAAACCATACAATGTGGGGAAGAGTTTAAGTGGCAAAAAGTAATTATATTGAGGGATCATCAACTTGTTTATTGCTATTTGATTCGTTAGGGACGGGGATTTAAAGTTATTTACCAGTTTTGTCGTATAATAAGAAGAGAAACCAAATATAAATTTTATGCACAATTTCTTTTACAAGATTTTTGCTATGGATAATATATTTTTTTAATTAACCTAATAATTTTATAGCATTTTAATTTCAGGCGGGCATATATGGATATACAAGATTTGAAGCTCTCAAAATATGAGGCGAACATCCATTACTATGGTGGATACAAATGCTCGAACTCCATTGTTGCAAAATGGCTGATTCTCTAGAGCTCTGGTTTGCTTATGGTGATATATATTTAATTAATAAGATATATGCATATAAGGAAATTAAAGATTAGTCAATATATATCCATGTATATATATTGTCTAAATTAGATGATTTTCATTCTTGTTAATTTCTAAATTAAAATGGGTTTTAAACTATACAAAGATACCCAATCGTGTTATATTGGTACAACCATGAATAATTAATGGATTTATAAATTACTGATTACATGATTGGTAGATATATTTTTTTTTTAACAGTGAACTTCATCAGAAAAAGGGCGCGCCCTCAAAGCGAGGATCGTCGGACTGTAACAATTACAATATATACAATGGGATAACTACCCAATCCTTCCAAACAATATCCTTAAATCTCGATCTATTTTTCAACCATAAAAACGAATAAGACTTAATACTCGCAACCACTTCAATACCTTCGGCCTCGACCTCTTAAACACCATATCATTCCTTGTTTTCCAAATCGCCCAACATGTAGTCATGACAATTCCTTTGATCACCATTTTAGTCCATTTATTGCCTTCTATATTCTGATGCAACTTCAAAATATCTTCAAAATCAAACATAATAAACGGATAAAACTTGCACCAATTACCCACCGCCGACCACACCCCAAAAGAAAACCTACACCCCGTAAATAAATACATAACGTCCTCATCGATTGTTTCACAAAGGCCACATAAGGAGTCTTGGATATTGATTCTTCTTCTAATAAGCGTCATCTTTGTAGGAATCCTCTCCTTTACTTCCCTCCAAATAAAAATGTTGACTTTAATCGGCACCCATGTTTCCCACTTCATAATCTACTCACTTCAAACCTCACTAGTGTCTCGGATTTGTTTTTTTAAATCTGCCACAGGGAAAACTTTCTTGTCTGCGGCTTCACGCCACGACCAACGATCTTCGCTTCCTGTCACAACAACATTTTTAAACAGAAAATCAAGGTCTTGCATCTCGAAAATCTGCTAGACCGTATAGATGCTTGACTTCTATGCAGCACAGAAGTGAAGCAATCCACTAGTAAGTTGTAACCTATCAGCAACGAAACAATGTTTACATTTCTTTAACTCAAAAAGTTTCGGCCATTTTGTCTTAAGAGTCGATGAACCAATCCACAAATCGGACCAAAAACAGATTGATTTACCATTACCGAGGCTTGGCTGAGTAAACAACCGAAAAGAATCACCTTGCAGTCTGAACTAATCCAATTGCCTAACCACCGTAGCCCAACACCTTTTAATCTACCTATTCATAGGAAAAAACTCCCACCGCCCCCTATCCCCATGGATGAACTCGACTACTTTTGTCCATATGCTATTAGAATGAGTTTTAAATCTCCTCGCCCACTTTGCATGAAGCACTATATTGACATCCTTAAGCTCTGTGATGCCCAAACCTCCATTCTTCTTAGATTTAGTAACAATGTTTCACGCAACCCAACTTATCTTTTTTTATCACTAGAACCGGCCCATAAAAAATCCTCATCATTTTTTTGATTTGTTCGGTCACTTTTGTTGGAGCTTTGTAAAGAGATAAGTAGTACACGAGAAGGCTCAATAGCACTGATTTTATAAGGGTTAATCTCCCACCCATGTATAAAGTGTTAGCTTTCCAAAAAGCCAAACGTCTTTGTATAGTATCAATGACCGAGTACCAATGATGGCTTTTATTCATGTTGGCGCCTACTTTAATTCCCAAGTACTCAAAGGGGAATTCCCCAACCATACAACCTAATATAGAGGCCATATCACCAACCTGCTCACTAATAACCCCAATACCATACAATTGTGATTTCCGAATGTTGATATTTAAACCGGAACATACATAGAACACCCTAAGAAGTCTTGCCGTCTCCAGAATATTTTCCTATGTCCATTCTCCCAAAATCAAAGCATCATCCGCATATAAAAGGTGAGAGATAGGAAGTCCCCCACTAAACACCGCACGTCCTTAATATGCCACAAGTCACAACCTTTACTAACAAAAACGAAAAGGCTTCCATCACAATAAGGAATAAAAAAGGTGAAAGCGGGTCGCCTTGCTTAATCCCTTTTTGACAATGGAAATCAAACGTAGGTGACCCATTCACCAAAACTACCAATTTCGCCGATTCTAGAAATACCCTAACCCATAAACACCATCGATTAGGGAGGCCCATTGGTTCATAATAGACAAGAGAAACCCCTAGTTGACGCTATCGTAGGCCATTTCAAAATCAATCTATAGTAAAAAGGCCTTATTCCCCGATTTCCTCACCCAACCATATAACTCATTAATCATAAGCGGACCATCCAAAATAAATCTGTCTTTAAGGAATGCAGAGTCAGTATTAGATATTATTTTCCCCATAGTTTCCTTCACCCTTAAAGCCAACACTTTCGAAATGATTTTACTAATAAAACCTACTAAAGTAATAGGCCTATAATCTTTTAACCCAACAGGAGCCTTAATTTTGGGAATCAGAGTAATGAAAGAAGTACTGCATCCTCTACTAATCTCCCAAATTATCATGGAATCTATGAAACAATTTAAGAAAATCATCCTCCAAATACATCCAAAAGTGCTTCACAAATTTAAAATTGAACACATCCGGGCCCGGAGCTATATTCGACCCGCAATAAAAAACATCCTGCTTGATTTCTTCTTTAGTAAAAGGTCTAACCAAACTTGTCGCGTCATCTGTAGACATCCTATTAATACCATCACAATACAAAGATGGCCGATTAGTAAACATATCTGAGAAATGACACCTAAAAAACCGAAGAACTTCTTTCTTAATTGTCACCGGTTTTGTGACCCAAATACTGTCAAACCCTCAAATTTCCATATGCGGGGTTTTACCACGAGGCGCGTGACACACCAGGATCCAAGTCAACGGTCACAATAAACGACAACTAAATGTAAGAAAATACGTAAGACATTCCATGCAACAACCAAGACATTATGCTTTGAGCCATAAACCAGCAGCGGAAGCATTTCTTGTTTACAACCAAAAGACACATTACAGTTTACAAAACATTGTTTAATATGCAACCAGACTTCTAGACCCCGTGCAAGACTCCGTGCGCCTAGTCCATTAACCGCTACCTTAGCGACCTGAGAAAACATGCCAAAAATGCCAACATATAATGCTGGTGAGTTCACAGGTTTTTCTTTTTAAGTAAGCGTTTCATTAATCCTTTAAAAACTGTTACCGTTACCGTTACTGTTATTGTTACTGTTCATACTATGCTTGTTCGTACGCTAGCTAGGCGTCAAGTGCGTTACTCATACAGGCGAAACCATTGCTGACTGTGTGATACCCTTGTTTACAGACTACCTCATCTTCGGTAAGCCTAGTGTGATTGAGACAATATGCACCCGCCCGGCCTCCAGCCGTCGAGTGGGGTTTGTCAGGCCCAATAGCGCTATCCACATTTCCCCGCTACACCCCCGTATTAGTGGTTTTTAAGGGACTTAGATGAACTGTATAGTAATAAAGTGTGAGCCATAGTATAACATGAAAACGTGTGTTTATAATTTATAACATGTAAATGTGTGATCAAAATGTATAAGCATGTTTCTCACCCCGAAAACAAAACTAGTAAAGTGTGGGGCCGTGAACTCACGTTAGATTGCGTTACTTGAAAACAGTTAAATCAGTATGCTATGATAGCCCCAAATAACGGCGACCTATCATAAGATGTATGTAAGTACCCGGACTAATAACCCGCAGGTTAACTAGTCCCCGTATGTCTAGACCATAACCATAATCGTTTGAAAACACCTTTGACTGTTAAACCGGCCGTGCCAAACAAGACTCGACATCCCATTGGTGACCCGACATCTCACGTGTTAGCCGAATACAAGACATCATGCAACATATGCAATTAAACACTTAATCAGGTAAATATATTCTCATTCATAATTACGAAATAAACCAAGTTACATCTGGATAATGGGTAAGCGAGCAACAAGTTGCGCCGCTATCCCCTTTTGAATCGCAAAGCCTATTCTACTAAATACAAACCCTTGGTTCCTCGGGCTTTGCGAATCACTGTGGACCACCTTCTGCACCCGCTCCAAAAAGCGAACAGCCTCAGGGGCTAAGGATCCAAAAGTATCGAAGGCAAACGGAATGAACACATGTTGATTCTCTAGACATGCTGCCTCGTGCTTAGCAACCTTCCTACCTTCCGCCTTCAAAACCGCCTGTCCCGGAACGAATCCACTATCTCTCAGCCCCACCAGTGGGGACACCCCAGTGAGGTCAACACACGCGTGCTTACCCCCCGACCAGCCAAACACAAGGACGTCCGCAGGACGCAGGGTAGATCTTCCCTCTCGTGGGTCAGTCAGGAAATTAACAGGGGCTTCTTTCTTGGCTGAGATCCCGGTGCGCCTAAGCACATCCCATAAAACATCTCTAACCCAGTCATGACGATACTTGAACCCCGGCAATTCCTTACAGTGAAGGGCATGCTCGCCAAATCTATCCAAACAGGCTTTTTTACAAATGGGGCAAGAGTCGTCTGGCGGAAAAAGGGGAATCATGAGCCGGTATTTAAGGATGGCTCTGTATTCAACTGCTGACATCCGTTGCCCAAGACCTTCAATGGGTGCAACAGTCAAAAAATCTTGGGCATGAGCCCCCTTGAGACAAGCCAAAACTTCCTTTTGACGCGGGGTCATATCGAACCGCTCCTCCATATCCTGTGCGTGTTTACCATAAAGAGCACTCGCCAAAGTTTGTTGAGGTTTCTTGGGGGCGGTCTCCTTATCAGTAAAACCGCCTAGATCAAGGTCTGGGAGAGTTGTTCCAATATTACCAAGCGCAAGGGAGTAGTCAGGATCCATCCCCAAAACACCAGCGCTTCGCAAGATGTGGTCCTGCAATTTCCACGATTGGGCCCTGGACGCTACAAAAGCATATGCGGAGACGTCCTCCGCCGATATAAGCCCTAAGCCCCTGCAACGCATAGGGAAAGAAGCCAACCTCCATTAGAGGTCCCCAAAATGCGGTCCTCCGCTGACAACAATGTCTTCAACAGCCCCTCGCAGGCCTGCATCAAAGATAGACACAGCCTCTTTGACATGTTCGGGTTGACAAGTCCGGAGCCCAAACACCAATTTAGCAACCTCCATGCACGAGCGCAACAGGAGGAGCTCACTTTGGGGGTCCCTTAAGTCCGACAGTCATTTCATAAGATCAACCGCCCGAAGAGCTCGTCTAGATGCCAAAGACTGAATAAACCTTGCATCCCGACTAACCGCCCTCCCGAGGAGTTTAACCCCCCCCCCCCCTACGGGCCTGCTAATCTCGCTAGGGAATAAACCCGTCACTTTCTTCGAACCATTGAATGACGGCCAAAAAATCTCTGTTTTCCGAATATTAAGCCTAAGCCCAAGAGATGCCCCCTCTGAACGGATAATGTCCAATGCCCTAGAAACTTCCTCTGCCTTACCAATGATAGTGCCATCGTCCAAGTACCAGGCATAGAAGGGCAAGGAGCAGGCGCCCTGCGCACGGAGGGTCAGCGGATGGAGAACCAGCGCAAAGAGAAGGGGGCCGAGAGGGTCCCCTTGCTGCACCCCTGTGGTAGCCCCAATATGAGTATCCCCCACATATAATCTTGCGGGTTGCGCATATAAAAATTGGACCCACAGGAAGATAGATGGGCATCTGCAACTAACTTCCCTGAGAAGTGTCGTACGGTCCACCTCGTTGAAGGCGTTAGAAAAATCAACAGTGAGCGTAGCCAGGGACCCGTCAGAATGTAACGCGCTCAGAAACCTGTTAGCACTGTGCAGCACCGCTTCTGCCCCATTGGGGACCCCGACCCCAAACTGAAAAACCCCCAGATAAGTAGCCATCTCTTTACCCACTTTACGCATAGCGACTTTTGACACCAATCTTCTCCAAATGGCCCCCACCGCAATGGGCCTAATCCCGTTGTCAGGCTTTTATAGGGGGGTCAACGGTGCCGAAGCAATGAACTCCGCCAGAGCTTTAGGACATAACCCCCCAAGCCACAAGTTGACAATATCGGTGATGGCTTTAAGGAGCCCGGAGGCAGTTGGAGACCCCTGGCCACAGAAAGCGTCTAAAATATGCTGCGCCCGCAGACCATCCCTCCCACAAGGTGTCCCTTTCGGGAACGTTTTAATACAATCCAACACGAACTCAGCGTCCATCTGCAAGGCTGGCTCCAAAGGCAAGGCGGAGGGCATGGTCGGGGGGTCCACAACAGGGTGTTTATCTATCAGGGCTCTCAATGTGTCCCCCCAGCAGGCGCAACCCCAGATGAACACAGAACCTTGACGGCCGCAGTATAATGGCCATCCGCAACCTTCCGAAGGCACTGCTTAATATTGCCCCCACCATCTACTTTAGCTTGGTCCCCTACCCTCCCCGAAAACGACGCCACGGGGAGTTCAAGGAGGGGTAGGACCAATTCCTCTAACCCTGCCCCATCTTTCCAAACCGCCAATGCTCGCATAATAGAGCTACATTGAAGCGATTTCCTGTTACCCGACCTTCGTTCTTGCCTAGAGGCCGGTTTGACCACCCTTAAAGTGCAGCGAGGCAACAACAAAAGTTTAACCCAAGCCTCAATGGACCCTGGGGCATCCACCACTTTACGGAGACCCCCTGACAAAGCATGGGCAAAAGCCATGCGACATGCAGGCGGGATACTCTTGACCGTAGCAACAGGCAGGGTGAGGATGCGCTCAAGGAGAGTGACATCTACCACCATCTTCCCAGACGTATCACTCACATGCATCAGTTGCGGATCACGAGGTTGGGGAATCCCCGTTATAAAATCGATATCGCCTCCTGCACGCGAGGTGCATTTAACCACTTCTTTGTCGTGCCGACAACGCCCATTCAAGGCATGCAGGGTCATGCACTCCCCACATAGCCAATTCTTCAGCACACGCAAGGTGTCAACAACGTCATTGTAAAGGTCAAAGTTTGAAGCAAGATGCTCCTTTAACTCACCTCTCCTTTCTTCCCCATTAAAATGATCCCGTTGGAAATGCATTAGTAACCGAGAGTATCCCTTGTATCCCGGCGTACCATCTTTGCAAGAATGATAATTTTTAAAGGGGCAACGCCATATCCCAGTGGCCGAGCTTGGTCCAGGTCCCCCACCACTGTCTCTCATGGATCCTTTAAAGGAATAATTATATATATATATATATATATATATATATATATATTTAAATATGTTATAAAAGTGTTTTTAAAGTTAAGAAATCACCCCGAGAAAATGGGTGGGACCCCATGTTTATTATTATAATTATTATTATTATTGTTATTATTATTATTATTATTATTATTATTATTATTATTATTATTATTATTATTATAATAACAATCACCCCATATAGGGTAAAACTTTAGTCAACCATCACAAATGGCAGGAGGTGGGCCAAAGAAAGAAACACAAAGAAAGGCACAAAGATCAAGAATGGTCGAACGAAACAAAAAAAAAGGGGCGAAAGAACATGGAACGGGTCGAATGACGGAGAACAGGGGCGAATGGGATCCTGTTAAATCAGATAGAGGGCGAAAGGAAATACAAAGGGTTCGAATGAGATTGGACAGGGGTCGAAGGGGAACCAAAATTTGAGAATGGACCGTTAGGAGGGGTGGAAGGAAAACAAGGGTGAAAGGGAGGAACTGAGAGGTAGGTGAGGGGTTTTCCGGTTGAGGTACGACAAGCAGTGATACCGATGTGCTCGTAAGAGGTGTCATGGAGGTCGGTAGGGGTTAAGATACAGATGTGTATAGAGAGAGAGGGAGAGAGAGAGAGAGATGTGTGTGATGAGTGCAGCAGAGAATGTAATGAGAGAGAGAGGGAGATTGGAAGAGTTATGGAGAGGTGGAGATGTAGGTGAGGGGTGGAAGGAAAACAAGGGTGAAGGAGGAGCTCCGGTGGTGGAGACGCGGAGTTTGTATCTACAAAAGGCTGGTTTGTGATCGATCAGTTTAAGTGTTTGTGATCGTTATTTTGAAAGAATTAACACATAAATAAGTCCGAACACGTGTTACCAAGTCATTAGATGTATCCTGGGGTTCCTATCATGTTCCTAGGTGTCAAATCATGTTCCGGGATGTCAAAATACGCTTACGACAGCAGTACACATGATTAGGAAACTAACATGCAATTAGGAAAAGTCAACTAGTGAGTAGGGGAAAGTCAACAGGCGAATGGGGGCTAATCGCCTGATACATCAGGCGATTAGGCTGTAATCGCCTGATACATCAGGCGATTAGAGCCCTATTCGCCCCCTGTATTGCTGTCGCGCATTTTCGCGCGTTAAACCCTCCAAATCAGATCCGAAACATGTAAAAACACCCAACATCAAACCTAAACTATTAACCAACCCATTCCAAGCAAAAACCCCCAATTTATCTCTGCTCTAACGGCCTCGGTGCGATTATTTCCAAAAATGGCAAAGTACTAGGTTTCATTAACTATGAAATCTTTCCTTAAATGGTAAAGACCAGATTACACCTCCTACAACTTGCAAATCATCATCTCTTTGGTATAATATCATCCTAGTGTGATTCCTAACAACAAACAAGCATTGAATCATATCATAACAAACTAATTCTTCAAGAATCATCTAAATGGGTCAAAATGCATACTTTCATCAAAACACTATAACAATAGCTCAAATCCTTAGATAATCATCCTAATAACTCCTACACATCAGAAGTACATCAATTACATGGAAACATTCATGTTCTAACCACTAAAAATCATCATATGCATAAATACTTCACATATAGCAAGTATAATGGTTTAGACTTGTTTTAGAAACTCATTTCAAAGGTTTTTAAAGACACAAACTTAGTAAAACAAGGTCTGGACCTTTGGGAACCAAAACAATAACATTACAAAGGTTTGGGATGAAGAACACACCTTGGATTTTATCAAAGAAAGGTGTGTAAGCTTGGAAATGGTGAGTTTTGAAGCAAAATGAGTTCCAGAAGTGTTTTAAGGTGTGTGGGAGGCTTAGGATCTGTTAGGGTTGCACAAATGGTGTTTGGGGAGTCAAGGGTTGTATTTATAGGTGTTTCTACTCGTCCAAGACACATCAGGCGATTGGGGTGCAGATCAGGCGATTAGGGCCCCAATCGCCCCTATCATCCCCCAATCGCTAGTTTTATTGGCGATTAGGCCACTCACCAGTTCCTAATCGCCTGTAGCATCCGGAAGTGTGTTTTTGGCGCGTTAAATACTATTTTAACTTATATAAACACGTATTCACATACCGACAAGTCACAAAATGATTACAAACATATAATGCACGATAACTAACACGTTTACGTCCGTTCACCAATTCCCGGGACTCGAGACTTGCGTGTGTGCGTTAAACCCGGCAATTTCACGAATCACCAATCCTTGTACACATGGTTATGGACCAACTCCCGATGATCCCGCGGATCATTGTAACGACTCCTGATGATCCCGCGGATCATTGTAACTACTCCCGATGATTCCCAGAATCATCGTAACGACTCGACTGACCCAGTTAAGTACGTAATATGCATGACTCGCTAAGATAGACTTACTAGTTTAACAAAAGTTATTAACCTGAGTTTGTCGGGTGTCACATCATCTGTAACATCCGGCCCCTCTCACCACCAATATTGTCCGCTTTGCCCTCCTAGAGCTCACGGATTTGTTTTTGGGTGCCCCGGTGGAAACTTCCCAGGAGGTCACCCATCCTGAAACTGCTCCCACTTGAGCACGCTTAACTATGGAGTTCTCCTCTTATCCACTAACATTAAGCCCCAAAACGCGTTGGTGATTTAAGAGGCAAGACATTACTTATGAACCAAGGATCTCTCCTGGCCACGGCCGATTTGGGATTTTCCTGGGGTGTCACATTCATCCCCCGTTAGAGTCTCATCGTCCCTGATGAGGTTAGAGTCTGTCCCTAATTAGGTATGCACCCACCATCCCGAACGGCACAGGAGTGGCTCTGATACCATCTGTAACATCCGGCCCATCTCACCACCAATATTGTCCGCTTTGCCCTCCTAGAGCTCAGGGATTTGTTTTTGGGTGCCCCGGTGGAAACTTCCCAGGAGGTCACCCATCCTGAAACTGCTCCCACCTAAGCACGCTTAACTGTGGAGTTCTCCTCTCATCCACTAACATTGAGCCCCAAAACGCGTTGGTGATTTAAGAGGCAAGACATTACTTATGAACCAAGGATCTCTCCTGGCCACGGACGATGTGGGATTTTCCTGGGGTGTCACAAATACCATCCACCAAAAGAGCCAGAATAACATTAGAAGCTTTTCTACCATTCACAACCCTATGGAAAAAAGCCGAATTATCATCGCCTTTAGAAACCAATAATATCCTGGATTTCTACTGCATATCTCGGCATTTCCAGTCATTGACTTAAGCAACACCGTTTTTGCATTCCTCCCAAACCCAAATATCTTGTTCTTCCAATTCCTGTTCTTCCATAACAAGCTCAAGTCTTTGAAGCTCATTTTTGTATCCTTGCAATTCTTCTCCTTCCTTGTCAATCGCTTTCTTCCACCAAATTTTTTGTTTTTCCCTCACATATTTAAATTTCTTCATGATGTTTGCATCTGGGTTATCTTTAAAGGAAAATTCAGTGATTGCTTTAATAACAACTTCTTGGCAACCTTGTCTTTCCAAACATCTGTTTAAACAGCGAAACGGTTTATACCCAAAATCAGAATTCACCAAGGTTAAAAGGAGGGGATGGTCCGACATAACTCTCGACAATGCACGAAGACAAGCTAGGGGTCGCATGTTAAAAAAATTATGACAAACAAGAACTCTGTCAATCTTACTAAGTTTAACATCTCCATTATTGGCATCCACAAACGTAAATTTGTTCCCTCGAATGAAATATTCCTGAAAACTAATATCATCAATAAAGGAATAAAAATCACAGGCACCAGTGGTATTAAAACGAGAGTTCTTCCTTTCTTCTGGATAACGAATGGCAATAAAATCTCCCATAACAACCCACAAACCTTGAATGTTATAAATAATACTCATCAATTTAATCCATATATTACATTTTTCAACCAGCTTTTGTGGAGCATAAACATTCAACACATTTTAAGTCGTACCATCTTCAATCAGATTACCGGATGTTAACAAAAAAATTTGGGCAGCGATTGTGGAGTGTTTCTTGAAAAGTTTATGATTCCAAAGATTAATAAGACTGCCCGATTTGCCCGAAGATTCAAATATATCACAATCAAAATCATCATTCCCCCAATAATTAAAACCATCAAACCTCTTCGAGTCCGTGAACACCATTCTTTATCTTTATCTCCTTCACCCATCCCTATTTACCATTAACTCCCAAACCCCTAACATTTAGTGATAAAAAAAAAATCATTGATTACCTTTTTGTAGCCCTTCTTCTTCCACAGCCTTAATTACCAAATCTTGAAAATTCCCCATATGTGCCCCGACCTTATCGCCCATTCGAATGGTTTTATCAACTTATTTTTAAACCCCAGACTCTGTCGATAGAGGTTCCATATTCTCAGCTTTCAATCCTTCAGTCGAGATATTTTCCACAGCTTCTTCAATATGAATCGGTCCCCCATCAACATTATCCTCTTCTACAATGTTGTTGACTTTTCCACAACATGCCTTTGTATTATTGTCGGACCCCAAAGTTACATCCACACCTTCTTTAGATACCTCATTATTAGGCCCCATTATCATGTTGTGATAAGTACCCAAATGAAGTCTAGCCCAAAAATATCATGTCCCTCTGGTTCCATATCTAGTCTGGGTCTCTTTTTTGTATTGGGCCTTTCATGAACAGAAGTAAACTTGCTTAAAGTCTGACCCACCCTAGACCTCTCTGACCTTTTGACATTTCTATTCCCTTTATTCTTGTTCAAATTCCTTTCAATATTAATATTAATGTTGCCATCCGAATTACCACTCACATTAAACTCCTCCACAACATTTTCGGAAGCTTTAATATTACGAGAATTCAAATTTCCACTAATATTAGTAACCTCCCCAATTGAATTCCTCCCTTTATTATCAACATAAATATCTTCTAAAATAGATCCAGGAATTTCGGACCTTCCTTAATGACTGGATGTTTGAACTCACCGGAGGAAGATCTGGCGTCTGTGAATTCTGGCATGGCTGTGATCGTGCATCACCCCTGCCTTTGACCACAGTATCCGTCTCCCAGTAACCCGATTCCTTTGCCACCCAAAATCGGTATCTACGTCCATTCCATGGTAGCGCAATCTCTTCTTGAACTCTTTTGCCATCCGAAAGCAAGACCCCAACATATTCATACGACAAATAGGAATCTGTTGTCCCATGTTGGCCAACTTGAAAGACTTTACCAAAACGCTCCCCAATACGATTGATTACTTGGATATCCAATAGATGCAAAGGAATTCCTTGACCCTTAACCAAGAAAGCCTTTCAAATGGTAACGATTGGCCAACCCAACGATCCATAGAGAAGAAGATGCCCTTCCTCTCCTTTGATAGAGTTGAAAAATCTTGCAGTTCGTCTTCATTACCAAACAACATCAAAATAGACATGCCACCAAGGTATTGCACCACTCCTTTTCCATATGTCATCACACGAACTGTCTCCCCTACATATTTTAATGCCTAAAATCAACCATCCTTACGATAGCAGCCCGTGACACCCCAGGAAAATCCCACATTGGCCGTGGCCAGGAGAGATCCTTGGTTCATAAGTAATGTCTTGCCTCTTAAATCACCAACGCGTTTTGGGGTTAATGTTAGTGGATGAGAGGATAACTCCACAGTTAAGTGTGCTCAGGTGGGAGCAGTATCAGGATGGGTGACCTCTTGGGAAGTTTCCACCGGGGCAACCAAAAACAAATCCGTGAGCTATGGATAGGCTACCCATCCGGGCAAGGCGGACAATATTGGTGGTGAGAGGGGCCGGATGTTACAGATGGTATCAGAGCCACTCCTGTGCCATTCAGAATCGTGGGTGCATACCTCATCAAGGACGATGAGACTCTAACAGGGGGTGAATGTGACACCCTAGGAAAATCCCACAGCGGTCGTGGCCAGGAGAGATCCTTGGTTCATAAGTAATGTCTTGCCTTTTAAATCACCAACGCGTTTTGGGGCTTAATGTTAGTGGATGAGAGGATAACTCCACAGTTAAGTGTGCTCGGGTGGAAGCAGTACCAGGATGGGTGACCTCCTGGGAAGTTTCCATCGGGGCAACAAAAAAAAAATCCGTGAGCTCTGGATGGGCAAAGTGGACAATATTGGTGGTGAGAGGGATGGGGTGTTACACAACCTCCCCTAACAAATGATCATAAGCCTTGAAATCATCTGGAACCGCAATCACCTTCTCTTCAATAACTACAATCGATCTACCAAGGAATGCGTCTTTAAAAGAAGTCGATCCAACGAAAGCACCATTCTTCACTTCTTTCACCTTAATACTTTTACCACCATCTCCTGACGTGGTCTTCTTATTATTAATAACATGTTGTTTAGTTAGATCTCTCATTCCTCCAATGAAAACCTAGAAACATTAACATGAATCTTGGACTCCCCCATATGAATATTAGACAGTGTCTTCTCCATCATCCCAACGTTCTTAACATCTAACAAAGAAATAAATCCAAACCGATTACCCATATTAACTCGTTTTCTAGCTATGTAAATGTCGTAAATCTCTGCATGAACACGAACAAACCCGGCTAAGTCATTCCTACTACATCGCTCTGAAGGATTGGTGACAAAGAACTTTGTTAATCGCTTTAGTATTGCTGTCGGAATCTTGCTCCTTGAATAGCCTTGAGTCGCCATCCCTCCATTGTTACTATTTTAATTAGAAAATGCCAATTTACAAATCAAATTATTGACTTTTTCTACCACAAAAGCTAATTCAAACACTTTTTTTAAAATTCCTCATACTAAAATACACTGTTAGAATTACAAAAGCAATCCCAAACACCCTCTTAGTAGGGGTGCAAACGAGCCGAGCTGAGCCCGAGCTCGACCTCGGCTCGGGCTCGGCTCATTTAGTGTTTATTAGTTAATATACTAAACTAAGTAATATATATATATATATATATATATATATATATATATATATATATATAATAGGCTCGTTTAGGCTCGATAGCTTGATAAATCAAAAACTCAACTCGGTTCGTTTATTAAGCAACTTTAAATGTAGGTTAAATAGTATAACATATTAATAAACCTAATATTATACTAAAGCTCGATAAGGTAGTTTGGGCCTGTCAAGCAGGTGTTATGGTGGTGCAATTGGTATCTAGTGGATTTAGTGGTTATGGTTCTTCCGCAGACGCAGTTTGGGCCTATCAAGCAGGTGTTATGCCCACTGTAGAGAAACCATATGGATTCCCGAACAGGGGTCTGTCTAGCAAGCGAACTACAAGCACCCAGTCATTCTGAAAAACTTCGTCGTTCTAAAAAAATCAAAAAAAAAAAAAAGAGAGATAATACCTAACTAGTAATTGAACCCATCGCATTGTGACGCGGTAAATTGCAAAAACCAAATGGATTGGTACAAGTGTTATATGATGCGTTAACTATATGAAAATGCATATTTTAATGTATTTGATTTAACTTAATAGCATTGTGGTTGGATGAAAACCTAAAACAATCAAATTTATACTATATATAGTTATAACGTACCTATATGTATATATGACAAGACTCATACATAAGAAACGTACAAAAAACATAAATGGTGTATAAAGGGAAAACAAACATGTATAATCAAAATATACAGCTACATCAACGGTTAAAATTTGACCTATAGCGCGTTGCAGCGGTGTCGAAATGTAACTATAATATATGACAACAATGAAAACGTATAGTATTCGACCAAACTTGACACGTAAACCAACTCGTATCTATAATGGCGCGTACATAAAAACACGAACATTAAAAATAGTTTTAGGTGTAAAAAAGCAAACTTTAAAAGTTACAGGGTGATAACGAGTTGGAAAGTTTGAAACTTAGGGGGTGTTAAATAAATTAATAGTGCCAGGACCAAAATTATATTTTACAAAAGTAGACATGGCATCTAAATAGGATGCTAGTAGGTTTACCCGCACGTTATAGGGGGGTCCACAAATCGGTTGCAATACAATATTATGATACTTAGGTTTTTTGCTGTAAGTTATGCAAAAAGAATAGAAATGTACACACAATGTTTTAACAAGTATTTGTAGAAAGAAAAGAAAAGAAATGTGCACCGCCACTTACAACTGATTGCAGTTCACCACAAAACCATGTACTCATTATTGAAAAAATCTTAATAAACCAAATGTATGCTACTGTAATAGACCAATATGAACATAAACATCACTCTTGTGTAAGCTGTCCGATCATTGCATATCTACATAACTGTGCAATTGAAGACAAGTTGCTAAATGATAAGGTTTATTTACATGACAAAAGCATGTAGTAATAATATGATATTGTATACACTATCATATGAAGCTAACTGTCCATTTAGAAATTAAAAGTTGTGATTTGTAAGTTTGTAATAGACTTGCCCAACCTGACCCAGCAGCTAAAAATTGCCCAATGTAGCCAGTAAGCTGAACCATCCCGTCCACTTTGCCTCTAGGTAGACGCATATATATGAAAATGGTTTATAATGTACATATTATTATGGAACAGTTTTAAAACTCATACAAGTTTAGCTGAGATAAGATTATTCATTGTGGTAACATAAATTATTGTCTTTCATCGCCATTATATGAAATTTGTCCAAAAATATTATTATCTCGTGTGTTTATTTAGTTTGGGTGAGTTCCATTTTCATATAAAAGTTGATTATCTTCTAGGGGCATTTATGGAAGAAAACTGGTAAAATTTGATATGCCATATTAACTTTGAACAATTTGAACATATTTGTCCATGTCTCATCCTTTATAAATGTAGTATACATATATAATTGTTAGATTTAAAACTCTTTCACCAAAATCTCTAAATTGCCCTTAAAATGCTTCATTAGGTACAAAATAGTCACCATCATTTAGGGTGGAGAATAATTATTTTTCATCTCATATGAAAAATGTCTTTTTTAAATAATCTCTCCCATATATATATATATATATATATATATATATATATTTGTAGAAAATGATTATAATGAAAACCTACTTAAGATGTGAAAACATTATGATTTTTTTTTTTTGAAAAATCTTGACCATGTAATATAAACATTTTCAAACATTCTTATCAAAAAATAAAAATAAAACGCCGGCCAGATTTTTTTTAAAAAAAATCATGTAAACATTACACCGTTCAATGTTACATAAGTGTGGTCTGACGTTTTATTTATTTCTTTTTAAATTCTCTAAGCGCTTTTTTGATTTGTTTTTTTTTTTTTTTTGATAAAAATACTTAAAAATGTTAGTGTTACATGCCCAAATGTTTGCAAAAAAAAAAAAAAAATCATAGGGTTTCCACCAATTTTTCACAACTCAAGACAACTCAGTGGGGTTTTCATATTATAATTTCCCTATATATATATAGGGCAATGTTTGATAGAAAACCTCAAATCATTATATTTCTAAATCCAAAACATGATGGCTACATGTCAATTCTTAATTCTTCTCACACTTCTCACGAAAACCAATTTTCCTATAGGATCATCTCTCTCTCTCTCTCTCTCTATATATATATATATATATATATATATATTAATTCTTCTCACACTTCTCACGAAAACCAATTTTCCTACAGGATCCTCTATATATATAGGGGGGAGGATAATTTGAAAACCCTCCCCAGTTAAAGAAACTCTGAAAACTCAATCATATCCATCCATTTAACATAATCTATGGTTGTGGTTGAAAAGTACTATTCTGATTCAAAAGAAGGTGATTTTTTTAGTGGTAAAGTATATAAATGGTATAATTGTCAAACAATATATGACAAAGTATGTCAAACCTGCCATGTACACAGCTTTCTACATTTTTTAATATACAATCTTTCTCTCCCATCTTAATCTTAAATTACAAAAAAAAAAAACTCAATTCACTTTTCATTTCTCTTTCTAATCTCTGTCACTTTTCATTTCTCTCTCACTCTCCATTCTTTTCATGTTATTGATTTTATATTAAGCAAATTTTAAAAGAACACTACATATCTACTAATAATTTATGTTTTCCATAATCTATTAACATTTGTAACTACATAAACTAACATGGTAACATTGTGTTACAAGTATTTACAACTTATTTAAATGTTAGAATTTTTGTTAGTATTTTACAACTTTTGTTACTGTATTAAAACACGTACTTTAGTGTGTTACAACTTTTACTTTTGTTATTATAGTTTTTGTTACTGTATTACAACGTTGCTTTACAAAGATAATTCCATTTGTGTTACGGTTACAGATCCAAAGTGCATTTGTGTTACAGACTTGAAACAAAAAAAAAAAAAGCTTGCTAATTCATGTAAAATGCAACATAAAATAAAAATGTCTTGAACACAAAAAAAAAACAAAAGGAAGCTTACTTATAGTATGTTACAGCTTTTGTTACCGTGTTACAACTTATTCTTTCCCTCTTACACAAAAGTACATCCTCTTTCTTTTCTCTCCTCTTTTCTTACATGTCTCTCTCCTCTCACTTCTCTCTCATCTCTTGAAAACAAATTTAAATTTTTTTATCTTTACATGTATAACAAATTTATATGAAAGCCTGTTTTATGTGTTACGTTGCATTTATGTAGCTGTAACAAACTTATCTTACATATTTACTAGGATAAGCACAATATTTATAGTTTGAAAATATTTAAAAAATAATACAAGAATGACCACTTTAATTACAACGCACTTTATTCCATTGTAAACAAGTCGGGACACATATGTAACAACAAGAACAAGAAAAACCACTTTATTTGTAAAAAAAAAAAAAAACATTGTTAATAATTTTTACATTCTAACAAGACATGTTAGATACAAAAAACATATTTCATAAAAAAAATGATGAATAAAACATGTTATTGGTGTGACAACTAACGAGTAACGTCACATACATTTTTTAGAATTTTTAAAATATGTAAATTAGTATGTTACAGGTGTAACAACGAACGTCACAAACAAAATGATTTTTACATCTACGACGCATAGAATGTTACATACAAATGCTTTATACATCTACGTCACATAGAACGTTACATACAAATGCTTTATACATGTTAAATCTAATAACAACAACAAATAACAAAGGGGCAACATATTCCAAAAAAAAAAAAAAAAAAAAAAAAAAAAAAAAAAAACCATTCGACTAATTTCGAAGGAAAAAAAATACAATAACAATCTATTAAAAATTTAAATATACATTTGTAACAATAAATAACAAATATAGTAAAAAAAAAATCCATTCCACTCCTATGCGTGTACTTGCTTGTTTACTTTCAATCACCAACATACTTGCTTTTAATTACTTTCAACAAAAAACAAATAGCAACCACCCAATTATTTCCATTCATGACATACTTTCTTCAAATTTAAATGTGGATTTGAATTTTAAAAATAACTCCAAACTTATCCACAGCCACGATGAATCATGAATAATCTCTTTTGATGTGTATGTTTGTGGGTAAAAAAAATTCCATACATTCTGTTACAAACTTAAGTCAAACTAACCAAAAAGTCAAAAAAAAAAACAATACCAGGGTACAACTTCTGATGCATGGTGTACAACCCAATCAAGCGTCATTCACAAACATGAAAAAAAAAATTAAAAATTACACCAGATTCACAATTTATTTCAACAACCATTCCAATATCCAAATTGTATGAATGTATATAAAAAAAGTATATGATTTTCATCAAAGTAACAATAAATATATATATATATATATATATATATAAAAGAAGTCGATCCATTACAGAACCACAATTTTGATTTAATTTTTTTATATTCATACTTATCATAAACAAATTTTGTCTTCTTCCTTCGATTTTTTTTAAGACTTGAGATCTGAAAAGTAATCGGAAATAAGAAAGGTATATGCAAGGAAAATTATAAATATATCTTGATTTCAAGAGCAAAATCAATGTTTTTTGGGGTTTTACCTAAGTAAAAACACAGAAGATACAAATCATACTTCCATCGATTTAACGATGAGTTCCAGTGTTGGTAGTAGCTATGGTGTCATGGTTGTGGTGTTCCAAAAGTAATAGATCGTAGATGTGACGGTGGTTGTAGCAGTAGTGACTTCTGTTCGAACCAACTTGTTCTCCTCCGTTCGTTTTCTAGTGATGGCTTTCCACTCTTCCTTCGCATCTCAACATAATTTTGTTTTTAACAAAAAGATCTGGTAAAATAGAGGATGAAGGTGGGGTGTTGATCTTGAGAGAGAGAGAGAGAGAGAGAGAGAGATGGTACTACTTGTTTTAAGAGAGAGAGAGGATGAAGGTAGGGTGTTGGTCTTGAGAAATAGAGAGATATAAGTGTCTGAATATGTCAGTTATCAAAACTTAAATACCTAGAATACCCTTTTGCATATTTGTAAAGATGATTACGTGGATTAATCTAAGCCATATAATGAGTTTTCAAGGTTTCTTTAACTGGGAAGGGTTTTCTATTTATACTTTCCCTATATATATATATATATATATATATATATATATATATATATATATATGTTAGGGTTCCTGTCCAAAGGACATTTTTCGCACAAAAGTGTGAAAGTCTATATAGGCATTGTGTTTTGAATTTTAGGCATGATGTTTTATTTTCTTTTAACATAATATTATATAGAAAAACACAAAACGTAACAATTTAAAACACTAATTAACGTATTCTCAACATGTAATCTAAAACACCATGCGAAGAAAGTAATTAGTGTGTTTTAAATTTCATGTCTAGAATACATTTGATTAGGTTTTAAATTGTTACATTTGGTGTTTTTTAGTATAATATAATGCAAAAGGAATAAAAAAACATAGCCAAAATTTAAAACACGATGACTATATAGACATTCACACTTTGTACGAAAAATGTCATTTGTACAGGAACCGAGACGCACACACACATATATATTGATGTGTGTGTGGGATGGTTATAGAGAAAATCCATTCAAATTGAGGAAACTTTCGAAACTACTACTTCCCAAACTTTTTACTATCTGAAAAAAATAGGGTATGTAATATACATGTGTTTAAGAGTTTTGAGTCAAAAAAATAAAAAAAAGCACAAAGTAGAGTTTAAAAAAATAAATAAGTTTTTGTGTCTATAAATTGTGTAACACATGTTACACAAAAAAAAAATTATTTAATTATTTTTTTAAAAATCCTCTCGACGCTTGTTTGATTTTTTTTTTTGCCAAAAACACTTAAAAACATGTACATTTATAAATTTCAGATACAACAAAGTTTGTTACACAGGGTTTTTTTTTTGGTTTACTCAATTTAAGTGGTTTTTTTTTCTCAATACGTAGCTTATATATATATATATATATATATATATATATATATATATATATATATATATAGGATTTGGTTCAAATGAGAACCTTTTCCTAAATTGAGAACTGAGAGAACCATTCTGGGCCACACATTTCATATAAAGGCAAAATTTTTTTTTTTTTTTTTTTTTTTTGCAAAAATCGCTGCTTTATATGCAAGGAAATTTTTTTTTTTTTTGTATTTTTTTTTTCAGTATACACATGTGTATAATTGCATTATACACATATGTATAAATGAAAAAAAAAATTCAAAAAAAATAAAAAAAAATTCCTTGCATGCGATTAAAACAAAAAAAAAAATTTTTTGCGTTTATATGAAAGGTGTGGCCCAGAATGGTTCTCTCAGTTCTCAAATAGGGGTTGGTTCTCTTAGGATCCCTACCCTATATATATATAGTAAAGTTATCCTACACAGTGTACAAAAATGAGAAATGTGAGAAGGATACAAAAAAAAAATTGATCACGAAATATTACACAATGTCGAGGAAAAAAGACACAATGAATCGCAGAAATGACGCAATGACGAAAATAAAGAATAAACACTACGCAAACATAAAAGACAAAATAATATAACACAATTTTAAAAACTATAAGCTAACAATCTAAAAAATAAATAACTTAAAAACTAAGATCATAGGGTTCGATATGTAACACAAATTCTAAAAACTATAAGCTGAAGATCCAAAAAATCAAAAACCTAAAAACTAAGATCGAAGGGTACGATAAAATGGTTACAATGCAGCTTAAATGAGTTCTATCTGACTCCATTTGATACCCTTTCTACAACTTCTTCCTTTTATTTCACTATGTATTTGATCATATATATATATATATATGTGTGTGTGTGTGTGTGTGTGTGTTTGTGTGTATACGATCCTGTAGGAAAATTGATTTTTGTAAGAAGTGTAAGAAGGATTAAGAATTGACATGTAGGCATCATGTTTTGGATTTGGGAACGATGTTTTGAGTTGTTTTGGCTTAAAAAACACTAAACACAACAATTCAAAACACAATGTAATGTATTATAGTCATTATAATTAAAACACACTGCTTAATGTTCTTGGCATGATGTTTTAAGTTTTAAGCCTAAAATACATTGATTTTGGATTTTAATTGTTATGTTTGGTTTTTTTTTACAGGCAAAACAATCCAAAACATCATGAATAAGTCCAAAAAATGATGCATAGATATCAATTTTTAATCCTTCTCACATTTCTCACAAAAACCTATGTTCCTACTAAAACCCTACTGTATATACATAGGGGAATGTTCAATAGAAAACTCATAGTTAGGGGGATCATACTTAGATTAAAAAAAATCATAACTCAAAATTTAAGTCAAAAACTAAAAAACTGGTTCAGAGCTTCTCTTTCCCATGTGATACCCGCTCAGAAAAAAAAATAAACAAAACAAAATTGTGAATTCTAATGAACATGTGTAGTAAATGTCCAGTTAGCTTTAGGGTTTAGTTTAGCTTTTAGGGTTAGTTTTTTTAAGTTTAGCTTGTAAGGTCTAGGTTTTTCGGGTCGGGGTCGGGTGGGGGTGGGTAGGGTGGGTTTAGGTTTTTTTTTTTTTTTTTTTTGTGGTGGGTGGAGGTTCGGTTTTTTGGTAGGCAGTGGGTGGGGTGGATTTAGGTTTTTAGGTGGGGGTGGATAGGTGGTTTAGGTGTTTGGGTAAGCGATTTAAGTTATTGGGTGGGGGTGGGCGGGGTGAAATTAGGTTTTTGGGTAGGGGTAAATTGGGAGTGGGGGGTTTAAGTTTTTGGATTATACTACACATATGGAGTAGCGTTTTTAAGGGGTTTTTTTTTCTAAGCGGGGATGATGTGGGTAAGAGAAGCTTCGAACTAGTTTTCAATTTTTTTACTTAAATTTTTAGTTATGATTTTTTATTATTTTTTGTTTTAAATTAGGAGTTCTCGAATTCTCTTAATAAAATGAGTTTTCTATTGAACCATCCCCTATATATATATAGTATAAATTGAAAACCCCATTGTGTTCAGAAAACTTAGAAAACCCATGTAAAACCATCTAAGCGTTTAGGGCCAAAAAATAAAAATAAAAAAAGCGCCAATGGGATATTTTTAAACAAAAATAAACAAAGTTTGCGCTATTACACATGTTAAAAAGATGAAAACATACATTAACAACTCTGTTACATATGTAATAGCTAAAAACATATGTTAACAACACAAGCTTTGTTTATTTTCTTAAATAAATATCCCATCGGTGTTTTTTAATTTTTTTTTGGCCCAAAACGCTAAAAAACATGTATGTTACTTTGTGTATTTTTTTCAAAAAAAAATAATTTAGATAGTTTTTACATGGGTTTTCTATGTTTTCTCAACTCAAGGGGTTTTCAATTTATCCTTCAAATATATATATAGAGGAGGGTTATCTTGAGAACATGAATTTTTGTGAGAACAATTAGAACTATTTTCATCCATAGATCATCTTAAATCAAGGGCTAAGATTAGAAGGGGTTTTTATGTGAAAGTGAACCTAAATTGAAAGGCCAAAGGGGCATTATTGTCAAAACCTTTCCAATCTTCCAATCATTAATCCCAATCTTGATTAACAACCACGTTCATCACTAATTGAACACCATCATCATCTCCAATCATGTCACCTTTTGCAACATCAGTGTTCATGAACTCAATCGAGTATTCGCATCATTCATCGATTTAAGATGATAAAAGTTCCAGATTAAAGCATCAGTATTCATGAAATCGATTGAGTATTTGTACGATTCATTGATTTAAGATGATAAAAGTTCCATATTAAACTATGGATTAATTTTTTTGTGGACCTTCATCACCGATCGTCGTACCGTCTGTTAGATCTTCTCCAATCAGGTAGTTCTTCACATAGTTGTTGACTACATTACTGGAGCATGATTGATTACGTGTTGGTTCGATTATTGATAGGGATTCGGTTTCCGAATTGCCGATTAATATATATGCAATTCTTTTTATAATACTCGCAAGGTTGTAAAAGTCGCCCTAGGTGGTCGCCTAGGCGCCGCCTAGGCAACAGTTTACACATATGTAGGAATAAGACCCTAGTCGGAAAACTAGGCGTTTTGGCCATTAGGGTAGCCTAGACGGTCCTAGGCGGGCCTAGGCAGTGATGGAGGCGTACCTAGTTTACAGTTTTGAAGTCGATAATGAAGAGGAAGGAGTTCCTGGAACGTTGTTTGATGATGGAGATGGAATAAAATTAGGGTTAGTGAAAGGAGTTAGGAAGAAGGAGAAGTGAAGTTTAGGCAGAAAGAAAAGTTACGGCTGGATATAAATCTTTTAGGGTTTTAGGTTTAGATATTTAATATTTAACCCCCCAACTTTCATTATTTTACATTCTGTTCTTCTAATTTGTAATGTTATACATAAAAGCTAAACATAAGTTTATGTATTTAAACATTTAACCCTTCTATCTTAAAAAAAAACACCTACATTTGTGTATATATATAAAAAATATGTATAAAAATACCAAAACGCCTAATTCCGCCTAATTGCGCCTAGTCCCGACTAGTCCCTAGGTTGGACCTCACCACCCGCCTAGCGCCTAGCGCCTTTTACAACCTTGAATACTCGTTACGTTTGGCAGGGTGATAAAGTGTTCTACGAAGATTCCGAACAAGTTGATGTCTACGAATTTCTGGCTCGTCCTATTTCTAGAGGTATCGTTTATTTACTTAGGTATGCTTGTGATTTTGTGAAAATTAACCGTAATAGTTAGATCTTCATGTTCATTGTAGATCTCGTCAAATAAGATAGTTTAGGGGTAATTAAAGCCAAATCTTCATGTTTGTTCTAGATCTCGTAATAGAAGATGATTTGATTCTATGTAGTTAGCTTTGTCATGTTTTTTAAAGGTATTGTTTGCTAATATGTGCATTGGACTATGACTTTGTTAAATTTAATGGTATTTTAATTGAAGCTAAATATTATAGTTTATGATAATTAAATCAATTAAACCTTCATGTCCCTTGTGATTTAGAGCATGAGAAAATTAAATTAGCTATCATCACTTGAATGATTTAGAAGATGAATGACAAATTAAAATACCTAGTTATTATTAGCGTTGAAGTTTGTTATTTGGTTGTTGCTATTATTTTGTATTTTCATTGTTGTAACATCATGGAAATGTGTTTGAGACTAAGTTTAAGCAAATCAATGGTAGGACTTTGTTATTAAATTATATATTTAGGTTTACACATGTGTACATCCTTATGCTTAAAAGTTCTGTACACATGTATAAATATTTACTGTTGCATTTGTGTAAGTAAGAAATTTACATATATGTAAATTTGATGTATACATTGAAATAACGGCATTAAAACAAATATATATGTTTAAATAGTTGTGGTTATGAGGTTTACACATGTGTAAGGGAGTAGGTTTGCTCATTTACACATGTGTAAGTCGGATTATTTGTTTAGAATGGTAGCAAAAACAAATGGTTTAATGGTATTGTACTTTTGTTACTTTGACCAGGCATACATGAAAAAAATGTTAAATTCTACTCTTGGTTGGAAAATGACATAGAGAACATTTAGAGGTTACAAATGTAGAAGCCTTGAAAATGATACGAAGATTGTACAATGGAAAGAGAATATCCACTGTCGAGAAGATGTGATCGAGAAAGTATTGAAGTTTCAGGGAGAAAAAATGAAAAAAAAAAAGATTAGATGACATAATGGATTATGACTTGTTTCTATGCTACTATGGTTAGGATATAGCAAGGATTATAATTTTTGCTTATATGTATCGTTGTTACTATATGTCAAGGATTATGACATGTATTGGCAATTTAGTTATTTTGATATTTGCATAAATCTATTTTGGTTTAAATCATACTTGTTGATAAATATAAATATAATTATGTTTAGGTTTTGCTATATACAATCTTGGTTTAATTAATAGTTTGCACATGTGTAATTCAGCTATGTTGTGTAAAACGGAAAAAAAACAATAAATGATAGTGAACAATTTACACATGTGTAATTCACTGAACAATGTACACGTGTGTAGTTCAGATACAAATATGTAAAACAAAAATGTGACAATAAACAATTTACACATGTGTAAACCAACACTTACACATGTGTAAAACAATTGAACATAGGTAGAATAGAAATAAACGATAGTGAACAGTTTACACATATGTAATACATATGTAGATGTGTAAAACAACATAAGTGATAGTGAACAATGTACACATGTGTAAGACATATGAACATAAGCAAAAAATAAAAAATACCTGATAGTAAACAATGTACACATGTGTAATACAACCGAGTACATATAAAATAAAAACCATAAGTGATACTGAACAGTTTACACATGTGTAAGTGAGTTGCAAATGTGTAAAATAGACAAAAATACATGACAATTAACAATTTACACATGTATGACATGACTACCCATATGTAAAATATAAACAAATGGGTGACACTAAACAATATACACATGTGTAATTAAAGTTGCAAGTGTGTAAAACAGAAAGAAATAAGTGACAATGAACAACTTACACATGCGTAAAACAGAAAGAAATCAGTGACAATGAACAACTTACACATGTGTATAACCAACAGAAATAAATGACATGAAAGGGACATAAATAAAAAATAGATAATATTATGGATTATGACGTGTTTCCATGTTATCAATGGTTATACCTTTTTTTTTTTATGATTACTCATGTGTAAATTCAAATAGTTACACATGTGTAAATCAGGAACTTACATAAAAAAAATCTTATACGAATAAGAAAAAAAACAAATTCAATGTACAAACAATCTAGATCGGACATTAGCCGTTCAACTATTAAGAATTCAGAGGTATGAGTTTGGAACTTCTGAAAGATATATAATGTCCGTCTGTTATACATAAGAACGCATTAAATTTACCCATATGTAAACATATGCCTACACATATATACAATCAACTATTTCATGTTCATAAATATGAATAACTCATAAGAATCCTTGCAGCACCATCCACATTCACTTTCATCCAATGCAACTTTGCAAGCAAGTTGAACATTTTATAGACTTGAGACAACCTTGTCACTTCAATGTCGCCCCATACGCATACATGTTCTCATATCTTCCAACACTAAAATATCATTTTACAATGGTAGGATTTGTTAAAAGTCTATGAACACGACTCGTGTCTATTAACCTGTCATAAACTTTATCCTTTGTACCCTTCTTTGTGTTACGTAGCTGGATCAATGACAATTCTTTAAGAGTACACTATATGATTAATTTTTAGTTCCATCTCTACCCTTGTTAGTTGCTTTAGCAATCTCAAAATATCCCCTTACCACCATTCGGATGACACCCCGCAAGCTCCTCCATTGGGCGCTCTGCTTCGATAGAATCCTCTAAGCAGCTAACAAAAATCGACAAAGGTCTGCAATGCAATAACACAAATTATGAAACATCTGATTGATATGTAAAGGTTTAGCATTATTAACAATACAGTTAACATAAAAAGGCTTAAGCAAGTACACATGTGTAAACAGATAAAGAAGTGATGCAGGTAATTACAATTACACGTCAATGTATTTAGTACTCATGTATTATTGAGTGCATCGTACGCACATATAACTAAAGCAACATTTCATGGAAATATTTCAAATGTATGAATGCTAATTATGATTTATGCACAAGGATTCCGCCATTGATTCGGGACTAAAAGAACCAACAATCACTACACTACAGATAAACAAAGGGAGGCGAATTGTCACTATCTCATCAACTACTAATAATCTTTACTTCTAACGTACTGACTATCATCTAAATCTAAATAACCTTATAAATATGAAAAAATCTTTATAAGATAAATACTTGGCTCAACAATTTCTGTTCCTTATAGTTAATAGAATCCATTCAATAGTTAAGATGAAAACCCATTACCTGTGATTATTCCCAATATCAACATCACTCTAATATCCCTTCTTTTGTGACCATCTCTAAGGTTTTATCCTTCAGTGCTGGTAATGTAGACAATGGGATAAAAATGGTATCACAAATTTGTACAAACTTTTTACCCACTTAGCCGCATTGCCACAACGTGAAAAGTTGACCCACTAAAGTCACCACATGACACTAGTTACTAGTGCTAATACTACAAGCAATATGTTGTCAGTGATGCTGACTATAGGAACACAAAGGGTATCTTCGATTTGGTCCTATCTTTTGACCATCTTAGTAGCGTTTCCACAACGTCATAAGCATGTTTCATGCAAATCAAACGTCCCTAGCTAGTGGTTGCATCAACCTATCATGAACATTAGACATGTGTAAACAAACAAATAGAATCAACATAATAAATTGGATGAATGTGTAAACACGATGACGATCTACCAAAGTGGTTTATTACACTTTCATGAAAGAGATCTAGTAGAAGCCCGATCGTCTTAAATAGTAAAAAGTATAATAGTATTATGGGATCAAATATTCTTAAATTAAAGACAACAATAACATTCCATTACAAGCCTTTCAAAACTAATAAAGAAGCTCTAAAATGTTTTCAAAATGAATCTATTGTGTGGAAGAAAAAAAAAAACCTTTTTTTTTATCATGAATGTGGTGACCTTCACAAATATTATGATAAATAACAACAACAGCAACAAATGAAGTGAATACTTGATCTACAAACCCTAAAATAGCATGAACAATGGTGTGTAAAGGTAGCTCTTTAAAAAAACATTACCTGGAGCTTCTCTGACAGTCTTCAATTCATTGGTTCTAATTCAAATTCTCCTATAAAATCTAAAAATAAAAAAGAAAAACAAATTTTGCAACTATAAAAACCATGCGTGCAATTCACCAAAAAAAAAAAGACAAATTAGCTAAACAAACATAAAAACCCCAAACCTTCCAACCCAAACCCTAGACTATCCAACAAAAATCCAAATGACTAAGCTCACATTAAGAGAAAAATAGGAACCGAAATTATAAAAGAACTAAGGAATCGATGAAGAATTATAACCTTAAACAAATGGAATCATGTGATTGGAATGTTAGATAATAATAATATACAAAACCCTTAAGCGATTGAAAACCCTAACCTTTTGTTTTATAATTATGTTGTTAGATGATCAATGTTTAGGCTGGATGCTACTGGAATGTAGATTGGAGAATGTTACACGCGATTAGAGAATGATCGAGAATGATTATGTTGTTAGAAGGAGAAGTTGAACATCGGTCCAACTGGTTTTCAATAATCAACCAAAAATTTTACTTGAGCTAGAAATGTGGACTTGAAGTACTCAAGAAGAAGGACCCACTCTTATTAGTTAATTTATTTTTATGTTATTGTCCACTACTTTTATATGAATATTTCTTAATATCTTTGTTCGAAATTCATTATAAACATGATATTTCTTCTCAGATCATAGAATTCAATGACCATATACTTTTGATCAGATTAGCTATACGTATTAATTTCAAAATTTAAATTGTTACCTCATGATTAAAAACACAGCTTTCATTATTGATTTCTCGATTTCTATATAGCATTATCAGGTTTATAACACTTTAACTGTTATAAAGTACCCAATTCTATATAAAAGCTTATAACAAAACATATAGCATTATGTGTTCTATTTAATATCTTTAAAATAATTTTAGAATTGAATGTCATGTGGTCTCACAAACATCTCATAACTCTTGATTATCTTTTGATTAAATATGGTGTTTAAAAGATAATTTTACCCTCAAAAAGTAGTTATTATATGCATTGTGTGTTGTACCATAAGGAATCAAACTTATACCTCTTAAATTTTAAGAAGTCATTGGGAAATATTTTATAAAATATAATAATAATAATAATAATAATAATAGATTATTATTTTGCTCTTATTATTGAAACTTGAGAATGTAACAATACCAGTGAAGAAATAAAATAGAGACCAAACCTTTCTTCCTTTCATTAACACAAATAAAACAATCAATAGAAAACCAAATACCATTTTCAATCTAACTACAATCACATCACATATGAATAACCTATCTAACCTATTCCAAGCAGTATCTTTTCTTCGGAGACTTGGTAGCTTTATCCGACGATTTAGGCTCTTTAACAACTGCCTTCTATGGCAATAAAACCGGGTTTATGTTTGGAAGAACACCACCATGAGCAATCGTCACACTTGACAACAGCTTTCCAAGCTCATCATCATTCCAAAACACTAAAAACACATGCCTTAGGATTATTATGTTCCACTTAATGTCCCTTGTTGCAATTTCGACAAAACTCGAACACCTATATCCAGAAAGTAATAATTAGGGTAATCAACCATACCCTACTTTTAAACTTTTTATGCCCAATCAATATTCATACAGAATAATTCTTAAATTTATCAATTACCCATAATAATTCCATCATAATAATAATAATAATAATAATAATAATAATAATAATAATAATAATAATAATAATAATAATAACTATAGATTTGTAACATATAACCTAGGGACTTACTATAGGAGCAAGGTATTCAAGAAACATTAACAAGATAAACTGAAGCACCAGTTCTGACCCGTTTAGCATAATGGACGTGCTTCAAATAATAACCAATTCTACCAACTGGAAACAAGAGACCAACTTTGATAGATTGGGTGAGTATCATCTTCCTTGGATCGCCTTCTTTTCGTCGTCTGGCACCCGTCTTTGCTTTTCATGTAGCTTCCATTGAATCGTTTGTATGTATGTGAATGGACCTATGTGTGAATAAATGGTTGTTCGTGATGGAGGATTCTGGATTATTGAACTAGGTTTTGTTTGGCAGTTGAATTACCATTATAACCTTTTCATTAAAAAGATAAGGGAAATAAATGTGTGGTTGAGATTTGTTCTCATGGTTCTCATAAAAGATGAGTGTTCTCATTAAACCTTCCCAGGGCCAACCCTGAGCATGGGCCGGGTGGTCACCAGCTCAGGGCCCGACCTACAAATGGGCCCGAACTTTTTAAAAAAAATATACATATATATATATATATATATTAAATTCTATATTTATGATATATATTTGTGTTTTACAAATAAAAGTCTTCTTAGTGGAGTTATAAAACCATGCAAATTTAATGTAGAGGTCTCAAGTTCAAGCCTTGGCTCTAGCATAATTTTTATTTTTTTTAATTCATTCATCTTTACAAAAATTTGGTCCCAAATTTTTTTTCGTCCGAGGCCCAATTTTTTTTTAGCATTTTCGGAGACGGCCCTGAACCTTCCCATATATATAGGGATGAGATCATTTGAGAACTTCTTTGCGTTGTAAGAACCATGAGAACTCACTTTATAACCACACACTTATTTTATCAATAATAAATGTGTGGTTGTAAACTAAACCATAACAAAATATTAGTTTAGTTATATAGGGGCAAGATTTCCTTACACCGAGTTAAAACGTCGTAAATAAAAAAAATTCATTTTTTTACGTGGGGGTTTAGGCGTTTTTACTCCTGTGTGCAAAAAAAAATTTAATTCACACTTTACGTCGAGTTCTCACGAGTTCTCGCAACTCAAATGAGTTCTCATTTGATCCGATTTCTATATATATAGGTAGAGGATCCTGTAGGAAAATTGGTTTGTGTGAGAATGATTAAAAATTGACATATAGCCATTATGTTTTTTTATTTTGGAATGATGTTTTGGGTTGCTTTGGCTTGAAAAATACTTAACACAACAATATACAAAAATTTAAAACACAATCCAATGTAATATAGTCATTGAATTTAAATTACAGATAAAACACTCTGTTTAAATGTTCTTGACATAGTGTTTTAAGTTTTAAGCCTAAAATACATTGGTTTCAATTATTAATTGGTATGTTTGGTGTTTTTCTAGACAAAACAATCCAAAATATCATGAATACATCTAAAAAAAATGATGCATACATATTAATTTTAAATACTTCTCACACTTCTCACACAAACCAATTTTACTACAGAAATCATACCCCCCCTCTCTCTCTCTCTCTCTATATATATATATATATATATATATATATATATATATATATATATATATATATATATTTATATATATATATATATATATATACACACACACTCCCTCCGTCTCAATTTAAATTTTCTGGGTTTAAAAACACACATTTTAAGAAATCTTTTGTTTGTATGCGTAAAATGACAATAATATCCTCACTTTGTGACTGTGTTTTTTTTTTATAGGCAAAACTGAAAATTGAATTACTATTTTTGGAAAAGGACATTTAATTTGGACAATAAAAAAAAGGAAAGAATGATATTTAAATTGGAACGGATGAGTATATATTACCAATCTATATGAATATAGTCTCGTGAGAATCTTCTACTTATATCTTGTTTCATAATCAAAATTTAAAAGTATTTTCCTAATTATTTAATTATTCTTGTTTAAATTTCATATATAACTAGTTTTTTGCCCGCCGCGCGTTGCGGCGGCGTACGACAGGTTGAACCGTGGAGTAACACATGAAGTGTAAAACAAAATACGCTACACACAATTTGTAAAAACACAATGCGTAAACGACAATTACTAAAACGTGTAAATACAATGCTTTTAACTTGGTTCGGAACTAAAATCTTCATCGAAACATGGACCAACTGGAAGCGCACATTTTATAAGTACGAAAACGTATTACATTTGACATTCAAAAAAAAGAAAAGCTTAAGTCGAAACGTAAACCAACTCGTGTTTATACCGACACATATATAAAATATTCGCACGCAAAAAAAAGTTTTTTTACCAAGTAAGGTACGAAATTTTTTTTTAAGTCGAAACGTAGACAAACTCGTATTTATATCGATACATATAAAAAAATTCACACGTAAAATAATAGTTTTTTCAAGTAAAGGAGCTAAAAATGACAAATGGTAAAGTTAGGGGTTAGATTACGTAAAAAATAGTTTTTCAAGTAAAGGGGCTACAAACAAAAAATGTCAAAGCTGAGGGGTTGAATTTTACAAAGTTGTAAAGTTGGAGGGTCAGTGAGAAAATAACCCACCGACATTACCTTTTAATATAGATATAATGGGCATATTTAATGATGTGATGATGAGGCCCACTTATACTACCATTGGATTCCTTCTGAAATTCATTCATTAATGGAGACTAGATAGGACACCATTTCCTATTTATATCCTAATTGCTTCCCATAATCTCATACTTTACTGATGTATTATGCGTTCATGTTTCTTTCCTCATTCAACTTTATGGATGCGACTAGACTTGATATTTATAAGTCTAACTTAGGGTCTGGAATTAACCATATAAGAAGTGTTAATTATATATTTGGAAGTGTTTCTTTCCTCATTCAACTTTCTTTCCTCATCCAAATTTTGGACTCTATATATAAAAGAAGTGTTAATTATATAAAAGAAGTGTTAACCATAAAAGAAGTGTTAATTACATTACACATTTTTTTCATTATAGGATTGAACCCTTGGATTGACAAATCTTTATCCTAACACTTTAAACCCATCATGCCATACACCCTTTATTACCAGTTTGACAATTTTAGCAAACTCTAAAAAGTTAAAAATTGAACTAGCACTACAACAAAACAGAGCAATAGCGGTCACTTAGGTCGCCGCTATTTGCAGTGGCGGACCCAGAAATATTTTTATGGGGTGCGAAAATCTTTAGGTGTCATTTGTCTATCTCTATATACAAAAAAAAATCGGTACGGTTCAGGTTAAGTCGGGTCGGGTTATATCTAAAAAATAATAACTAAATTTTATATAATCAACAAATTACAAATGCATAATGGAGATATAATATATTTAAGGTTGTTTTCTATGTGTTTTCATTTTTTGAAATCTAGCCATAACCAATTTTTTTAAAATCATATCGGATATTGAACCACACAGGTTATTGGTCAACTGGTTGAACCAGTCAGACTGGTTGACTCAGAATATGTGACATCCGTCACTTTTCTTTGTATTTTTTTTTCTTATAATTATATGTACGTTATACCGCAATTAATAAGACGTGACATTTTCATCATTCTCGAACGTTTAAAAAATATTCTGTGATACATTCGGGTTCGTTTAATCATAATATAAGTTAATAATAATAATATTATAGATGAAACCTTGTCAAAAAAATAAATGCTTGGGACGGGGTTCGAACCCGCGTCCCAAGCCGGGTCAATGCACACCACAAACCAACTGAGCTACATTAACTATATGTTTTAAATCCCACACAAATTAATTATATGTATTGCATAGTCGAACAGTTGACTAGTAGAAAAGTCAACTGCGAAGATCAAGCATACTGTCACACCACGCCAATGGCGGAAACACGTGGCGCAACGCTCGAAAGTATATCAAGGTCAAGATTAACACAAACTATATTTAATTAGAAAAGATCAATTTATTAGAATGTCGGAAATGAGTATCTCGTTACAATATTGCACAAGGCATTACTTAAAACGATGAGCATTAAGTTTCAATGTGGGTATTTCCGTTTATGTTCCAATCCGAAGGTAACAGTGAATGAAATCCCGACCAGTATCCGACATCCCGAATTCCACCGCACTAGCCCCATATCTATTCAGCACTTAGTTACCTGAAAGATATGTTTAAAAAGACGTCAATATATAAAATATTGGTGAGTTCACAGGTTTTAGTTTCATAACAGCAACATTTTCACAACCATCGACTCGACTCACTTTACCGTATAATTATTTTCCCATTAAATAATTATACTAGGATCTTGTCGATCGATATTCCGTTTTTACAACATGTGCGAAACCTGCACAACTTGTGGCCTTTGTAAGGAGTAGCTAGCTCCTACAAACTATAATGATGAGCAATCCCTTGAGCCCCATAACCAAACCAAGACCAAATATAATGCCCCGCTCCAAGTCGTTCCTCGGAACCCAACGACTTAATTTCAGAATACGTGCACCCCAGGCATACGCCGATGCATAATCGACGCTATCGATTAGGGGTGGGCCTTGTCAGGCACCAATAGAACTATCCAAATATTCTTTCGGTTTCATTTCCCTGAATTAATGATTACGGAAGAGAGGACTCAACCCCGAGTGGCGATCACTGCTCAAGTACTCATCATACCACTTATCACATTTTAACCTTTGAAAACATTTCAACATGTGACAACGTTTGACAACATATCTTTCCCCCAGTTAAAACAGTAAAATGGGGCCGTGAAACTCACCTGAAACACTGTCTGGCTCACTAAGTAGATAGCATAGAGGGTCTCGCACCTACAAACGTCCTAGACGTATAAGTCACTATTCCTATAGTGCATGTGCCTTGGCAAGTTGTACACCCAACTCCCGACCACAAGTTATTCCAAATCCCGTTTAATTAAGCGTGTATCCTAGGTTTCGTAGGCGTTAGATTACCCTTTGTGTTACAAGTTATATATTACTCTTGTTAATATTTCCTTAACTTGTACCTTATTATCATCGACTCGACTTCACTTAACATATAATTATTTTCCCATTTAAATAATTATACTTAGGATCGCATCGCTCGATATAATATATATTTCAACGTTCGACCCGACTCACTTTGCCACACATTTGTTTTCCCATTTAAACAAATATGCTAAGATCTTGTCGTTCGATTGTATATCCTTAACACCCGATTCAACTCACCATACCGTATATTTATTTTCCCATTTAAATAAATATACTAGGTTCTTGTTGGTACGGCCTACACGTATATATATCCTCGTCTACTCGTCTCGTTTTCCTTCCCACATATCTACTTTCCCATTAAGTAGGTATACTAGAATTTTGCCGAGACGAGCGTACATATATATAAATGTGTAGTTTTTCTTGTTAAGTATACACGTTTGTTTAACGTCTTATTTGTTTACGTTATATTTTTCTCCCACGAATAATTCCTTCAACACTTAGGAAAGTGTTTATTAGTTTTCACCCATGATGCATATATATTTTACTTCTTAAAAATATATATTTTCTTACCTTGCCGCAATGGCATTTTTCTCATGTTTTGTCCGTGTACGGTTCGTTAACGCGTCTTAGTTCGATATCTTAGTTTGATTAGTCAATTTTCCAAGTCTTTCCCAACATGTGTTTTATAGAAATATTATCCACATTTCTAACTCATGTTACTTGGAAGGTTTGTATTTTAGCCCAACTTGTTAACTTAGATACAAAAATGCTTCCAATACTTTTATATTTCCATTTATATAAAAGTATTCATTTTTGTATAAGTTTCTCAAGTTTGCTTAACATTTTTATAAAATCTCTATTTTATAAAAATCTTTATGTTAATACAATCCATATTTTTATAACTTTCACTTTTATAAAAATATACTTTTTATACCAAAATACCCAAGTGTGCCTACTAGTATTTACCCAAATCATCCTTGGAAAATTATTACTTATACTTTTGACACCAAACTTTTCATTGTTGCATCTTTGGACTAATAGTTTCTAAAATATCCATTTTAGTCCTCTAACTTTCAAAGTTACAATATTAGCCCCTTAACTTCCAAATGTTGCATTTTTCCACTCTAACTTCCAAAGTTAACATTTTTCACTCAAAATAGTAGACTTTGAAGATCCATCTTTTTATTGGTAAGTTATTTTTGTATCAAAACACTTCTATTAGTCTTATATTTCCTATATAAGACTACTTGTATGTGCGTTTTATGTATTTGCCCATTATATCAAAATATCAATCTTCCAAGTAAGTAAACTTTAATTTTTCATCTTCTTTATTCTTGAACTTCTAACCTGTTCTATCATTTATTATGTCTTAAATGATCACGTTAAGATGATTAAAGTTACTTTTTAACACATTCAAGTTTATTCTACAAATCATACTCAAATCATCATCCTACTTAACGTATGTGTAGATTTTATACATTCTCATGAACACTACATTATCATCATCAAATCCATGATTTAATTACATATCTTTAATCATTCATTTTACACATGTAAAACCTATTAAAGATTATGTTCAAACCACCTTTTAAACCCTTCATGTACAACTTGCTTCTAAGAACACATACATGAATAATAATAATCAAAAACAAGGTTAAGAAGCTTACTACTAGCACAAGGCTAGGGAAGACAAAACCTTTGATTTTGAGAGGGGTTTAGTGTGTTCTTCCTTAATGGTTAAGCTCCAAGCTTGAAACACACAATAGGGGTTTGGATGAATGGATGTTTGGAAGTGATTTAGAAGTGTTGAACTTGAAAGAATGATGTGTGTGTGTGTGCAATACCTCACGGCCAAGGAGAAAGGAAGAAGAGAAGTTTTGCTTTGTTTCTTCAAATGCCTAACACATGTTATATAATCTCTCCATATCTTCCATGGATTGCATGTGATCTTTGATAATGATTCAAGAGATTTGACAAGTATACAAGTGATCTTGGAATGATATGTGTGTGTGTGTGTGTAGCCGTGTATATATGTATAGAGGTGAGAGGTTTCTTGCAAATCTTTGCTAAATATTTGAGATTTATCACAATCTTATACAAGATCCTCCTCATGCATGTGCATACTAGTGTGTAGTGGGTTTTGATTATGTCTTGGATTGATGGGGCCATAGGGCCGAAAATTATCTTACACATTGTAAGAATTTAGCATGCTTAAGTACTAGCTAGTCTTACACATCTAGATCCAAGCATGCTCACCTTTTGGACATGAGTAAGATACTTAGACAAAACAAGGAAAAGATTGTGCATGATGGCCTTTAGGCCGGCCCCTTTTAAGGGTTTAGGTGGGGTCCACCACACTAAGTATTTACCATTATTATGTTATGTTTAATCCCCCGTCGTTCGGGCGTCGTTCGGGTTTTAATCGCGCGTTATTCGGACATTAAAAATACCTTTAATAACCCTTAAATATAGTCTAATTTAAGCGTTGATTGGTTATTTAGGCTCTTGCCGGGTGAAATTATGAGTTATGCGCGTATCGGGTGCGGTACGCGCACTTTATTCGTTACCGGGAGATTTGTATAAGACGTTTCCACTTATGGTTTTGGAGTTCCAAAACTCATTATATTTTGTGAAAATACCCTTTATTTTATATCCTGGGTGTCCGGGATCCTTTTCGTTTATTCAATTATTACCGGGTAATTGCCAACGTCCATACCGGATAGTTTATTCGCACATGATCCAATCATGTTTTACCATTAAACGTATGCATTCCTATGCACTATTTGGAAATTGCTATCTCCTAAGGCCTTGATAATTAAATCACACATAATTGCATTTAATTACGTTAATCATATATTAATTAATTTGTACGGAATTACCTTATTTTTGCCGGTTGTTACACATACAATCATACAGACGCGTTGATTAGTTTGATTATGGAATGATGTTGATTGATTGACCAAGTCACATCATTTACACGTATGAATTCAGTCAAAACTTTCCTATTATTGATCAATTAGCCGCGTCACATTCAATGACAAGTCAAAACCTTCCATTCGTTCGTCTAAGGTTTTCACTATAAATTGAACGTGTCTAGACCATCATTACTCGCCGATAATCTTCCCTTTACCCTCAAATTCTGTTTTATTCCTGTTAATCGAAGCTTATTGAATCGCGTTTGACGTTACTCCTTGACCAAGCCTTGAACCTGTCACACCCTCAAATTTCCACTGCGGAGTTTTACCGCGAGGTGCATGACAAACCAGGACCCATAGCCATAAGTATCATGAACGACTCTAAATGCCCAAACCATTTAGTTCGTTTTTAAGAAAAAGTTTCAAAATTTAACCAAGCAATTTAAAGTAATGCGGAAGCGTAAACAAAGTAAAACATTTGCAAAAGTCTACGCAAGACAACGCGCCCAAAACCAAAGTTAATAAGTACGAAATAATAAATATCCATAACCCAAGACACGAATGATGCATGCCCTAAAACGTGCTCCGTACCTAAGGACCTGCAAAGCATGCTAAAATGTGTCAACATAAAGTCGGTGAGTTCACTATATAAGTAAGCGATGTAAATAATAACATAGGTTCTCAAAACCCCAAAAGTCAAGTGTGCAACGTTGGTCCCTCAGACCCTGTAAACAATAGCTAATTCAAATGTCAGGGGTAGCTAGCCCACTCATGATAACTAAAACCGGCGAATACCGAACTACTAATGAACAAGTTCCCATAACCGGGATAAAGATGCCTTGCATCATTGTCCATCGACAATGATTATGTTTGAAGCTAATAGTTCACATCCGTGCTCCCAGCACGATGTGAGGTTTGTTAGACCTAATAGCGCTATCAACTAATTAACCCGTTTGCCCAACCGGCAATTGATTCGGTATTTTGAAGGACTTAAAAGATGTGTTTGGTTTAGTTCATCAAGGACATATATATGAATTAGTAAAAATAGATTCACCACGTGAACCATGCACCCCAAACCCGGGATGTGTAAAAGAAAGTTGTCTCAATACAGACTAGAAAACGTTACCAATGTAGTCTCAACCCGAGACGCATGCTTTGAGAAGAAAAAAGTAGTGAAACTCACCTTATCGCGTAAGCAAAGAATCCGAACAGCAAGTATTATATGCTACCGACACCCTAATAACAGTGTCACTACGTGAGTATAGGCGTAACATCATTACACCATATAACTCGTTTGTCCAAGGCGTTTTAAATATTCAAAAGTGTGTATGCGACGCCTAGTGATTCTACATGCAATAGTAAACCCTACGGACTCGTTGGTGAATGAGTTGGTTATAATTAGTTTCTACAGCCCGTATGTGTCGTAAACATGTGTACTTCCGTTATATGTCAATTTTAGACCACCTAAGACCTCAAGTAATCACATAAGCACATAATACACAATCTGTGTTTTCAGGACAGATTGTGCGCCATCAAAACGAATTTATTTAAAATAGTAGACCAGTGAGTTATCCTCCCAAATTTTTACTGAATTATCTTTGGGATTCACTTGGCAATACATATTTTTATTTTGTCTTAATTCCAAACACAAAAATTATAAAAATTCGTACAACACAGCAGTGTTCAGAAAATTTCCACAACAGGTCAGTTTAGTAGGAAAATTCTTAAAAATTTTGTATTCATCCAAACGAGATGAATCCACTTGGAAAAGCTCTATTTTTCCAGTATTGACCTACTGTAAACATTTCATAACCTAACTCCTTGTAAATCTCAAGTTATGACCATTTAAAGTTAGCCCAATTTACAAATCCGAAAATCTGATATGACCCCTAATCAATTAAAATTCCAAAAACGACTCATCCGACGTCCAAAACACATGATTTTACCCATTATGAAAAGCTAAGACCAGGTGTGACCTAACCATGCCAAGAAAACACTAAAATTATTATGTTAGAGCCGTGTTACAGCTCCTACAAATTTGACTAACCATTCTGTCCAGATTTTAGTTTCGCCTAAATCATACTTTAATCGCCTACCATGTGCACAAAAACTATTAACATTCATCAATCATCAACACAAAACATTCCTAATACCTATTTCATCAGATTCTATGATTAAACATGTCAAGATCAAATCTTTAAGAATCAAAACACCAATTACTTGCGCAACAAGTATCCTACGATGTTACTAAGCGTTTATGAGTATGTTTAATCCATTTAATCTTCAAAAAGATTCATGCTTTAATGTTTTATAAACTCATTCAGACCTGGACAAACTTATTATATGATTTTTATTAATGAAAACACAAGATAGAAGCATAAGAAATCGTAAGATATACCCTTAGCTCTCTCAATCGATCAATCGCGCGCCTTGGAGCCTCCCAATTGATGATCTTGAGCCTTAGCAGAGGTTGTTTGAGTGAAATATTCGTGTGGGGCAGTAAGGGGGCGATTAGGGTTGAGTATGGGGGTTGCATGGGGGTTTAGGATGCTTAAATATAAGTTTGAGGCGGTTAAGACCCGTCAGGTCACTTCGAGCGGCCGCTCGGTGCCTGTGAGCGGCCGCTCACAGGTCCGGGTGGCGCGCTCTTGCTTCGTTTCGTCTCCCGACGCGTTATCCTTTGACGTTTTCGCTATTTCGGACCGTAACAAGTGTAACCCCATGCATTAAGACCCTAATCAACCTCATGCTCCACTTTTAATGATTTCTATTAACGTGTTCGGTTTAGGTTCACATAATCACGTATGGTTTTCACATAAGTTTATTTTTCACCAACGTCCGAGGTTCACTAATCATGCAATCACACATTGACTCACAACCATGCACGTATGTCTTATCTAACTAACCCTAGTTAAGTATAATGCAAGGAAATGTAACTAGAGTTTAGTTAAAGTGAGAACCTGAATTTTCGGGGTATCACATCATCCCTAAGTTGAAAAGAATTTCGTCCCGAAATTCAGCAAGTAAACAGTAAAGCCAGCTAAAAATGTATGCTTGGTTTCCGGATGTCACATCATCCCCAAGTTGAAAGGAATTTCGCCCCGAAATTCACTTTGAGCGAGCTGCTTTATGTTCGGCATTTGATCTATGCACAGGTTCAGGTTCAGAAAAGAGGTGTGGATATTTGAGTCGCATCTGATCTCTGCGCTCCCACGTGTATTCCGGTCCTAGACGGGAATTCCACCGTACCTTCACGATGGGTATCGTGCTTTGCCTGAGTTTCTTGACGCCCTGCTCAAGAATCTCCATTGGTTCTTCCACGAACCGTAACTGGTCGTCCACCTGGATCTCCTCCAGCGGTACTACCAGTGTCGTATCGGATAAGCATTTCTTCAAGTTTGAGACGTGGAATACATTATGCACTCCACTGAGTTCGTCTGGTAAATTCAGCTGATAAGCTACCGGACCAATCCTTTTAACAATCTCGAAGGGTCCAACATAACGGGGATTCAACTTCCCTCGTTTCCCAAAGCGTATCACTCCTTTCCAAGGTGACACCTTTAACAAAACTTTGTCCCCAACTTGGAACTCCAAAGGTTTTCTACGTTTGTCCGCGTAGCTTTTCTGTCGATCACGAGCAGCAGCCATTCTGTTTCTGATTTGCACTATCTTCTCAGAGGTTTCGTGCACGAGTTCGGGACCTGTTAGTTGGCTATCCCCAACCTCAGTCCAACAGATAGGAGACCTACACTTGCGGCCATAAAGTGCCTCAAAAGGCGCACACTGAATCGAGGTGTGGTAACTATTGTTGTAAGAGAACTCGATTAAGGGCAAGTGCTTGTCCCAGTTATTACCAAAGTCCACCACACATGCTCGTAGCAGATCCTCTAATGTTTGGATGGTACGTTCACTTTGTCCATCCGTCTGTGGGTGATAGGCTGTGCTCATATCGAGACGAGTACCTAGAGCATCTTGGAGAGTAGTCCAGAATCGAGAAGTGAATCGCCCATCGCGATCAGATATAATGGAAGTAGGCACTCCATGCCTAGAGACTATCTCCTTGATATATAGGTTCGCCAGCTTCTCTAACGAGTCCGTTTCTTTTATTGCCAGGAAGTGGGCCGATTTGGTTAAGCGGTCCACGATAACCCAAATCATGTTATGGCCCGCTGTTGTTTTCGGAAGCTTCGTAATGAAGTCCATGGAAATCCCATCCCATTTCCACATCGGTATCTCTGGTTGCTGAAGTAGGCCTGAAGGTTTCTGATATTCAATCTTAACCTTCGCACAAGTCAAGCACTTACTAACATAAGTGGCTATCTCTGCTTTCATGTTTGGCCACCAGTAGAGAGTTTTGAGGTCCTGATACATTTTGTCCGAACCGGGATGTACCGAATAACGAGATGTGTGAGCCTCATCGAGCACCAGTTGTCTAAGATCCCCTGAACGTGGAATCCAGACTCGATCCATAAAGTACTGAAGCCCATCCGACTTCAGTTCCAAGTGTTTGTCAGCACCATGCAATGTTTCCAACCCGATGTTTTCCTTTTTCAAGGCCTCGCCTTGGGCTTCACGTATTTTATCAGGCAGATTAGAGTGTATGGTAAGTTGTAAGGCCCGCACACGTTTGGGTTTCGTTTCCTTACGGCTCAGGGCATCAACTACTACGTTAGCTTTCCCTGGATGGTACTTGATAGCACAGTCATAATCATTCAAGAGTTCGACCCATCGCTGTTGCCGTATGTTTAGGACCTTCTGATCAAATATGTGCTGAAGACTCTTATGATCTGTGAAGATTGTGCACTTCGTTCCGTAGAGGTAGTGTCTCCAAATTTTGAGAGCGAAGACAACCGCTCCCAGTTCCAAGTCGTGAGTGGGATAATTCTTCTCGTGAACTTTTAGTTGTCGTGAAGCATAAGCGATCACCTTGTCGCGTTGCATCAAAACACACCCTAGCCCTTGGATAGATGCATCACAGTACACCACAAAGTCCTCCGTACCCTCAGGTAGTGATAATATTGGAGCACTGCAAAGTTTAGTCTTTAGTAATTGAAAAGCAGCTTCTTGGGCATCTTCCCACTTGTAGATAATCCCCTTCTGTGTCAAAGCAGTGAGGGGTTGAGCGATTTTTGAGAATCCCTGAATGAATCTGCGATAATAACCTGCAAGGCCAAGGAATTGTCGAACCTCCGTGGGAGTCTTAGGGGCCTCCCATCTTTTAATCGCATCAATCTTAGCGGGATCGACCTGTATTCCTGCCTCGTTCACCACATGACCCAAGAATTGGACCTCACGAATCCAGAAGTCGCACTTGGAGAATTTTGCATATAGCTGCTCACTTTCCAGAAGTTCCAAGATCAGTCGTAAGTGTTGCTCGTGCTCTTCCCTACTCTTGGAATAGATCAGAATATCGTCTATGAACACTATGACAAATTTGTCTAGATAGGGTTTGCACACCCGGTTCATGAGGTCCATGAACACAGCTGGTGCATTGGTCAGCCCGAAGGGCATTACCAAAAATTCATAGTGCCCATAACGAGTTCGAAAAGCTGTCTTTGGCACATCCTCCTCTCGGACTCTCAGTTGGTGATACCCCGACCTTAAGTCAATCTTGGAATAAAAACTCGACCCCTGAAGTTGGTCGAATAGATCATCTATGCGAGGTAAAGGGTAGCGATTTTTAATTGTCACCTTATTTAATTCCCGGTAATCGATGCACATACGGAAACTCCCATCGTTCTTCTTCACGAATAAGACTGGGGCTCCCCACGGTGAAGAGCTAGGTCGGATGAAACCCCTATCCAATAGCTCTTGGAGTTGGGTAGATAGTTCTTGAAGTTCGCCTGGTGCAAGGCGGTATGGTGCACGCGCAACTGGGGCGGCGCCTGGTGCAAGGTCAATTTGGAACTCCACTTGGCGAACCGGTGGAAGTCCTGGCAGCTCCTCTGGGAATACATCCGGAAAATCTCGGACCACCGGGATGTCCTCGATTTTTGTTTCGACTTCGGCTCGAGTGTCAGAAATGTTAGCCAATATGGCTGGATAGCCCTTCCGTATGCACTTCTGGGCCTTCAAGTAAGAGATGATGCCCACCATGGCACCACCGCGATCACCCTGGACAGACAATAGTTCCCCACTGGGGAGGGGAATACGAACAACTTTCTTCTTGCAGAGAATTTCGGCGTGGTGCTTGGACAACCAGTCCATGCCAACCACAAGATCGAAGCTTCCTAGGGTGATAGGTAAAAGGTCGATGGCAAACAAATGTCCATCTAGTTCGAGCCTACAGTCACGAAGAATGTGGGTTACCTCAACAGGCTTCCCATCAGCTAGTTCTATAGAGTACGGGGTCTCGAGTAATGTAGGAACTATCCCTAGTTGTCTGCTAAGTTTTGATGACACAAAACTATAGTCTGCACCAGTATCATATAAAACAGAAGCGAGAGTGTCGTTCAAGGAACACGTACCCGTCACGACGTTGTTATCATTCCTCGCTTCCCCAGAGCCAATCACAAATGCTCTACCACGCGCCCCATAGTTGTTTCCGTTGTTGTTGTTGTTATTACCAGTGTTGGTGTTGTTATATCCCCCATTGTTTCCATTACCGTTCAGCTGGGGACAATTCTTTTTAAAATGGTTCTCGCTACCACACTGGTAACACGCCTTTCCACCCTTCTGTTGCTGACCCTGCGGGGGTGGGTTACCCTGAAGGTTGACTCTACAGTCTTTCTGCACATGCCCCAGCTTACCACAACGATCGCACTTAATCCTGTTACATGGCCCAGAGTGGTGATAGTTGCACTTAGCGCACTTGGGCCGATTTCCGTGATAACCACCTTGAGTCTGAGTACGGTTGCTGTTGTTGTTGTTGTGGTTGTCGTGTTTCTTGTTCGGGTGTTGCTGCTGTTGATTACCATTACCCGGGGGTTTGCCAGACGCACTCTCCCACTTTCTCTTATTTTCGTTAGTGCCAGAGGATGAAGCACCTCGAGGGGGCAGTAGTCCCTCCTCTACTTTCTGGTCAGTCAGCTGGTGTGCCATACGAATCACCTGCTGAAGATTGTTGAAGTTGGCAGCAGTAACCATGCCCTTGATCTGCGGCACCAAACCCTTGATGTACAGTTCAATTCGCTTGTAGAGCGGGGTTGAGTAGTTAGGGCACATAGTGGCTAGCTCATGTGACCTAGTGGTGTAGGCTTCGATATCCGACCCCACCATTTTCAGATTCAGGTACTCAGTTTCCAGCTTCTGGATTTCATCCCGAGGGCAGTACTCCTCCCTCATCATCTCCTTGAAAGCATCCCAAGGCGTAGCATATGCCACATCCACACCCAGTATTTGTTTCTGAGAGTTCCACCAAGATAACGCCGCGTTCTCAAGTGTACCAGCGGCATATTTGACCCGGTCAGCTGGTGGACAGTTGCACATAGCAAAGCATGACTCCACCCTTTGAACCACCTAAGTAGTCCAACTGCACCTTCAGATCCCCCAAAGTTTTGAGGCTTGCAGTCCATGAAGGTTTTGTAGGTGCAGGCTGGAGGGTGGTGTGGAGGTTGACCTACGTGCAAACACGGAGTCATATGAGTAATAGAGTTTAACGCTGGAGCTCGTAGAAGGAGTAAAATAAGACGAATTAGTGTTACCAGCTTGGATAGCTGCGAGGGCTGCAACCACCCTGTCGTTGACAAGTGCAGTCAGCTCAGCTTGTGTTAGGTTGATGTGTCCACGTCCATGACCTCTTCCCGCCATCGTAGTTCTACAAATATACTATACCCATGAGAATACAATCGTTTGCACATCACAGTGTACTAGTAAATCACGCACGTATAAATAATAAAATAAAAGTTCAATCAATAATAAAATACCAACGTTCTAAAACAATCCAGAAGATCACCCAGTCGCACGAGATTAAATAAAAGTCATAATATACTAGGAACTAAATAAATAACTAAAATAATAATAAATAAAATCAATCGTCGTCCGTAGAGATGACTGATCCTTCATCCTCACTTTCCTCCGGTAACTCCTCAGGTTCTTCCTCCTCTTCCTCTTCTATAAGAGCTGCATCAAGTGCCGCTCCCAAATCATCAAACTCATCCTCCATGGGTTCCTCCTCGGGGTCCTCTTCCCCAATTGGCTCCAAAGCTTCCATAAGCTGGTTGCGAACCATGGCTAACTCCTCTCGAGTATGCGCCAACTCTTGTTTGGTAGCAGTAGCATCCTGTTTTGCTTCCTCAGCCTCTTTCTTAACTTTCCTTAGTTCGCTGAGTAAGTAGTCAATCTGTCCCGCCACATGTGTCAATGTCTCGTCAGCATTTCTTCTCCAGAACTGGAACTCCTTAATACCAGTGTAAGCATTATCCAACTCAGTGTGTACATGCCTCACCATTCCTGCAAGTGTCCTCTCCCACGAGTCCACAATGGGAGGTACTGTAGCTGGCACCCCATAACTTACGACCCACGAGTGCAAGATGTCCGTGAACCAACGCCAACGGTTAGTGGCTTCACTCGGCTCGAGTGACGAAGATGGGGCCTCATAAGGGTCATACATGGGGCGTCGTTGCCCGTCATGAGCACGGTAAGAGTAATTTCGGTGAGCGGGGTTAACCATAATTACCTGCAATATGTTAGGTTAGTGTTCGAAGTCGAGAATAATAAGCGTGCACTGAAGACGATGAGTGTACTAATACTTATGCTATGATGATTATAGTCTAGAATGCAATGCAATTCCTAGTTCACTATAACCAATGGCTCTGATACCAATCTGTCACACCCTCAAATTTCCACTGCGGAGTTTTACCGCGAGGTGCATGACAAACCAGGACCCATAGCCATAAGTATCATGAACGACTCTAAATGCCCAAACCATTTAGTTCGTTTTTAAGAAAAAGTTTCAAAATTTAACCAAGCAATTTAAAGTAATGCGGAAGCGTAAACAAAGTAAAACATTTGCAAAAGTCTGCGCAAGACAACGCGCCCAAAACCAAAGTTAATAAGTACGAAATAATAAATATCCATAACCCAAGACACGAATGATGCATGCCCTAAAACGTGCTCCGTACCTAAGGACCTGCAAAGCATGCTAAAATGTGTCAACATAAAGTCGGTGAGTTCACTATATAAGTAAGCGATGTAAATAATAACGTAGGTTCTCAAAACCCCAAAAGTCAAGTGTGCAACGTTGGTCCCTCAGACCCTGTAAACAATAGCTAATTCAAATGTCAGGGGTAGCTAGCCCACTCATGATAACTAAAACCGGCGAATACCGAACTACTAATGAACAAGTTCCCATAACCGGGATAAAGATGCCTTGCATCATTGTCCATCGACAATGATTATGTTTGAAGCTAATAGTTCACATCCGTGCTCCCAGCACGATGTGAGGTTTGTTAGACCTAATAGCGCTATCAACTAATTAACCCGTTTGCCCAACCGGCAATTGATTCGGTATTTTGAAGGACTTAAAAGATGTGTTTGGTTTAGTTCATCAAGGACATATATATGAATTAGTAAAAATAGATTCACCACGTGAACCATGCACCCCAAACCCGGGATGTGTAAAAGAAAGTTGTCTCAATACAGACTAGAAAACGTTACCAATGTAGTCTCAACCCGAGACGCATGCTTTGAGAAGAAAAAAGTAGTGAAACTCACCTTATCGCGTAAGCAAAGAATCCGAACAGCAAGTATTATATGCTACCGACACCCTAATAACAGTGTCACTACGTGAGTATAGGCGTAACATCATTACACCATATAACTCGTTTGTCCAAGGCGTTTTAAATATTCAAAAGTGTGTATGCGACGCCTAGTGATTCTACATGCAATAGTAAACCCTACGGACTCGTTGGTGAATGAGTTGGTTATAATTAGTTTCTACAGCCCGTATGTGTCGTAAACATGTGTACTTCCGTTATATGTCAATTTTAGACCACCTAAGACCTCAAGTAATCACATAAGCACATAATACACAATCTGTGTTTTCAGGACAGATTGTGCGCCATCAAAATGAATTTATTTAAAATAGTAGACCAGTGAGTTATCCTCCCAAATTTTTACTGAATTATCTTTGGGATTCACTTGGCAATACATATTTTTATTTTGTCTTAATTCCAAACACAAAAATTATAAAAATTCGTACAACACAGCAGTGTTCAGAAAATTTCCACAACAGGTCAGTTTAGTAGGAAAATTCTTAAAAATTGTGTATTCATCCAAACTAGATGAATCCACTTGGAAAAGCTCTATTTTTCCAGTATTGACCTACTGTAAAAATTTCATAACCTAACTCCTTGTAAATCTCAAGTTATGACCATTTAAAGTTAGCCCAATTTACAAATCCGAAAATCTGATATGACCCCTAATCAATTAAAATTCCAAAAACGACTCATCCGACGTCCAAAACACATGATTTTACCCATTATGAAAAGCTAAGACCAGGTGTGACCTAACCATGCCAAGAAAACACTAAAATTATTATGTTAGAGCCGTGTTACAGCTCCTACAAATTTGACTAACCATTCTGTCCAGATTTTAGTTTCGCCTAAATCATACTTTAATCGCCTACCATGTGCACAAAAACTATTAACATTCATCAATCATCAACACAAAACATTCCTAATACCTATTTCATCAGATTCTATGATTAAACATGTCAAGATCAAATCTTTAAGAATCAAAACACCAATTACTTGCGCAACAAGTATCCTACGATGTTACTAAGCGTTTATGAGTATGTTTAATCCATTTAATCTTCAAAAAGATTCATGCTTTAATGTTTTATAAACTCATTCAGACCTGGACAAACTTATTATATGATTTTTATTAATGAAAACACAAGATAGAAGCATAAGAAATCGTAAGATATACCCTTAGCTCTCTCAATCGATCAATCGCGCGCCTTGGAGCTTCCCAATTGATGATCTTGAGCCTTGGCAGAGGTTGTTTGAGTGAAATATTCGTGTGGGGCAGTAAGGGGGCGATTAGGGTTGAGTATGGGGGTTGCATGGGAGTTTAGGATGCTTAAATATAAGTTTGAGGCGGTTAAGACCCGTCAGGTCACTTCGAGCGGCCGCTCGGTGCCTGTGAGCGGCCGCTCACAGGTCCGGGTGGCGCGCTCTTGCTTCGTTTCGTCTCCCGACGCGTTATCCTTTGACGTTTTCGCTATTTCGGACCGTAACAAGTGTAACCCCATGCATTAAGACCCTAATCAACCTCATGCTCCACTTTTAATGATTTCTATTAACGTGTTCGGTTTAGGTTCACATAATCACGTATGGTTTTCACATAAGTTTATTTTTCACCAACGTCCGAGGTTCACTAATCATGCAATCACACATTGACTCACAACCATGCACGTATGTCTTATCTAACTAACCCTAGTTAAGTATAATGCAAGGAAATGTAACTAGAGTTTAGTTAAAGTGAGAACCTGAATTTTCGGGGTATCACAGAACCCGATCACGAGTTCTTAGTAAGTTTCTTTTTCATGGGTTCTAATATTCGGCACTCTGTGATCATTAGCCCCAAAGATTCAGGGGCTAATGATCACCAATTGTGGTGATTGACAAATTAGGGCACGATTTGATAGAAATTGGGGAAGAACATTAATCGCTGTCAGTATATTTATTTATTTTTGAACAGATTTCAAACAAGCAACTGATCTAGATCAGTTGGTATACCCTCCTTGTTGCAAAACTTGAACCGGCCTCTTGGCCAGGTTCGAACCCCACGAGAAGCAATTTTTTTCTTTTCATTTAACCATAAATCTAATAAACCTATATAAACAATTCCAATCCAATATAATTCGTTCTTAGGGTGTGGCTCAGTTGGTGGCCACGCTTGTGATAAAACCCGAATCGGCCAGAGGCCCGGGTTCGATTCCCATAACCAACATATATTTTTTTTGCCATTTTATATATATACTTAACATATTTAATCTCTTAAAATAGTTTTTAAATACTAAAAGTGTTTTAAAAATTCTACAAAAATTATCATATGATCTCCAAATGATAAAGTTCATCACCCAAATTTTAGTTTTTCAAAAATAATTTATTTAACATATATTATTAATAATACAAATTTATTCATTTATATTTATTAAATTCTATAAGAATATCTAAACGATTTTATTAAATCTCACAAAAATTATCCTAAACTTGTATATTCTTAAAAATTCCAGAAAATATTTTTATTTCAGAAAAACCATTTATTTTATATTTTTAATTAATTTTTGTTAGTTTTAATCATAAATAAATTATAATAAATTCATTTTTCAATATTTTTGCACCAAAATTTTATATAAATATTTCTAACTAACTAGAACTGAAATACAATTTTTAATTCAGAAATTCTTTAATTTTAATATTTTTAGATATTAAAGTCATATTTTGACAATTTGAAATAATTAAATTAAATATTCTATTTTCAGGAAAATAAATTCGAAACCCTAGAATTTCATGTATCCTAGAGTTATTCCCTTACACATTATCAAATTCTTTAGGTTGATTCTTTGGGATAATTCCAACTCATATTTCGTTGTCCAAGTTCAATTTCAAGCTATTACATAAGCTGTGAGTATTCCTATCCCCTTTTTGCTTTTATTCATTTTTGGGGTGTTACATGTACACTATTACAAATTTCAAATACAAGTTTACATTTTTACAATACAATTCTAGTACTATGTGCATTGCTTACAACGTGCTTTATGCTTAGACAATACATGTGGATTACATTTGTACTTAGTGAAATCATTAACATGGTACAAGCCGACCTTAACATTGGATAGCGCTATTTGGATTGACAACCCGCCTAGATTGATTCTCCCCCTTTTTCATCGGAGAATCCGTGGCCATTGTAAAGTTATCACCCATTTATTGGATGAGTACACCACCGTTCATACAGTACATTATACAGTCACAGGGTTGATTTCGCTCATTTGTATGATACAAAGTTTACATATTTGCACTGTAGCATGCACTTGAATTGTATATCTTTTTAACTTACTATATATATCAAAACTAGGAATGCTCACCAACATTTCTTATGTTGACCAAACCTATTTTTGTACATGTTTCAGGTGCAGTTTGATCTAGTGCTTTAGCAAGAGACATTTAGTGCTTTATTTAAATTCAGTTATTTCAATATTTACATTTTATTTAGACAATGTATTTTCCATTTCCATGTAAGACAATTTTGTTTTATTCAATAATATTTACATTTTAGTACCATGTGCTTTTGAACAATCGTCACTACGTGACACCTCGATGATTCCGCCATCGGTTGGGGTGTTACAGATTGGTATCAGAGCCATGGTTATAGGGAATTAGGTTATTAGAATGCCTTTTAGCCTAGACTATAACCGAATTTCAACTTTCAGGTACAACATTTCCTAATTTATCATTCCTCTCATTTCCCTCCACTTTCCTTCCTCAATCTTTCCCCTTCTTCTCCATTTCTCCTTAACTTTCATCATGGTGTATAGAGATGGTGTCCTACAAGGAGTGGAAAGACTACTTCATCATGGAGCGGGAGCAGTACCTTTCATGAAGACACTCTTAGGCATAATGCCTACTCTTATTTTCGCTCCTTCAAAGTTGTTGAACTTTAATGAGTGTGAAAAAGGACACGTGCAATCTGGAAGGGTGGATGCCTGTACACTGGGTTTTCTGGCATAGGCAAGCATAGCGCATAAATCCATTTACGGACCTGTTATGCTTACCTGGGGATTCCTGGAGTGAGTGTCCACTTATAGGCTAAAGCATGTCTTCTTTTATCACCATTGGGCTCAATTTCTTTGAAAAGTCAACGTTCTTGTTGGGCTTTATAGCTAGACAAGGGCAATCCAAGCATGTTATGCAAATATTTCAAATGATATACTCCTATTTCACATACAATATCTTGTATTCATAATCATTTATGCAATTATACACTTACATTTATTAATCTCATAATTTTTCATTGACTGCCTTGTAGATGTCTGCTCGCCGTATGCTCCGTGATGCTAGCCAACGCACTGTTCGTGCTTCTGGACAACGTTCTGATCGTCGCCTTGCTTCTCTAGTCGCTGAGCAAATTGCTGCAGTGATTCCAAATCTTGTTAGTGAGTTAACCCAAAACAGCAACAGTACCAACACAGAGGGTGCAACTCAATTCCGGTGCACATTCAAACACTTCAACTCATGCAACCCCACGAAGTTTACTGGGGAGGAGGGTGCTACTGGCCTCCTCCAATGGTTCGAAAGTATGGAAAGTACCTTCGTGAACAGCGAGTGTCCTGATAACCTCCGCGTTCGCTATGCTACCAGTGTCCTTCAAAAAGGGGCATTGACCTGGTGGAATGGTGAAAAGCGTAATCGGGGCGCTGATGTTGCTCTATCCTTGTCTTGGGCTGAGGTCAAGGAACTCATGATCGCCAAAGTCTGCCCTAGGAATGAAATGAGGAAACTAGAGGAAGAGTTCCATGGGTTGAAACAAGACAGTGGTGAAAATCTTGCGTACAACACTCGATATCATGAGCTCAGCATTTTGGTTCCACACATGGTTACCCCGGTCTCTCGAGCAATCGAGAAATATATCGAGGGATTGCCTGACCTAATTCAAGATGTAGTCACTGGAAGCAGACCCACTACAGTGGAAGAAGCCATTCAGCTTGCAGCTTCCTTGACTGACAAGCATGTGAAGAAGGGAAATTTGGTTAGGAAAGGAACCAAGAAAAACCAGCTGAGAAGACCCCCACCCCTACTACTGAATCATCAAGAGTTGCTGTAGATAATACCGGTTCCAACACTAGGAAGCGGAAGTCCAGGGGTAGAAACTGTGATGTTGTAGCCCCAGTAACTCAGGCTCCAATAGCTCAGGCTCCAATGGCTCATGCTCCCCCTGTTAAGAAGGTTTATAGTGGAAACTTACCCAAGTGTGCCACCTGTCAGTACCATCACCCCGCAAATTTTCCTTATCGCCACTGTACCACCTGTGGTAGGTACGGTCATGTAGCTGCCACATGTCGATCTGTGTTTCGACCTCAACCAATTAATGCACAACCTGTTAACCCTCAACCAGCCAACCCTCAACTAGCTCGCCAAAACCCACAACCTATAGCATATGGTCAAGCTTGCTTCAATTGTGGTGATCCAAACCACCTTAGAAATCAATGTCCAGCACTTGTCCCAGCAAACCGTGCAGCAAACCCAGTGGCTCGTGGTAGGGCTTTCAACATCAATGCAGCAGAAGCCCAGGAAGCAAATGATGTGGTGAATGGTACGTTTTTACTTGATGGTCGTTATGCTTCGATTTTATTTGATACTGGTGCGGATAAAAGTTTTGTGTCGTTAGCATTCGAACCTTTATTATCTCACACTCGCTCTAGATTAGGAGCGCCTTTCACTGTCGAGGTCGCGGATGGTAAATCCATCTCAATCGATTCTATCATCCAGAGTTGTACTCTTAGCCTTAACGAACATGACTTCACCATTGATCTCATACCCATGAAATTGGGAAGCTTTGATGTTATCGTGGGTATGGATTGGCTTTCCAAACATCATGCCGAAGTTGTCTGCTTTGAGAAATTCATTCGGTTTACTCTCGCATCGGGTGACTTTTTACGGGTTTATGGTGAGAAACCATCCAGTGGTCTTAAACTCATGTCCTGCACTCAAGCACAGAAATATCTACGCAAGATATACGTAGCTTTCTTGGCCCATATTGTGGAAAAGAAGGGTAAAGACAAGAGTATTCAAGATGTTCCTGTTGTTCGTGAGTTTCCAGAAGTCTTTCCTGATGACTTACCTGGACTACCACCGGTGCGTCCTGTTGAATTTCGTATTGATCTTGTACCTGGTGCTACGCCCGTTGCAAAATCTCCATACCGCCTTGCACCTTCCGAGATGCAAGAACTTGCGAGTCAACTTCAAGAGTTGGCAGACAAGGGTTTTATTCGTCCCAGTTCATCACCTTGGGGAGCTCCAGTCTTATTTGTAAAGAAGAAGGATGGATCTTTCCGAATGTGTATTGATTATCGGGAGTTGAATAAACTCACCATTAAAAACCGGTACCCTTTACCCCGCATTGATGACCTCTTTGATCAACTTCAAGGTTCGACTTGCTTCTCAAAGATCGATCTTCGTTCGGGATATCATCAACTTCGAGTTCATGAAGACGATATTCCAAAGACAGCTTTTCGTACACGCTATGGTCATTACGAGTTCATGGTTATGCCTTTTGGATTAACGAATGCACCCACTGTCTTCATGGATCTCATGAATCGTGTGTGCAAACCTTTCTTGGATAAGTTCGTAATCGTTTTCATCGATGACATTCTCATTTACTCTAAAACCAAATCAGCCCACGAACAACACCTTAGACAAATTTTGAGTCTTTTGAAGAATGAACAACTGTATGCCAAATTCTCCAAGTGTGAATTTTGGCTTAAGGAAGTTCAATTTTTGGGACACATTATCAGTGATAAGGGTATACACGTGGATCCAGCTAAGATTGAGGCTGTTAAGAATTGGAATACACCCAAGTCTCCCATGGAAATTCGCTCTTTTCTTGGCTTAGCGGGTTATTATCGTCGATTTATTCTCAACTTCTCCAAGATTGCCTTACCTCTCACTTCCTTGACCCATAAGGATAAACCATATGTATGGGGACCCAGTCAGGAAGAAGCATTCCAGACATTGAAGCAGAAACTGTGTGATGCTCCAATCCTCACTTTACCTGACGGCAATGAGGATTTCGTGGTTTACTGTGATGCCTCTAACCAAGGTCTTGGTTGTGTTCTCATGCAACGAGGCAAGGTTATAGAATATGCATCACGACAACTGAAAAACCATGAGAAAAATTATACTACCCATGATCTCGAGCTCGGAGCGGTCGTTTTTGCGCTTAAGATTTGGCGGCATTATTTATACGGTACAAAATGTGTAATCTTCATTGATCACAAGAGTCTTCAACACATTTTCAACCAGAAAGATCTAAATATACGACAACGACGATGGGTCGAGTTGTTAAACGACTACGACTGCGAGATTCGCTACCATCCTGGTAAGGCGAATGTTGTAGCCGATGCTCTTAGTCGTAAAGGTCATGCCCAGCTTTATTGTGCTCAGGTCCAGTCTGATATCAAACTCCGCATCATTGAAGCCCAACATGTCTCTGTTACTGAGGGCAACATGTACGAAGAAATGTCGTGTGGAGCCGAAAATCAGTTGGAAACCAAAAATGGCTTACTTTATTTCATGAACCATCTTGGATCCCTGATCGTGACAATCTGCGTACCTTCCTCATGGACAAGTCCCATAAGTCTCGTTACTCCATTCACCCTGGTGCAGATAAGATGTATCAGGATCTGCGTACTTTGTATTGGTGGCCCGGTATGAAGAAGGACATAGCTCTTTATGTGGCTAAATGCCTTACTTGTTCCAAGGTCAAAGCTGAGCACCAACGTCCATCTGGTTTGCTTGTGCAACCAGAAATCCCAGTGTGGAAGTGGGAGAACATTGCTATGGACTTCATTAGGAAACTTCCACGCACCACTCGTGGACATGACAGTATCTGGGTTATCGTCGATCGTTTGACCTAATCTGCTCACTTTTTACCCATTCGTGAGACCTACACAGCTGAGAAACTGGCTAAAATCTACATCAGTGAGATTGTCAGCCGTCATGGTATTCCTCTAGACATTATTTCCGATCGTGATAGCTGGTTTACTTCCCGCTTTTGGTAGACATTTCAGTCTGCACTTGGTACACAACTGAATCTTAGCACGGCTTATCACCCACAGACGGATGGTCAAACTGAACGAACCATCCAAACATTGGAGGATATGCTTCGAGCGTGCATCATCGACTTTGGTGGTAATTGGGACACGCACTTACCCTTGGTTGAGTTCTCGTATTATAACAGCTACCATTCCAGTATTAACATGGCACCGTTTGAGGCAATTTATGGTCGCAAATGTCGTTCCCCTGTGTGTTGGAGCGAGGTTGGTGAAACACAAATCACCGGTCCCGAACTAATACAGGAAACGACAGACAAGATTCTTCGCATTCGTGAGAATTTGCAAGTTGCTCGGAGCAGACAGAAGAGCTATGCCGATCAAAGGCGCAAGCCTCTAGAATTTCAAGTCGGAGACATGGTACTTCTCAAGGTTTCACCTTGGAAGGGTGTATTTCGGTTTGGAAAGAAAGGGAAACTTGCACCACGGTTTGTAGGCCCTTTTAAGATCCTTGAGCGAGTTGGGAAGGTGGCTTACAAGCTCGATTTACCACCAGAGCTCAATAATGTTCATCCAACGTTTCATGTTTCTAATCTCAAAAAGTGTTTGACTGAAGATAACCTCCATGTTCCTTTAGAGGATATCCAGATTGACGAATCGATGCACTACATAGAGAAACCTGTGGAGATTATGGATCGAGATGTCAAGACACTTAAGCGAAGCCGAATTCCTATTGTCAAAGTTCGTTGGGAATCCAAACGAGGCCCAGAGTTTACTTGGGAGCGTGAGGACCAAATGATGTCAAAGTATCCTCATCTTTTTCCAGAGACTACCACTTGAAGGAATTTCGGGACGAAATTTCCAAAAGTAGGGGATGCTGTGACATCCGTCACTTTTCTTTGTATTTTTTTTTTCTTATAATTATATGTACGTTATACCGCAATTAATAAGACGTGACATTTTCATCATTCTCGAACGTTTAAAAAATATTCTGTGATACATTCGGGTTCGTTTAATCATAATATAAGTTAATAATAATAATATTATAGATGAAACCTTGTCAAAAAAATAAATGCTTGGGACGGGGTTCGAACCCGCGTCCCAAGCCGGGTCAATGCACACCACAAACCAACTAAGCTACATTAACTATATGTTTTAAATCCCACCCAAATTAATTATATGTATTGCATAGTCGAACAGTTGACTAGTAGAAAAGTCAACTACGAAGATCAAGCATCAATTACAACCATACAGACGCGTTGATTAGTTCGATTATGGAATGATGATGATTGATTGACCAAGTCGCATCATTTACACGTATGAATTCAGTCAAAACTTTCCTATTATTGATCAATTAGCCGCGTCACATTCAATGACGAGTCAAAACCTTCCATTCGTTCGTCTAAGCTTTTCACTATAAATTGAACGTGTCTAGACCATCATTACTCGCCGATAATCTTCCCTTTACCCTCAAATTCTGTTTTAATCCTATTAATCGAAGCTTATTGAATCGCGTTTGACGTTACTCCTTGACCAAGCCTCGAACCCGATCACGAGTTCTTTGTAAGTTTCTTTTTCGTGGGTTCTAACATTCGGCACTCTGTGATCATTAGCCCCAAAGATTCAGGGGCTAATGATCACCAATTGTGGTGATTGACAAATTAGGGCACGATTTGATAGAAATTGGGGAAGAACACTAATCGCTGTCAGTATATTTATTTATTTTTGAACAGAAATCAAACAACCAACTGATCTAGATCAGTTGGTATACCCTCCTTGTTGCAAAACTTGAACCGGCCTCTTGGCCAGGTTCGAACCCCACGAGAAGCAATTTTTTTCTTTTCATTTAACCATAAATCTAATAAACCTATATAAATAGTTCCAATCCAATATAATTCGTTCTCATGGTGTGGCTCAGTTGGTGGCCACGCTTGTGATAAAACCCGAACCGGCCAGAGGCCCGGGTTCGATTCCCATAACCAACATATATTTTTTTTGCCATTTTATATATATATACTTAACATATTTAATCTCTTAAAATAGTTTTTAAATACTAAAGTGTTTTAAAAATTCTAAAAAAATTATCATATGATCTCCAAATGATAAAGTTCATCACCCAAATTTTAGTTTTACAAAAATAATTTATTTAACATATATTATTAATAATATAAGTTTATTCATTTATATTTATTAAATTCTATAAAAATATCTAAACGATTTTATTAAATCTCACAAAAATTATCCTAAAGTTGTATATTCTTAAACATTCTAGAAAATATTTTTATTTCAGAAAAACCGTTTATTTTATATTTTTAATTAATTTTTGTTAGTTTTAATCATAAATAAATCATAATAAATTCATTTTTCAATATTTTTGCACCAAAATTTTATATAAATTATTTCTAACTAACTAGAACTGAAATACAATTATTAATTCAGAAATTCTTTAATTTTAATAATTTTAGATATTAAAGTCATATTTTGACAATTTGAAATAATTAAATTAAATATTCTATTTTCAAGAAAATAATTTTATAAAAATTATTTTCATACTCAAAATCTTATGTTGTGACTATATTCAACTTAAAATTTTAAAATAAGACTTTTATTTATTTATTTATTAAATTTCTTATATTTAATAAACTATTTGTTTATTAATCAAATAAACATTTATCCCCAATTCGAAACCCTAGAATTTCATGTATCGTAGAGTTATTCCCTTACACATTATCAAATTCTTTATGTTGATTCTTTGGGATAATTCCAACTCATATTTCGTTGTCCAAGTTCAATTTCAAGCTATTACATAAGCTGTGAGTATTCCTATCCCCTTTTTGCTTTTATTCATTTTTGGGGTGTTACATGTACACTATTACAAATTTCAAATACAAGTTTACATTTTTACAATACAATTCTAGTACTATGTGCATTGCTTACAACGTGCTTTATGCTTAGACAATACATGTGGATTACATTTGTACTTAGTGAAATCATTAACATGGTACAAGCCGACCTTAACATTGGATAGCGCTATTTGGATTGACAACCCGCCTAGATTGATTCTCCCCCTTTTTCATCGGAGAATCCGTGGCCATTGTAAAGTTATCACCCATTTATTGGATGAGTACACCACCGTTCATACAGTACATTATACAGTCACAGGGTTGATTTCGCTCATTTGTATGATACAAAGTTTACATATTTGCACTGTAGCATGCACTTGAATTGTATATCTTTTTAACTTACTATATATATCAAAACTAGGAATGCTCACCAACATTTCTTATGTTGACCAAACCTATTTTTGTACATGTTTCAGGTGCAGTTTGATCTAGTGCTTTAGCAAGAGACATTTAGTGCTTTATTTAAATTCAGTTATTTCAATATTTACATTTCATTTAGACAATGTATTTTCCATTTCCATGTAAGACAATTTTGGTTTATTCAATAATATTTACATTTTAGTACCATGTGCTTTTGAACAATCGTCACTACGTGACACCTCGATGATTCCGCCATCGGTTGGGGTGTTACAGAATAAGAATTGGATGATGTTTTATTTTGTTTAAAATTTATAATAACATAAAAAAATATAACAAAATATGTTTAATTTAGGAAAAGCATATATACTAAAATAATTTGATGACAGTTACGTAAAAATGACACATTAATTTAAATTTCTACAATGAAAAGAAAAGTCATTAAACGCTAATCGACATCTACATTACTACATAAAATGATTATAAACAATACTATAAAAAAATAAAAAGTGTAGATATTTTAAGTTAAAATTAGGGGTGCAAACGAGCCGAGCGGCTCGCGAGCTACTCGAGATCGACTCGGTAAAAAGCTCGAACGAGCCAAGTCTTATCGAGCTCGAGCCTGAAATAAAGCTCATTTGGTTATCGAGCTTGAGCTCGAGCCTCGAATGTAAAACTCAGTTGGGCTAGTCGAGCCTTATCGAGCTTTGCTTATTTATGTCATTTAATATTATATAGCTCAATTGTATTGCAACCCATGCATTAACTAAATTTCTTTGGGCCTTGGGTTTCTTAATTGTCCAAAACGAGCTCATTAATGGTTCAAAACGAGTCATTAATACTCAAAACGAGCTCCTTAATGGTCCAAAACGAGCTCGAGCCGATCTTAGGCTCGTTTAAACTCTTGCCACATACATTTTGATCGAGCTTTCGAGCCGAGCTCGAGTTCTTAAATATACTATCGAGCCGAGCTCAAGCCCAAAATACAAGGCTCGAATCGAGCTCGAGCTTCTGAAAATTTTCACGAGCCTGGCTCGATAATGCAAGGCTCGAGCTCGGCTCGGCTCGTTTGCACCCCTAGTTAAAATCAACTTAACTTATAAGTAAAACCAGATAATAACTTTTAGGCCTTACAATTTATTTACTTAAATAAACCAATCGCTCTTGGGTTTGATATTTGCCACAAATGACAAAATTCAATGAACTAAAAAACTGATAAAGTTGACTTCAAGGTTCAAATGGGCTTATAGCTGATATCACAACGACTGGGCCCATACATAAAAACCCATATATACTAAAAAAAACCTAATCGTCTTCTTCATCATATATCACATTTTCAGACCAGAGCTTGTTATGTTGCCGTTTGTTGTTTACTTGTCTCCGGCCAGAGAAGAAAAAAATGATAAACCTTCCTGCTTTACACAGATCTAACGAGCTTAAGGGGGGCAATTGCAAAACTTTAAGGGAGGCGGCCGTAAACTTTACACAAATATGTCTCTGATATTTTATTTTTCAAGGGGGGCGGCCGCCCACCTTCGACACACTGTGGGTCCGCCCTGGCTATTTGTCTTGTCGCTATTGCCTGGAGGCTATTGCCCCTTGTATGTCCGCTATTGCTTTTGGTCGCCGCTATTGCTAAACATCAATAGCGGCGACATTCGCCGCTATTGCTTGTGCCACGTCACCACATGGCCATACTATTAGCGGCGACATGTCCCCGCTAATAACCTTTTTCTTTTGGTACCTGCTGATTTTAACCTACTACTGAAAATTTAAAAGAAAAAAAATAATTAGCGGCGGCAACTAACCTTTAGCGGCGGCAACTAAATCTTTAGTGGCGACAAACCTCGCGTTCTTCCCCGGATCGGTCCTTTCCTACAAACACAAACAAATTATCAAAAAATAATAAAAAATTAACCTAAAAACAAAAAAAAATAATAAACTGAAAATAAAAAATAAAAACAGAAAATAAAAGAAAAAGAAAAGGGGCAGAGTTAAAAACTTTTAGACTTTTAGTGGTGACACTGTCGCCGCTAATGCTCAAAAACAAGGGCCGTTGGATCAGTCGCCACTAAAGGTGAAATTTCTTGTAGTGTAAACTCCAATGAGACATGATAATCCTTACTATGTTGAACCAGATTCAACACTAAACTCCATTAACTTAACAAAATAAAAACATATGCCTTACTTTACCTATTTATATTTTACCGACTTGAGAATGCACTACTTGGCAACTACCAATTTAGGCCACAATTTGCAATTTTCCTTTAAGGTTAAGGCACATTAATTCATTAAAGTCCATTTAGTTATGAATCCATGACCACAAATAGCCGACTATGACAATTTCCCAAAACCAAAACCATTCATTCTTCACTAGCCCTACCGAAACTAAAACCATTTTTATATTTGGACTATATATAAAAGAAGTGTTAATTATATAAAAGAAGTGTTAACCATAAAAGAAGTGTTAATTACATTACACATTTTTTTCATTATAGGATTGAACCCTTGGATTGACAAATCTTCATCCTAACACTTTAAACCCATCATGCCATACACCCTTTATGACAAATTTAGCAAACTCTAAAAAGTTAAAAATTGAACTAGTCCGATGTTTCCATTTGAACCCCTTCAATTTAACCGGACGGTTACCGGTTAGAATGGGATCAATGGTTGGATGAAATTTTTAAGTATTTTTTTTTCCTTCCAACATATTAATACTAATTCTTCCTACTTTAGACTTCATAACTTGTTTGCTATGGTAACTAGATTTTATTAGCATGTAAATCCATATCTAAAAAAAATAGAAGAAGAAGATTGTTACATATTTTGATTTAGATTTGATCACACACATATAGGACGTGGTTCATTGGGAACTCAACAAAAGTGGGGAATTAGAGGGGAACCGAATCAAAAGCACTTCAATCAACCTCACTTCAGCAGCATTTGAAGCGGCTCGTCGAATCAAATAAATAGTTAGGATTTAGCTTTGAAGTTTAGTTTTAAGAGCATTCACAATAGAATCTCCATACCGCATCCACTCACAACCAATCAGAACCACATATTACATTAAACCCCATTAAATTTTCTCTCTCCTCCACTCACAACCACTTTCAACAAATATTAAAAAATAAATACAGTTTTTCAGTTTTCCCAAAAAGATTCCTAAATAACCCAATATTTACCGACACACTATAGATTCCCTATTTTCTTCACTCACAATCACTTCCAACCCCCAAAAAAATTATAGGGTTTTGTCACCCAATTTTTTTTGGGGTTCTACTGTGAATGCTCTAAGGTTTAGCATTAAGGTTTTATAGTTAATATTTAGGATTTAGCTTTAGGATTTAATTTCAGGGCTTACAGTTTAGGATCTGATGAGCTAGTTTTAATGCCGTGGAATTAGTTCAATCGAAGTTCATTTGACTCGATTCTACACATTTGGAGCATATACACGCGCTTGTTTGTAGTTTTTATAACGTAATTCTATAAAACGACATGTTAAATGACCTGGTCATACCAATGTAAATGAAAAGATAAACAAGATACATTAACATTTATAAACCTAAGTAGTTCGTCTAAGATTTTGTGTTACATTCATTAAAATATTCACTGTCCAAAAAGGCTCCGTCTATTCCCATCCCCCACCTTCTATTTCCACCCCTTTCAAAGCGCCTCGCTTAGGCCTAAGCGAGGCGCTTTGAACTCATTCAAAGGAGGTCAGTACGAGGGGGCAGAAAAAGCTGATTTTTAATTCGAAGCGCCTCGCTTAGGCCTAAGCGAGGTGCTTCGAATCAAATTTTTTTTTTTTTGGTCTTTTGAGTTAGTTTTTTGTTTTTTTTAATATAATTATTATAAAAAATGTTATTTTGACAAACGTCTGGCTAACCTGAATTTCCTTTGGATCAGAATGTCAACTTTTTCCTGCCACCCTCGTATGGTTTGGCTAACAGTTATCAATCTCACTGTCCAACAACTGAATTTTACTTGCTTGCATGAAAAGTAATGATCAGGAACATTCCAAATAACCGTCCAATTTCAGCTTTTGTTTAACTCATGATAGATCCACCAAATCATTTCTTCATGTTCATTTCACCAAAAAAGGCATAACTGTAATGATCAGAAACATTCCAAATAACTGTTCAATTTCAACTTTTGTTTAACTATTGTAGCAACTTCCATAGAGAAGTTATCAATCTCACTGAGATGATATCTTCTCTTTAGGTTTTGGAATTAATGAGACAACTTTTTAGTTGTTATCCGAGAGATAGCGGTCAACGATGAAGACAACCTGAAAACAACCGGATACCATGGATCAGAGAGATTCAAGCTAATTAAACTGATATCTCAAGTCGGTGCAAGTTATGTTGTAGCTCATATGTTATTATCTCTTCTCTTATTCTCTCTTTCTCAAGTTCTCGATGGATTATTTGCTCTCATATCATGGATCAGAGAGATTTAACCTAATTAAACTCATATCTCACTGTAATGATCAAGAATATTCCAAATAACTGTATAATTTAAGCTTTTGTTTAACTAATTTAGCAACAGTCCAAATAACTGTAATGATCGCTACAGTTAGTGGATACCATGGATCAGAGAGATTCAAGCTAATCAAACTCCGGGCAACCCTTGTTTGATTATACTCGTGTACAACCTTTATCTCTTTATGTATGAATAGTGACCCTCTGACAATGATCAGAAACATTCCAAATAACTATTCATTGGTATATAGAGAGCAAACCGACGATCATTCAAAATTTAAAGTTACCGCTAACCTCTGCGCCATCATCGTTGACAGATATCTCTCTGAGATGATAGCTTCTCTTCAGATTCTGATTGCACCGGTGGAATTGGAATTGGAATTAATGAGACAACTTTTCAGTAGTTATCCGAGAGATAGCGGTCAACGATGAAGACAACCTAAAAACAACCGGATACCATGGATCAGAGAGATTCAAGCTATTAAACTCATATCTCAAGGTGGACTTAAGCACCTGAACAGGAAGTTGAAATTTTGAATGATGTTCGTCGACTGCACCGAACACACTACAATTATTCACTATTTTATACATACAACACAACTTCATCGTTGAACGTACTGTTCTTCTTGATCTTGATCTTCACACTTGCTTTTGACAAATCCATTGTTGTTTCCATAGACATTCAAGCAAACAAACAAACAAAAAGATGTTCGATCGGTCTTTGACAATCCCTTAACTAGTACTACCTGAATTCAAAAGGAGGCATTGTTTTGTATCTGGTTCCATGTTGTTTGGATGATTTGCATGGAGGGTTAGAGAAGGGGAAGAGAGAAAGTTAAGGAATATTATATAGGAATTGGAGAAGACTATATAAGATAGAAAGAGTAATAATGGTTAGTTAATGTGAAAGTATTTAATATATAATATGAAAGTATTTAATGATTATTTAAAGGGTGGGAAATGTGCCTAGGGAGTTACGTGCATTATCTAGTATTGAAACTTGCGATTAAATAATATATTAATACATCAATGGACTACACTCACGGTATGTGCATCACGTATTTTCATTCTTTCCTTGATCTGCAATATTTGAAAATTATCATTTCTTGACATGCTTGGTAACACCTTGATCTGCAATATTTGAAAATTATCATTTCTTGACATGCTTGGTAACACCTTGATCTGCAATATTTGAAAATTATCATTTCTTGACATGCTTGGTAACACCTTGATCTGTAATATCTGAAAATTATCATTTCTCGAAAAGTAATTAAAAACACTTAAAAATGAATTAAAAACAATTGTTGCGAGTTAGGTTTAGTCGGAGGACCACGTACAATGATTCATCAAAGTTGTACAAAGCTGGATGTTTGTACTGGAAAACCAAAACGAGCAATAAACGAAGCGAAACGGGGAGATATAATTTTCTTGCCTTGGGAACAACTTAAAAGAACCAAAAATGAATTAAAATTATTTTTTGGTGATTAATAGATAATTTTAAAGAATTAAAAGAAATTCAAATTTTTTTTAGAAAAATGCCAAAACGCCTCGCTTTGGTCAAAGCGAGGCGCCTGGTTGCCTCGCTTTGGCCAAAGCTAGGCTGTTTGTGCCTAGCTTTGGCCAAAGCGAGGCAAGCAAACGCCTCGCTTTGACCAAAGCGAGGCGTTTTGGCATTTTTCTAAAAAAAAATTGAATTTCTTTTAATTCTTTAAAATTATCTGTTAATCACCAAAAAATAATTTTAATTCATTTTTTGTCCTTTTAAGTTGTTTCCAAGCCAAGAAAATTATATCTCCCCGTTTCGCTTCGTTTATTGCTCGTTTTGGTTTTCCAGTAAAAACATCCAGCTTTGTACAACTTTGATGAATCATTGTACGTGGTCCTCCGACTAAACCTAATTCGCAACAATTGTTTTTAATTCATTTTTAAGTGTTTTTAATTACTTTTCGAGAAATGATACTTTTCAGATATTACAGATCAAGGTGTTACCAAGCCGGTGTAATTACTTTCAAGTTTTTTAGAATCATTGAAGACAACTTTTCAGTTGTTATCCGAGAGATAGCGGTCAACGATGAAGACAACCTGAAAACAACCGGATACCATGGATCAGAGAGATTCAAGCTAATTAAACTCATATCTCAAGCCGGTGCAAGTTATGTTGTAGCATCTTTGATCATCTTCTTTGTAATTACTTTTTATTGTTTCGGGTTCCCTTCCATCGTTGACAGATATCTCTCTGAGATGATAAAGGTAGATCATGGAAAGTTGAACTCAAGAAAACAAAGATGAAACCGATTGTTAAAAGTATCAAGACTATGAAATCAGTAAAACAACTGAATTTTACTTGCTTGCATGAAAAGTTCAATTTCAGTTCAAACTTTTCAAACACCTGCAACATCTCAAGAGTCGAGGTCCTCTGAAAAAGACATCGTACAATGATTTGGACTTGCAATATTTGGACTTGACAGATATCTCTCTGAGATGATAGCTTCTCTTCAGATTCTGAAAGTGGATACCATGGATCAAAGAGATTCAAGCTAATTAAACTCATAGGTAAGAACATTGTGGATGAGAATTGTTTATCTTCCCATTGATTTCAAGTATGTTGCCAAATAACTGTTCAATTTCAGCTTTTGTTTAACTATTTTAGCAACTTCCATAGAGAAGTTAGCAATCTCACTTCTCACTGTCCATGTTTACCTTCAACGTCCAACGGTAATGAGTAACCTAGTAACCTCTACAATGATGTGATTTGTTTTTAGATAAGGAGGTATATGTACAATGAACTTTTTATGCTAAATAAAACCAATTAATGGCAGGTTTGCCAGAGGGTCACTATTCATACACACAACTTTTTGCTCTAGTGGTGTGCTCTACCTTTTTGACAAACACTTGGCTAACCTGTCCAGTTATCAATCTCACTGGCAATCATCCGCTGCATGCTTTTCGCAGCCTTCACTGAAAAGAACCCTAGTAGTGGTTTTCATCTCTTTACCTGTAAACTCATATCTCAAGTCGGTGCAAGTTATGTTGTAGCTCATATGTTATTATCTCTTCTCTTATTCTCTTATATCATGGATCAGAGAGATTTAAGCTAATTAAACTCATATCTCAAGTTGGTCTAACAACTGAATTTGACTTGCTTGCATAGGAATCTTGTACGAAATCATTCTCACATGAATATCCTTTGATGAATGTATTAGGGGTTGGAAACTCTGAAGACCAATGACCCTCTAGCAAACCTCCGTTAAGGTCTTCAGAGTTTCCATGGGAAGGTAAACATATATAACATTCTCTTCTTCTTCCCTTACAAATCACTTTGCCATTAATACAAATCACATTGTGCATGACATTACATTCTGCATGTGTCATTTCATAACTTGCACCGGCTTGAGATATGAGTTTAATTAGCTTAAATCTCTCTGATCCATTGTATCCACTTTCAACTAAATCTTTCTCTGATATACTCTATATCAACCGAAATTGAGTATCATCAATCTGGTATTAGTGGTTGGAAACTGTGATGAAAAAGCTGGTGTGTGTTGAACAAGAAGATGATTAAGGATGCTACAACATAACTTGTACCGGCTTGAGATATGAGTTTAATTAGCTTGAATCTCTCTGATCCATGATATGAGAGCAATAATCCATCGAGAACTAGAGAAACAGAGAATAAGAGAAGAGATAATAACATATGAGCAACAACGACGTCGTGTTTTGGAAGCTACAACATAACTTGCACCGGCTACTTTTCATTTGTTATCAGACGAGGACTTGCCTGTGTTGCCGCATTTAATGAAAGTTAACGCGCATACCACATTCATTGACTTTACGTGGTTGATGATGTCAAGTTTAAGTCATTGACAATGTTGAGGGTTATTACTTTGTTTTTTAATTTTTTTAACTTTTTATAATTATTAAATTAAAAAAAAAAACAACTCAAAACATAAAAAAACTACCAAAATAAATTACCCCCTCCAAACGCCTCACTTAGGCCTAAACAAGGCGCTTGGAAGGGGTTAAAATAGAAGATGGGGGGTTTAAATATAACCACCCGTCCAAAAAATCTTGTTTGGTACGACAGGAAACACATAGAAAAGACAACCCAAGGAAATGGAAATCTTCCCTTAAAATTTAGACCGACAGTTTTGTCCCTGACACTGCCAAAAGGCATATAATATACGATATGGCCATTTTGTCCTTCATATGGATAAAGATAATAATTGTGACCAGTTTGCCTTCATATGAATAAAGATAACATACAAAACAGAAATGATTTAGAGTGAAAAAAAACAACAAATATCATACAACAATTTATACGCACTACATGTAAAATAACCACGTTTAGTGAATGGGAAAATATAGATGGTTAAAAAATCATTTTGTATATAATTTCTAAAACAATTGATATATATAACTCTAGATACGATTGTTCTAATTCTCTATTTGTATATCGACAGTAAGAGATGTAGTTAACGATTCTATATTTCTTCTTATGCATAACCCGACGTTTTTGGAAGTCTGAAGATTAGAAAGAAGGGAAATTCTATAATATATATACATATTAGGTTAGATACTAATGTGTTATACGATTGAATAAAAGATAAGATGTCCAGTAAAAAAAAGATGTTCCTAATTAATATGATATAAGTATACAAGGTTATATCCCCGGGAGTTTTTCGGAATTGACAAATCTAATATAATGTGACAAAATGCGTGTTATGTGACACCCGACAAACCTCGGTTAATACTTTTATAAACATATAAGTCTACCTTAGCGAAACATTTATAAAACATACTTAACTGGATTAGTTGAGTTGGTTCGATAATTCGGGGAAATAATCAGGAGTTGGTTTACACACACAATGTCCATGGTTTGATGATTCGGGAAATCATCAGGGAAACACACACATACACACATGTCTTGAGTCCCATGGTTGGTGAATTTACATAATTAGGGGTAACTTATCAAGTATAATATGTTCTACGATCAATTAACAACTTGTGAATTCGTGTATTTGTGGATCGATATGATAATATATGTTCCAAGTGTCATTTTGTGTCGTTGGGACGAATGAGAGACATAATTTCTTATTCTCACCTATGAAGGTGCGAATGAGAGACGTAATCTCTCATTCACACCAACGGAGGTGCAAATGAGAGACATAATTTCTCATTCTCACATATGAAGGTGCAAATGAGAGACATAATTTCTCATTCTCGCAAATGAAGGTGCGAATGAGAACATACTATATAAGCATCTCATTGGTTCCTTCTCATTATTTCACAACCTTAACGTGCCTCCAAGTGCTCTCTTACAAACCCCAACATGTAGAAACGAATTTTTGCCGTTATTTCTTATATCCTTAAGCCAAATCAAGTTTATAAACAATATCAAGTGAAGATTCAAGGTGATTTAATCATCTAAATTCTTTTCATTACATTTTTATGTGTTTTAATAAATCCTAACTGTCCATATCTGATTTCAAAGTGTTTTCCTAAATAAAAACATTTCTAAAACCTTTCTAAACTAGATCTAGACATAAACAATGAGTTTTCTTATTAAAACACAAGTTAAGATGATGTTGGTGACCATATAATAGGGGCTTTTGTGTTCTATATTGATACAATGATAATAGGGTGATGATTAAATGATTTTGCTCATATATGGTCAAGTGATAATCACAGGTTTTTCTAAAAACGTGAATTTAAGTGTTAGAAGAGGTTGCTCTAGTATTAGATGTGACAACCGGCAAATTCCGTACAACGATTAACGTAATCTTAATCGTGCTTTCGGAGTAATTAACCTGGTTTAAGGTTAATTTGGGATTAATTGAGTCGTTACGAGTCCTACGATGTCCTTCTAAAAGTTCGTAGAAACCTTGATGTCTTTGAATAAAGACTTCGCGTAATTAACGTTAATGAATTGACAGTAATAATCCGTCAAACTGGACTAACATAAGGTTATTCTATGTAAATACGACACGTATTTGCTATTGACATGATCAGTTTTTAAATTGGCGCGAAAAACGGTAAAAAACGCAGCGTTTTGGAGAACGTGGAGAGGAACTGACGTGGGAACCAGACGTCGAAATGCGTGGTTTTAATTGTTATCAAACTTTTGAAATAATTATTTATTACAAATGATTTCATTTTTTTTAGTTTTGAAAGTAAACGGATCGTTATAATGAAGGAAGCCGCGATCGAATCAATTAACGCGATTTTAACGCGTGTTCTGTTTTGACGCGTCGGGTGACGAAAATAATAACTAAATTGCTCGGTTTAGTTTTGTTTTTAATTACGAACAAAACCGAATGATTTTTGTAATTTATTTTTGAGCCTAATAATAAGCCGAAATGTTTTTCGTTTAAAACGGGCTCGATACGCGGTATGTTCCCACCTAACCCAAACCCTAGCTATAAAAACCCCACTTTCTTCTCCTCTTCATCATTTTGTTCAGCCACCAAGAACACAAACCCTAATTTCCTCTCTCTCTCCCCCACTCTCACTCTCACTCTCAACTCCCTCTCCCTCTGTAAAAGCAACGGCCGGGCACCACCATTGTTGGTGGTAGCGGCGCGAAGTCTATTGGGACCCAAAACGGGCTGTGTAGGTGACGAGATGAGGTGTTGGGCCGTCGGGTCTGATGGTTGTCGTGTTTGTGGTGTCTCCTGGTCGTAGGTCGGGTGGTGGTTATGAAGGGTAGGAATGAGATGGTGGCCAGGTTGGGTTGTTGGGTGTGGTGGTTGTTGCAGTTTGGGAGATGTACGGCGGTGGTGGTGACATGTTAGGTGGCTGCAGATGGTGGTCCAGCTGGTGGTTGCTAGTGTTGTCGGGTTGTGGGGTCTTTGTCGGGAGTCATTTTGGGTGTCTCGGGTCACGGATCGACTCCAGATCCGACCAGATCTCAAGTGGTAGTAATTGTGTCGGGTTTCAACAGGGGGGTTCACTAGTGGCCAAAGGTGGTGGTGGTTTTGTTGTCGATGGTGAACAGTTGGTGGTCACTTTGGTTCAGGTTGCTTGATCTGGGTCAGTCACGGTTCAAGTCAGCGATTAAATTCGTGTTTCATTGTTGCTCGGGTCAAGTCTTGGTTTAGTTTCGAATTCCGGGGCAGATCTTGGTCCGGGTCTCTGTGGATCAACTCATGGGCCTTGTTGCGGGACCGGTCAACCTCGGTCAAACCGAGTCAACAGTGAGTTCGTCTTCGGGTGCCGGGTCTCGTTTTAGATCTGGTCAGCGCAGTCCACGATTAGATTTCGCTCAGGTCAACATTTGGTCAACCGATCTATTCCGGTTAACTCATAGTTCGAGACTCGCCTACGATTATGGTATAAATTATTTCGCGTTTATTTATTGTTATATTTATAGTTTATAAATTATAAACACGAACAAAACCGGTGTTAACTCGCCAAATAAAACGACAAAATAATAAATGAAAAGTATAAAAGAACAATTTGTATTGTACATGAAAAGCGTGAGTATGTGATTTGTTATCGGACTAAATTGTTGGACTATACTATATGTATATATTGTTATATATATTTATATAAATAAGTGTGGTATTTATTTATGTTATTGAAACGTACAGTGTCTCGTTTAATGGAATTGCGGATAAATGAAATTGTTTTCTTGTGTTTTGGTGTGTTGATTTTGGGAAATTTGTAGACAACTTGTGTTGTTTGGTTTATGCAAAAACAGAGGAAACTCTGCCAATTTTTTTATAAAATCTGAAGCGCAACGAATGTGATATTGTTGTTGCACAATTTTGTAAATAAATCTTCCAAATGTTTTAAACAAATGATTTTGTCCAAAGTCGCGCCGTTTTCGACAATAACTGTTTGTAACAATAATAGTGAATCTTGGACAATATTCTTCAAAGAAAGTATATATAATTTTCACCGAACGTTATGTATGACGAAATTTTAAATGTTTTCGGTAACTAAACAATGTTTGCTATTCCAGTTAAAACACTTAATACTCGGGTTAGTACACACGAGTCTACATAGTTGAATAAACTATAACCATAAAATAAGCTAGGATTATATATGATAGACTTTTAAGGTGTCCTTTATTGTTAATTAGGGCACGGGGAAGTCGGTCAAAGCTTCGGGCATTGTTTTCTAGCTAAGCAAGGAAATCAAGGTGAGTTTCACGGCCCCTTTTTACTGTTTTTGTTTTGGGGGAAAGATATATTTTGTCAAATGTTTTACATGTCAAAATGTTTTCAAATGTTAAAACGTGATAAGTGGCATGATGAGTTGTTGGGTTTGTTTTCTTACACTACTCGGGGTGAGTCCTCGCTACTGTAACCATTTACTCGTGTGTTGTGTGTGTTGAAATCGAGACCCGAAGGAATATTTGGATAGCGCTATTGGTGCCTGAAAAGGCCCACCCCTAATTGATAGCGTCGATTAGTCTTGGTTTGGTTATGGGCTCAAGGGATTGCTCGTCATAGTTCTTAGGAGTTAGCTACTCTTTACAAAAGTCACTACTTGTGTTTGTTCCGCACATGTTGTTGTTGTTATGGAACTAAAACCTGTGAACTCACCAATATTTTATATATTGACGTCTTTTTAAACATATCTTTCAGTTAAATAAATGCTGAATAGGTATGCCGCTAGTACGGTGGAATATGGGATGTCGGACACTTGTCGGGGGTTCATCTATGTTTACCATCGGTTTGGAAAATAGACGGAAGCACCTCATGTTGGAACTTCATGTATGTTGTTTTGTGTAATGTTTGAAACAAGGTACTTTTTCGATATCTTAAAGAAATGATCTTTTCTAATTAAATATAGTTTGTGTTAATCTTGACTTTGATATCCTTTCGAGCGTTGCGCCACATGTTTCCGCCATTGGCGTGGTGTGACAGAAGTGGTATCAGAGCCAAGTTTATACTGAACTAGTATTTTTGAAAAATCTAGACTATATCCGCTAGTACGGTGGAATATGGGTTGTCGGGGGTTCATCTATGTTTACCATCGGTTTGGGAAATAGACGGAAACACCTCGTGTTGGAACTTCATGTATGTTGTTTCGTGTAATGTTTGAAAGAATGTACTTTTTCGACATCTTAATGAAATGATCTTTTCTAATTAAATATAGTTTGTGTTAATCTTGACTTTGATATCCTTTCGAGCGTTGCGCCACATGTTTCCGCCATTGGCGTGGTGTGACAGAAGTGGTGTCAGAGCCAAGGTTATAGCGAACTAGTATTTTTGAAAAATCTAGACTATAACTGGTTTCGGCTCGAAAACAAAGTTTTCAAAACTAAAACACAACAAAATATTTTTAGAAAAGAAAGAAAATTGTACATGGATTTTACAAGGGGAAATTCTGACTGACTAGCTATGTGTGTCAATATATAAAATGTTAGAAAATAAGGATAGGAATGTTTATGTTGTGTAGAGATCCGATTTTCTAACTAGGGCTAGTTAATGCGTATAAGTAGTACGGATATTTTTCGTGTAAGGATGTCGTGTAACGCTTCACATTAGTCCGGACTTTTGCATCGATCGCCAGTACCAGTAAGTGGAAAGGACGCGGTGGTCTACGATGAACTCACTCGCTTACTTGTGGACGGGATGATCGGAAGGATTAACCTCATCGTGCTAATGGAGGTCACCATGTTGTTTATGTTGTGGAGGTGAAACTAGTGCAAGTCTTTTGTTGTTTGAATTCTTTGTTTCAAGATCAGGAAGCTCGGAACTAGCGGGCACCGAGATTACCTGGCAATGCAGATTATCATTACGGGTGCACACATAATAATAGTTTGTGGTGCACGGTAACCTTGGTGGGTGCTAGGGCTAGGGTTGGTGATCACTCCTTGCCTTATTTGTTCTTGTTCTCTAGGTTCTGACTTAGCTTTCGATTGGCTAGTGGGTTAAAATGGAGGTCTTGTCGATATCCCTTGATTTCGATCCTTGTAAACCCAATGAGCTTTCTTCAACATTACCTCTAAGGTACGGACACAGAAGGGATCGAACGTCTATTCATATGAGTAATCTAACATAAAACCTTGCATCGGATAGGGATGGGTGACGAAAACTTCCTTGTATAGGAGTTGAATGCCTTCGCCATGAAGTTCTTCCAAAGGAGTGGATGTACGAGGATACATGGCCTACCGAAGCGATGAATGTCGAGTACGATGCATGTAATGTTATACCTGGAACCCAGTGAGGACCTAGGGTGCGTCCCTACAAATCAGTGCGGTTTGAGCACGGGACCCTGTGTGGATCAGTTATGAGACTCGTGGCCCGTGTGCTGCTGTGTTGTTACTGTGAGTAAGTCATGCTCGATCTAACTCATGCCCAAGTTGTCTTCAAGGACTGGGTGTTCCTTCTCCAATTGGAGGATATAATCGACCTTGCTGAGTTAAGAGGCTTGATCATCTTTATCTAGAAGGCTTGATAGCCCTTGTCTGAATCGATAGTGTCGGTTGTTCCTATGTAGTTGTGGACTGATTGCGAAATCATCCAGCCGTATCGCATATCTGCAAGTCATAGGGTTTTGCTAATTTTTGATGATGTCAAAAATTTCAGCCACTGATCACGATCGAGGCAGCGTTTTCCAGTGTTATGTTGACGACGTGTAGTGGAAAAGCAAGCCCCAACCTACGTTTGGCTACAGACTCACTCGGAAGTGCATACGATTAAACCATGGGAAGCCACTGCTCGATGTATTGGGTGTTCACGTGTGGTTCAACACCCCTTGCAATAGCGCTGGATCGTATTCTAGAAGATAATTCGAGGTAGACTTATCTGTGATGCTTATGTCATACTACCTTCTTGAGGTGCAGAGGTCATCGTAAGACTCCTCTATCTGCATCCACATGTTTGTTTTTCGGGATTATTGATAGTCTCGCTTCAGACGGTGAACGCCCGAGTATGTTCGATGCATGTGTTGTGTTTGAATCCGTTATAAATAATGGGGAGTGGAACCACACTTCGGGAGTCATAATCGTAAAGTGTGTATTCCGTAATTGTCAAATGTCGCAAGGCGGCTTCTGTTGACATCGAAATCCCCTCGAAAGTCAAATTACTGACTGCAGGGAGCAGTCACGTTATTCTATTAAACTAAATTTATCCATTGAATGACTATTCCATTGCTCCTGTTGCAATATTCAATGATAGCCACTATCATCATGACAATGAGAGTAGTTATCTTTTTGGGCGACAATTGATGCGAAGTGTTTTCCATCAATCCCCATAGATATTGAGACGTTGTGTCTCCTCGTCTTGGAGGTTTGTAAACTGAGGTTGCGAGACCCATTTGTTATGGACAACGCGACCTGTCTAATCTATTGTCGTATTTCGATACTCACACCGCGTGTCCTATCAGGAAGAAAATCCATCGGACCCACTTAGACGACGGAAAGGAATTTCATCATATGACTATCGATGCTTTTTCCATGAGAACATGGAAGAAGACCCCGATGAGAAGGACGGCTCGGCTCATTCGTCAGAGTCTGTATCATTTCCATTTATCGTGGTGTCTCGATAAATCATGATCCTTCTACCTCTATTTGTTGTCATTCTCGTTGTGCCCCCTGTCTTTGATATTAGGATAGACGTTGGTTAATTTCTAGGTCCTATGCATGCTATGTACCACACATCTAGTAACTACGACGAGTCTAAGGCTCCCGCCGAGCCTATTGATGCTACTGCTGTTGTTGTTCTATGGCTCAAGTGAAATCATGTGTCGTTGCTGAGTGTGTTGTTTTTATGGCTCTTGTTGAGTTTGATGTTACTGTGGATATAGAGGATCCTGCTTAGGTTACTATCGTTGACATAGACGTCTTTATGACCCTTGCCAAGCCACTATGACCATGTCTGTGTCATGGTGGAGTTCGTTGTTGTTAACTCCATTTTCTTTGAGGCTTTCTTTGAACAACTCGTTATCATTCCTTGAGCTCCTACCAAGACTAATATTGATAATGATTCTCAGGCTAGGGTTAAGTCTGTCAATGCTGCAGTTGCCATTATTCGAGTGACTTATATCGAGCCTACGGTCGGTCTCTCTAGGAACAATATCGGCTTGATAAGTCTGCTAAGTTATGTGGAACCCATCGTTCCCATTTCCGTTATGATGTCAGATGCCCTTATTGACCCAATCGTTCCTACCAATGAGCTTATGGAGTATAGGTTTATGGCTGAGGATACGAATAAGGCTTCCACCACCATAAGTGAGCTGAAACGCACCGGGGTGCGTGCTCACCGTGATGGAGCTTCTTGTTGTTATGTATAGTGGACTCGCTAGGTTGTGTGTCATCCCGTTGTCATGTTGTTGTGTTATCCCTAGCGATGGTGCATTCTTGTAGTTGCACAGTTTTGCCGACCGCGTATCCATGTGGTTGCGTTGCGCTGTCGATGATGCATGTCTGTCGTTGTGCTGCTCCTGATGAAGTATTCCCTTGTTGATATGTTTCACGGACGTGTTGCTATCATTTTTGTGTTGTCCCTGCTGTCGTGATGCGCCATGGACGTACTACTACAGCTGTTGGATTGACTTGATGATGTGGATAACTTGTCGATTGTTTCACTCTTGGTTCCCTCGGGATGGAGACATCACCTCAACCCCTCGTTGTTGTCATTGTTTTGCTAATTTGATGGTGTAGCGTCGACATTGATAATGTGGGATTTTGGGTGTCTAACGGACTTTCCAGGAGTTATACTAAGACACTCTAGTCTTAGCGTTAGCATATGCATCTCCTTAAAGTCCGAATCTCGTGGTTGTTTGAGTAATTGACTGAATCATATGTCGACCCCTTTATATCTTCAAAATCTAAGGCATCAGTGACGCCGTGTCCAACCTTAACATTTTATGCGCATTTTTAATCGAGTAGTGATCGACTATGCAAATCAATGTCTGGAAGAAATCCCGTGATCCCTACATGACGAGGAATTTCGAATGCGTCTCGAACCCCGAAGGTATCCAGTGATTGTGAGAAATATTATGACCCATACTTTTAGGACTAGCAAGAGCTGAAAGACTTGACTCATTTATTGCATGTCCATTGGGTTCGTTTGACATCATACTCGCTGACATGTCGTGCCGATGATTACGGAATACCGGTGTGGACCCCCCTATGGAGTGTGCATTGGTGGAGTCCCTAGTACATGATTTCGGTGATTTTATGAAACCCTGAATCCTGAAGGGCATATAGCCTCGTTTACTCTATGCGGGTGCTACCCTACCATTACGATATGGTTGATCAACTCAGCCCTTCGATTAATGTTGTTATTCCCCTGATGGTAGGTTTATCCTGTCTTGGTGTCGTTGCGTAGGTTCTTGAAATCGTGGAACCATTTCGACTTTAGGTCGATACTGGTGTTCCCAATTATCCCTTGGTAGCATTGCTCGCGCTAGAGCAAAATCCCCTGTCTTTGACAGACACTGTTGGAGACACCATAGTAATGAAGCCGTCAAGACCCAAACGTGAAATCTATGCCAAATGCATTCCTCTATGATCAATTTCACCTTTTACCTCGAAAGTTCCCAAAAACATGGAACCTTCGGCGAGTGCGGGTTTCGGTTTCAGGACTCCTTTCACTCAGATCTTTGCATAAGATCTGATAGTCGATTTGAGGGCGAGATGTCTGTATTATTCAGAATTGACTTACTAGGTTGCTAATGCCGATAGGACACCAGTGCCCGTGAGGCACATATAACAGGATAAGTACTGGATACCCTTGTTTGGGGTAGCTACAGGTGTTTTGTATACCGTTTCGGTGGAGACCAGCGTGTCGAGATATTGTTGAAAACTCATCCTCTGTTTGTTGCGGCAGCCATTTCGTGATATTTCATATACCCATTCAAGTACTGACCAACGTGGTGAGGTGATGTGAGCCTTTGGTCATTTTTGTTTAAGTGGACTTGAAAGTCTTGAGGATTGTGTAACTGTACGACTCGTGTGTCGGATATACATTATTTACTGTTTGGGGAACTGAGGGGTAAAAGTGACGCAAAACCTTCCGACTTCGATCGGTCCATACTAGGCGCCCTAGTACCATTAACCACAATTGCTCATGTGAAAGGTTGTAAGTTAATACATAGAGGATTTCAGTCCATGTGAGGACACAGGAATACCATCCGTTGCTACATGCAACCTTAAGTGCCATCGAGAATGTCGATCGTTCTGTGATATGGTAAGATCACCCGTTTAGTGAGACTTGAATGAGCGAATCTAATTGTCATGTCGCCTTAGGTGTCATGTGGCTGTGATATGACACGGGTAATGATTGACCGTCATTTGGAACTATCCCATCCCTTACTCATTTCTAGTTACAATATGAGACATATTGATAGCCACCTAAATCGTGGAGAGTCGTGGCTAGACACTAGATGCCAACTTCTACGATATCGAATTGTAGTGGTCATCCTACCTCAGGGTTCGCCGAACCTTGAACGCAAGCCTTGGATACTAGATTTGATAGGAGTATGACTTGTCATTCTCGGACGAACGAATTGAATGTCCTTGATGGAAGTGTCCCGTGTGACACGATTGATGTCTATGGCACATCAAATTAATGTGCTTCATAGCCAGAATTTCCTATGTGATAAGAATTATCACACCAGCATCCGGGGTGTACTGCTCAAAGCCTTTTGGAAGGCGTACGTTTACGTCTCCAGTACATTGAATGACAGACGAAGATATACACATAATTTGCCAAGTGTGATCACCTACACGGTGAATGATGAAACTACCATCAAGCCGAAGAGCATGTACATTGATGAAGATCATGCTAAGACTGATGTTGATGAAAGGGCTTTAGCTTATCTCCATCAGGGACTGTCTCCTGAAATCTCTATTGGAGTCTATGATCATGCTTCTGCCAAAGAACTCTGGACTGCACTTGAAAATTTGTATGAAGGGAATGAGGAGATGAAAGAGAGCAGAAGAGAGATGTTGAGCCAGAAATTCAATGCATTTAATCGCATTCCTGGCGAAACTTTGGAAAGCCACATTTAGCGTTTTGTGGCCCTTGTGAGTGAGATGAAGGCTAATGATATGGTGTTGGACAATTCGGTGATGCACAAGAAGCTGCTGAACACATTGCCTAGAAACTGGGATTCGAATGTGACATTGATCAAAAGGACAAAGGACCTGGGAAGATTGACTCTGTCAGAAACTATTTCTTTAATCAAGTCATATGATCTGGATGATAAGCAACATTATCAGGCACACACTGCCAGCTACAATAATGCAATTGTGGCCTCTTCAAGCAGTGCTCTCATGTCTCAGCAAGAAAAGCAACGCCTGTCACTTTACTCGTATCCTGCCAGTGGATCATCCTATCCACCAATTTTTGGGGTTGCTCAGTCATCGAATCAAGCTAACCTTGTGACTTCTGGAACTACCACTACTCTCTCAATCAACTCCTCATCCAAGGCAGCCCCTCAGACACCTGTGGCCATACCGAAGGAGTTTGCTGAGCACTTAGGGATGCTTGCTGGGTTTATCAACTGCTATAATGCCTTTCTCGCCGAACAATTAACCTCCAAGGACATTGGATCAAGTGACTTGGATGATGTAAATCAAGATGATCTGGAAGAAATGGACCTAACCTGGCAGATAGCTATGGTCGTGCATAGTCCTTCAAAGTTTGTCAAGAAGACAGGAAAGAATGTGTGGGAGAATCCTACGAAGAATATGGGGGGGGGGGGGGAAGAAGAAGATGAGGTGCTACAACTGTGATGAACCAGGTCACTTTGCTAGAGAATGCACCAAGCCGAAGAAAGAAACAACCACCACTGCTCCCACCATTACTGCTACTGCTTCTACTCCAGGAACTTATGCTTCAGTCACTCGCACTAAGTCATCCGCTTCAGCTCCAAGCAATGCTATGGTTGTACAAGAGGGAGCTGGTTGGGATTGGTCAAAGGAAGTTCAAGAGTTGAAGATAACTGAAGAAGACATGTACAAAGCTCTCATGGCTCAAATGGATGACAACTATGTGCCTTCCAAAACCGAGGTATATTCTGATTTATTGTCTGCTTTTTGTTGCACTGAAAAGTGTAAATTTAAGGTTAAAGGGTTTAGGGAGGAAACTCTCTCTGCATACAAGCAGCTTGAGTATGAAAAAATGGCCAATTGGGACATGAAACAAAAATTTATGTTGTACAAAGAAATGGTCGAAGCACAACAAAAGGATATCAAGCGCTTGCAACAAGAAGCGAGCGAACATAAATGTCGCTATCTACACTTCAAACGTTTGTTCGATACTTTAACTGCCGAGTTGATTGACTTAAAATCAAAATTCAAAAATGCAGACTTTCATTTTAAGAAATTTGATTGTTCTAGTGAGAAAGTCAAGAAAATAATCAATACGCAGTTAAAGTTTCGACCGAAAAAGGAATTGAGGAATAAGGGACTTGGATTTGTGGAAATTCCTCCACCGTTCAATGAAAATTATACCTCAATTCCAATGTCAGATGAGGAGTTGTTGGCTCACCCCATTAAGGGATTGTTGGATCAGTATATTGCTCTTCTGTATGAACTTGCTAGTGAACACTTAAGTGTTTAGCAAGTTCTTGATCAGTGATAGCACAACGGAATGTTATAAGTTTAAAGCTACACTTATCAACAGGAGTTGTTACTCCCCCTGGATTCAAGAACTAATAAATGAAAAGTATTTATTGAGAATCTAAGTATTGAATGAGAATGAAACACTTTGACAGATTCTCAATAAACATGAAATGGAAATAACAATAATAAGTGTTGAAGGATTTCTGTATTAAAATCAATGTCTAAAACAGAGGGATGAACCCTTCTATTTATAGACTTTACAAATACATGAACCTTGCCAAAAAGCAAGTTCAGAAACAAGTTGCAGTCTTGGAACTTGTACATAAAGCAAAAAGAAATACTAAAGTAATAAACTACGGATATACAAAGGCAGTGAAAAAGATCTTCATGTAAGTACTGATGAATGACAAACTACTGATGAGTAGTTTGTCTTCAGTAGTTCTTCAGTAGAAGTGTATGGTTTGAACATCAGAACTTCTGATGACTTTTCTTCTTCAGTACTTCTGAATCTCTTCTTCAGCAGTTTGATCCTTCTTCTTCAGCAGTTCTATACTTAGAGTATTTTGACAAAAGTGAATTAGACTAAGGTTTGCAAAAGTGGTTTCACCAATCCTTTTTGTCCTAACAATCTCCCCCTGGATTGATGAAGCCAAAACCTTACTAATTCTTTATTGTTCTTTTCTGTCCTTCACAATTTTCCATATTCCTTTGAACATGGAATTCTTGAGCTGGTTCAGCTGTTCATCAGTAAGAGACCCTTTCTGTGGTTCTAAGTGTTGGATTGTAAGCAGGTCTTTGGTTGATAGTTTCTTCAGATCATTCATCGACCTATAGGCCCTGCTTGTCTGATCTCTTCTTGTCACAAGTACTGAGTTTCTATCAGTAAAGGACCATCTGATGATTGGTTCTTTAGACTTGTCAAAGTCTAAAGTGTAGGGAACCATGGTGGTACCCTGGGTTTCTCTTGAGTGTTGGATGTTTTCAACTTCAGTGACTCTCAGGTGGGATTCACTTCCTTGTTCTTGTTGCATCACATTAGGTATCTGAAATGTTGGCAAATGATGTTCAGTTACTACCTTAGTGTGCAGTTTGTCTGTGATGGTCTTCTGGATTTGATATGCAAAGGTGGAAGGATCCCTGAATTGTGTGATCAGAGGCTTTTCTTCTATGTCAAAATCAGAATGGACTACTGTACTACCTTCTAGTAGTACCATTCTGAAATCAGTCTTCACATTCTCCTCTGATTTCTTTCTCTGAGTAGCTGGTCTTCTTTGAACACCAGAAGTTCTAACTACTGAAGTTGAAACTTCAGAAGTTTGAAACTTCTCTGGATTTGCAGCCCTTGCAGCCTTATATTTTCTATATGTGTCCACTAATCTTTCTTCTTTCCATTTGGACACTGAGGCTTTTGAACCATAACCATTAGCTACCAGTTCTTCTATCATCTGAGCTCTCTTGGCTTTTGTGTCTTTACTTGTTGCAAGTTTATCTGCAATAAGTTGAGCTCTTCTTGTCAGTTCTTCCATAGAGAGTCTCTTCAATGTGTGGGCTTTGATTTTGCTGTTCTTTGTAATGTAAGACATCACTTGATGTCTTTTATCTTCTTCAGCAATCTGGTCTAGGCTAGCCTGCCTTTGGAGTTCAGCTTCATAAGCCTGAAGCTTTTCTTCATGGCTTAGATCCAAGTCATCCCTTTCTTCCAGTGTTTTCCAAATCTGATCTTCTCTGGCCTTCTTTTGGGTTGCCACTAAACTCTTCTCAAGTAGTTCTGATGATTGAGAGATTGGAGAAGGGTTTAGCACAGTCATTGTGGTAACTGTTGTAGTAGGCCTAGTAGGAACAGAAGTTGGTTGAATAGAAGCAGTTGTTCTGGAAGGGTCAGCAGTTTGAGTCTTGGAAGTGTTAAACTTTGATGGGTTGACAACAACTGAAGGTTTGTCAACTACTGAAGGATTGTCTTCAGTATTTTCTGATTCTTCATCAGAAGTTTGGCCATCAGAGGTTTCTTCATTGTGCCCTTGGGATTCATCAGTCTTTTCAGCATCTTCTACTTCTTGAATAGAGATACCAAATTATTGGGCCAGTTTTTCTTTTCTGGCTTGATCTTTTTGATCTCTTGCTAGGATAGCCACTCTTGCCTTTCTTCTGGCTTCAAGTGTATCCATAGGTACCTTGATTTTCTCCCCCTTTTTGGCTTCAGCAGTTTTTGAAGTTGAAGCTTGGGAGAACTGACCTGTAAGATGAGCAATCTGTTTGCTGTTGTAGTAAATCTTGTTGGACAGATCATTCATCTTCGTCTGTATCACTCCAAATTGGTTCTTCATGGACAACTCGAAGTTAGCTGTGTATGTTTGGAAGTGATTCTTGATGAGGGTGTTCATCATGTGGTATAAGGGACCATTTGGGCTGCATAGCTGGTTCATGTCTATGCTTGTTTGCCCAGGGAATTGGGTAGGCATTTGTAGTGAGGGGTGTGTTTTTGGGTGATCTTCTTGTTGTACAGAAGATGCCACTCTAGGGGAATCATGGATTGAGTGGGCTTTAACCTGAGATGGTGTGACTAGCTTCTTGAGCTTAGATACACCAGGTACAGGACCTTCACTTGTAGCCGTCAATTCAGTAGTTTGGTGTTTTGAAACATCATCCAAGTCAATGGAATCATCTGAATCCCTGATTACATCCTCAATGAGGACTGTATCAGTTACATCATGAGCTGAGCCCAACTCAGTTGTCTCATGTACCTCTTTTTCTTGGTTCAGAGGATTTCCTACCTCATGCATTAAGCCTTCATCAGTAGTTGCCACAGTTGAGGTCTTAGCTATGTTACTTCTGTCCTCAGGTCCACCACTGGGTGGTAAATGAGTAGTAGCAGCCTCAAAAGTACCAAAAGTTTCTAAGTTTGGGCTTAGAGACTCTGGTTCATCTTCATCTCTTTGGTTAGGGCTTTGAGTGTCCACATCCATGTCAATTTCTGAGGCTATGTCCCCTGTTTTATGTGGTTGATGGGGACTGACATGTGTAGATGGGACTTTCTCTTTTAGCCCAGAGAGAAGTTTGGCTATTTCAATGTCTGGTTCAGAAATTTGGGGTGCTGGTTCAGTAGTTTGGGCAGTGGGTTCAGCAGTTTCAAAAGAAGAATCAATTGGAATAGTTTTCTTAAGTCTTTTTCTTTTGAAAAGGATTGTGATTGGTGCTCTTGGTGGGGTTTGAGATGGATGAGACTGAGAGGATGTTTCAGTCACATCTTTAAGAAGTGCAGATTGCACAATAGTTTGTTCAGGTATCTCAACCTCCTGAACAACTTTTCTTTTAGGTTTGGTGGGTTTTTGTTTTTGTACCTTGGGTTTCTTGGCCTTTGGTGGGGTAGGTTTGGAAGATGAGGGTTCCATGGGGACTGGTTCTGGTTCCCCTTGGTCATCTTTTGGCCAGGCAGCCTGTTTGTTGTGCCTTGAGTATGCTTGTGAGGTTAAGGGTTTTAAAATTTCAGTTTTACCCACAAGCACCTCATTACCCAGTTCATTTATTATGCATTGCATAATGAACCTTGGATATAACAAAAACTTTTTCTTAGTTTTATTGTGATGTAACACCAACTCATTAAAGAAAAGTTTTGATGCCCTGAAATTTGTTTCATTCACAATGGAATGAAAAATTGGTTGAAAGGTTGAGGGCATCTGGTCATAAGACCCTGTTTTAGGACTCAAGCACATAATTATATAATGAAACAAAAGTTTATATTTTGGTTCAAAATACTTTTTAAAGATGGTAGCTTGTGAGAGAGTACCTTGATAACCACACTCAGTCATGGTTAGGTGGATTGCAGAGTTGGCAAACTTTTCAGAGGCATTCACATCATTCAACCCCAGTCTGTTTGCAAGTATGGCCGGTGTGATGGCCATTTGTCTCCCTTTAATTGTTGAGTTGAGAGAGATAACTTCATCATCCACCATCACTGTCTCAGCATTAGCCCATAACTCATTGAGAGTTTCAGGATGTATTGGTGGGTCTATTGTGAGAGCGGTGAAATATTGGGATTTGACGACGAGATCAATGATCTCATCGTATTGGGACCAGCCTTCTTGTTTTTCTAAGTAGGCTCTGAGATTGTGTCCCTGTTTAAGAACTAAAGCCATGTGGTTTGTATGTGTGTATGAATCGAACAGTGTTTTTGTTGCAGGTTCAGGGGTTTGAGAGCTTTCTTGAGAGAGAAGGAGGGAATTTTTTGAATGGATAAGTGTTGAAAAAAGATATTTATCAGAAGTTTTTAACCGCTTGGAACTTCTTTATTAGAAGTTTTAAACCGCCTAGGTTAAAAACCTCTTTATCAGAAGTTTTAAACCAACTAGGTTAAACTTCTGATGATGGGAAAAGTCTAATTTGTCCCTTTTTGACTAAACTGCTGATGAAGAATTATCTTCATCAGTAGTTCCCATTTTCTCTTCAGCAGTTTTGAACAGCTGATGAGAAATACTTTTATAAATACTTTATTCATAACTTCTGAAGGTTGTTTTATCAGAAGTTAATCACTTTTTAGAAAATATCCCCATACTGATGTTTTGTTCATCAGTAGTTTCTGTCTTTTCAGAAGTTTTTCAAGTTTTTGAAAACAGATGTATGTGAAAAATAAAAAAGTTGTGCAGAAAAAAAAATAAAGAGAAACACTTACAAATTTAGCATCCCTAGCATGGATACTAACTTCTGAAATGTTGATGTGTCAAGGGGTTTAGTGAATATGTCAGCCATTTGATTAGCTGTTGCTACATGTTTCACTTCAATCTTGCCTTTTTCATAGCAATCTCTTATGAAATGATACCTGATTTCAATGTGTTTAGTTTTTGAAAACTGAACAGGATTTTGAATGATGCTAATGGCAGATTTGCTGTCTACAAGCAATGGTGTCTTGGTCTCTTTGATTCCATAATCAAGAAGTTGATATTGGAGCCATTGTATCTGTGATGTACAACTTGCAGCTGCAATGTATTCAGCTTCAGCAGTTGAAGTTGCAACAGATGTTTGTTTCTTTGATTGCCAGGACACTAGACAGTTTCCCAAGAATTGACAACCACCAGATGTTGATTTTCTTAACATTTTACACCTTGCATAGTCACTATCTGAAAAAGCTGATAACTTGGTATTGCTTGAAGCAGGATACCAAATTCCAAGTGTGGGAGTTCCTTTCAGATATCTAAAAATTCTTTTGATTGCAATAAGGTGTGATTCCCTAGGAGCTGATTGATATCTAGCACAGACACATGTTGAAAACATAATATCTGGTCTAGAAGCAGTTAGATATAAAAGGGAACCTATCATACATCTATACATGGTTTGATCAACCTGTTTTCCTTAATCATCTGGTTCAACTTGTGTGGTTGGTATCATGGGAGTGGAACATGATTTACAGTCTTGTAAAGAAAATTTGTTTAGTAATTCTTTAACATATTTTGATTGATGTATAAAAGTTTCATTTGTTTGTTGTTTTATCTGCAGTTCCAGAAAGTACTGCAGTTCTCCCATTGTACTCATCTCAAATTTTGATTGCATGAGTTTCTTAAATTCATCACACAATTTTGTGTTTGTTGAACCAAAAATGATATCATCAACATATATTTGAACAAGTAAGACATGATTTCCAACATGTTTTATGAAAAGAGTTTTATCAATGGCACCTCTTGTGAAGTTATTTTTGAGTAAAAAGGTTGAAAGTGTATCATACCAGGCTCTTGGAGCCTGTTTGAGCCCATAAAGAGCTTTGTCTAGTTTGTACACCCACTCAGGATGAGAAGGATCCTCAAACCCAGGTGGCTGACAAACATACACTTCCTCTTTTATATTTCCATACAAAAATGCACTCTTGACATCGATTTGATAAACTTTTATTTTGTTGGAAATGGCATAGGCCAGAAATAACCTGATGGCTTCAAGCCTTGCAACTGGAGCAAAGGTTTCATCATAGTCAATTCCTTCTTATTCAGAGTAACCTTGTACTACCAGTCTTGCCTTATTCTTGATTATAATACCAGCTTCATCTTGTTTGTTCCTGGAAACCCATCTTGTGCCAATTGGTTGCTTGTTTGGTGGTAAGGGACAGATTTCCCAAACCTGTTGCTTGTTGAATTGAAGCAATTCATCTTGCATTGCCTGCACCCAATTGTTGTCTTTGAGGGCTTCCTAGTACTTCTTTGGTTCCAACTGTGAAATAAATGCTGAGAATAGACAAAAGTTGGAAAGTTGGTTTCTTGTAAGAACACCTGATGCAATATCACCCATGATTTGATCAAGTGGATGGTCTTTGTGTTCGATCAGTTGTTGTAAACCACTGACAGGTGTTGGTGGCTCATGTTCTTCAAACAAACTACTGAGGTCTATTATATCTGGTTCAGCAGTTTCAGTGTCTTCAGTAGTTGCAGGTGCTGAAGCAGATGTTTGAGTTTGTCCTTCAGTATTTGTTGAATCAGAAGTTTGTGAAACTTCTAATGGTTTTGAAGTTGACTTAATGACTGTTTGAGGAGTCCATGGTGCTGGATCCTCATCATCGAACCTTTGATCACCATAATAAGTAGGTTTAGATGAAGTGACAGTCTTTTCAGGTCCAAAATGGAAGCTGTCAAGGTCAAAAAGTTCAGCAGGATGTGCTGGAATGAGAGTGTGTTTTGACTCATTGAACTTAACATTCAGTGTTTCTTCTACTATCCTGGTTTTTGAGTTAAAAACCTTGTAGGCTTTTCTAGTTGAGGAATAACCAAGAAAGTAACCTGAGTCAACTTTGGCAGCAAACTTTGAAATAGATTCCTTGATGTTCAAGATGAAACATTGACACCCAAAAGCCCTGAAAAAGGAGATAAGGGGCTTCATGCCATGAAGAACTTCATAGGCAGTCTTTGAATGTCTCTTGACAATAAGAACTCTATTTTGAACATAACATGATGTGTTAACTGCTTCTGCCCAAAAGTATAAAGGTAGGCAAGAATCAGCTAACATTGTTCTTGCTCCTTCTATTAAAGTTCTGTTCTTCCTTTCTACCACACCATTTTGTTTAGGAGTTCTGGCAACACTGAATTGTCTAATAATCCCTTTAGACAAACATAATTCATCCAGAGTTTTGTTCCTGAACTCTGTCCCATTATCACTTCTAATGGTTTTGACAGGTAGAGAGTACTGCTTCTCTACTTGTAGAATGAAGAACTTGATGATTTCAGCAGCCTCATCCTTGGAAAATAAGAAGAATACCCATGTAAATTTTGAGTAGTCATCAATGATGACTAAGCAGTACTTCTTTTTACCAAGGCTCATGATTTTTACAGGCCCAAATAAGTCCATATGGAGTAGTTGAAGACATGCAGTTGTTTTTGATTCTTCAATAGACTTATAGGAGGACTTATGTTGTTTTCCCTTTAAACAGGATACACAGTGTTCTTGACACTGGTATACTTTTAAGGGTAGACCTCTGACCAAGCCCATTTTTGTGACTTTATTTATGGTTTTAAAGTTCACATGGCCAAGTCTCCTGTGCCAGAGATCAGTTTCTGAAGTTGATGCCCTTGAGAAGAAACAGGCAGTGTTGTTCAGTACTTTGTCTTTTTCAATGTCCACTGCATAGACATTGCCACATCTTTTGGCTATTAACAAAGTGTGATCTTCAATGATCTTCTCTATCAACTTCTGGCCTTCTGGTGATATGATCTTTCATGCTGTCTTTGTGAAAAAGGAAGAATATCCTTTATCACACATTTGTGACACACTTAGCAAGTTGTACTCAAGGTTTTCAACCAGATTGACCTTGTCAAACTGTATTTTGCCAGAGGAGAATTGCCATGTCCTAGCACATATCCCTTAGCATTGTTCCCAAAGGATACAGATCCATCTCTTTGACTGATAAAATTGTTTATCAGGTATCTGCATCCTGTCATGTGCATTGAGCCTCCACTGTCTACATACCAAATGCTATTTAAGCCTCTGGAAACTCTCTGCACAAGATAGCAAATCAGTTAGATTCAGGAACCCAAGCCAGTTTGGCTTTGGGTTTGCTCTTGAGAACATTAACAGTTTGTTCTTGACCAAGTTTAGAAATCCATGTCTTTTTGGCAATGGATTTTGCATTAAGAGCAATGGTGGTATCCTTTTGAGGACCACCATCAACTTTGGTCATCAGTAGTTGTACCAAGTTAATAAGATCTTTAATCTCAGCAGTTTGTGAAACTGCTGATGATTCAGGTCTAACTACTGAAAGAGAATTTTGAGAAAAAGACTTTTGTTGTGATTTGTCTTTTTCTGAGAAAAGGTGTTTGCTGGTTGTTGTTTCTTGGGAGAAAAAGTTTTTACATAATCATTTTTGATTTGTTTTCCCATAACCAGTTGTTGATTTTTCTTGTTGAACTGAATACCCTTTCACATTTCACATTCTTTTGTCTTTTCTTTCAAAGACAAGTCTCTGACTGTTTTGATTGGTTTTAGGTAATCAGTAGTTTTCAGGTTCTTAACTCCTGATGTATTTGAAACTACTGATGGCTTAAAGTCAGATTTAATCAGTACTTCTGAAGAACTTTCTTTGTGTGTTTTTAGAAAGTTTTCATGAAAAGATGTGCATTCTTCCTTTTCAGAAGTTTCACCTGAAACAATTTTTTTCCCATCTTCAGTAGTTTTGGGAGAGAAATCTGTTGGTGTTTCAGTGTGATTGTACCCTATGCCAAACCTAACATTTGAAGCACTTTGTTTGTTTAGCAATAGTTGGTACCCCTTACAAGATTCCACCCATTTTTCACATGTGACCTTGGTGTCAGCAAGCTCTTGTCTGACATTTCCTAGGTCATTAATCATGATTTTAATTTGTGCTTGGGTTTCAATAGCAGAGTTAGATAATTTAGAAACTTCTTTTGTTTTTGCAGAAAGTTTTCTTTCTAAATCACATTTCATCTGAGTGAATTTTCTCTCAGAGTCATTTGCTTTGCCTTGTAAGTGCACATTTGTCTCTCTTATGAGAGCAAAAGATTCTTTGCATGAATTTGAACATAGTTTTGTCAAGGATTCTTTTGATACCTGTGACAAGGCAGATTTTGAGGAGCATCCCTCAAATGCCATTAAGGCAAAGTTCTTTCTGCCATTGTCAGGCTCTCCCCAGTTGATTTCAAACATTTTGTTGTCTGCATCAGGATTGCACTCTGTGGTGTCAAAAGGAAGACTACTCCAGTCAACATACCCTGAAGTAAATAAACTTTGTTGAGAGGGTTGTTGTTGCTGTGGAGGTTGTTGAGCAGCTGGAAAGGGAGGGATTGATTGTTGGCTCTGCATCTGTTGAGCAGGCATCTGCACATATTGTACTTGTGGCACATATTGGTGTTGTGGAGCTTGTGCCTGTACAAAATGTGCACTCCCTTGTGTTCCATTATACCTGTTATAATTGGGGTTAAAATTGTTTCCAGATTGAGATTGGTTAAAGCCAGAGCTTCTACACTCTCTAGCAAAGTGTCCCAACTTTTGACACTTGTGACATCTAAGTTTAGATTTGTCAAAACCAATTTTTGTAGAACAGTTAAGTCCTGGAAACTTCCTTCCTGACCTTTTGTAAAATTTATTTGTTTTTAAACTTAACATGGCCAGTTGGTGCAAAATATCCATTTCTTCTAGGTCATCACTGCTGAAACTATTTAAGTCATCCATGATAAAACACATGTTATCAGCAGTTTGACCAAAGTCATCCATGATAAACACATGATAAAACTATTTAAGTCATCCAATAGTGCTGTACTACCTGGTAGATAGTCATCAGCAGTTTTGCCAGAATTTTGTAACTTTTTCTTTTGATCAATTTCTCTCTCAAAAGTAAGTAATCTCCCATGAAGTTTTGTAAGAGTGAGGGAGCTAAAGTCTGGTGAAGATCTTAAGACTATAGAGTATGTTTCCCATTTATCAGGTAAAGACCTTAAAAATCTATGAAGCATAGATAAAGTTGTGTAGGTCTGACCATTTAGTTTTAGCTCAGATATTAATGAGGAAAATCTTTCAAATTGCTGTGTTAAAGTTTCCCCATTAATGTTAGCAAAAGTTTCATATTGTTGAGCCAAGATTTCTCTGTTGTTGGCAATCACCTCTTCAGTTCCTCCAAACTGTTCTTTTAGGCAGTCCCAAAGCTCTTTGGCACTATCACAATGTAATAGGCCAGAGTAGATTTCATTTGGGAGTGCCATTGCCAATATAGAGAAAGCTTTTGCATCAAGCTCAAGTTTTAGGAAATCATCATCAGTATAGTCTTTTGGTTCTTTTGGAATCTCTTCTTTAGTTTCAAGATTTATATTTACTGGTTTATGAGGACCATATATCACAGATCTCCAACAACCTGTGTTGGTCTGTGATAAGGTATGTGCCATTCTCTTTTTCCATATGTTATATTCATTTCTTACAAGCATGGCAGGTTTAGTGGCAGAACCAGTATTATGAGGATCCATTTTAAAGAGTATTGATTTGTCAAATATCTCTTAAAGTGATGGATGTTGATAAAAGTGAGCATATAATCCTTTATTGAATATCAATAAGAGCCTGTGTCTGATTCTCAATGTGTCAGATTGATATGTGATCAGATAAACTAGTGCTCTGATACCAATTGTTAGATCTGTATATTGCTCTTCTGTATGAACTTGCTAGTGAACACTTAAGTGTTTAGCAAGTTCTTGATCAGTGATAGCACAGCGGAATGTTATAAGTTTAAAGCTACACTTATCAACAGGAGTTATTACTCCCCCTGGATTCAAGAACTAATAAATGAAAAGTATTTATTGAGAATCTAAGTATTAAATGAGAATGAAACACTTTGACAGATTCTCAATAAACATGAAATGGAAATAACAATAATAAGTGTTGAAGGATTTCTGAATTAAAATCAATGTCTAAAACAGAGGGATGAACCCTTCTATTTATAGACTTTACAAATACATGAACCTTGCCAAAAAGCAAGTTCAGAAACAAGTTGCAGTCTTGGAACTTGTACATAAAGCAAAAAGAAATACTAAAGTAATAAACTACTGATATACAAAGGCGGTGAAAAAGATCTTCATGTAAGTACTGATGAATGACAAACTACTGATGAGTAGTTTGTCTTCAGTAGTTCTTCAGTAGAAGTGTCTGGTTTGAACTTCAGAACTTCTGATGACTTTTCTTCTTCAGTACTTCTGAATCTCTTCTTCAGCAGTTCTATACTTAGAGTATTTTGACAGAAGTGAATTAGACTAAGGTTTGCAAAAGTGGTTTCACCAATCCTTTTTGTCCTAACAGGGATACAGTCCTCCAGTAGAAGAACCAAAGATTTAACCTTCAAGGGATCAGATTAAGATCACCAGACCTGAATCTATTCCCATCAGAATCTCTAAATCCAAATTGGAAAAACCTCAACCACAGCCACTTCCACAAAGTTTTTTTGTTAAACCTTAATTTGTTGATAAGCAAACCGAAATTTTAAATTTTGAGAAAAACAAAGAGGTTGATAGAGTGTTTGAAGTAATGAATGATAATGTACCTAATGAATCTAAAACTAAATCTGAAAATGAATCGGTACAGGATGATAAAAATGAGTGTGAAGAAAATGTCTCTACAAGCTCAAGTGTGCCACATGATTTTGATTTTTTTAAAGATTTTAGAAAATTAATTTCAGAGAAAATGGCACAAAATAAAAGAAATTCAGCTGTTTCAGAGTCATGTTCAAGCGGTTCAGAAGTGAATGAAGCCTTATCTGTTTCAGAGACAGATTCGGCTGACACAAATGAATCTGAATATCAAACCTGCGCAACATCTGAATCATCCGAGAATACATCTGAATCATATAACTCAGTTTCAAATTTTAATACTGATTCATCTGATTCTAAAGTGGAGAGTTGTAATTTCTCTAACTCTCCTATGATTTGTGAGCATGTTGAAACTGATTGTGTAGCTTTATCTAATGCTTTAAGTACTGACTTCATTGACTCTTATGCAGACAATGTAATTGTTGAGGATTGGGTAGACGATGGGGATGAAGTCAGTGATTCTGAATTAAATTCAGAAAGACAATTTTTCAATTTCTACTAAAGACAATAATTTTTGTGTGGGCTCGTTTGTTTTGAGAATTAAACATTGTGATTTGACTACTTCGTCTGATTCTGTTATTTTATTTAATGCTAGTGATGAAACAAAAAAATTGTTGGTTAAATAAACAAGCACAGGTAGGGCTCGTAGATATATTCCACCCAAACACATTTTGCCAAAATATGAAAAGCAGAATTCATCAAGGATGACATCACAAAGCCATCGGGCTCCATACAGATCTTATACATCTGAAAAGGAAGAAAAATCTCACGGGGTCCATATATGAAGCGTCAAATATGTTACACATGTGGAATCCCCCACATAGCCAGAAATTGTAAAACTCATTTGACAGTGTCTGAGAACAGGGAGCATCAGAAGGCTCCAAAAGGGAATATGAATCACTCGTAGCTAATGAAGGCAAATAAGCCTAAAGCTATGAGGAGTGACAAATCCAAGGTGAATCCTTCTGATGAAGATTGGAATAGAAATAAGAGGCTAAACATGACAGGTAAGATGCCTCCCAAATCAGTAGAAACCCATAAGGTATCTACAAATGACAAAAAGAAAAAGGTTTCAAAAAGAAAATCATATTGGAAACTTAGGAGTTCTATTTCAAGTCCTCCCCTATCTGTAGGATCATCTTGCTCTGTGAATCAAAATGTATGTAATAATAATTGTGAATCTGTTTCCACTGCCAATATGCACTGGATGGAAGTCCAGTATATAGAAAAAAATGGAAAATCGAAAAGGGTTATGGCTTGGGTACCAAACATTAATTGATTCCACATCATGTGCAGGAACGGCTATGGAGGGCTATCATTCGCCTCTGGTACATTGATAGTGGCTGTTCTCGGCAAATGACAGGAGACTTATCCCAACTGACTGATTTGGAACGTTTTGACGGTGGATATGTCTCATTTGCGGGAGCTGAAAGAGGTCAGATCACATCACGAGGGACAGTAAGAAATGGTGGACTCTGCTTCACCAAAGTAAACTATGTTCCAGAGTTGAAACACAACCTTTTGAGCGTATCACCAATATGTGATAATGGCTATTCAACCTTTTTCACCGATAAGGGATCCATGTTCTGAGTATTTCTCGCAAAGCTTAATGTTTAGTGATTACTGATGATTACTCGCGTTTTACTTGGGTTTTCTTTCTATCTAACAAAAGTGAGACTGCAGAAATAATTAAGCAATTTATTGTTCTAATGGAGAATCAAACCAACATCAAGGTGAAATGGATCCGTTGTGATAACGGGAATGAACTCAAGAATGCTTAATTGAACTACTACTGTGCTCAAAAAGGGATCGCTCGTCAGTTCAGCTCTACAAGAACGCCTCAACAAAATGGAGTAACTGAAAGATGAAATCACACATTAATCGAAGCTGCACAAACAATGTTGTGTGATTCAAAGCTTCCAACCTTCTTCTGGGCTGAGGCTGTGAATATGGCATGCTATGTGAAAAACCGTGTTCTAGTCAACAAAGCACGAATGAAAATGCCTGACGAAGTCTTGTTTAATACAAAACCCTCCGTTAAGCACTTTCGAGCATTTGGGTGTCCATGTACCTTGTTGCACCTAGAAGCAACACCTAAGTTTGATGCGAAGGCTGACGACTGCTATTTTGTTGGCTATGCTGGCAAAACGGCATATAAGGTATATAATAAACAGACAAGACAGATCGTAGAGTCATTCGACATGCGCTGGCTCGAAGAAAATGATACGGATGCTCGAGCTAGTCCCGACTGGTTGTTTGATTATGAGTCTTTGTTTCAGTCTTTCAAGATCTTTAATGAAGTGCCTTCTAGTGTTAATGCAGGTTCTGCAGGTCATTTTATGTCCACTGTTGGCACCTCATCCTCCTTGTCTGATAGTGCAGAGGATGGGGGGATGTTGCACCTGGGTCTCCACCAAAGAATTCTGCAGACCCACTGGAGCTGAAGAGACTTCACCACATATAGATAATGAAGAACCATCTGTTGACGATCTCACTTCCAGATTTGATGATCATATTCCTCCTGAGTGCATTGGGAAGGAAGGTGATAATGAAGAAGCTGAAGAAACGGATAGTTGAATCATTCCAGGCACTAGTGTTCCTACTAGTGTTCAATGGGATCATCCAATTGAAGCTGTGATAGGTCCGGTGGATGCTGGTGTTCTAACAAGAAGTCAGACTGGCAACATCAACAAATGCTTGTACTCATGTTTTATTTCACAGATTGAGCCAAAGACTACTGCTGTGGCACTACAGGAACCAAGCTGGGTTGATGCTATGCAGGATAAACTTAATCAGTTTGACAAGCTGCAAGTCTGGAGATTGGTGAAGTTGCCTCAGGGAAAACATACTCTTGGTACTTGATGGGTATACAGAAACAAAAGAGACGACAGTGGGGTAATTGTTCGAAACAAAGAAAGATTGGTAGTTCAGGGTTTCAAGCAGATAAAGGGGTTGGATTATGATGAAGTATATGCTCTTGTTGCTCTTCTAGAGGCTATCAGGATTTTTCTAGCATATGCATCATTCAAGAACTTTACATTCTATCAGATGGATGTTAAGACAACTTTTCTCTATGGAAAGGTTAAAGAAGAGATATACGTCTCTCAGCCACTAGGTTTCACAGATCCAAAACATCCAAGGCATGTATACAAGCTTGATAAAGCTTTGTATGGTCTGCGCCAAGCACCTCGTGCATGGTGTGCTACATTGACAGACCACTTACTTGCAAATGGATACACACCTGGCATCATTGATCAGACTTTGTTTGTGAAGAGAGTAGATGAAGACCATATCCTTGTGCCGATCTATGTGGAAGACATTATTTTTGGATCCACAAGTGATGCACTGTGCAAAGACTTTGAAGAAGTGATGAAAAAGCAGTTTGAAATGAGTGCATTAGGTGAAATGACGTTCTTTCTGGGTTTACAAGTCCGTCAAAGTGCTGTGGGTATTTTGATTCATCAGGGCAAGTACGTTGACGATATACTTGCAAAGTTTGGGTTTTCTGATGCAAAGATTAATCACACGCCAATGACCGAAAGATCGGGTCTAACTCAAGATCTGGAAGGAGAACCTGTAGATCTGACCTTGTACAGGTCCATGATTGGTTCACTGATGTACCTGACCGCTAGCAGACCAGATATCATGTTTGATGTGTGCCAGTGTGCACGATATCATGCTACTCCTAAAATCACTCATCTTAAAGCTGTTGAGAGAGTCTTTAGATACCTTAAGGGGAAACCCAGATTCGGTCTTTGGTATCCTAGGTACTCTCCATTTGATTTGTTTGCTCTTTCTGACAGTGATTATGGAGGTTGTGACATTGACGGGAAATCCACCTCAGTAGGATGTCAATTTTTAGGTGACAAGCTTATTTCATGGCAATGTAAGAAGCAGCAAATAGTCTCCGTCTCAACTGCAAAGGCTGAATATGTTGCGGCATCGGCGTGCTGCTCACAGGTCATTTGGATGCAGCACCAACTGGTGGATTACGTATTGGATTTCTCTCATACTCCAATTTATTGTGATAGTGATGCCGCAATCCAAATTGTGAAAAATCCAGTTTATTTTTCAAAGACAAAACACATTGCCATCAAAGAACATTTCCTTCGAGACTCGTTTAACCAAGGTTTAATTGTTCCTAAACAAATCCATACTGACGAAAATGTCGCCGATCTTTTTACAAAACCGGTTAATCGAGCTCGTTTTGTCGCTCTTTTAGAGCTGCTAAGAATGGTCCAGTTTGAGGACTGAGCCTAGTGAAACAAAAATATTTTTCTTCGTATTGTAAATTTGTACTTTCAATTTTATTTTCAGCACAAATTTAAGGGGATGTATCCTTAGAAAAATACAAAAACAATAAAAATTTCAAAAACACAAAAATAGAGTCTTTTCAGTATTTTTTGTTTTATTTTTATCGTTCAAGAAAAACATAAAAACAATAGGCTTGGTTTGGCTCATGTTTGGTTTACTGGTGTGTAGGAAATGAAATGATTTTTCACAAACTGGATTAAGGTTGGCTAATGTAAGACGAGTATCAAAATGGTTTGGCTCTGGTGTGATATACTGGTAGGCTTGGTCCTGACGGCTGAAAAGATGACTGATCTTGTAAAAAACTTAAAGGTAAGGTATGACCTCGGTAAGGAACATCACTTGGGATCAAGTACAATCTCTATTTGAAGGCTTGTGTGATGTCCCTACGCAATACACTATGGTCTAGGTTTGAAACGTGTCTGAAATACTCATGTATCTCCTCTGTTTTGCGTAAGCAAAGACCTGGAGATGCTAGGCAATAAAGAGGCTTATGCTGCATCTAGAAATATGCTGACCTAGTCACTTTGTTGTCGTGCTGTAGATCATAATTTCACCAAAAAGAGACATTTGCGTCCAAAGATGTCCTGGCTATCCCTCTGCCGCATCCAAAAATATGCTGACCTGGACACAGTCAGGACGTCATAAAAGAGACCCTCAAGAGTCCAAAACCCTCAGCCTACATCATTTGAGAAATCATTTGATTTCTATATTACACCATATCTTTTACTGTTCTATTCTTTTCTCTTCTCAATCCACTCCCAGTCATGATTTCAGAATGCTAGAACAGATACTGTGCAAAATATGCTACAGGGAAACTACTAGCATGATAGAGTGTACTGCTTATGATTCTAGGATTTGATCATCATTTGTCTGAGTGATCATTTTAATTGAACCAAAACATGATAAAATAAAATCATGGACTGTCATTCTCGAAGGCCTAAGGCAATACGTTTAAGTGAACAAATATATTAGTATTTGCTAAGATCGGCCTAAGTAGATAAGTGTTGATAAGTGTAGTCTGGCCTAAAACATAGTGATTTGATCCTGCAAGCAATTTTTAATAAGACTTGTGTGAGTGTGAATAATTTTTATGTGTGTAGTTCAGTTTGTTTTATCAGTTTATATTTATGAAAATCTTGACCAGCTCAAAATCTGACTTGGACCCGCTTTTGTTAAAATTCACTTCAAAGGGTTTTTGACAACATTAGGACTGAAGACGGGCCTACCACACACTTGGTGGGCCACACAAAATCTATCTTTGGTAAATTAGGGTAAAGAGGGAAAGGATTTGGGGCAGTTAATTATTATTAACTCCAAAACACCCTCTAAGATTTTCAAAAGAACTCTCTCTCAAGAAAGACCAAAAATCAATCATCTCTTTCTCCAAGTTTGTTTTGTTCCAAAAGAACCATGATTGAAAAAGGTAACTCCCTGATGGTGATAGCTGTGTCTGATTTTTCTTTATTGTTGGCGTAAGAGAGATGATAATCAATGTTGATGATTGTCGATGAATTTTCGTTGAGGTCTTTTTATATTTGATTTTTATGTATTAGCTTAGTCTAATGTGTAATCGCTTGCTTAAAAATGTTGTTTAGAAACACTTAGTTGCAGGGATTATACTCAGTTAAGTGTTCATGTTCTCACCGGAAAAGAAAGGCACGACGGCACATGAGGAGCATTCAAAAGGGAAGGAAGAAAGGGTTAAAATGACAGAATTGCCCTCGGAAAGTCTTGAGTTTCTCGAGAACTCTCTGTCACTCGAGAACTCTCTGTTACTCGAGAACCCTCTGTCACTCGAGAACTCTTATGTCTCTCGAGAACTTCTCATTTCTTGAAAAACTACTTTATCACTTGAGAACTCAATTATTATTGAAAAATTTGTGTCTAACTTGACTCGTTTGGTGTAGAAATGGATAAGCATCTGCCTGACTTTGATAAAGATCATAACGTTGTTTGCTATTTAGCTGATCCACCTGAGGACCACAAAAAGGAATTCAAATCTCTTATCATGGGACTTAACATTTGTCGAATTTCTCATGCTCTAAGGGAGAATCCGGTGATTGTAAGAGATTGGATCATTGACTTCTAGGAGAATGCAACAGCCAAGAAGACAGATAATGTTATTAGATCAAAAGTTCGTGGTACTGCAGTAACAATTAGTGAAAAGGATGTTAGAGATGTATTATTGTTTGGAGACTCTCCAGATGATCCTGTTGTGTACAAGAAGGATCAGACTTTGCCCGTAATTTAGAAAATGGGGTATGAAGGTGAAGATGGTCAGGTTCTCAAGAAGTTCTTTCCAGGCTACTGGAGAATGTTGTTTCATGTGTACCTGATGTGTATTGGAGGAAACAAAAGCAATTCAGATTGGATTAGTCAGAAGTATGTGTCTGCTGTGATTGCATTGACAGAAGGATGGCCATTCAACTACTCCAAGTTTGTTTTTCATGATATGCTGATGAATGTGAAGGAGATAAACAAGAAACATTTCTATAAGTTTCCAAGGTTTATTCAAATGATTTTGGAGACGAATCATCCCAATTTAGAATGAACAGTTGATAAGTTTGATAAAAAAATCATAGTTCCTTCGTTGTTTGGGCTAATGAAACAGTCTAGAAAAGGAGCCAAACAAGTGTTTAAGGGAATTCATCCTTTGATCAAATTTGGGATATTCGGTGAAGTAGTTGAAGAGGTTCCAGTTCCTCCACATGCTGAAGTTGCTGAAGAACATGACGTATAGATCATAGATCCTTCTCTTCAGGAGCAACATTCACCACCTGAAAATATTGATTTAACTAATGTGGCTAGTGAAGATGAGGATATGACTGAAGAAGGTGAGAAAGAACATGATGAGGCTGATGAGCAATTCAACGAGTTTAATTTTGATGATCTCAATGAAGAAGAGATAAATGAGTTTGTTATGAATAATTTGGCACGGGAGCCAGAAGCTGCAAATTGTGATGTGAATGTTCCTTCTGCGGATGTTTTGGCAAGTATTCTAGATTCAGTTTTTGAAGCTGAACAAAGAAATTCCTCCTTAGATGTACCAGCCGAGACTACAATTGAAGCAGAAGAAAATGAAGATCCAAGTGCTGATCTTCGACCTAGAAAGAGAAACAAGAGAGATCCAAGAATGTGTATTAATAAAGATGCTTCTGTCACAGAAACTACCAATGTTTTGCTCACTACTGAAGAAAGTTCGAGAACTGGTTCTGCTTCAGCTGAACTCTCAAGGGTTCAGACCTCAGTTCCTATTAATATTCCTTATGTACCTGCTTCGAAATCTTTCTCATAGTTCATGAGTAATGTTGGATTTTCAGAGCTTCTAGATGAAGGTGGAAGCTCTTCTGCCGCTGGAGCTGGAAATCTGTTATTCAGTCAAGAAGAATTTGAGAATGCTCAGGCAAACTTCCTTGCCACAAGAAACAAAGAAAGGAATGTAGAATTTGATGCTCAGATCATGAATGAGAAAGAAGCTGATAAAGGAATGACTGATAGTGATGATGATATTTTTGCCGAGGTGGATGTTCATAGATTACATTCAAGAGTCTTGAAGTTGGAGACAGATAATGTGTGGCTTTCGGATCAAGTTCAAAGTCTAATGGAAACTGTCACTGAGAAGAACCAGAAAATTGGTGAGCTGGAAATGAATCTGGGTGATGTATCTGCAAGGCTGCTCAATTTGACCCAGAAATTAGAAAATAACCTTGGCAAAGATTTTTCTGAAACATCTTCATCTGTGAAGACTATCATCACACCAGCTGATCAAGTAAAGGCAAGAAAAGAACATGAAGAAAACTTGAAGAAGTATTTTGAAAGTCAGTCTAGTGCACGAAAATCTCGTACTCCTGGGAGTACATATGTGATTAAGAATACAGCAGAGCCGTCTATTGACCCTTTTGATGAACAACCTGAAGGTTTTGTTACCATTACTCCGGATAATTTTGATGAGTATGGAAATCGGAGTGGAATTGACTGCTGGAGATATAATGATGAGAAGGGAATTGATGAGCCGGTCGTCACGGGTCATACAAAACCTAAATAACCTAGGTAGCTAGGGTAAATAGGGAATCGAATCCAAGGAGCGTGTGGTTAGCGTCACACTAATTGTTTGTTTTAAAGAAGAAATTGGAACTAACTACTAACTAAGGTAACAACAATTTCTAACTAACATTCACTCCCGGGCTAGGATATGCAAGTAACTAGGATTCAAGAGTTAATATGATAGATTTGCAATTTCACTTGTAAGAATCGCTAGGACAGAGAATCAACACTTAGGCATCAACAAATAGCTACTAGGCCCTAAGTATGCTTCATTATCTAGTTCACCAAATCCTATATGTCGAGTTAAGGCATAATTGGCAGAATTCATCTTATGAGCTTAAAAAAAACACAATGGTCTCTAAACATGCAATAAGTCCAACCCAATACCAAGACAATTAAGCACAAGAATTAATTCATACAAATGATGTCACGATTACAAATAGATTTGCAAGGATACAAAAACCTTTAGTCATATAATGAGTCTAACCCAATATCCCAACTTAAGTGATAGGATTTATCTCACAAGTCTAAAGATAATGTTGAGGCAAAACTTAATTGACAAGATTCATCTCTATGGTTTAAGCATACAAGAAACATACACAAGGTCCAACCCAACATCAAAAGCTAATTGATGGAATTCATCCCCATGGCTCAAGCACAACATAAACATACACAAAGTTCAACCCAATATCAATGCTTCATTGAGTACAACACTAGTTCCTTACAAATACACAATCAAAACAACATTACAAATCTAGAACCTTACAATCCTTCACCCGGAAGTGAAGGGGAACTTAACCAAACATGGTTGTAGGAGCTTGAATCTCTTCTCAAAATGATTATTTGGATGGATTGATTTTTGGTGAATGACCAATGTTAATAATAAAAATGGCGTGTGATTTTTTTTAAGTCATGACAATCAATCCCCCTCTTAATTCCCTCCTTAATATCTTGTGCATGACTTTTCTCCCTTGATTGACCACCGTCCAATTAAAATAACTCTTCCAATTGTGTCCACCGACTTTCCTTCTTTCTTTTGCTTTGACGTTTTTTCTACAAATTCACGTTTATTAATTTTTTTGGTCAAAGTTTCTTTTATTATTATTATTATTGTTATTATTATTATTATTATTATTATTATTATTATTATTATTATTATTATTATTATTATTATTATTATTATTATTATTATTATTATTATTATAAATGGTATTATGACCCCGTGCTCTCGACTCGGGTGTTCGGGTCTCGAATATAATTTGCACTGTTTTAGCCCCGCTCCATGCGATCACCTACCAAAAATATAAAATAAATAAATTAATAGTAAAAACAACCAAAAAGTAATAAAAAATATACAATACTAAAATAAAAAAGTAAATGCCTAAAACTAATAAAAATACTATCTAATCGACTAAAAAATATACAAAACTGACAAATAAATGTGATGCATTTAGCAACACATCACACCCCCACACTTACCTTTTGCTTGCCCTCAAACAAATCTGCTCAGAACATTACCACGAACAAGTAACAAATACCTCAAACGCCCCCGCCATGCACTAGTTAGGGTCCAAAGTCATACCCCATTCATAGATCAGCATTAGATGTGTTAATTCAACAGGCAACCATGATGCACAATTTTGAAAACAGAACTCACCCAACTAAGTCTAACATGCTGTCAGTTTTATTTTCATGCAACACACCCCTCACATTTGTTCACTCCCCTCGGTTTAATATATGGACTAGCGTGTAATGTGCTAGTATAAATCACTCAAAGCAAAACCGAATATGAAACTCTGTACTCATAAGCTTGTAAGACAATCATACCTTCACTGTAACACATAGACTTTGCACATATCAAAAGGACTTACAGGTGTTGGGCTTAGGCTAAAGGTGGTGGATGTTTAGGTTTATAAAGTGGCTAAAAAAAACAAAGAAACTACCAACCCAAGACAATCTTTTATTCATGCAGAACACAATAACTAAAACTACGGGTTATTTTTGACCCATATTAAACAATACTAAGATATTTTTTTTCATCATTTTTTTTGATAACAATATAAATACTAAACAAATAAATAGGAAACACATAGATCGTCAAATAAAGCTGATAACAAAACGGGTCAGTCTTGACCAGGATTCGGGTAAACAAATGAAAAGGTGAATGGCTCAAAATAGTCTACTAAGGGTGATATTTTTTTTTCCGGTTAGATGGGTAAACAAAGGTGTAAGACGAAAAAGGGATTCCTAATTTGCCTTTATCATATATGTGCATAAATCAAGTTCACAATCTCGGCATGTATCAAATCAGACAAGTTCTAAAACAGAGCAACATACGGCCTACACTCAACAAATGAATATATATCAGATCAACTAACAATCTAGTAGGCTCAAGATCTCATGGGGAAAATAGGGTTACCGATGTGTGCATGCATTTATTACCGACAGCTCGTTACACCTAATCAAGCAACTTCTAAACATTTTTCAAAAATACCTGCTGAAAACGATTCATATGTCTGTTTTAAAGAATTGGACCATGATTAAGGACCCACACACCACAAACAGAGACAAAGTAAAAGCACTGAAACAGTCGCTTTCATTCCCAATCAGACCGCTTTTAGGACTTTTTTTTTTTAGACTCAAACCTAACTAAAGCAAATGAAAATGAATGTTTCCCCACCCCCACACTTAAACGACACATTGTCCCCAATGTAAGCTAGGAATAAAATAAAGCAAATAAAAAAAATAAAATACAACAGTGGAAGGAACAGACTCCCCTGGACTAGCAATACGCATATTAGTCCGTTCAATTCCTTCCAATGTCGGCCGTATAGCATTTCATTCGCAGCCGATAACAAACCTGGAACAAAGAAACACGAAAGAAAAAAAAACAAAACAAACAAATCGGGATTCCTGCAAACATTAGTGATTTCCAAATCGTCCTCACCCGAATGGATATTGAGTACGGGCGGGACAATCTATTCTTGCAATTCAAATCAAAACAAGCAATCCCATGACTCCAACAAAATAAAACTGATTCAAACACACTTAAAAATAAAAAAAATAAAAAAATTAAATAAAACAAATAAATATACAAAATATACAACAATCATACCTGATTCTCATTCATGGTGGTCTCAAAGAACATTTGCCTACCGAGTTTCCAATGTATGCTCGGTAGTTTACATGTCGTGTCCAAAGATGCTTGACTAGTATCGGCATGTAAAGATCATATGTTTTGCGAGTCCGCTTCAAAATAACTTGCCCAAAATCGTGCAAGCCAACCTTCCTAACCTTAGGCACCAAACTCACTAGCTCTTCTTGAGGAACCGTGTCTTCAGCAAGGTTTAAACATTCATTTTCTTGTGTAGGAAGACTTGGAACCTCTTCTTTAGTCATGGTGGATTCAATCTTTAAATCTTCAACCACATGAGGGATTGGTGCGGTATTCATCTCCACAACCTCCTCCTCAACTTGTGACAAAATCCACTCTTGTTTTGCTTGACATTTTTCATGAGGTGATAAGGCGATATAAGCCTTATCCTTTCTTCTTTCATAGCTTAGAATGTCGTACTTATAACTGAGCCATTTTAGCCGACATTCTCGTGATTGATGAGGTTTTGCTAATTCTTTTTCGACTTTAGAAAGTTGCACTTTAAACGTAATCTTGTCAAGTCTGCTTTGATCTGCCTGAAGTTGCCGCTTATGTTCGGCGTTCACTAGTGTTTGGTAGTGTTGAAGGGTCGGAGGAGGAGCAAGCTCTTCATAGTACAAGACCGGAGTGTTCTCCCATATTTCATAAGCAATTAAATACCTTCTTGCTGCCTCCTTTTTCAATGCAAGCTTTGGAAAATATTCAAAAGTGTGGTGCGGATCCCCACAAACCGCACATGTATCGCGATATGCATACATGGTCAAAACTTGAGCTTCTTTTACCTGCGAAAGAAAGATCCTGCACAAACAACTAGAAAACCCAAAGTGAAATCTAATAAAATTAAAAAAAAAACAAAAAATAAAAACAAAGATTTTTTTTTTTTGAATTTTAAAACAACTAAATATACACACAAACAAACACGCAATGCAACACTAAGCGCACTAGCTCCCCGGCAACGGCGCCATTTGATGAGCCGGTCGTCACGGGTCATACAAAACCTAAATAACCTAGGTAGCTAGGGTAAATAGGGAATCGAATCCAAGGAGCGTGTGGTTAGCGTCACACTAATTGTTTGTTTTAAAGAAGAAATTGGAATTAACTAATAACTAAGGGAACAATAATTTCTAACTAACATTCACTCCCGGGCTAGGATATGCAAGTAACTAGGATTCAAGAGTTATTATGATAGATTTGCAAATATGCTTCATTATCTAGTTCACCATATCCTATATGTCGAGTTAAGGCATAATTGGCAGAATTCATCATATGAGTTTAAAAAAACACAATGGTCTCTAAACATGCAATAAGTCCAACCCAATACCAAGACAATTAAGCACAACAATTAATTCATACAAATGATGTCATGATTACAAATAGATTTGCAAGGATACAAAAACGTTTTGTCATATAATGAGTCTAACCCAATATCCCAACTTAAGTGATATGATTTATCTCACAAGTCTAAAGATAATGTTGAGGCAAAACTTAATTGACAAGATTCATCTCTATGGTTTAAGCATACAAGAAACATAGACAAGGTCCAACCCAACATCAAAAGCTAATTGATGGAATTCATCCCCATGGCTCAAGCACAACATAAACACACACAAAGTTCAACCCAATATCAATGTTTCATTGAGTACAACACTTGTTCCTTACAAATGCACAATCAAAACAACATTACAAATCTAGAAACTTACAATCCTACACCCGGAAGTGAAGGGGAACTAACCAAACATGGTGTAAGCGAAGGATTTTAACTAAAACAGGATAATATGATCATACAAGTCACAAAACCAGGTGCGGAAACCCTAGTTCTGAACAAAATGATAAAACTCTAATCAAAACACAATCAAGATCATTTTCAAAGCTTTTTCATAGATTAACTTTCTCAAATATTCAATTACAATCAATCACATGTTAATCTAATCAATTACAGACTATCACCAAAATGACCTGGAACCTGACCTGAACCTAGACACAACTGACAACTCTATTACATTCACAAAAACACAAATTCTATATATAGGCTCTGCACGTTCGCCCCTTTTCAATGGTCGAATGTGGAACTTTTCCACATTCGCCCATTTGTAATGGTCGAATGTGGAATCTTTCCACATTCGCCCACTTTCTCAGGTTCCATTTCTACATTCGCCCACTTTTTCCACTTTCAGGTCATCAGCACTTTTTAACACATGTTATCAGCACTTTTTAACACATGTTAACTTTGTAGATCCAATCACTAGTCGCAATACGTGCATCTACAAACTCCCCCTCGACTATTGATTGGATTGTCTTCGTGTTTAAGTCTTGATCGTTCTCTGATTATCTGAACCTTCGACATTCTGTACCGGATCACTAGCTAGGGACATACATGAATAATGCACTAACAATCTCCCCCTTGGACCTAGCTAGTGATGTACCAAAGCAGAAAGTTATCAATTCTTCAAATCTTGATTGAAAACTTTCCAATTTCATGCACGTTTGTGTCGAAGTTCCTATCTATCTCTCCAACAAGCTTTGAAATCTCAGACAGACTCAAGAAATCTTGGCTTTGTCATTTGTTACTTCAAAGATGAAAATAGACGATAATCTTGATTTCTTCAATCTTCATCATTTCTTTAACCTTTTACTAACTTCTGTTGTTCTGGTAATCTTGATGTTCAGGTGTGGGTCTTGTTTGGTTACACAATTTGTCGATGAGTCATGATTAGTGCACCTGTTGTATTTGATTCTGCAGAAAAAATTTACTAAAAACTGCACAAACTACAACCGGCGTTTGACACGACAAAGATCTCGGAAGTACTCTTCACATTCCTTTTGACCCTCAATAGTTCTCCCCCTGAACGATACAACATTTTCAATATGTACCAGAAACTTGAAAATTTGAAATCTTTTTCAACTTTTAAGTATCTGAACATTCTCATTCAGTATCCCAACATCGGTTATCGAAAATAAAGTTGAAACAAAACTTTTTGATTTTTCAAAGTTTAAGCTAATACACACCAAAAATCTTTTTCAATTTTCCAATGTAATTGCATAAAAGTAAATTCAACATATTTTTGTGAATTTTTCCGGTTAAGAGGATCATATCAGTATTGAAACAGTCAGTCATAACTCTTTTTGATCAAATTTCTGTTTTTGTCATTGAGCATCCTACAACCATTACCAGTATGTTTGTCCACTTAAACTCAAAATCATCATTCATTGCTCAGCACTTTAGACACATTATAGTAATATTAGATACTGAAAAATCTATGGTCCCCGCATTCGCGACACATTCCCGTATCAAGAATTGCGCAAAGTTTCATTGTAACGCGTGATTATACTGTAGTTATCTGTTAGTTACAAGGTATGAGACACAGTGGTGACAGGTCAGCAAATTAATGCTTCAAAGCAACTTGTGCACTCTACCAGGGTGAGGACTAATATCAATCATGATTTGCATCAATGATTGGATACGATGCATTAGATAATCTTTGATTATCATCACACATGTTAAGTTCCTCATTCGGTAACTTAAGGTTTTGTCATTAAAGATCTTTTAATAAGATACCCTGACTGATCTAGGTCCGTAAATCAATACGACAAAAGATCAGTTAGGCTATCCCCAGATAACTTTCAATATAACGACCCGAAACCTCCGATTTTGGCAATCTATCAAACGAAATTTCGGTACTAAGACCATATGCCAACGATACGTTGATCCACATGATTATCAGTTATTGATTTTAAATTTATATCACCATGCTGAACTTTAAACTTTGATTTCAAGCCTACCAATATATAATTGCAGTGGCTACTCAATGTTTATCAAATTATTTTTGTTTTTAGAGTATTCTGACAGTCCACTGATGTACTATCATCTCCTCTTTTTCTCCAGGAAAAAACTCATTTTTTATTTTGATTTTTTTTTTAATTTTTTTTTATTTTGATTTTTCTGAAATTTTGTTTCTCCCCCTAAAAATCTAAAAATAAGCATATTTTTGGATTTTTAAACTTTTGAAGAAAAACAAAATAAAATGATATCCGATGCGGTTTACCCACTGAGTTTTTTAAAAAACATTTTCCACTCAGATTACTAGACTCTTTAAGATTTTTCAATTAGCAAACCATTTTGTCGTATCTGTTATTGAAATCCAACACCTGAGAGCAATTGCAAGAAATTGCAACTTTTTCCGGCTTCACAGATTGGAAACAGACTACAAACACTCTCCACTTTGTTGAAATCATGTTTTCCTTCTTCAATAACCCTTCCTTGACCTTCACCTCTCCAATAAATAGTGTGTATACAGATTCTCCACTATCAACTATCAAAGAATAGCTAATAGGTCTGTCTGGAACAATCTGCACACTTATTAAACAATTAGCATGAGAGAGGCACCCATCCCTTCACAATGATGGGTCTTCCAAGGTCATCAATTCTCGGAACATCAATCCATTCTCCTTTTGAAAAATCAATTGGTTTTTCAATGGATTGATTTGAAGTAGAAATTGCTATTGACTTAGAAAGTGATTTGGGTTTCCAAACACGTTCAGAGTTTATTTTAGATTTTGTTGAAATCGTTTTGATTTTTGACTTTTCAGGTTTCATGTTTGAAACCTGCTTCTGAACTTTGTTTGGAATCTTCTCAGACTTAACTGATGAAGACCCAGGTTTAGAGTTATTCTTAGGCTTAGCCTTAGAACTCCCCCTTACCTCAGCAACCCATCCACAATCTCCATTTTTATTCAAGGCAATTTTGTTACGATTGTCATACACAACCTGTTTCCCCTTTTGCTTCTTGATTGATTTTGGGGATACAGGCTTTCTGACATTGCCTGAATTTCTAGCAAATTTCACTTCTGTCTTTTTCTGTTTAACATACGGACAGTAAGCAACTAAATGCCCACACTCTCCGCAGTTATAACAAGACCTATACTCTTCAAAATCACATGCATACCCGTCATCCCAATACCAATAGGGACAGTGAGCAGCAATATGTCCAACTTCACCACATTCAAAACAGTTTCTCCATTCAACATAACCATGAGAATACTGTGGTGAGTTGTTATCGAGATTTATATGAATAATCATAATTGTCATATGATCTAGATGAAAAATTTCTTGAATACTTTTGATAAGAATTTTTCATCTGATCATTTCCTTTCGATTTGTTTGGTTTTGATCCCTTTACCTTAGGACCATTCTTATTTTCAACATTTTTCTTTTGATCCTCTGTATTCTCATGTTGGTTAGGACTGAGTTCAAAATGAAGATGATCAAATTGATTTCTAAATTGATTTAACAAATCAAGATTATCAACAAAAATACATTTAAGTAGAGATTGTTCGATATTCTCGATTAGAAAATCTTTGTTGAAAATCAATTTGTCATGTCCTTCCAACATGTAGGATCCTTCAACTCCTTCAGGAAAACTGAATATGGGTTTTTCTTCAGAATCAGATTCTGAAGTTGTTTCAACATTTTCAGTTTTCTGTTCAAACATTTGTTTCACTTCAGAATCAGAATAAACAACGCAAGGTGTTGTGATTTCCAACTCTGATGTGGAAGTATTCTTTGAAACACTTTTATTCATTTCTAACATTTCTATCTTTAAAGATTCAATTTTATTTAACAACTCTTTTTCATTCTTTTCAAAAACTTTAATTTGGTTTTTACAATTTTCTAGTTCATTTGCTAGTTTCTGTTTGTCCTCAATAAATGTCATCAATTCACAATTCAACTTGACACATTTAGAACAACTAGCACTTACCTCATCATCTGATTTATTACCATTATCAGATTTTGCATCACCATTCGAACTATCACTCTGTTCTGATGTACTTTGTTCTGAACTCGTATCAGAACTCAAATCACTCTTTGACACTTCACTGGAATAATCATGTCTCATTTGTTTGACTAAACATACAACATTCCTATGAACACCTTCTCTGTTAACACACTTGTTAACATGTACCATTTCATCAGTTGGTTTCGGTGTCATTGGAAATCTCCAAATGTAGTCAGCTTGAGAATTTTGTCTCTGTAATTGTTGTTGCTTTCTTTCAGCTTCTACTAGAGCTTTGATCTCCTCATCCGTTCTACATACGGCCATGTAATTAATCATTTTTCCAACAAAAATATCTCAAAAAAAATTTCTCAAATTAGGTCGAAATTTTTAGGCACTCAATTCTACGTTCGCCCCTGGTAATTCTACGTTCGCCCCTTTTGATTCCACGTTCGCCCAAAAATATCAGCCGAATATAAAATAATCACCAGAATGTAGAATATCAAAATTCAAATTCCACGTTCGCCCAAAAATGTCTACGTTCGACCACTTCTATTCCACGTTCGCCCAAAAATTTTCAGGTTCGCCCACTATAGTTCCAGGTTCGCCCAAAAATTCCAGGTTCGCCCATTTTTGATTCCAGGTTCGCCCATTGTGTCTCCAGGTTCGCCCAGTACAGTAATTTTCAGATTTTGAAAAACGGTTACACTTTGAAAAACGGTTATTTTGATCTCTGATTTTCAAAAGTTTGTGGATTTGAATGATCTTAATCAGGTTATGATTCGGAATTGATTTGGAGCAACTTTAATACTTGGAATTTTGAATTTTAACCACAAAATCAACTTCAAATCAATCAAAAACACTCAAAAACCATTTTCATGCAAAAACAGATGTATTTTGATCAAAAACATGTCCAAATCAGCTCTGAGTTTATCAAATTTGTTGTTGTATGATCCGTATGGCTCTGATACCACTTTGTAAGCGAAAGATTTTAACTACAACAGGATAATATGATCATACAAGTCACAAAACCAGGTGCGGAAACCCTAGTTCTGAACAAAATGATAAAACTCTAATCAAAACACAATCAAGATCATTTTCAAAGCTTTTTCATAGATTAACTTTCTCAAATATTCAATTACAATCAATCACACGTTAATCTAATCAATTACAGACTATCACCAAAATGACCTGGAACCTGACCTGAACCTAGACACAACTGACAACTCTATTACATTCACAAAAACACAAATTCTATATATAGGCTCTGCACGTTCGCCCCTTTTCAATGGTCGAATGTGGAACTTTTCCACATTCGCCCATTTGTAATGGTCGAATGTGGAATCTTTCCACATTCGCCCACTTTCTCAGGTTCCATTTCTACATTCGCCCACTTTTTCCACTTTCAGGTCATCAGCACTTTTTAACACATGTTATCAGCACTTTTTAACACATGTTAACTTTGTAGATCCAATCACTAGTCGCAATACGTGCATCTACACATGGTTGTAGAAGCTTGAATCTCTTCTCAAAATGATGATTTGGATGGATTGATTTTTGGTGAATGGCCAATGTTAATAATAAAGCTGGCGTGTGAATTTTTTTTTTAAGTCATGACAATCAATCCCCCTCTTAATTCCCTCCTTAATTTTTTGTGCATGACTTTTCTCCCTTGATTGACCACCGTCCAATTAAAATAACTCTTCCAATTATGTCCACCAACTTTCCTTCTTTCTTTTGCTTTGACTTTTTTCTACAAATTCACGTTTATTAATTTTTTTGGTCAAAGTTTCTTTTATTATTATTATTATTATTATTATTATTATTATTATTATTATTATTATTATTATTATTATTATTATTATTATTATAAATGGTATTATGACCCCGTGCTCTCGACTCGGGTGTTCGGGTCTCGAATATAATTTGCACTGTTTTAGCCCCGCTCCATGCGATCACCTACCAAAAATATAAAATAAATAAATTAATAGTAAAAACAACCAATAAGTAATAAAAAATATATAATACTAAAATAAAAAAGTAAATGCCTAAAACTAATAAAAATACTATCTAATCGACTAAAAAATATACAAAACTGACAAATAAATGTGATGCATTTAGCAACACATCAGGAATGTTTATTGTTCATAGACGAAATGGGGCTGTTGAATACTACGCCTCTACCTCTACATTTAACTCGTGGACAAAAGTTGACTTGTCCGAATTGGCAAAGGCACCCTTCATCAATCAGGTTAGGAATCCACGAAATGAAATTTGCAAGATATTTCACAAAAGGATTTAGCGGCAAGCAAAAGTAAACTTTCGAGATATGAAGACTGTTGAGTCGTACATAGAGGAGTATAAAGATGTTTTGGGTCCTGATGGTAAACCATTTCAAACGGTTAGGTGACCTGCTACTCAAAAGTTAAAGACTATACCTCTGAACAAACCCATGTATAAGGGATGCTTGAAAGACATGAAATTCTGGGTGTATGATCCAACTGCTCGATGTGCCATCTAACCAGCTTTCCATGTCATTTTAGCCATGGATTTGCTTTTGGACCATTTTTAGAAATCGATGTCATTTTAGCCATGGATTTGCTTTTGAGAGAATCGGTGGAACCTTGTTGAGGTTCACCATCAACTTTGGTCATCATAAGTTTGACCATATCCATCAAGTCTTTAACCTCAGCAGTTTGTAAAGCTGCTGATGGTTTGTGTCTAACTTCTGAAATTGAATTTTGAGAAAAAGGCTGTTGTTGAGATTTAGTCTTTTTCTGAGGAAAGGTTTTACTTGGTTGTTGTTTGTTGGGATAGAAGGTGTTTTCAAAATCTTGTTTGACTTTTTTCCCACAACCAGTTGTAAAAGTTTCTTGTTGTACTGACTTCCTAACCTGTATCTATAAAATTATGTTATGTGGTGAAACATACCACATACTTCACATGGTTTTGCCTTTTCTTTCATGTTTAAATTTTCAGGAGTTTTGGAAGGTAAATTACTGACAATTTCAGTATTTTGAATTAGGTCATCAACAGTTTTCAGGTTCTCAACTCCTGATGTAGATGAAACTACTGATGACTTAATGTCAGTTGTTTTAACTTCTACAGAACTTTCATTTGCATTTTTGAGAAAGTTCTGATAAAAAGATGTGCATTCTTTCATATCAGAAGTTTGATCTTGAACTATTTTACTCCCATCATCAGCAGTTTTGGGAGAAAAATCAGTTGGAGATTCTGTGTGGTTATACCGTATGCCAAACTTAACATTTGTTGCAGTTTGTTTGTTAAGAAGCATTTGGTAACCTCTACATGACTCTACCCAATTTTCACAATCAACCTCGGTGTCAGCAAGCTCCTTTCTGACATTTCCTAGGTTTTCTATCATGATTTTAATTTGTGCTTTCAATAGCATAATTTGTCAATTTAGAAATTTGTTTTGTCTTTGAAGCAAGTTTTCTTTCTAAATCACATTTCATTTTAGTCAATTTCTTTCAGAGTCATTGGCTTTGCCCTGTAGATGCACATTAGTTTCTCTTATTAAAGCAAAAGCTTCTTTCTGCCATTATCAGGTTCTTCCCAGTTGATATCAATAACTTTATTGTCTGCATTTGGACTGGATTCAGATGTATCATAAGGAAGACTGCTCCAATTAACATACCCAGAAATGAATAGACTTTGTTGAGTGGGTTGCGGAGGTTGTGGAGGCTGAGCAGCAGGAATGGAAGGCATTTGTTGTTGGCCCTGTTGTTGAGCAGACATTTGTACATATTGTATTTGAGGCACATATTGGATTTGTGGAGCTTGTGCCTGTACAAAATGTGTACTTCCTTGTGTTCCTAAATTCCTGTTATAACTGGAGTTTGTTTGATTTCTAGACTGTGGTTGGTTATAGATAGAGCTTCTACACTCTCTAGCAAAGTGTCCCAACTTCTGACACTTGTGACATCTCAACTTAGATTTGTCAAAACCAACTTTTGTTTGATTGTTTAGGCATGGAAATTTTCTACCTGACCGTTTGTAAAATTTGTTTGTTTTTATACTTAACATGGCCAGTTGGTGCAATATGTCCATTTCTTCTAAGTCATCACTATTGAAAATTTTCAAGTCATTAAGAATGAAACACATATTATTAGTAGTTTGACTATTTTCTTCATTGTCATATGCTTTATATGAGCTTTCTGATGAGATCCCAACAGTTATGTCAATGTGATCAAAAGATCCAAAATCATTAGAACAAGCTGGTGAGTCTTGTCCTAATAGTGTTGTACTATCTGGAATATAGTCATCAGCAGTTTTTCCAGAGTTTTGCAACTTTTTCTTTTGATTGATTTCTCTCTCAAAAGTTAGTAATCTCCCATGTAATTTTGTGCTTGTAGGAGAATCAAAATCTGGTCCAGATCTGAGGAATATAGAGTAAGTTTCCCATTTTTCTGGTAAATACCTTTAAAATCTATGCAACATAGATGAGTTTGTGTAGGTCTGAGCATTTAATTTTAACTCAGATATTAAAGAAGAAAATATTTCAAATTATTGTGTCAAAATTTCTCCCTTAATATGAGTAAAAGTTTCATATTGTTGAGCAAGAATTTCTCTGGTGTTGGCAATCACCTCATCAGTTCCTCCAAACTGTTCTTTTAGGCAATTCCACAGCCCCTACACTACATTTAATTGGAGTTTCAAGGTTGTGGAGTGGAGAAACCGGCTCTAGATCGATAATATCTTTGTTCCAACACTCATTATTGTGGTATGTTAACATAACTATCTTATGTTCATTTTAATACATGTTTCGATCCATCATAGGAGTTGCCCGACCCCTACCCACACTCGCACACACATAACCGAACACAACAAGCTGAAAATAATCGACCAAGGCCCTCGAAACTTATAAAAACATTGTAAATAACACACTTATATGTATACAAACCTGTGGTATATATCTACACGTATAAACACCCATGAAGGACGTATTGATCTCATTCCCGGAACTACTGCTTGTTCGCCTTATCGTTTAGTGTAACATTACGCGTTTAAAACTTGTACGTTACATGGCTATCATTAATAAAAACGTCAAGTTTTATCATTAGTATTCTCAATTAATTATTTTGTCGCATTATTTGAAACCCTAATACCTTATATATATTATATTATATATGGTTGTGTGATAATTGTATCAAAAAAAATATTTTGCTCTAGCCGGGGTTCGAACCCGCGCCAAAGCCCAAACCACACAACAGCTTAACCAACTGGGCTAGCCAACTACTTGGAATAAACCCGGACGCGAGTTAATCTTATACACACCTTGAACCCTTAACAATTGACTTAGGAAAGTCAACTGCTTGGACGCGTCTGTTAATCAATCAAGATCAATGCTTGATTGATCTAAATTGGGCAAACTTATGTGATTACCGGCCTCAATCAACCTCGATTACACGCTTTTAACAATCAATCGTTGACCAATTTCAAATCAATACGCGTTTTACAATTAATCGTGGGTCAACTTTCCAATTAACCCAACCCATCGATCCCCAGTATAAATTGGACATCTACGAACCTTTGAAACTCGCTCACACTCTCTTCTCCATCTTCAATTCTGTTCCAAACACTCTGATAATTAACTTTCTGCTCGTCGATTGACTTTTGGCTTGACCGGGCAAACGAACACAATACAACACTGTGAGTTTAATTTCTTGTGTGGGTTATGATCATCGGCGATCACTCATCAATAGCCCCATGATTAATTGGGCTATTGATGAGTTAATCAAACGATTACAGATTTAGGGTTCGTGGGTATTGAAATGGGGATAAACTTGATTTCATATCGCGTATATAATTAATTTTAATCAGGGATTATCACAACCACTGGCCTAGGCCAAGTGGTTGTGACCATGGCTTGCAACCCTGAGCACCCGGGTTCGAGTCCGGCTACGGCCACCTTTTTCTTTTCTTTTTCTTTTTAAAACAACAAACTAAATAATATATATATTAAACATTTTAATCTTATAAATTCGTTTTTAAATATTAAAACTATTTTATAAATTCTAAAAAAATTATATTTATTAAATCTGAGATAAAAGTTTTATTTACAATTTTTATTTTTCAAAAATTCATTTATTTAATACTTATAATAATTAAATCAATTTTATACTATTATATTTATAAAAATCCATTAATATATCAAAACAATTTTATTAAATCCTACAAAAATTATCCTGAGTTTTTATAAAGCTAAACTTTACTGAAATGATTTTTAATTCTGAAAAATCAATTATTTTATATTTTTAATCAATTTCTGTTAGATTTAATCATAATTAAATCATAATAAATTCAATTTTTATTATTTTTACACCAAAATTTTATACAATTTATTTTTAAATATTTAGAACAGAAATATGATTGTTAAAGTAATAATTCTTTAATTTTAGTATTTTTGAATATTAAAGTTAAATATTGGCAATTTGTAATAAATAGATTTGAAAATCTATTTTAAATGAAATAATTTTATAAAAATTATTTTTATACTTCAAACACTTTATTGTGTACATCCTAAATTCAAATTTTTATAAAAAGACTTTCTTTTATTTAATTATCAAATTTCCCTTTATTTAATTAACATTTTATTTTTAATTCAACAATTGGATATCCCCAAATCGAAACCCTAGAATACACTTATAAACTAATTAGACTTAGACTTATTATTTATTACCTTATTATAGGGTGATATCTGGCATTATTTTGGGCAACACTATTATTTCATCTTTTCAAGAAGTTTAACATTTGCTAAGGTGAGTTTTACATAGCCCCTTTTATTTATCACCATTTTTGGGGTGAAACATGTTATAACATTATCATTGCAATTCAATCATCAATGTGTCTATGTGTTTTCTATGTCTTGAGCATGATTAGAGTAAGCACCATTCTAGCATAATCATTAACTCCGTACAAGCCGACGGTATACATTGATAGATCTATTGGACTGACAATCCCACCCGGATACGTGCCTCCTACAAAGGTTGCGTGGGTGTTTGTTATCGCATAACATATTCGAGTGGACCATGAGCGTATGGTATGTATCATATTATAACAGTCATTAGGGTTGATTATGCACTCGATTTATTTCTAGTATGTTCTCACATATGGGCTAGATTGACATGACACATGAATTGCACAACATTTTATTCATTTTATTATCAAAAACCTATGTAAATCTCACCAACTTTTGTTGACCCAAAATACTTTCAAAATTAACATGTTTCAGGTAACAATGAAGCTGAGGCTTGAGTTAGCATGAGGATTTAACATGAAGTTTTATTTGAAGTTATTGAAGTTTTGTTATTTGATATCATGTATTGAATTCCTAGACATCATTTTATATTTGGATTATGTTTGAATAAATTATTTAAAATTTATATTATACCATGTGCTACTGAAACAATCATCAATACGTGGCACCCCGATGTTTCCGCCATCGGTTGGGGTGTTACAGATTGGTATCAGAGCCAGGTTATAGGGAATTAGGTTATTAGAAATAATCTAGACTATAACCTTAGGGACTTAAACAGTACTTGCTTCTCTTACTTGTAACCCTAATTGCTTCCCTAATCCTATCCTTATCCTATACCTTATATAACCCTAAACCTACATGTGACTACTCTTATTCGTCTGCTGCAATCCTGATCCACCATTAGATTAATAGGACAAAATCCTCAGGTTTAACCTGAACCCCCTTGAGATCTCGTCGAAGTTCTAGATTTTAATAACGAACACGTGCAATCTGGAAGGGTGAACGCCTGTATTCTGAGTCTTCTGTCTAGGTTGGCATTGCGCATATATCCCAATCAGACGAGGGACCCGGATGCCTACCTGGGAATTCTCGGGATGAGTGTTCACTTATAGGCTAAAGCATGTCTTCATATGTTATTAGAATTTAGAATCTTTGATAAGTCAACGTTTTCGTTTATTCGTTTTAATTAATGAATAAATGATTACATTCCTTATATAAACTCTCATTCATTTCATTGTGTCTATTACAGATCATGCCTCCTCGTCGCAGCACTCGCAACAGCAATGGTGAGAACCACGAAGAAGGTGGTGATAACCATAACCATGACCAAGTTCCTAACCACAACAACAATGGGGTCGATGCTCAACTGGCTGCGATCATTTCTCAACAAATGGCGCAGCAAATCGCAACTCTGGTTCCCAATTTACTCGCTCAAGTCATCCAATTGAACGGCAACGGGAATGGTCACGGGAATGGGAATGGAAACGGCAATGGCAATGGAAATGGACCCCAAGCCTGCACCCTTAAGCATTTCAACTCTTGTAACCCTCCAAAGTTTAGTGGTGAAGAAGGAGCTACAGGACTCCTCCAATGGTTTGAGGGTATTGAGAATACCTTCATCAACAGTGAATGCCCCAACAACTTCAAGGTTCGTTACGCCATGAGTGTTCTCCATAAACGAGCACTCACATGGTGGAATGAAGAAAAGCGTACTCGTGGGGCCGAGGTTGCTCTTGCTATGACATGGGACCAAGTCAAGGAGGTCATGAAGGAAGAGTTTTGTCCTCGCAATGAAGTTAAGAAACTTGAGGATGAGTTCCACACCTTAGCTCAAGATAGTGGGGAAAACCTTGCCTACAACACCCGCTTTCATGAGCTTAGCTTATTGTTGCCCCACAAAGTTACTCCTCTGCCGGTAGCCATCGAGAAGTACATCGGTGGTCTGCCCATGCAAATCAAGGACACCGTTTGGGGTAGAAATCCTGCAACTTTGGAAGAAGCCAAACGTCTAGCGGCCATTCTTACTGATAATCACGTGAAGAACGGTACTCTCTTCCGCAAGGGCACTAAGAAGACGGTTGCCAAAGACACTCCACAGCCTGCAATTGAAGTTAAGCCTGAGACCTCAAGCAACAAAAAGCGCAAGGCTAGAAACTATATGGTTGCTGCTACTCCACCTGCTGCCCAAAACCCAGCCATGAAACCATACACCGGACCTCACCCTTTGTGCAACACTTGCAAGTACCATCATCCAACACAGGTGCCATGTCGTTTTTGTACTAAGTGTCAAAGATATGGTCACCTGGTGAACGTCTGTCGAGCCCCTCCTACTACCCAAGACAACAACAACCCAGCTCCCAACCAACAAAACAACAGGCCTACTCGTGGTCAATGCTACGAGTGTGGCAACCCTAATCACTACATCAAAAACTGCCCTAATCGTAACCGAAACCAAAACCAAAACCAAAACCAAAACCAGAACCGCAACCAAAATCAAGGTGCTTGAGGTCGCGCCTACAATCTCAACGCTAACCAGGCTCGTGACAACAACGAAGTGGTGAATGGTACGTTTCTCATTAATAACTACTATGCATCCATATTATTTGATTCGGGAGCTGATAAGTCATTTGTGTCACTGAAGTTTGAACCTTTACTGAACTTACCCCACACTAATCTAGAAGAACCTTTCGTGGTAGAGGTAGCTAACGGGAAGTCTATTTCAATCGACTCTATTATTCGTAACTGCTTGTTGAACCTCGACGATCATACCTTCCCTATTGATTTCATCCCCATGCATCTTGGTAGTTTTGATGTTATAGTAGGCATGGACTGGTTGTCAACTCATCGTGCCGAAATTCTGTGCTTCGAGAAAGTCATACGCATTCCTCTCGAATCTGGTGAGATTTTGAAGATCTATGGTGAGAAACCCTGTGGTGAGCTTAAGCTTATGTCTTGTACTACTGCCCAAAAGTACTTACGAAAGGGGTATACAGCCTTCTTAGCTAACGTGATAGAGAAGAAGGACAAAGGCAAAAGTATCCAAGACATTCCTATTATTCGGGACTATCCTGAAGTCTTTCCAGAGGATTTACCTGGTCTGCCTCCTGCTCGACAAGTGGAATTTCGTATTGATCTTGTTCCTGGTGCTAATCCTGTCGCTAAAGCTCCTTATCGTCTTGCACCCTCTGAGATGCAAGAACTTGCCAGTCAATTACAAGAACTTTCTGATAAAGGGTTCATTCGCCCTATTTCTTCTCCATCGGGAGCCCCTGTCTTATTCGTTAAAAAGAAGGATGGTTCTCTTAGGATGTGTATTGACTACCGTGAACTCAACAAACTCACCATCAAGAATCGTTATCCACTTCCTAGGATTGACTATCTCTTCGATCAACTTCAAGGAGCAACCCACTTCTCGAAGATTGTTCTCCGTTCTGGTTATCATCAGCTTAGAGTCCACGATGAAGATATTCCCAAGACAGCTTTTCGCACACGCTATGGTCACTATGAATTCATGGTTATGCCTTTTGGGTTGACCAATGCTCCCGCAGTATTTATGGATTTGATGAATCGGATTTGTAGACCCTATCTCGACAAATTCGTGATCGTTTTCATCGATGTCACACCACGCCAATGGCGGAAACACGTGGCGCAACGCTCGAAAGTATATCAAAGTCAAGATTTACACAAACCCTGTTTAATTAGAAAAGATCAATTTATTAGAATGTCGGAAATGAGTATCTTGCTACAATATTGCACAAGGCATTATTTAAAACGATGAACATTAAGTTTTCAATATGGAAATTTCCGTTTATGTTCCAACCCGTAGGTAACAGTGAATGAAATCCCGACCAGTATCCGACATCCCGAATTCCACCGCACTAGCCCCATATCTACTCAGCGCTTAGATACCTGAAAGATATGTTTAAAAAGACGTCAATATATAAAATATTGGTGAGTTCACAGGTTTTAGTTTCATAACAACAACATTTTCACAACCATCGACTCGACTCACTTTACCGTATAATTACTTTCCCATTAAGTAATTATACTAGGATCTTGTCGATCGATATTCCGTTTTTACAACATGTGCGAAACCTGCACAACATGTGGCCTTTGTAAGGAGTAGCTAGCTCCTACAAACTATAATGATGAGCAATCCCTTGAGCCCCATAACCAAACCAAGACTGATAATAATGCCCCGCTCCAAGTCGTTACTCGGTTTTCCCACGACTTAAGTTCAGAATATATGCACCCCAGGCATAACCTAATGCATAATCGACGCTATCGATTAGGGGTGGGCCTTGTCAGGCACCAATAGTACTATCCAAATATTCTTTCGGTTTCATTTCCCTGAATTAATGATTACGGAAGAGAGGACTCAACCCCGAGTGGCGATCACTGCTCAAGTACTCATCATACCACTTATCACATTTTATCCTTTGAAAACCTTTTCAACATGTGACAATATTTGACAAACACATCTTTCCCCCAGTTAAAACAGTAAAATGGGGCCGTGAAACTCACCTGAACACTGTCTGGCTCACTAGGTAGATAGCATAGAGGGTCTCGCACCTACAAACGTCCTAGACGTATAAGTCACTATTCCTATAGTGCATGTGCCTTGGCAAGTTGTACACCCAACTCCTGACCATAAGTTATTCCAAATCCCGTTTAATTAAGCGCGTATCCTAGGTTTCGTTGGCGTTACATTACCCTTTGTGTTACAAGTTATATATTACTCTTGTTAATATTTCCTTAACTTGCATCCTATTATCATCGACTCGACTTCACTTAACATATAATTATTTTCCCATTTAAATAATTATACTTAAGATCGCATCGCTCGATATAATATATATTTCAACACTCGACCCGACTCACTTTGCCGCACATTTGTTTTTCCCATTTAAACAAACATGCTAAGATCTTGTCGTTCGATTGTATATTCTTAACACCCGATTCAACTCACCATACCGTATATTTATTTTCCCATTCAAATAAATATACTAGGATCTTGTTGGTACGGCATACACATGTATATCTTTGTCTACTCGTCGCGGCTTTCCTTCCCACATATCTACTTTCCCATTAAGTAGATATACTAGAATTTTGCCGAGACGAGCGTACATATATGTAAATGTGTAGTTTTTCTTGTTAAGTATATACGTTTGTTTTAACGTCTTATTTGTTTATGTCATGTGTTTTCTCCCACGAATAATTCTCTTAACACTTAGGAAAGTGTTTATTAGTTTTCACCCAATGTATATATATATTTTACTTCCAAAAATATATATTTTCTCATCTTGCCGTAATGGCATTTTTCTCATGTTTTGTCCGTGTACGGTTCGTTAACGCGTCTTAGTTCGATATCTTAACTCGATTAGTTAATTCTTCCAAGTCTTTCCCAACATGTGTTTTATAGAAATATTATCCACATTTCTAACCCATGTTACTTGGAAGGTTTGTATTTTTGCCCAACTTGTTAACTTATATACAAAAATGCTTCCAATACTTTTATATTCCCATTTATATAAAAGTATTCATTTTTGTATAAGTTTCTCAAGTTTGCCTAACATTTTTATAAAATCTCTATTTTATAAAAATCCTTATTTTAAAACCCTTTGTATTTTTATAACTTTCAAAAATACACTTTTATACAAAATACCCAAGTATTTCTATTAGTATTTACAAAAATCATCCTTAGACTTTATTACTTACATTTTTGACACCGAACTTTCCATACTTGTATTTTTGGACTAATAGTTTCTAAAATATCCATTTTAGTCTTTTAACTTTCAAAGTTACAACTTTAGTCCCTTAACTTCCAAAAGTTGCATTTTTCCACTCTAGCTTCCAAAGTTAACATTTTTCACTCAAAATAGTAAACTTTAAAGATTAAACTTTTTATTGGTAAGTTATTCTTGTATCAAAACACCTTGGTTAGTCTTGTATTTCATATGGAAGACTACTTATGTGTGTGTTTTATGTATTTGTCCATTTTAACAAAATATCATTCATCTAAGTAAGCTAACTTAGATTTTCCATCATCTTCATTCATGAACTTCTAATATGTTTTACCACATATTATAACTGAGATGATCATAATAAGATGAATTAAAGTTAGTTTTAACATATTCAAGTTCATCTCAAAATTTTAACCAAAACATCATCCTACTTAGTCTTATATGTAAACTTTATATATTTTCAAGAATATATCTCCATCATCATCAAATCCATGTTTTATTTTCATATCTTTAATCATCCATTTTACATATGTAAAACCCATTAAAGATTATGTTCAAACCTCTTTTTAAACCCTTCATGTACAACTTGCTACTAAGAACACATACATGAATAATAATAATCAAAAACAAGATTAAGAATGCTTACTACTAGCACAAGGCTAGGGAAGACAAAAACCTTGGATTTGAGAGGGGTTTAGTGTGTTCTTCCTAGTGGTTTAGCTCCAAGCTCTTGAAACACACAAAAGGGGTTTGGATGATGGATGATTTTAAGTATTTTGGAGATGTAAAAACTTGAAAGGAGAATGTATATGGGGAGGGTGAAGTTCACGGCTCAAATAAGAAAGGAGAAGAAGAGTTTTTGCTTTGTTAACTCATGTATCTAACACATGTTATATATAAGCTCACCATATCTTCCATGGATTGCATGTGATCATGACTAAAGATTTATGAGATATGTATTGTGCTAAAATGATCTTGGGAGATTGTGTAAGAGGGTGTTTGGCCGTAAGTTTTGATGAGGGGTGAGGGATTGCTTGCAAATCTTGCTAAGTATTTGTGACCCATCATAACCTTTCACTAGATATTATACTTGCATGTGTGTACATGAGTGTATCATTAGCTTTGGTCTTGTCTTGGATTATAGGGCCTAAGGGCCGAAATATGCAAGGGAGGGGGACAAAAGGAGAGCATGCTTTGTACTTATGTCTTTCTTACATCTTTTGTCTTTATACACATGCATGCTTTATCTAGGTCTTTAGCTTATTATTATTAACACAACATGGATAAAACAAGGCCATTAGGCCGGCCCTTTGATGGGTGTAAGTGGGGTCCACAACTTCAAATATTTACCCATTGTTTGCTATGTTTAATCCCCCGTCGTTCGGGTGTCGTTCGGGTATTTTTCGGGTTTTAATCACGCGTTATCCGGACATTAAAAATACCTTTAATAACCCTTAAATATAGTCTAATTTAAGCGTTGATTGGTTATTTAGGCCTTTGCCGGGTGAATTTATGAGTTATACGCGTATCGGGCGCGGTACGCGCATCTTATTCGTTACCGGGAGATTTGTACAAGACGTTTTCATTTATGGTTTTGGAGTTCCAAAACTCATTATATCTTATGAAAATACCCTTTATTTTATATCCTGGGTGTCCGGGATCCGTTTCGTTTATTTGATTATTACCGGGTAATTGCCAACGTCCATACCGGATAGCTTATTCGCACATGATCCAATCATGTTTTACCATTAAACGTATGCATTCCTATGCATTATTTGGAAATTGCTATCTCCTAAGGCCTTGATAATTAAATCACACATAATTGCATTTAATTACGTTAATCATATACTAATTAATCTGTACGGAATTACCTTATTTTTGCCGGTTGTTACATTCTCCCCCCGTTAAGAGAATTCCGTCCCGGAATTCAATTCAAGTTACCTATCACAATAGTATCCTTGAACAGGGCGGGGTGTTTGCGCTTCATGAGATCTCCTGTTTTCCTAGTGAGCCCAGATTCATGCTCGGCTCACGCTTAGTGCTCTATCAAACACAGTGTCATAGTTCAACTACGACTAAGCTCTTGGTCATCCCACCTTGACACATCTATCGGTTTCCCGAAATAGTAGAGCTTATCGTCAACCGGACTTCCGCCGATCGAGGAATTGACCAAAACTTCCTCAGTCTGGGCTTGCAGGATTCGCCTAGAGTCCCACCAAGCTCTTACGATAGTCCGAGCTTAATCATTACGAGACCAATTTCGATTGATATCTCCGTATCACCGAAGTATTAGGAACTTGGTCTACCACAATCTCTAAGCTCATTGACACCTTCTCGGAGTATGATTCTCCGTGAAAACCTATTATTAGACCGAAGTTCTCAAGGCCTATGCCTTGTCCGTATGACTTCTTAATAGGTTCGCATCTCATCCAAACAGTCTTTAACCTGCAAGATCTACTGGCCATCTCTCGGATAACCTAAACCAGGTTATGTATCTATCTCCGTCTGTCAATTGACGCACTGGAGAGTTACACGTATGCCCTCCAAGGGCTTTGAGTAGTATACCCCGAACACTGGGATGCTAATTCCTATCACATAGGAAATTTTGGTGAGGAAGCTCATGGATTCGATCTGCCACGAACATCGATCGTGTCAACACGGAACAATTCCGTCAAGTACATTCAATTTGTACGGGAATGACAAGCCATACTCGTCTCAAATTGAGTATCCCATGCTTGTGTACAAAGTTTGTCGAACTAGAGGTAGAGTGACTACTACAATCCGATATAATGTAAGTCGGCAATTTGGTGTCTAGCCACAACTCTCTCCGAGAGTATAGGTAACTGTTCGTATGCCTCATCTCGAAGCCACAGATGAGTACGGAATGAGAGGGTTCCAAACAACAATCGATCATCACTTGGGTCACATCTGACCCCGGGACACCTCGGGTGTCATGGTGATGTCAAACAGGTGATCTTACCGTACCACATAAAAGTCCCCTTGGAAACCTCGTTGGGTATCCCATTTTATTTATCCTTCGGCTCGACTCACTTTACCGTATATTTACCTCCCCATTAAGATAAATATACTAGGTTCTTGTCGACCGATCAACCATATTCAAAATGGGACTTTATTCCGTAGAATCCTCTAGGTACTGAATTGCTGCTTTCCTCCTGAGCAATTGTGGTGAATGGTACTAGGACGCTTAGTATGGACTGATGGAGGTCGAAAGTTTTTGCGTCGCTTTCACCCCTCAGTTCTCTGACATTAAGCAGTGTATACCTGACGCCCGGGCCGTACAATTCCACAATCCTCGAGTAGTACGAGTCGACTCATCACCAACGACAAGATGCTTCCAGCACATAGGTCTATACCGAAAAGAGATATATGAAACATCATAAACTGTTGTCGTAATGAACAGCGTATAAGGTTTATTATGACATATCAACACGTTGGCCCCCATTGCGACAAGTATACAGAACACCAGTAGCTACCCAAACCATGGGTATCCAGTACCAGTTCTGTTATATGTGCTTCATGGGCACTAGTGTTCCATCGTCAATAGCAACCTAGTAAATCTATTCCGAATAGTACAGGCCACATGCCCTTACATTGACCTTCAGATCTTATGCAGAGATCTGAGTGAAAGGAGTCCTGAAACCAAAACCCTCATTCGACGAAGGTTCCATCCTTTCGGAATCTTTTTATGTAAATGGTGAAATCGGGCCATAGATGCATGCATTTAGCATAGATTTCACATTTGGCTTGACGGCTTCATGCGCTCAAGTCGTTACTTAAACAAGCGAGCGACTGATATCGTACCACAAGTAATAGTCCTGAGCCTTCCCATAAGGCATCCCATTCAATGACTCAATAGTCATACATATGGGCGGAATATGTAAGCCTTCAAGCTCGTCCTGATTAGTCAGGTGTCATACGCCCTGACCTGGCAGCTCACATTACTATGGTGCCCCTAACAGCGTTTATCAAGGATAAGGGGTTTTGCTCTAGTGTGAGCAATGCTACTTAAAGATGACTGGGAACACCACTTATCGAATTAAGGTCGAAATTGTATTCCATTGTTCCAAGAATCCATGCCACGACACCAAGGTAGGATAAACCTTCCATCAAAGGAATAACAACATTAGTTGATGGGTCGAGACGATCAACCATCTCAACCCAGTAGCGTGGCAACTTTTAAAGAGTAGATAATGCTGCACGCCCTTCTGGATTCAGGGTTCATAAAACCTCTTAATCACGTACCAGGGACTTCACCAATGCACGCCCATGGGTGGGTCCACGACGGTATTCCCATAACCATCAGTATGGTACGTATGACACCAAATGAATCCACTGGTGTGAGCAATAAATGATTTGAACCTTTCAACTCTTGCTAGTCCCAAGGGTATAGATCATAATATCGCTCATAAATTCTCAATACTCTCAGGTTCGAGACGTATTCGAAATCCCTTATCACAAAGGCAAGTCTCGCCTTGTCACGTGTAGATCACAGGGTTTCTTCCCGACATTGATTTGCATAACCGATCGCTGGGCGACCAAATCGCACGTGAAAGGTTAGGGCTGGACGTAGCGTCACTGGTGCCTCAGATTCTGAAGATGTACTGCTCACGAAATGTGTGATCATATACAGGAGTCGGCACATGACTCGGTCACCTACTCAGATGACCACGAGGTTCAGACTTTAGGGGAATACACATGTAACCACTAAGGCTAGAGTGTCTAAGCACGACTTTTAGAAAGTCCGTTGGACACCTGAAATTCTACATAATCAATGTCGGCACTACACAATCAACAAATAGAACAATGACGGCACGGGGGGTTTAGGTGATGTCTCCATTCCGAGAGAAACAAGAGCAATGCAAACGACAAATCATCACGTCATCGAGGTAATCCAATAGCTGTAACAATACGCCCTCTGAGCAACACGATAGTAGAAACAACATGGAAATGTCAGCAACATATCCACGAAGCACATCAACTAGGGAACACCACACAGGAGCAACACGACAACAGAGAAGTATGACGACAAGGCAACGCTGCAACAAGAACCGCATGACACAGAGAAATACGACGGCAAGGCTACACTACTGCAGGAGCAGTAAACAACAGGAATGCATCATTGACAATGCAGCGTAACCACCTGGATACGCAACTAGCAAAATAAAGCAACTGCAAGCATGCACAATGGCTGGGGGTAACACAGTAGCACGAATGCACGTGACAATATGACGCTCAATATGGAGAATCCCATAGTCCACACCACCATAAAGCTCCGTTATGGTGGGCACGCATCCCCGTGCGTCTCAGATCACTTGTGGAGGTGGGAATTTCATTCGTACCTTCGGCCTTGGGCCTAACCTCCATAGGCTCAATGGTAGGACTTGGTTAGATCGGTTGGCGCATCAGTCGTCATAACATAAATGGGAATGACGGGTTCCACATAATTTAGCTGACTTCTCAAGCCGATATTGTTCATGGAGAGAACGACCAGAGGCTTGTTATGAGTCACTCAAACAATGGCAACAGAAACATCGACAGTTTCCACTGAGGCCTGAGAACCATTGACAATGTTAGACTTCCTAAGAGCCCAAGGAATGATAACTAGTAGTTCAATGAAAGCCTCAAAGGGAATGGAATTAATAACAACAAACTCCACAAAGACACATAGATGGTCATAGCGGCCTGGAAAGGGTCATAGAGACGTCTTTGTTAACGACATTCACTTCTGCAGGAGCCTCAAATATATCGACAACGTCAACCCGAGCAGAGCCATAGAACAACATCGTCAAGCCCATCATGGACTGTACAGACAACGACCACAATGAACTCAACAACAAACATAGAAAAGATGACATCAAGCTCGATAAGTGCTATCGAACCACTGACAACAACAAACTCAGCGAGAGCTACACTTGATAGCGTCAACAGGATTCGCTTGAGCCATAGGATAATAATAGGAGCAACAACGTCAGGCTCGACTGGAGCCTTAGACTCGTCGTAGCTATTATGTGTGTGGTGACTGGCATTCATAGGACCTGGAAACCAACCTACATTTTTCCCGATAACAAGGGTAGTGGTCACAACGAGCATAGCAAGTAGAGGTAGAAGGATCACGATTTATCGATACACCACGATAAAATGAAAACGATACCGACTCTGGCAAACCAGCCGAGTCATTCTTCTCATTAGGGTCTCCTTACATGCTATCTAGCACCGATAGTAATTAGCTGGAATGCCTCACTGTCACTCAAGCGAGGCCGGTGAACTTTCTTCCTGATAGGCCATGCTGTGAGAGTATCGAAATACGGCAAGAGATTAGACAGGTCACCGTGTCCACAACGAATGGACCCTGCAACCTTAGTTTATAAAAAAAGTCACCGTGACGAGGGGACACAACGTCTCAATATCTTCGGGGATTGACAAAAACACTTTCCATCAATCGTCGACCAATAAATAACTAGACTTGTTACCGCGACGACGGTGATGGACACTCAACATTGCAACAAGAGCAATGGAATTGTCGTCCCATGGGTAAATTTACCAGATAAACGTGACCACTTTCAGTAGTCCGTCATTCGGTTTTCGAGGGGGATTTTAATGTCAGCAAAAAGCGTCTTGCAACATTCTGACAATCACAGAACACTTTTACGATTACGATTCCCAAAGTGTGGTTCCACTTTCTAGGGTTTATGACGGATTTAGGCACAGTACATGTAACGAGCCTACCCTGGCGTTCCTCGACTGAAGCGAGACCACCAACAATCCTTGGAAAACAAACAGGAGGTAGATAGAGAAGTCTTATGATAACCTTTGCTCCTCAGGAAAGTAGTACGACATAAGTACCAACATGCTGAGTCCATCACAATTCATCTTCCGAGCACGATCCAGCGCTATTGCAAAGGTTGTTAATCCATACTAGAATACTCAATACACCGAGTAGTGGCTTCCCACGAGTTAATCGTATGCACTTCCGAGTGAGTCCATTGCCAAACGCCGACTAGGGCTTGCTGTTCTACTACACGCCGTCATCCTATCACTGGCAAACCATGTCGCGGTCATGATTAGTGGCCGAAATTCTGACATCATCGAAGTTTAGCGAAGCACTATGACTCGCGGACGTGTGAGGCGACATGCCGATTTCACTGTCCGTCCATGACTGCCTGGAAGCAACCAATACTGTTGATTCAGCCGAGGCTATCGAGCCTTTAGAATAACGATGATCAAGCTTCCTAATCCCGTAACTTCGATCCTGTCTTCCTACTGGAGAAGAAAAATATCCAACCCTTGAAGACAACCTGGGCATGCGTTAGGTCGATCATGACTTATTTACCATGATAACACCGCAGCACACGGCCACGAGTCTCATATTTAATCCACGCAGGGTCCCGTTCTCTAGACGCTTTAGTCTAGCAGGGACGCACCCTAAGTCTTCACTGGGTTCCAAGTTTAGCATTCCTCGCATCGTTCCAGGCATTTAACTCCTATGCAAGGAAGTTTTCGTCTCCCGTCTCTATCCGATGCGAAGATGTACGTCAGATTGCTCAAATGAGTAGACGTTCGAGCTCTTCCGTGCTCGTACCTTAAAGGTGATGTCGAAGAAAGCTCATTAGGTTTGCTAGGATCGAGATCAAGGAACATCGGCGAGACCTCTCATTTAACCCATTGGCCAATCAAAACTAAGACTGAATCTAAGGAACAAGAACAACCAAGACAAGGAGTGATCACCAATCCCGGCCCTAGCGCCCACCAAGGTTACCGTGCACCCCAAACTATTATTACGTGTGCACCCGTAATGATAATTTGTGTCGCCAGGTAATCTTGTTGCCCGCTAGTTCCGAGCTTCCTGATCCAAAACCGAGATTTCATACAACAAGACTTGATCCTCCAAATCATAAACAACGTGGCGACATCCATTAACGCGATAGAGGTTAGTCCTTCCGATCATCCCGTCTACAGGCAAGCGAGTGAGCTCATCGTAGACCACAGCATCCTTCCCGCTTGCTGGTACCGGTGATCGATGCAAGAGCGCGGACTATTGTGAAGCGTGATACAACAACCTTACTGGCAAAATATCCGTACTACGTATATGTATTAACTTAATCTTAGAAAATCGGATTCCTACTATAAGCATCTTATCCGCATTTTCTAATACTTCATATATTGATACGCATGGCTAGTCGGTCGGAATTTCCCCTTGTACAACCCATGTACAATTTCTTTCTTTTCTAAAAATATTTTGTTGTGTTTTATTTTTGAAAACTTCGTTTTCGAGCCAAAACCGGTTATAGTCTAGATTTTTCAAAAATGCTAGTTCGCTACAACCTTGGCTCTGATACCACTTCTGTCACACCACGCCAATGGCGGAAACACGTGGCGCAACGCTCGAAAGTATATCAAAGTCAAGATTTACACAAACCCTGTTTAATTAGAAAAGATCAATTTATTAGAATGTCGGAAATGAGTATCTTGCTACAATATTGCACAAGGCATTATTTAAAACGATGAACATTAAGTTTTCAATATGGAAATTTCCGTTTATGTTCCAACCCGTAGGTAACAGTGAATGAAATCCCGACCAGTATCCGACATCCCGAATTCCACCGCACTAGCCCCATATCTACTCAGCGCTTAGATACCTGAAAGATATGTTTAAAAAGACGTCAATATATAAAATATTGGTGAGTTCATAGGTTTTAGTTTCATAACAACAACATTTTCACAACCATCGACTCGACTCACTTTACCGTATAATTACTTTCCCATTAAGTAATTATACTAGGATCTTGTCGATCGATATTCCGTTTTTACAACATGTGCGAAACCTGCACAACATGTGGCCTTTGTAAGGAGTAGCTAGCTCCTACAAACTATAATGATGAGCAATCCCTTGAGCCCCATAACCAAACCAAGACTGATAATAATGCCCCGCTCCAAGTCGTTACTCGGTTTTCCCACGACTTAAGTTCAGAATATATGCACCCCAGGCATAACCTAATGCATAATCGACGCTATCGATTAGGGGTGGGCCTTGTCAGGCACCAATAGTACTATCCAAATATTCTTTCGGTTTCATTTCCCTGAATTAATGATTACGGAAGAGAGGACTCAACCCCGAGTGGCGATCACTGCTCAAGTACTCATCATACCACTTATCACATTTTATCCTTTGAAAACCTTTTCAACATGTGACAATATTTGACAAACACATCTTTCCCCCAGTTAAAACAGTAAAATGGGGCCGTGAAACTCACCTGAACACTGTCTGGCTCACTAGGTAGATAGCATAGAGGGTCTCGCACCTACAAACGTCCTAGACGTATAAGTCACTATTCCTATAGTGCATGTGCCTTGGCAAGTTGTACACCCAACTCCTGACCATAAGTTATTCCAAATCCCGTTTAATTAAGCGCGTATCCTAGGTTTCGTTGGCGTTACATTACCCTTTGTGTTACAAGTTATATATTACTCTTGTTAATATTTCCTTAACTTGCATCCTATTATCATCGACTCGACTTCACTTAACATATAATTATTTTCCCATTTAAATAATTATACTTAAGATCGCATCGCTCGATATAATATATATTTCAACACTCGACCCGACTCACTTTGCCGCACATTTGTTTTTCCCATTTAAACAAACATGCTAAGATCTTGTCGTTCGATTGTATATTCTTAACACCCGATTCAACTCACCATACCGTATATTTATTTTCCCATTCAAATAAATATACTAGGATCTTGTTGGTACGGCATACACATGTATATCTTTGTCTACTCGTCGCGGCTTTCCTTCCCACATATCTACTTTCCCATTAAGTAGATATACTAGAATTTTGCCGAGACGAGCGTACATATATGTAAATGTGTAGTTTTTCTTGTTAAGTATATACGTTTGTTTTAACGTCTTATTTGTTTATGTCATGTGTTTTCTCCCACGAATAATTCTCTTAACACTTAGGAAAGTGTTTATTAGTTTTCACCCAATGTATATATATATTTTACTTCCAAAAATATATATTTTCTCATCTTGCCGTAATGGCATTTTTCTCATGTTTTGTCCGTGTACGGTTCGTTAACGCGTCTTAGTTCGATATCTTAACTCGATTAGTTAATTCTTCCAAGTCTTTCCCAACATGTGTTTTATAGAAATATTATCCACATTTCTAACCCATGTTACTTGGAAGGTTTGTATTTTAGCCCAACTTGTTAACTTAGATACAAAAATGCTTCCAATACTTTTATATTCCCATTTATATAAAAGTATTCATTTTTGTATAAGTTTCTCAAGTTTGCCTAACATTTTTATAAAATCTCTATTTTATAAAAATCATTATTTTAAAACCCTTTGTATTTTTATAACTTTCAAAAATACACTTTTATACAAAATACCCAAGTATTTCTATTAGTATTTACAAAAATCATCCTTAGACTTTATTACTTACATTTTTGACACCGAACTTTCCATACTTGTATTTTTGGACTAATAGTTTCTAAAATATCCATTTTAGTCCTTTAACTTTCAAAGTTACAACTTTAGTCCCTTAACTTCCAAAAGTTGCATTTTTCCACTCTAGCTTCCAAAGTTAACATTTTTCACTCAAAATAGTAAACTTTAAAGATTAAACTTTTTATTGGTAAGTTATTCTTGTATCAAAACACCTTGGTTAGTCTTGTATTTCATATGGAAGACTACTTATGTGTGTGTTTTATGTATTTGTCCATTTTAACAAAATATCATTCATCTAAGTAAGCTAACTTAGATTTTCCATCATCTTCATTCATGAACTTCTAATATGTTTTACCACATATTATAACTGAGATGATCATAATAAGATGAATTAAAGTTAGTTTTAACATATTCAAGTTCATCTCAAAATTTTAACCAAAACATCATCCTACTTAGTCTTATATGTAAACTTTATATATTTTCAAGAATATATCTCCATCATCATCAAATCCATGTTTTATTTTCATATCTTTAATCATCCATTTTACATATGTAAAACCCATTAAAGATTATGTTCAAACCTCTTTTTAAACCCTTCATGTACAACTTGCTACTAAGAACACATACATGAATAATAATAATCAAAAACAAGATTAAGAATGCTTACTACTAGCACAAGGCTAGGGAAGACAAAAACCTTGGATTTGAGAGGGGTTTAGTGTGTTCTTCCTAGTGGTTTAGCTCCAAGCTCTTGAAACACACAAAAGGGGTTTGGATGATGGATGATTTTAAGTATTTTGGAGATGTAAAAACTTGAAAGGAGAATGTATATGGGGAGGGTGAAGTTCACGGCTCAAATAAGAAAGGAGAAGAAGAGTTTTTGCTTTGTTAACTCATGTATCTAACACATGTTATATATAAGCTCACCATATCTTCCATGGATTGCATGTGATCATGACTAAAGATTTATGAGATATGTATTGTGCTAAAATGATCTTGGGAGATTGTGTAAGAGGGTGTTTGGCCGTAAGTTTTGATGAGGGGTGAGGGATTGCTTGCAAATCTTGCTAAGTATTTGTGACCCATCATAACCTTTCACTAGATATTATACTTGCATGTGTGTACATGAGTGTATCATTAGCTTTGGTCTTGTCTTGGATTATAGGGCCTAAGGGCCGAAATATGCAAGGGAGGGGGACAAAAGGAGAGCATGCTTTGTACTTATGTCTTTCTTACATCTTTTGTCTTTATACACATGCATGCTTTATCTAGGTCTTTAGCTTATTATTATTAACACAACATGGATAAAACAAGGCCATTAGGCCGGCCCTTTGATGGGTGTAAGTGGGGTCCACAACTTCAAATATTTACCCATTGTTTGCTATGTTTAATCCCCCGTTGTTCGGGTGTCGTTCGGGTATTTTTCGGGTTTTAATCACGCGTTATCCGGACATTAAAAATACCTTTAATAACCCTTAAATATAGTCTAATTTAAGCGTTGATTGGTTATTTAGGCCTTTGCCGGGTGAATTTATGAGTTATACGCGTATCGGGTGCGGTACGCGCATCTTATTCGTTACCGGGAGATTTGTACAAGACGTTTTCATTTATGGTTTTGGAGTTCCAAAACTCATTATATCTTATGAAAATACCCTTTATTTTATATCCTGGGTGTCCGGGATCCGTTTCGTTTATTTGATTATTACCGGGTAATTGCCAACGTCCATACCGGATAGCTTATTCGCACATGATCCAATCATGTTTTACCATTAAACGTATGCATTCCTATGCATTATTTGGAAATTGCTATCTCCTAAGGCCTTGATAATTAAATCACACATAATTGCATTTAATTACGTTAATCATATACTAATTAATCTGTACGGAATTACCTTATTTTTGCCGGTTGTTACAATCGATGATATTTTGATTTACTCTAAATCAAAATCCGATCACGAGCAACATCTTCACTCTATCTTGAATCTCCTAAAGAAAGAACAACTGTATGCCAAGTTCTCAAAATGTGAATTTTGGCTTAAGGAAGTTCAATTTTTGGGACATGTCATTGATATGAACGGAATTCATGTTGATCCTGCAAAGATTGAAGCTGTGGAGAATTGGAGTGTTCCTACCACTCCAACGGAAGTCCGTTCTTTCCTTGGTTTGGCTGGTTATTATCGTCGATTCATCGCCAATTTCTCCAAGATCGCTGTCCCTCTCACTACCTTAACTCACAAGGGTAAACCCTATGAGTGGGGACCTAAACAAGAGGAAGCATTTGAAACTCTTAAGCTGAAACTCTGTGAAGCTCCTATTTTGTCTCTACCTGATGGTAATGATGATTTCGTGGTCTACTGTGATGCATCGAACCAGGGTCTTGGTTGTGTTCTCATGCAACGAGGAAAGGTTATTGCTTATGCGTCTCGACAACTCAAGACTCACGAAAAGAATTATACCACCCATGATCTTGAATTGGGCGCTGTTGTCTTTGCACTCAAGATTTGGAGACATTATCTTTATGGGACAAAATGTGTGGTGTTCACGGACCACAAAAGTCTTCAACATGTCTTCGATCAAAAGAATCTTAACATGAGGCAAAGACGTTGGGTTGAATTACTTAACGACTATGATTGCGAAATTCGCTACCATCCTGGCAAGGCGAATGTTGTGGCTGACGCACTTAGTCGAAAAGAGCGTGTCAAACTCCAATGTGCGAGAGTTCGCACTGATCTTCAAGATCGCATTCTCCAGGCTCAACACACATCAGTCACCCAAGGTAACATGTACGATGAAATGTCTTGTGGTGCTGAAACTCAACTTGAAACCAAACCCGATGGTCTTCTTTATTTCCTTAATCGACTGTGGATTCCCGACCGTGATGATCTTCGTACTTTTCTCATGAACGAGGCTCATAAGTCTCGTTATTCTATTCATCCTGGAGCTGACAAGATGTACCAAGATCTTCGTTATTCTTATTGGTGGCCTGGTATGAAGAAAGACATTGCTCTTTTCGTTGCAAAATGTCTCACTTGTTCCAAGGTCAAGGCTGAACATCAACGACCATCTGGTATGCTTGAACAACCAGAGATTCCTGTCTGGAAATGGGAGAGCATAGCTATGGATTTCATCACAAAACTCCCTCGTACACCCAAAGGTTTTAACAGTATTTGGGTAATCGTCGATCGTTTGACCAAGTCAGCTCACTTCCTACCTATTCGTGAGAAGTATTCTATGGAAAGGTTGGCAAAGATGTACGTAAGTGAAATCGTATGTCGTCACGGTATACCTTTGGACATTATTTCTGATCGCGATGGTCGTTTCACCTCTCACTTTTGGGAGACTCTACAAGATGCTTTGGGTACCAAGTTGAACCTGAGCACTGCTTATCACCCTCAAACTGATGGTCAGACTGAACGAACCATCCAGACACTTGAGGACATGCTCAGGGCATGTGTCATCGATTTTGGTGGCGCATGGGATTCTCATCTTCCTTTGGTTGAGTTTTCATACAACAACAGTTATCACGCCAGCATTAACATGGCTCCTTTTGAGGCACTCTATGGTCGGAAATGTCGTTCACCTGTCTGTTGGACTGAGGTTGGTGAAGCTCGTATTACTGGACCCGAACTAATCCAGGAAACCACAGACAAAATTCAACTCACTCAGGATAATCTTCTCAAGGCTAGAAGTCGCTAAAAGAGTTATGCTGATAGACGTCGTAAACCATTGGAATTTCAAGTTGGGGACCTTGTACTACTTAAGGTATCCCCTTGGAAAGGAGTAATTCGTTTCGGTAGAAAGGGAAAGCTAGCTCCTCGATACGTAGGCCCCTTCAAAATTCTTGACAGAGTTGGAAAAGTGGCTTACAAACTTGAACTTCCACCTGAGCTAAGCAATGTTCATCCGACCTTCCATGTTTCGAATCTCAAGAAATGCTTAGCGGATGAGAACCTTCATGTTCCTCTTGAGGATGTGAAAATCGATGAAAGCATGCACATTATCGAGAAACCCGTCGAGATTGTTGATACTGGAGTCAAGAAACTCAAGCGCAGTCGTATTCCGATCGTTAAGGTTCGTTGGGAATCTAAACGAGGCCCAGAGTTCACTTGGGAACGTAAAGACCAGATGAAGTCGAAGTATCCACATCTTTTCCCACCAGACTCTCCAACTCCAACTTCGGGACGAAGTTCCTAAAAGTAGGGGAGACTGTAACATTACGCGTTTAAAACTTGTACGTTACACGGCTATCATTAATAAAAACGTCAAGTTTTATCATTAGTATTCTCAATTAATTATTTTGTCGCATTATTTGAAACCCTAATACCTTATATATATTATATTATATATGGTTGTGTGATAATTGTATCAAAAAAAATATTTTGCTCTAGCCGGGGTTCGAACCCGCGCCAAAGCCCAAACCACACAACAGCTTAACCAACTGGGCTAGCCAACTACTTGGAATAAACCCGGACGCGAGTTAATCTTATACACACCTTGAACCCTTAACAATTGACTTAGGAAAGTCAACTGCTTGGACGCGTCTGTTAATCAATCAAGATCAATGCTTGATTGATCTAAATTGGGCAAACTTATGTGATTACCGGCCTCAATCAACCTCGATTACACGCTTTTAACAATCAATCGTTGACCAATTTCAAATCAATACGCGTTTTACAATTAATCGTGGGTCAACTTTCCAATTAACCCAACCCATCGATCCCCAGTATAAATTGGACATCTACGAACCTTTGAAACTCGCTCACACTCTCTTCTCCATCTTCAATTCTGTTCCAAACACTCTGATAATTAACTTTCTGCTCGTCGTTTGACTTTTGGCTTGACCGGGCAAACGAACACAATACAACACTGTGAGTTTAATTTCTTGTGTGGGTTATGATCGTCGGCGATCACTCATCAATAGCCCCATGATTAATTGGGCTATTGATGAGTTAATCAAACGATTACAGATTTAGGGTTCGTGGGTTTTGAAATGGGGATAAACTTGATTTCATATCGCGTATATAATTAATTTTAATCAGGGATTATCACAACCACTGGCCTAGGCCAAGTGGTTGTGACCATGGCTTGCAACCCTGAGCACCCGGGTTTGAGTCCGGCTACGGCCACCTTTTCTTTTCTTTTTCTTTTTAAAACAACAAACTAAATAATATATATATTAAACATTTTAATCTTATAAATTCGTTTTTAAATATTAAAACTATTTTATAAATTCTAAAAAAATTATATTTATTAAATCTGAGATAAAAGTTTTATTTACAATTTTTATTTTTCAAAAATTCATTTATTTAATACTTATAATAATTAAATCAATTTTATACTATTATATTTATAAAAATCCATTAATATATCAAAACAATTTTATTAAATCCTACAAAAATTATCCTGAGTTTTTATAAAGCTAAACTTTACTGAAATGATTTTTAATTCTGAAAAATCAATTATTTTATATTTTTAATCAATTTTTGTTAGATTTAATCATAATTAAATCATAATAAATTCAATTTTTATTATTTTTACTCCAAAATTTTATACAATTTATTTTTAAATATTTAGAACAGAAATATGATTGTTAAAGTAATAATTCTTTAATTTTAGTATTTTTGAATATTAAAGTTAAATATTGGCAATTTGTAATAAATAGATTTAAAAATCTATTTTAAATGAAATAAATTTATAAAAATTATTTTTATACTTCAAACACTTTATTGTGTACATCCTAAATTCAAATTTTTATAAAAGACTTTCTTTTATTTAATTATCAAATTTCCCTTTATTTAATTAACATTTTATTTTTAATTCAACAATTGGATATCCCCAAATCGAAACCCTAGAATACACTTATAAACTAATTAGACTTAGACTTATTATTTATTACCTTATTATAGGGTGATATTTGGCATTATTTTGGGCAACACTATTATTTCATCTTTTCAAGAAGTTTAACATTTGCTAAGGTGAGTTTTACATAGCCCCTTTTATTTATCACCATTTTTGGGGTGAAACATGTTATAACATTATCATTGCAATTCAATCATCAATGTGTCTATGTGTTTTCTATGTTTCATTATGTCTTGAGCATGATTAGAGTAAGCACCATTCTAGCATAATCATTAACTCCGTACAAGCCGACGGTATACATTGATAGATCTATTGGACTGACAATCCCACCCGGATACGTGCCTCCTACAAAGGTTGCGTGGGTGTTTGTTATACATAACATATTCGAGTGGACCATGAGCGTATGGTATGTATCATATTATAACAGTCATTAGGGTTGATTATGCACTCGATTTATTTCTAGTATGTTCTCACATATGGGCTAGATTGACATGGCACATGAATTGCATAACATTTTATTCATTTTATTATCAAAAACCTATGTAAATCTCACCAACTTTTGTTGACCCAAAATACTTTCAAAATTAACATGTTTCAGGTAACAATGAAGCTGAGGCTTGAGTTAGCATGAGGATTTAACATGAAGTTTTATTTGAAGTTATTGAAGTTTTGTTATTTGATATCATGTATTGAATTCCTAGACATCATTTTATATTTGGATATTATGTTTGAATAAATTATTTAAAATTTATATTATACCATGTGCTACTGAAACAATCATCAATACGTGGCACCCCGATGTTTCCGCCATCGGTTGGGGTGTTACATTTAGCTCCATCAGAAATGCAAGAATTGTCTAGCCAGCTACAAGAGCAGCTCGACAAGGGATTCATTCGACCAAGCTCTTCACCCTAGGGAGCTCCAGTATTGTTTGTCAAGAAGAAGGATGGATCGTTTCGAATGTGCATCGACTACAGAGAGTTGAACAAGCTAACTGTGAAGAACCATTATCCTCTTCCTAGGATAAATTATATGTTTGATCAATTTCAGGGCTCTAGTTTCTACTCGAAGATTGATCTGAGGTAAAGTTATCACCAGTTGCATATTCATGAGGAGGACATTCCCAAGATCGCTTTTAGGACGCGGTATGGCCATTATGAGTTTCTGGTGATGTTGTTTGGCTTGACAAATGCACCAGCGGTATTCATGGATTTGATGAACAGGGAGTGTACAGCTTACCTCGACAAGTTCATGATTGTGTTCATTGATGACATTCTGATCTATTCATGAACACAAGAGGAACATGAGCAGCATTTGAGGGTGATTCAAAATCTTCTCAAGGTTGAGAAAGTGTATGCCAAGTTATCCAAATGTGAATTCTGGATTCATGAGGATCACTTCCTTGGTCACGTGGTGAACGCGAAGGGTATACATGTTGATCCAGCCAAGTTAGAGTCGATCAAGAATTAGGCTAGGCCCAGTACCCCAATCGAAGTTTGACAATTTCTAGGGTTAGCTGGTTATTACTAATGAATCATCAAGAATTTTTTGAAGATAGCCCAGTCCCTGTCTTGACCCAGAAAGACAAGAAATTCGAATGGGGAGATCAGCAAGAATTAGCTTTTCAGCTTTTGAGGCACAAGCTATGCAGCGCATCGATCTCTCTCTGCCAGAGGGAACCAATGATTTTGTTGTCTATTTCGATGCATCTCATTAAGGTCTCGGTTGTGTCTTGATGCAAAGAGACAAGGTCATTACCTATGCCTCTAGTCAACTCAAGGTGCATGAGCGGAACTACACAACCCATGATTTGGAACTGGGTGCAGTAGTGTTCGCGCTCAAGATTTGGAGGCATTACCAGTACGGGACCAAGTGTACAGTCTTTACGGATCACAATATCTTACAGCATATCTTTTACCAGAAGGATCTGAACATGCACCAGAGATGATGGGTTGAGCTGCTCAATGATTACGATTGTGAGATTAAGTACCATCCAGGGAAAGCAAATGTTGTGGCTGACGCATTAAGCCGAAAGGAACATGTTAAGAAGTTGTGTGTTCGCGCGTTAGGTATGACTATTCATACCGATATCACTGCTCGTATTCGCGAAGCTCAGCAGGAAGCTCTGAAGGACAGTAACATTGGGAAAGAAGCTCTATACAGTCAGGTGAGTCAGCTGGAAACAAAGCCTAAAAGGACAATGTATTTCTTGAATAGAATATGGGTTCCTTTGTATGGAGGATTGCATGATTTGGTTTTAGATAAAGCACACAAGTCCAAGTACTCGATAAACCCTAGTTCAGACAAAATGTATAAGGACCTCAAAGAGTTCTATTGGTGGCCAAACATTAAGGGTTGTATTGCGGCCTATGTCAGACGTTGCCTAACATGTTCAATGGTCAAGGCCGAGTACCAGAAGCCTTCAGGCATGCTTCACCAGCCGGCGATTCCCATTTGGAAATGGGAACATATCTCTATGGACTTCAAGTTACTGAAGACACCTTGCGGTCATGATGCGATTTGGGTAATTGTCGACCGTCTAACAAAGTCTGCGCATTTCTTGCCGATTAAAGAAACAGATAAGATGGAGAAATTGTCCAGATTATACAACAAGGAGATCATGACAAGGCATGAAGTGCCTATCTCCATAATCTCTGTCGGGGTAGTTGCTTCACTTTGAGATTTTGCAAGTCATTGCAAGAAGCCTTTGGTTCTCGTTTAGACCTGAACATTGCTCACCATCCCCATACAGATGGACAAAGTGAAAGGACCATTTAGACGCTGGAAGATATGCTTCGTGCATGTGTAATTGATTTTGGAGGAAATTGGGATACACATTTTCCATTGATCGAATTTTCATACAATAACAATTACCACACCAGCATCAAGGTTGCCCCTTTAGAAACGTTGTATGGACGCAAGTGTCGATCGCCCGTGTGTTGGGCAGAAATATGGGACAAGCAATTGACAGGCATTGAGCTCATACAGGGCACAACCAACAAGATTTTCTAGATCAGAGACAGACTGAAAGCTACCTGGGACAGGCGGAAGAGTTATGCGGACAAAAGGCGTAAACCTTTAGAGTTTCAGGTAGGCGATAGAGTCTTACTCAAGGTATCACCATGGAAAGGAGTACCAAAGTTTGGGAAATGTGGGAAGCTCAATCCAAGATACATAGGTCCATTTGAAATTCTTGCACGAGTCAGACCGATTGCTTACAAGTTCAAACTACCCCAAGAACTCAGTGATGTACATGACACGTTTCACGTCACAAATCTCAAGAAGTGTCTTGTTGACGAGTCATTGATTATCCCTCCAGAGGAAATCCACATTGATGAACAACTCCATTTCATAGAGAAGCCAATAGAGATAGCTGACTGGAAGGTTCAAAAGCTTCGTTGCAGTAAGATTAAGCTAGTCAAGGTGCGTTGGAATTCCAAGAGTTGACCCGAGTAAACTTGGGAGTGTGAGAATCAACTGAAACGCAAGTACCCCCATCTCTTCTAAGAGACCACCAGTTCAGATGACCAACACCAAAAATTTTGCGGACGAAATTCCTCTAACATCGGGAGAATTTGACACCCATCGAAATCATAGGTCATGCCCGTACACTTAACTACACGTATACATTGTACATGGCATTACATTTCATCTATTCCATCATAATTAGGCCATACAGGGTTCTAACAAGTCAATGCCGATGCATACAGTCTACATAAGGTTCCAATCTGTTGTTCAAACAAGAAAAAAAACAAACAATGTCCACGAATAGTAAATGTCCCAACACATATCTATGGAAAACTAGTAGAACGACTTGTAAGAACACGAAAAATGAACCCACATGTAGCCCTGAATTCGGCCATATCCATGCATATATACATGTGTGTGAGGTTTAACCACTAGTAATATAACATAAACTCATACAAACGACACTTGGTTGTTTATAAATATACACACATGAACGATTATATTAATCAAGTCCCAAAAACACAATTATGTGTGTATATACATATATATATATGTTCGATCGATATAGACTTGTGTGTATATTAGAATCAAGCAAATACATAATCACACACACACATACATTCGGCCATACATACACTAATACATAATACCACATTGTTGAACCATTTTTCCATATACGCGCATACATATGTCAAAACACAAGCACCCACACACACCTCACAATCTCACCAAATCCAAGATTATCACCATAATAGGAAATGAGCCACTCTACAAACTCAAAATCTCACAAGTTTACTTGCCAAAGAAACCCTTGCTCTTTCCCTAGAATTTTCGGCCCATACATTCCTAATACAAGAGAATATGTGTTAATATTGGACACTACATACCTTATACAAGACACACACACATCACATGTATATATATACACATGGTTACACACATACACACACATGATGAGAATTTGATGAATAATCCACCTACACCTACATACAAACCCACGCATGCATACATACACTCATATACTACTCATCATTCTTATCCAAACATTTCAAATATCTAGACCTTTACACTAAAATGGAAACAACATAAAAACACATGACATCCAAGCCTTGTTGACTAACCACAAATCCCTTGTCCATTCCCCATGTAAATCGGCTCAAGACACCCTACACAACCAAGAAGATTCAAGGTCTATTAATTGCTCCAACATAGGTACTAACTTTTTGCACACCATGGATTTAGGGTGTTGTGTTGGGTTATATTGAGACCACAGTTACCAGAATAGAGACTTTTGATAGTATATTGTATAGCTTTATAGTTGAAGGACTTAATGTGTAATTATGGCATAGTTTTGTAGCTAAACCCTAATGCTGCGCACTTAAGTGCACGGGCTCTGCACACTTAAGTTAAGTGCGCAGGCCCACGGGTCTTCCTATATAAAGGATGTGTGTGCACAGCATTGGGGTTAGGGTTTTGGTCATTATCTTTTGATAGCACAAGATAGGTGCGTACTTGCTGTAATCCATGGTTCTTCAGGGTTAAATCATCAATGGAATTATCGTATTATACATCTTGTGTGTCGGTTCTTACAATATTCATCTAGTTTCTTTGATTGTAGAAGATTAATCACTTAAAACACCTAATCCATAGGTGTTTCTAAGTGATAACAATCTCGTGCACTTACAAGATCTAGCATTTGGGACTTACAATTTGGTATCAGAGCCTCTGTGCTCTAGATTGTATCTACTTTAAGATACCAAAACCCTCATCTTGTTAGTTTTTATTATCAAGATTATTTTCTTTATAAACTTTAAAATTTAGGTGTTTTTCTTACATTTTAGCTTCAAATTTCGTAAAAAATTGTGTTTCTAAAAGTTTTGAGTAGGTTATTTTGATTAGAAAATGGTTTGGAAAGGATTCAGCTGAGTTTTATGTTTGTTACAGCTCGTTTTTGCGCACTTATTTCATATAACCTGCGCACTTATCTCATAAGTGGAGCACTTGTTTCTTAGTTTGAGTACTTGGCTCATATATTGCATACTTGTGACTGTGAGTACTTAAACTTGTGATTTTAGTACGCAGTCAGGGTTTCTGCGCACTTATTGCATTACCATTGTCTTAAGCACCTATTTAGGGTTTCTGCGTGCTTAAACAGAAATCTTGGATTTGTGCGCACTTACTGAAGGTGTAGTCTTGAGTACTTGGCTAGAGTTTCTGCGAACTTAAAATCTTAAACGAGAGTTTAAGTGAGTCTGCGCACTTATTTTAGTACGCAGACTGATCAGTAAACACTGAGCACTTATCATGCCCAAGTGTTAACTGATCTGCGCACTTATCAAGAAACACAGCCACACGTATACTTCCAAGGTGCGCACTTAACAAAGACTACAACTTGACAAGGCTATTTACATTCTTACAGGTTGTTGCATACTTATCTGGACTGCTGTGAACTTAACTGTGAACTTATCTGCGCACTTATCTGCGCACTTAGCTGTGTACTTACGGACTTGGACATTTTCTGGACTGATAACTAAAATCTGTTTAACTACATTCCTAAAATTCATCTAAATCATGGCTGGTAACAATAACCATTCAACAGTTAACCCTATCACTCAACAAGATCTTGAAACCGGAACCACTACCAGAGTACCTAAGTTAAAAGGTGCTGAAGACTATGGGACTTGGAAGAACAGAATGAGGTCATTCTTTTATGTTACAGACTTCACCCAATGGAACTCTATCCAGTTGGGCCCACACATTCCCATGAGAACCACTGCCACTGGGGAAGAGTTTAACGCTGATCCAACCACTTACACCGATGTTGATAAACAATTACTCCAGAGAGATCACAAGGCTTATGGTGCTCTAACCATGGCCTTATCAAACGATGTTTATAACATGTTTGAGGAGTATGGCACGACACATGATCTATGGTTTGCGTTGAATGAATACTATGAAGGGAACAAAGAAATGCGCCAGTACAAGCAAGACATGGTGCAAAAAGAATATGACATGTTTGGCAGTATTCGTGGGGAAAGTTTGAGCTCACACATTGATAGGTTCATGAGCATGTTGACAAAGATGAAGAATGCTGGAATTCCTGTGAACAACAGAAATTCTATCAAGAAGCTGCTAGACTCATTGCCAAAAGAATGGAGCATCCAGTGTATGCTGATCAGAAAAGAATATCTTGACGCCCAGTCTACCTTGGCTGATCTCATCAACACACTGAAATCGTTTGATATGGACATTACAAAGAGAGAGATGAACCAGACCAATCCAAAGGCAGTACCCATCACTGCAATGAAAAACTTGGCATTAATGACTCCAGTGGGTAACATAGGTTCAAGCTCATCTCAGGTGTATGCTGATGGAATGATTGGTGGTAGCTCCAGTTCAGGAACGACCGTTCCATACTCTCAACCCAGTGGCAAGAACCCTCAACCCCCAACTCTTAATCCTCAACAAACAAAGCTTGCTAATGAACACGTTGAACTCTTCAACGCCTTCATGACCAGCTTTGAAGCATTGAAGACAGGTGATCTGAAGAATGACATGATGAGCCCAGAAGATATGTATCAAGTGGATCCCGATGATATGGAGGAGATGGACCTGAAATGGCAAATGGCCATGATTACTTTAAGGGTTAAGAGGTTCTAGGACAGAACAGGTCGAAGGGTTGGATTGGGAAAGGCTGGGTTTGATAAATCAAAAATCAGGTGCTACAATTGCAAAACTCTTGGACACTTCAAGTATGAGTGTCCAACCTTAAATCAAGCTGAAGTTAAACCGGCAATGAGGATGGTGGCAATCACAGATGGAGGAGAAGCCAACCAGCAGAAGGCGCTTGTGGTTCAAGATTTTGACTAGGGAGAGGAAGCTGCTGTGGCAGAGGCTGAAGTGAACAAGGCACTGATGGCAAAAATCCGCACAAAATCAACACTTGGTGTGAGTTCCTTGGAAGGGTCATCAGCTGAGATGCCAAAAGGAGAAGGGATGGAGAAGGCCGGTCTAAAAGGTGTGTTGAGTGAGGACAAGGGCAAAGAGGCTGCTGCTGAGGAAGCTTTAGTTGCTGAGAAGACTTCCACAAGCAAGGATGATCAACAACCACAGAGCAAGCAGAAGAAGGTTGAGGAGAGAGACCTGGTAAGTATCCCGCTTGAAATAAAATCAAAGCTGTGCTCACCAAGGTGTGTTACAGCCGTTGCTTACTGTTTGTCCCACAATAGGAGAATTTTAAGAGAGATAGATGACATCCAAAAAATCAACACTGAAATGAAAGAAAATGAGTTAGCTTATCAGCGAAAGTTAAATGCAACAATAGCTGAAATGCACACTCTAAAAGAATTTGTTCTCAGAAAAGATTTTTTAATAAATGACTTAACTGAAAAACTAGAAATATCTAGAAATGAAACAAATCATCTCCAAATTGTTGTGGACAAATGGAATGTAAGCAAGCATGCTCATACTGATATCCTTGATTGTTCAAGGAAATCTTTCGTCAAAGATGGAATTGGGTATAAGGATAAAAAGGGAATTGTAAAATCTATATTTTTACCCTTGAGAAAAGTGAATATATACCCATTCCAAAACCACATCCAAAAAATGATCTTTTCGAAAAAGAATGTGTCACGTCTGAGTCAAACTCTAATATAAGTAAAAGTAGTGCAGATATGACCCAACAGGATCAGGTGGACGATGATGAAAGTTGTGGTGGTCAAACAATGGGGTTAGGTCACCCAGGTGCCAATTACTCTACAGTGAATTGGTTCATCTGGAGTAATGACAAGTCAAAAACTTCTTTGAATTCGGATGACTGTAATAATTTAACTAATTTGGATGACTGTAATAGTTTATCTAGGATGGATAACTGTAATAGTTTATCTAGGCCGGATGACTGTATTACTTTAACTTCTAAACTTGATTTCAAGGGTGTTGTGGACCCAAATGATAGGATGAATCCTATCAAACGATCAGATATTTGTGTTGAAAATGTTATGCCTGTTTGTGTTGATCTTAATGATGCATTCTCTGATAAGGAAAATGTATATAGACCATCTCCGTTTGTTCCAGAACTAAAAAGAAACAGGTTTGGGAAATTTCTTACTGAAGAAATTCCAGAGTTTACACCATCATCAACAGATATGTCATGTTCTGAAGAATCACAAAGTGAAACAGATAACACAACTTCTGGAGAATCACAGAGTGATACAGAAAGTGACATCAGCGAGCCAGAATGCAACACAAATGAAGAATCAAGCAACAACAACAGTGATGAAGCATGTTCAACAGACAGCCCCAACTCAAGCAACTACAAGAGAAGAACATCACAACCATCATCATCCAGATCTTCTTCAAAGATCAAGCCTAAACACTCTAAATGCTTTAGATGTGGAAATGAGGGACATGTGGTTAAGAATTGTCATTTGCAACCCAAACCACAAAGTGATACCAATACCCAAAAATCTTTTTCAGTTCAAATTAAAGATCTTCAAGAAACTATAAGAAGTTTTGTTAAGGCCACAAAAACTTGGAAAAGACAAGAGTCAGTTTTGGGTGAAAATCACGACAGATTAAAACTAAAACAGACCTGGATTCCAAAAGTTACTTAAATTATGGTCTGAGTAGTAACTGTACATAGTGTCTCGTATATTTATCTGTATATTTCTCTTGTTTTATGTGTTTTTCAGAATAAACTACAGAAATGGTTGATTGCCCTGATGAGATATCTGTGGCACGTTGATAGCGGGGCGTCAAGGCACATGACGGGACTAAAAGAACTCCTCAAAAACTATCGATTCATTGATGGAGAATTTGTTGCTTTTGCCGGCAACGAGAAGGGCGGAAAGATAGTTGGGATAGGGGACGTGATTTCTGATGCACTGACTTTAGAAGATGTGAACTATGTTCCAGAATTGTGCTACAATATGCTGAGTGTATCACAAGTCTGCGACAAAGGAATCTCAGTGTTATTTAATGACATGGAGTGCATCTTTCTAAAGCCAGGATTCATTCCTCCTACCAATATGATTATGCTTAAAGCTCCTAGACAAAATAATACTTATGTGATAAACATGAGAGATGCAAAGTCTGAATGTCAAATGACATGCTTACTTTCTAAAGCATCCGAGTCAGAGTCACTGCTTTGGCACAGGCGATTAGGACATGTTAACTTCAAAAATATTAATAAGCTTTCAAAGCTAAATCTTGTCAGAGGTCTTCCTCCTAAGGAATTCCCTTTTTCTGAAAAATGCTTAGCATGTGCCAAAGGAAAACAACACAAAAAGTCGCATAAGTCCAAAGCTGTGAACTCTATAGACTCACCTCTTCAATTATTGCACATGGATCTTTTTGGTCCTATTAGTGTTAAGAGTCTAGCTAAAAAGTCTTATTGTTTGGTGATAACAGATGATTTTTCCTGATTCACATGGGTGTACTTCTTGGAATACAAAAGTGAAGCTGCTGAGATATTGATGTTGTTTGTTCCTCTCATTGAGAACATAATAAAGACAAAAGTTAGATCAATCCGAAGTGATCACGGAACTGAATTCAAAAATCAAAGTTTCGTGACTTTCTGCAACAACAGAGGAATTCATCTTCAGTATAGTGCTACGAGAACTCCTTAACAGAATGGTGTTGCTGAAAGGAAAAATCGTACACTTATTGAGGCGGCCAGAACCATGCATATCGACTCTAAATTGCCGATCATTTTCTGGGCTGAAGCTGTGAATACCGCCTGTTATGTTCTTAACAGAGTCTTAATTGTAAAGACGCGCGGGAAAACAGGTTATGAGTTGCTCTTTAAAAGAAAACCTTTGATTGACTACTTCAGGCCTTTTGGATGCTCATGTACGCTGCTTAACAACTACGAGAACATAATGAAGTTTGATGCAGTTGGAGATGAGTGCTTCTTTGTTGGATACTCCTCAAGTCAAAAAGCTTATAGAGTGTACAACAAACGAACCAAAATGGTTCTCGAGTCTTTTTATGTTGATTGGCAGGAGTCCAACTCTACCAACACAGGAGCCGGTCCTGACTGGTTCTTTGACGTGGATGTTGTTTTTAACAATTTCAGCATCATTGATGAACAACCATCTGAAAATCAAGCAGCCGATCCTTCTCCTCTTGAAGATACTCTTTACTCTTCCGAAGACGATGCAGCACCTTTCACCACCCGATTTTCTCCACTCGTAGCTGATCCAATTGTTCCCCTTCAGACCACAAATGGTGATGCAACTGTTGAAACTACTCCATCTCCTGAAGGTACTCCAGCTTCAGAAGAAACATCTTCAGCACAACAGTCTGCAAATGATCCATCCAGTTCGTCAAATCCTGCAGATCACCTTTCCAATCTGCCTTCCCAAATTCAAGAAGAACCAAACATGGGATTTAAGTCTTCTAAGGATCACCCTGTGGAGAACATCATTGGACCAATCTCTGAGGGTGTTCTTACTAGAAATCAGGCAGACAAACTGAATATTGCACTTTCAGCCTTCTTATCTCAGACGGTACCTTTCAGCATTGAAGACGTTGTCAGAGATGCAAGTTGGGTTGAAGCCATGTAGGATGAGCTGTATCAGTTTAGAAAGCTAAAGGTTTGGGAACTTGTGGATTTACCTGAAGGAAAGTATCCTATCAGAACAAGATGGGTGTTTCGCAACAAAATGGATGAACGAGGTGTGGTAATTAAGAACAAGGCTCGTCTGGTTGTTCAGGGCTTTCGTCAACAGGAGGGTATTGATTTTGAGGAAGTGTTCGCTCCAGTTGCTAGACTTGAAGCCATACGTATCTTCCAGGCATACGCCTCATACAAGAACTTCAAAGTCTTTCAAATGGATGTGAAGAGTGCATTTCTGTACGGGAAGATCAAAGAAGAAGTCTATGTTTGTCAACCCCCGGGTTTTGAAGATCCTCATCATCCCAACAAGTACTACAAACTGGATAAGGCTCTCTATGGACTTCATCAAGCTCCTCGAGCTTGGTATGAGACCTTATCTTCATACTTGCTGCAGAATGGGTACACCAGAGGGAAGATTGACATGACTTTGTTCACCAAAGAAGTCAATAAACACTCCATCCTTGTTCAAATTTATGTTGACGATATTATCTTTGGCTCCACTGATGAAAACTTATGCAGGGAATTTGAAAGCATCATGAAGTCTCAATTTGAAATGAGCATGATGGGAGAATTATCGTTTTTCTTAGGCTTGGAAGTGCAGCAAAAAGAAGACGGAATTCTCATCCACCAAGCAAAGTATACAAGAGACATTCTGGCAAAATACAACATGACCGACTGCAAGCCGTCCAATACTCCTTTTGCCGCCCAAAAAACACTTGTACCAGATCTTCAGGGGCCTTCAGTGAATCCTCACACGTATCGATCAATGATTGGCTCCCTGATGTATCTAACAGCTAGCAGACCAGATATCATGTGGGCAGTTGGATGCTGCGCGCGTTTTCAGTCCAATCCTAAGCAATCGCATGAGACTGCAGTGAAAAGAGTCTTCCGCTACCTCAAAGGAACACCAAAACTTGGTTTATGGTATCCTAAGAGTGATAACTTTGATCTAATCGCTTACTCTGATAGTGATCATGCAGGTTGTAGGATCGACAGAAAATCTGTCTCTGGTGGTTGTCAATTTCTGGGTAACTGGCTTGTGTCTTGGCAGAGCAAGAAGCAGACCACCGTGTCCATCTCCACTGCTCAAGCCGAATACACAGCTGCATCCAGTTGTTGCTGTCAGGTGTTATGGATCCAAAATCAGCTTTTGGACTACGGTTTGAACGTCATGCATACACCTATTTTTATTGATAATGATGCATGTCGTGACATCGTGAAGAATCCAATTGATCATTCTAAAACCAAACACATTGAAATTCGGATTCACTCAATTCGTGATGCGCACGACAAAGGGTACATACAGGTGTTGCCTATAGATATTGCTGATCAAAAAGCAGATATCTTTACAAAAGCTTTCGATAAAACCCGGTTTCATCAGTTGGTTTCATGGCTTGAGATGATAAATTTTGAATAAAAAAAAACAAAAAAATAAAATAAAATAAAAAAAAACTTTACTTGTGCATATTTTATAGAAAAATCTTCGTTTCTTTTAAAACAAGATTTTTGGGGGAGAAAGTAAACCAGTCCATTCCTAATGCAAAATTAATTCAGGAAATGATAGGAACTAATCATATCTCGTCAGCATGTGAATAAGATCCAGAGGATGTTGTGGCCTCAAGCAACGATGTGTCGGTAGATTCAGCCTGGAATCAAGTAAACTGCTACTAGGTGATTAACAATGAAGATCTACACGGAAAGCTGGATTCCCACTGTGCTTTAGGTCTGCACAAGCTGAGTCTGGTCATACATAGGTTGAGAAATTAAAAGACACAGAAAATTTTGTGCATAAGCAAATCAAAAGACACCTAAGAGTGCAAGCTACCAATGCGGGGCTAAGAAAAACAAAATTTTTGAAACTGAGCAGCAAAAGACACGCAATGTCAGTGACGTGCAAACATATATAGATAGCTCACCGAAAGATCAGATGATCATCTTCTCTGCTTATGGTAACATAGACATGAAGCTCTCATCATCTGATCAAGATAATGATCATCTTCTCTGCTTATGGTAACATAGACCTGAAGCTCTCATCATTATATTTCAATAAACCTTGAGGATCGGTAGGCCAATACCTAGCACACTGTGGGGTCCATAAAATTTTTGTCAATATTACCGAAAAACATGATAAACAGCATCGCCAAACACATGTTGAAAGAGAAAAGGCATGGATTTGAATGGACAAGCATACCGACAATTGTTCTTAGGCTGCAGCTATCCAACGGAAAGTTGAAACGGGTTCTGGCAGGTATGATTAGTATGATCTTGAATGCAGAAGGTGAGACTTGGTAAAACCCCACTTATTAAAATGGATTTGGGCTTTAAAACTTACTTTTTGGGCCAAATGTTCATCTCTGCGTACTTATTGGGCCCTGCGCACTTAACTCAAGTGCACAGGCCCATCTGTTGACTATATATATATTGAGTCAAATCTGGTTAAAAACTTTTATCTTCTTTAACAGTTTTTACAAACCCTAACCATCATCTAAATCTCATCATCTTCACCGTTCATCATCATCTTCAATCATCATTATCACATCTAATTACCCCAAAACACCCTTATCATTCCAAATCAAACCTCGTTTCTCTGTTTGTTGTTTCTCATCTACTGATTAAGGTAGATTTCGTGTTTCTAATGGTTTATTGCTTGATATTACAGGGTATTATAGTATGATCTAGATGCATCAGTGGGGATTTAGTTGTATTATGGGTTTTTGAATTGTTGAAGATTTGCGTACTTGATAATGAACAAGTGCGTACTTGTCTCATAGAGACTGCGCACTTGTCTCATGATCATACATGTTTTCAAAAACCCTAATATCCTGCGTACATGTTGTGTGAACTTAAATCTTGAACGAAGGTTCAAGTGTCTGCGTACTTGCCTAGTACGCAGACCTGACTAGGTTGCTAAGGGGTTACCATGCCCGTGTTTGACTTGGACTGCGCACTTGTTTTGGGCTTGTGTACTAACCAAGTGATCAGTCAAGTATCTGCGCACTTGGACTGTGCGCTTGACTGAGCACATAACTTTGTTGACTTTGATTGGACTGCGCACTTGGACTTTAAACAACAATATGACATTCATTTTGACAATTAAGACACTTGAACGGACTGCGAACTTAAACCCGGACCTTAATGATCTTACAACTGAAAATCAAACGTATCATGGACACCGATGACACCAATCCATCAAACCTTAATCCTATGACTGTTAAAATTTCAAACCTAAAAATTTAATAAAATCTAAGTCTAAGTTCGTTGTCCGTCTAAGTTTAAGTCTAAAGTCAGTTATCGGAGATCTAATTGGCTTTTCGTGCTCTTGGTTAAACAGATGGCACTTGACTGGGATCCTAGAGGCATGCACAACCAACCGATGAATCTCAATACTGATGATGTCAAGTTTAGAGATGTAGTGACTTGGATAAGACGCAGCAAAGTCAGATTTGCTGTGCAGAACGTTGAACCAGTCTATGTTTCACACATTGAAGATTTCTTGAGATCAGCTCGAGTCGAAACTGTATCAAGAGTCAAGCGAATCAACGCAACTGTCTGAAACAAGCCTGTAATCATCACTGAGGACACCGTTCGAAACGTACTGAGACTGCAAGATCAACCAGGAACTGTCAGATCATGTCTAAAGCAGATATTCACCAACAGTTCAGGAATTTCGGCTACAAGGGTGAATTTGACAGGAGAGGCGACGTCAAGAAGAGCCAACTAACAAGAGATTGGAGACTTATTAGTCATGTATTTATAATGTCTCTATGTCATAGAAAGGGAGGCTATAATGCGCTCAGTGCTGAATGGTCGACAGCGATGATAAAGATTTGCAAGGACGAAGCGTTCAACTTGTCAGGCATGATCTTTGACTACATGGTGAAGAATGCAGATGCTGGGTCAGGCAAGTGGGCTATGTACCCAAGGTTTGCACAGATGATGATCAACACTCAACATGAGAGTCTGCCTCTCGGTGACGAATACATATTCACCAGAGGTGCACGATTCTTTACAGAATGCAACACACCTGAATGGGAACCAATGCTGGAGAATATGTATGCGGCCCAGCGATATCCTCTTGTCATGGAGCTGTACAACAAGATCAGGAAGAGAAGGTCAGATGCTGCTGAAACTCGACAACCACCCAGAGCTGCTCCTGCACCTGGACCATCTGAACCCACTCCTTCAGCCCAGCCAACTGCCGAGGAAATTGCCCTAGAAAAATCAAGGGGCAAAAGAGTGGTGACTGAACCTGCTCCATCAAATCCTAGCAAAAAGAAAAGACCAGCAGGTTTGTTACAAGAAGGGAGAGATACATTGACACCTAAGCAACTTGAAACTGTTGCAGCCTTACAAGAAGTTGCTGAGTTTGAGAGGGCAGCGAGAAAGAGAAGAAGAGAACAGCTACCTGAATCAGAGATTCCTCGTGTAGTAACTCAGGATGATATTGAGGAACAAGTGGTCTTAGAACACGTCTTTGGGGCAGAACAACCGAATCAACCAGGGCCTTCCACTGCTGCTGCTCCAGCCCCCAAAGCTCCAGCCCAACGATCAGCCGAACCATCCTCATCAGCTCCTGCTGCACCTCGTCGCAAACTGGTGCATCAGGAACTATATGAGAAGCTTGTCAAAGAGGTCGGTAAAACTGCTGCCAGGGAGATCTGCACTTTAAAGAGTGACGTGCACAACAACCAGGAGCTGAGAAAGAAAGTAAAGAAGCTCAAACACAAGAACCGGAACATGGAGAAAATCATTAAAGATCAAAGATACATTATCAAGTTTCAGAATGAAGTTCAAATGCAGATGTTTGAGATGTTCCAAGATTTCAAGAAGCAGCAAACAGGTGCTCCCAGTGCTACATTTGATGAGACTTTCGATTTCGGAAAGTTTCTGGAGAAGGAGAAAGAGAAAGAAAGGGCTGCCGAGGAAAGTGAGGTTGATGAAGTGAGTGAAGATGAGATGCCAGAGAGATTCGTGGAGATGGGAACGAATGAAGAAGTGGTTTATGAGACATCTGATGGGCACAAGTTGGATCCCGAAAGATCAACTTGGTTTCCTAGAAGGCCCATCATCATTCCAGCCTTACATCAGAATATCCATCACACCAAGTCTGCTCACCAGGAGAAGATAATCTCCTGGAAATATGATGAAGAGAAGAGATTGTTTGCTATAAAGAGAAGAGGGGGAGTGATACAATATTTCAAGGGTTAAAAGGAACTAAAGTCTCTCCCCCGATGGGATATCAGGGAGCTCAGCAGGGCCCCATTCATCAATCACTCCCGCGATTCCCAGGCGGCCATGGTCGAGTGGTTCATCAAGAAGGAATGTGACACAGATTTTCAAATCCTGAAGCCGCAGAAACCAAGAAGGAGAATCTCGAAGAAAAGAATCGATCCAGCAACCAGTCATGGCATGATAACTTATGTGATTGACCCTCCACAGGTCGTCACACGAGTTCCTATTAGATCTGAGCTTCCAGTGATGCTGAGGGACTTTCAAAAGTGGTTTTACGACAGCAACAATGGTGAAGCAGTCATTAAACTGCAGGACGATTCAGAGGCTTTAAGGATTTTGGATCCAGTAGACGTGTTTGCACTTAATTTGTCAGATCTGAATATGCTGTTTGCAAATCAGATCAATGTGGGTGCCGGGAACACGTTGTTTGAAGAAGCGGTGTTGTTTAGAAGGGCTATGGATAGAGCTATGAATCTGAAAAGAGAGCTGCTTGAGATAATTGACAGGATCAATGCAGCAGATAAAGAGAAGGATGATAGGGAGAAGGCTGCTCAAGCTGCTGCTGCTGCTGGTGGTGCAGAAACTACTCAACCTGAAGTCGAGACTGCTTCAGAGGCACATACAGAAGAACCTGCAACAGTAGTCGATCCTGAAGGAACTGCAACAGAATCAACTCAAGCCCCTCAAGCAGTTAAAGAAGATCCAGTCGCGTTATACATGCAAGACCCCCCTGAACAGGTTGAGGGGGAGCAAAGCGAGGTCGAGATAGATTGAAGATTGAAGAACTGGTAGCTGTGGTCTAGGGGGATTATTGTTGGGTTATATTGAGACCACAGTTACCAGAATAGAGACTTTTGATAGTATATTGTATAGCTTTATAGTTGAAGGACTTAATGTGTAATTATGGCATAATTTTGTAGCTAAACCCTAATGCTGCGCACTTAAGTGCACGGGCTCTGCGCACTTAAGTTAAGTGCGCAGGCCCAAGGGTCTTCCTATATAAAGGATGTGTGTGCACAGCATTGGGGTTAGGGTTTTGGTCATTATCTTTTGATAGCACAAGATAGGTGCGTACTTGCTGTAATCCATGGTTCTTCAGGGTTAAATCATCAATGGAATTATCGTATTATTCATCTTGTGTGTCGGTTCTTACAATATTCATCTAGTTTCTTTGATTGTAGAAGATTAATCACTTAAAACACCTAATCCATAGGTGTTTCTAAGTGATAACAATCTCGTGCACTTACAAGATCTAGCATTTGGGACTTACATGTTGACTTACCAAAATTATCGACCAATCATCCAAGGACTCCACCTCTCTCTCTCTCTCTCTCTCTCTCTCTCTCTCTTTCTCTCTCTCTCTCTCTCTCGGCTATACAAAGGGGGCAAGAGATCAAGAACATCACACCTTAAAACATTCAAATCACACTAACACCTTGTGAACCCTCTCTTTCCCTTGGAGACCCTTTGGCTGAACCCGAACCCCATTTCGAACAAACACCACCGCAGCCCCTACACTACATTTCAATGAAGTTTGGAGGTTATGGAGTGGAGAAACCAACTCTAGATCAATCATATCTTTGTTCCAACACTCATTATTGTGGTATGTTAACAAAACTATCGTATGTTCCTTTTAATACATGTTTCGATCCATGATAGGAGTTGCCCGACCCTTACCCACACTCGCACACACATAACCGAACACAACAAGATGAAAATAATCGACCAAGGCCCTCGAAACTTATAAAAACTTTGTAAATAACACACTTATATGTATACACACATGTGGTATATATCTACCCGTATAAACACCCATGAATGGACACACATACTCGCACACATACACACGAGTTTATGTGTGTGTGTCTAGACGAGTTTAAAGGTGGTAATTTAGTCGGTTTGGTTTGGTAATAGGCTCATGTCAGATCACATATTCATTATTGTCGTAGCTTGGCAGTAATTTAGTCGGTTTTGGACTACATATCCATTATTTAAACCCATGATGTGACAACCGTCACCCTCATTCTTTAGCAAGTTGTCAATTATAGTCCTTTATGTATTCAAGTGCTCCTATTTCGATCCCCGTAAGTTTTGTCGTCTTCAAGTTTAATAGAAATAAAACGAACTCAATATTAATCATTCTCAATTATTGTGGAGCATATCTACGTTTAAAGTTTATCCAAAAATTTTGTGGAATATCAAGTTAAAATCTATAAAATCCGAGTTCATTAAGTTATTTGTTAATAAAAGTTTAAATTTTGTAAAGTTTACAAACATTTTGGTTAACTAAAACTAACTTAGTTGGAGTTCTATTAAGAAAAAAAAATAATAATAACCAAAACCATGTTAAATTTAACCTAGTTAACCATTGAGGGACCATTCTTGCCAACTAATGATAGTTTAAAAAAAATATCCCTCCCTCCCTTCTTCTTTCCGATCGGGATTCCGGTCACCGGAATCGAGCTCCGACGAGTTCAAATCTCCAGTTTTAAAGCTTGTTAACTCGATTTAATGATTGTAATACGTTTCTCCAAGCATTTACAACGTTTTCCTATCATTACATCAAACAATAACCCCATTTATTTGGTAATTGAAGGCTCACGTTTTGAAACCGTCGAGCCTTTATCGTGAGAGGTCCAGAGTTCGAACCCAGGCCATGACACTCCCTTTTCAGCATTTTTTTTTCTTCTTTCCTTTCTTTTTATTTTGTTATTATTATATACGATGTTAATATAAATAAACTTAAAATATTCGTAGTAAATCCATTTTTGCTCCAAAAATTATGAAAATTTAGGTGTAGCATCTTGACACCATAAAGAAAATTACTACACGTTTATTTTCTGGAAAATGTCATATTTTTATATTTTTATTGAATTTATTTGTTTTAATCGTATTTAATTGATTAAAAATCCATTTTTAATGATTTTAATCTCAAACTTTTTGATAAATTATTTCTAATCATGATGAGCTGAAATAAAAATAGTTGATTTAGAAAACATTTATTTTTATTAACTTTCCTATTTTTAATCATTTAAACATGATTTAATCTCATTAAATCCGTTTAAAATATAAATAAGTTTATAAAAATTATGGGAAAAAGTATTTTCACTCTTATACATGAGAAAATAACTATTTTATTTTCATAAAAATATCATTTTTGGGATCATATCTTGTATTTTTAGTTTATTTACATTTAATTAGATATAATTAATTATTTAGTTAAATGTAAATTTTTAAAATATGTTTTATGGATATTTTTCTATAAAATAGAAAATATTCCTATATGAGGAAACGTAAGTTTTATAATTTCTTCATCACGTATTAAATATTAAATCACGATATATTTTATTTAACATTTTTATTAAATTCAAGAGATAATAAAACTTCATCTTCCCTACATAAGTCTAGCAACCCTAATGCCTTAGATTCAAGATACTTTAGACCTTTTTAAGACACTTCCCTCATTAGTATGCTTATACATATAGGTTGAATTCTTCGGAATTCCCAAGAAAATTGTGAGACAAGTATTGTTGGAATTGTTACGCGTAGCAAAACTGTGAGTATATCTTTCCCCTTTTTACTGTCTTACTATTTTGGGGTGACTCATGTACTTACTATCAAGTTTCTATTTCTTTTACTAAATGCAATTCTCATGTCTGTTTGTTTTATGTTAATTGGTGTGTCTATGACTTGTCAAAATCATTAACCGCTGGGCGGTCTAGCATTTCAATGAATAGTACTATGGTATACCCCCTTGAGACTCTGTTGAGAGAATCTTGGTCATTGTCTTGTTAATTCATTGTTCAGTTGGTTAGTCATGTGTTAGTCATTATTCATAGGTTTGGTTTTGAACGGATATTACTTATTACATAATTGCAAATGGTACCGCACATGAATTGCTAAACACTTTTCCTACTATATTTATTCAAATAGGGTATGCTCACCAATACAATTTGTATTGACCTATACTATTTTCGTACATGTTTCAGGTTATTTATGAGATGACTTTTAAGCTTTTGGAATTTTACTTAGATTTTGGATTCATTGTATTTCAGTTTAGTTGACATCTAGAATTGTTGTATTTCATTTCAATGTAATAAATTATTTAATCAATGTATTCAAATTTACACTTTAGTCCATGAGCTATTGAACAATCGTCACTACGTGACACCTCGATGTTTCCGCCATTGGTTGGGGTGTTACAAATTGGTATCAGAGCCATGGTTATAGGGAATTAGGTTATTAGAATGCCTTTTAGCCTAGTCTATAACTAAGCTTATTTTCACGAGTCCTCTCGTGTACATTTCTCTTATTTCTTATATTTTCTTTCAAGATATTTTCGCTATGATTCTTTCCCGTTATTCTTTCGGTATTTTGTTTGGAAAAGAAGACACTCGTATTTCACAAACGAAACGATATCACCAAGTTAGGAGTGACATGCATACCTTGGTGATTAGTTTCACTCCTCTATATGTTATTTATCTTAGGAATATACCTTTGAGATAGGAGTGACATCCACACCTCAAAGAGTATTTCCTTCAAAAAGGAAACTTAACCACTAAGCTGGGGGTGATATCCTTAACTTAGTGATTGGTTTCATTCCTCAATTGTTTTCAATTTTGAAATACATCTTTGAGTTAGGAGTGAAATCCACATCTCAGGGATCTGTTTCTACATCTCGTTTTAAAGTCTCGCTAAAGGTTTTGAAATTTACCAGTGACGGGGTATGTGCAATCGGGAAAAATGACCATTCACTCATAGGGTCAAGTACGCTCCCCACAAGTCACTAATAATATTTCAACCTCTTTGGCTAGTCACCAGTTTCATTAGAAATATTTTCAGTATCACATTTTTGATATATTTTTCATTTGTTGTTTGAAACTCTTATCATAATTTTTTTAAAATGAAGTTATTATGTCTTTTGAGTTTTCTCTTTTAATAGTTATCGCTATTTGTGCATTTTTCCGTTTTCCATTATTGACTCTTAAGTTTTGTTTAACATTTGGATTTTAAGTTCCATCTCTTGATGTTTTATATACTCATTAATTATTCGCTTTTGGATTTTTTTTTCATCGTCATTATTAAAACTTTTATCCGCTTTAAAACTTACACTATTTTTTTATGAATTGTGACTTCTACACTATTGTCGCATTGACTTTTATTATTCACGTCATTTCTAAATCTTGGTCTTTTGAAAACACATTTAATTTATATGGTTTTCGAGAAAAGAAACTTGCGACTAATAATATGCTTTATAACACTTTTCAACTTGATAACTCATAAACACATGAAAATGTGTACTTATAAAGCCTTCTCGTGTGAACCTGTTTTGAATATAAAGCATTCTTTGATTCCTAAAAAGTTATTCTCATGCCTTACTACTATATCACAAAGTTCGAGTAAACTACGTTTTTATAAAAGAAATATTTATCTTTATATACTTACACTCTTTCAGTCGCAAAACTTTCGGTCTAAACATTGGACATATCCTTATCGAAATGTTGCTAAATGTCTTTTAACATATAGTGCATATAATTTAAACCATCATGCTAGTAGACTATACGGCTGTTCCGCACACTCTCAATTGCATCAGATTTTACTATTTTATTTATAGTTATGTCCGCGCATTATCTTATTCTCGCATTATTATTTTATTGGTGGCTATCCCCACGCGTTATTTATAATTATTCTCGCACTAATTATTAGTAGTCATTCTTACCACACTGGTTTTGAGCATTAACTTAACTTGTTTACTTTCATTTTGTGAAAATTGTGCGATTTACTTGATTTATATTATACCATTCTTTCAATCGAAGTTTTATGCTATACTTATGTACTTGACGCATATTTGGTATGCATAGTTTTTCCTGTTTTTGAGCAAAACCCTGTTATACTTTACATTATTTTGTTCATCATCATGGTCAATGAACATCCTAGTTGATAACTCGTATGAGATCTAAGCCAGTGCCCACGTACGACTCGGGTTAAAGTATTTCTTTAATCCGAGGGGAACGGTGTAAACCTCAGAGTTTATCAATATGAGTGTCTAAAGCCAACGATGTGAACGGAAGTTACCAGTTAATGGTGAACCCGAAAGGGAAGAACCTCTAACCATGTCTTATACTTACATGTTATTCACATTACGGTTAAAGGGAAAACCTAGAAGGGAAGGACCTCTAACCATGTCATTATTGAACATTATTTCATTACAGTGGCTATTACATATGGGTTGCACACATTTGTTTCTGGTATTTATTTTAGTGTTATGGAAAAGCATAACACCCTAGTGTAAGGTAAATCGATGATTACGGTCCGGAACGTAATCATGGGTTTACAGGTACATGAGGGTGGTGTGTAATTCTATTTAGGCTGTTGGTAGACAATCAGTACGAGTCCAAAGTATCGGGAGTGTGGTGGGTTAGCTGCGGTACACCCTATATATAAGCATAAACGATACTGCGGGAGCAAACTAGAAGTCTGACCAAGAACCTACCCTTTACTATCTCTTCATTAGATCATTGGCTAATAGTTAGCATTTTTGATAAGAACATTTTACATAAGCTTCAATTAGTTTTGTTGGAGCCTTTCTTGTTGACCACCTCTACAGAAAACCTTAGAATTTGTATATTCTTACACACTCTGTTAGTCGAAATCCTGCTGTCTGTCCTTAATAAAGTTCAGTCAGAAACCTTTCTAAAGTAGGGGAGACTACCTTCATTAGTGCCTCTGCCTTCACCCGTTACACATTCCCAAAGCCTTTCTCATTTAAACTCTCAAGTTCCTAATCTCGAGACAACTGTCAAACATTTTGAAACTTTTATCTTGGATATTAGACAACTATTTTAACTTTTGTCAAAACATGATTCATGAAAATTTTAAAAGTCTAATTGAATTTTATAACGTCTTTTGTACCATGTAACCTCTACTTGAAAGAATTTCGAGACGAAATTTTCTAAAGTAGGGGAGACTGTGACAACCGTCACCCTCATTCTTTAGCAAGTTGTCAATTATAGTCCTTTGTGTATTCAAGTGCTCCTATTTCGATCCCTGTAAGTTTTGTCGTCTTCAAGTTTAATAAAAATAAAACGAACTCAAGATAAATCATTCTCATTTATTGTGGAGCATATCTACGTTTAAAGTTTATCCAAAAATTTTGTGGAATATCAAGTTAAAATCTATAAAATCCGAGTTCATTAATTTATTTGTTAATAAAAGTTTAAATTTTGTAAAGTTTACAAACATTTTGGTTAACTAAAACTAACTTAGTTGGAGTTCTATTAAGAAAAAAAATAATAATAACCAAAACCATGTTAAATTTAACCTAGTTAACCTTTGAGGGACCATTCTTGCCAACTAATGATAGTTTAAAAAAATATATATCCCTCCCTCCCTTCTTCTTTCCGATCGGGATTCCGGTCACCGGAATCGAGCTCCGGTGAGTTCAAATCTCCAGTTTAAGCTTGTTAACTCGATTTAATGATTGTAATACGTTTCTCCAAGCATTTACAACGTTTTCCTATCATTACATCAAACAATAACGCCATTTATTTGGTAATTGAAGGCTCACGTTTTGAAACCGTCGAGCCTTTATCGTGACTTTCAAACTCGACATTTAAATCGATTACAATGTATATTAATGACTGAAATCACTTGATGCATCATTACACATTCCAAACCCACGAAAAATTGAACGAAATCTAGTCCAGAAGACCCTCTAATCGCGACTTGAAGCTCGGACATACATTCTTTTTTCTCGACCCTTACACGAGTTGTAAGTATAAATTCTTATTTGTCTTATGTTATTCGGCCCTAGTGTAGTAAAAGCCCTATGGTTTCAAGTCTTGATAATCACGAATCGAAGGTATTAAGAAATCTAGGGTTTATGTTATGAATTGGGGAAGAAGATTACTATCTTATAAAGGTTTATATACTATATTGAATCTAATATTTCAACAACTAGACAAATGGTGGAGTGGTTTCTATGGATGTGTGTATGTGAGAGGTCCAGAGTTCGAACCCAGGCCATGACACTCCCTTTTCAGCATTTTTTTTTCTTCTTTCCTTTCTTTTTATTTTGTTATTATTATATACGATTTTAATACAAATAAACTTAAAATATTCATAGTAAATCCATTTTTGCTCCAAAAATTATGAAAATTTAGGTGTAGCATCTTGACACCATAAAGAAAATTACTACACGTTTATTTTCTGGAAAATGTCATATTTTTATATTTTTATTGAATTTATTTGTTTTAATCGTATTTAATTGATTAAAAATCCATTTTTAATGATTTTAATCTCAAACTTTTTGATAAATTATTTCTAATCATGATGAGCTGAAATAAAAATAGTTGATTTAGAAAACATTTATTTTTATTAACTTTCCTATTTTTAATCATTTAAACATGATTTAATCTCATTAAATCAGTTTTAAATATAAATAAGTTTATAAAAATTATGGGAAAAAGTATTTTCACTCTTATACATCAGATAATAACTATTTTATTTTCATAAAAATATCATTTTTGGGATCATATCTTGTATTTTTAGTTTATTTACATTTAATTAGATATAATTAATTATTTAGTTAAATGTAAATTATTAAAATATGTTTTATGGATATTTTTCTATAAAATAGAAAATATTCCTATATGAGGAAACGTAAGTTTTATAATTTCTTCGTCACGTATTAAATATTAAATCAAGATATATTTTATTTAACATTTTTATTAAATTCAAGAGATAATAAAACTTCATCTTTCCTACATAAGTCTAGCAACCCTAATGCCTTAGATTCAAGATACTTTAGACCTTTTAAGACACTTCCCTCATTAGTATGCTTATACGTATAGGTTGAATTCTTCGAAATTCCCAAGAAAATTGTGAGACAAGTATTGTTGGAATTGTTACGCGTAGCAAAACTGTGAGTATATCTTTCCCCTTTTTACTCTCTTACTATTTTGGGGTGACTCATGTACTTACTATCAAGTTTCTATTTCTTTTACTAAATGCAATTCTCATGTCTGTTTGTTTTATGTTAATTGGTGTGTCTATGACTTGTCAAAATCATTAACCGTTGGGCGGCCTAGCATTTCAATGAATAGTACCATGGTATACCCCCTTGAGACTCTATTGAGAGAATCTTGGTCATTGTCTTGTTAATTCATTATTCAGTTGGTTAGTCATGTGTTAGTCATTATTTATAGTTTTGGTTTTGAACGGATATTACTTATTACATAATTGCAAATGGTACCGCACATGAATTGCTAAACACTTTTCCTACTATATTTATTCAAACAGGGTATGCTCACCAATACAATTTGTATTGACATATACTATTTTCGTACATGTTTCAGGTTATTTATGAGATGACTTTTAAGCTTTTGGAATTTTACTTAGATTTTGGATTCATTGTATTTCAGTTTAGTTGACATCTAGAATTGTTGTATTTCATTTCAATGTAATAAATTATTTAATCAATGTATTCAAATTTACACTTTAGTCCATGAGCTATTGAACAATCGTCACTACGTGACACCTCGATGTTTCCGCCATCGGTTGGGGTGTTACACATGAACTCACCAATTTTATGTTGACATTTACTTTTTACATGCATGTTTTTTCAGGTAACTAGCATGAAGCATGGAACTTGGGAGAGTCACGTGCGAGCATCATGGGATACTACCTTTTGAACCGTTGTTGTGTTGTTTTAGTCATAAACATTTTCATACAATGGTTTTTACTTAAGACAATTAACTTTATGTTTGTGAAACTAAGTTGTCTAATGGAAGCCCCTGTTTTAATTTAATCAAAGTTTGTGTGACCTTTATGCTTGGAAATCATGTGAAGTTGCACCCCGTGTTTCCTCCTAGGTGGGATGTGACAGATTGGTATCAGAGCACGAGGCTATAGCAAACTGCGATTGTTTTGAGTCAAACTATAATCTAAACAAAATTGATTTTGAAATGTTTTCCAAAGAACAGAAACAAAATACATATCCCTACGCACTATGCATGTTCTATGCCAGTTACATAATTCACACATGAGTAGACATATTAAGTACACCACATGATTTCTGACACACACGTGTGCTATGGATTTCCAGGATCATGGCACACAGCGAGGAACCCCATTATCATCTCGGATTCTAAGGATGAGCATGTACGGGAGGGCTCACTTGCCGAGGACATTTAGAAGGGTTACAAGCCTGACTCCAACGACTCAGACATTGAGGAGGACTATATGCATGTGGATCATGTTGTTTCTGATGACGAGGATGATGTGCCTGCTAGAGAGGCACATGAGGATGAGGAGGAGGATGCACCCCCACTGCCGCCAGAGCCTAGAGTTCCTTCTTTCCGTCCTTATTGCTTGTGTCTGGGTGGGGTACGTATGATGTACACCCCTCGAAAACATGCGCTTCCTCCACCAGCTCCTATCGCACCGGTTGAGGTTCCTATCCAAGCCGATCCTGAGCCCCGAGCACCAGCAAATACCCAACCCCCAGCTCTAGAGGCACCGGAGCCACCTAAGAAGAAGCTGCTCAGGAGATCGCATGCTTGCAAGGTTACATATCTGCCCACTGTTGATGGTTTATTAGCCTAATAGAATGAGGATCCTGATGTCGAGGCTCCCTCTACATTCGAGATCAGCGAGCCATCCCAGCCACCCTCTTGCACACCACTACGTACGGGCTTTGAGCCTGCTCCCGTACGCCACACCCACTACCTTGTACGGTATTAGGTGTCACGATACAGAGATTGGGGTGTTGCGCAGGAGGGTCTAGGTGATCGATGATGACCTACATCTGACAGGTAGGACCATGGATCCTGTGCTCTATCGATTAGTTGGGTATACGAGTGTACGAGGCGGAGCATGGACGTGTCGTAACTGAGGAGCGTGCTGCGGAGCTTGAGGCGAGATTGGAAGATCTAGAGGCGAGGATGATCGTAGTTGTTGCAGTCTTGTCGGCTACTTTTCCACCCCCATCCCCATAGGATATCATCTGTTGTACTTTGATGTAGTGATTTAAAAACTTGTATGGCAGCATACTGGCTTATTTTGTATGCAGAGACAAAATTCGTATCAAGTATGTTAAACTTTCTATGAAAAGTGTGATGTTTGATTTCCTATATTGTTGTTATGTTGTGTCGTACATTTGTGATCTTGTTTATCATTTGTTATGATTGTATGGTTGTTGGTTGATGCATATGTTGACTATATTATACAGTGATATGGGTCTCATTCTTTTAATCTCGTGTATTAGAAGAACATGCCTCCCAAAAGGACTACCCAATCGACTTCTGAGGAAGAAGCTTTTCCGACCACCTCAGCGGACCTAACCAGGGTAATTGCAGAGGCTATTGCGCAACATGAAGCGAACCGCGCTGACTCTAGTGGCGGTTTGGGCGTAACAGGCCGACGCAGAACCCAGGACCCTAAGACTGGTAAAGCTTTTGCCCATTCGCTCTTAGTCTCGATCTTGATCTTGTATCGATTCCTCTCGTTGATAATCCAATCTTTCTGACACCGCAGAAGTAGAGAATACTGTGCGTGGGTGTTCCTAGAAGACTTTCATGGCATGCAAGCCTTGGAACTTTCGTGGTTCAGAAGGAGAAATTGGAATTGTCCGTTTGATCAAGAAATCCGAGTCAGTTCTTGATATCAGCGGTTGTTCAGAAGTCCAGAAGATCAAATATGTCACTTACACCTTCCAGGATGAGGCGTTGAGATGGTGGAATCTGCAAGTACAGACCTAGGTTCGTGATGCTACCTATAACCTTTCTTGGGATAAGTTGACGACGATGCTGATGGAGAAGTACTGCCCACGAAGTGAACTTCAGAAGTTGGAGACTGAGTTCTGGAATTTGTCTATGAACGGGGCGGATATCACTGCTTACACCACCTGGTTTCATGACCTTTCTTGATTGGTTCCACACATGGTTACCCCCGAGTACAAGAGGGTAGAAAGGTACATCTGGGGACTCTCTCCCAAGATTCGTAGCATGGTCACCACTGCTGCTCCAGCTTCCATCTAGCATGTTGTTACGCTTTCTCACAGCCTTACCGATGATGCGGTACGCATGGGCTCACTGAGATAGAAAGATTCAGACAAGGGTGAAAGCTCTGGAAACAAGCGCAAGTGGTCCAACTTCAAGAAGGGGTGGAAACAAAGAGTCAGACCAACAAGAAGCCCAAAACTGTAAAAGCCTTCATTGCTTTCACTACTAAAACTCGCAAACCATACAACGGGCCCCACCCACTCTGCAACAAATTCAAGTATAGGACATAACTTCAAAATATACCAGTTATCCACATTCAATGCAAGCGCAATGTCAACATGGTTACAAAGACGAAAATCAAAAGTACAACGATGAGGCTATTCTGTCAAACATCCTTTCTCTTTGGTGGAGAATCATCCCAATCATCAGAGGAGTCAGAGAAGTCAACTTTCTCACTGGCCTCCAGCTCTTCGCCCCTGCTTGTCTCTTCCAACGCGGCCTAGTCTGCAGCTTCTTTAAACATGTGCACATTCAAGGCATGAGTATAACCCGCCTTATACAATGACTGTTTGAGCTCTAAAACAGTCGACCTCATTTCATGGCTGATAATAAACTCTATTAAAGGGAGCTCCAACTCATCATATTTAGTAGACTTCTTTATAAGCAGCGCGTCCACATCCTTGCCATGGAGTGCGAACTCCTCGAGCGCTTTCCCATCCTTAGCATGTTGATACCCCTCGAGGAAGCCTGCCTTGTGGCCCACAAGCTTGGACGCGACCGTTAAGCCCGCCATAGCCTTGCAGACGTCATCACCATCCTTGGCATAATGGGCAACCTGCAAACGCACAAAATAGATAAAATAGCAACAGACGAGAAAGAAGCAAACATACAAGTAAGGAACATACCTCAGGGATGCATTCAGTAAAAAGCCACTTGCGGTTGCTTTGAAGCCAACGAACATCGTTCTGAATGTCCGCGACCTTCCCTTCAGTATCATCCCTCTCATTAACAACTTGCCTTCTCAGCCTCCAACTTGGCAATTTTTTCCTTACACTCCGCTAACTCATCGTCTTTTTAATTTCAAGTTGTCATTGGTGGAGGTCAGGGCCACATCCCTTTGCTCGATTACACTATAATGGCGCAACATCTTCTGTGATTCAGCAAGATAATCAGCCTTAAGCTTATGTTCACGCTCAAACGCCGCCTCAAGCTTTCGGTTGGTCATAGCGTAGGCATTCTTCCATGCAGCCTCACGACCAGCCAAAGTCTTCTCAGCCTAAACTTTCTCTTCGCGGGCGGCGACTGCTTCCCACTTGGTGGGACACACTGCCCGAGCCTGCGCCTCCCGTTCACTCTCATAAACTCTCTTTTCTTCCTCAAACCTCACTCTCTCTTCTAAGGCATGCTGCCTATCTTGTAGCATCACTCCCCATCCACGGACGATCTCCGTAGAAGTAGAGAGGAAGTTCGTGAAGCTCATAACATTGTCATCATGCAAGTCTTGACGACTCATCGTCGTCTGAAAAACCGCCTCGGCGGGAGGGTTGCAGTTATCTAAAAAATCATGGCAGGTGTTATGATCGGCAGACTGGCTCCCATGAATAATGCCCCAGTCGGGCATAAAAGCCTTACCTACATCACGTGGATGATAAATATTTGGGTAAGGGACAGTTTCAGCCCCGCCCAACTGGTCAACGGCATGCTCATACACAACCTTTTCCTCAGCCTTCTTCTTCCCTGTTTCTCTCTCAGAAACCACCTTCTCCGCATCACCTTCCTTTAAAACATTCTCCTCTATAACTTGTTCTTGCACAATCTCCTCTTGAACAATACCCATCTCCAACCCGCGCGGCTCGACAACATTGAGCCCAACAGCTTGGGGCGGAGACGTGGGTGGTGTACGAAGGCGTGGAGAAGGGGAAGCTAGCGGAGTAGGAGGACGGGTGGAGGAGGAGGTAATCTTTGATGCCTCCATAGGGGGAATGATGCCCTCAAGCAATATCTTCAGTTGTCTGCTCCCCTCCGTACCTAACATTTCCTCCATCACCTTCGTCACAAAGGCTAGCTGAAACATAGAAAGGAAAGTTAACAAAGTGTCAGGCCAAGGCGAAAGAAAGGAAAATGCAAATAAGGATAACCATGCTTACCATGCAAATCACCTTTAACATCAGCAATCATGTTATCCAACTGCACCTTCTTCCCTAATGGGGAAGACAATCCCCTGCTCGAAGATTTTCACTTGATTTACGCTTGGAGCGTGAGCGCTTGGTCTTCCCTTTTCTTTCTTGTTGTACCTCAGGCACTAGCCTGGTTAGCTTTGTAATGGACACTGACTTACTAGAAGACGGACCAATTGCCTTTAATCCCTCATCAGCATCAGGGGTTTCGGTGAAGTCAATGGTTGAAGAGCCGCCTTGGATGAACGCATCTGAAAGTTCAACAGAACCATGTTCAAGCGGGTTATAATTTAAAAATATCGGCTCACTAAAGCGTGGTCTAGGTAAAGGGAGAGGTCATCACCATCAGTGCCATCGCCCTCAGTTTTCCTGCCACGACCCGAAGGTCTCTTCAGCACAAGATCCTCCTCTACAGTATTTCCATCCGTCTTCACCTGAAAAAAAGTAGGATACGGCACCTTACCACTGTCACCTACGGGTGAAGCGCCCTTAGGTGAGCAATGGTCATCGATGCTAGGCAACTCATCGCTGGATAAAATAACAAGTGGCTGCACAGCAGGCATGTGCACGCTAATAGACAAAACATTCTAGAGGGTATTGAAAGTGCACCTGTCTTAGCGGTGAATGGAAGAATGGTTGGTTTGGGCTTGATGCTCGGGCGGAGTTTAGGATGCAAAAAAGTCTCCAACATGCGGTCCAAAACATATGCCTCCCCCTCCACAAGTTCGCGAAACTACCAATCCAACTCTTCACCACCTAGTAGAATAGAATACAAGCTTTTAACATCTGCAAAGCAAAATAATACAAGACAAGATGTTAAGCACAACGGTAAGTGGACGGAGTAATAAACATCAACGGCGCACGAGGAAGGTACCTTTACCATCCTCGGTCAAGTGCGGATTACGGCCCTCAACATCATACTTCCTGCTCATCCCCGCACAAACCAATGCAATCTCATGCACGGAGCATACATCAACTAGGTTCCTTGTCAACTTCTCATACCACAGTGCCCCTTCATACTTGATCAGTTGTACATCATCCAACTTCCCATCCGTGAGCCTCCTATACATATTCAGGGGCACCGCATCCTCAGTAACTCAAAAGAATTTTGGCTTCCAGTCGCGAAAGCTCTTCGCTCCAGCATTACAGTGTGGCCTGGGGCCATGACGTGGGCGACACGAGAACCAACTCTCCGACACCGTCATCACATAAAACACGTTGAACAAGTCTAACTTTGGTTCGATATCCAGTGCCCGAAAGCAAAATTCAAAAAACATGAGGCGTGACATAGCGCCAGGGTGCACCTAATTCAAATGTATCTTGAAGGCATCTAGCGCTGAGGCTGAAAACTTGGTGATAGGGATCCTGAAATTGCATATCTAGAAATACACTACATACACACCAATCTTTCTCGTGGGAGGCTGCAAAATGGTTTTGCCCTCCTCAGGGAGCTCCGGCTCACACTCTGGTGGAATCCCATAAAGATGACACAACTGATCTATCTCCTCCTGTTTCCATTTAATGGATACTTCTCCAGCAAATGGAGGCGCCTTCTTAGGATCTTTCTTCGTATCCTTCTTCCCCACCTTTTTAGGTTTCTCTTTACAAAAAAAAAAACGTCGGACAAAGACTCCATTGATCAAACACGTTTGTATGAAGAACAGACTAAAAAATCGAGTGAAAATAAGGGATTTAAATGGGGAAAAAGGAGCTTTTTAGCTATTCAAGTAGAGAGGATTCTTGAAAAATCTGCTAAGGATGGAGTGAGTTATGAGAGAAGGAAGGGCCTTTAATAGGTTGGGCAACTAATTCCCAGAAGGGTATGTAATTATGCCGCATGACCAACCAATTGGAGTAGGACACATAGGAGAGAGGGACAACATAAACAGCTGAGGAGACAGCGGGGCCCACCACTCCCTAAAAAAGCAAACCATCAAACGACTTTTGGCCTCACCAAACCGCCCTCTCACCTGACACGCCTGCTAACAACAATCATCCAGCGCTAACAACAATCATCCAGCGCACGCCATAAACAAAGAGCACCAACAACCCCTGCAATTCAATACATCGATTTATCAAGTTACACAGTCTAGCATCCCGCATGCTCCGCATACAGAACACTATACTAAGGGGACTTGAAGAGATATGTACTCGCACGTGCGCACGGCCCCACATCTTCATACACATCAGCGGGAGCGCTAAAGAAAGCTTCTAAAAGCCTGCACACGTATCGTAGTACATGCCAGCTGTGAGCCGACAAAGAAAGTGACATGCAGCCAATCAAAGGTTTCCATTCCCTGCTCTATGATCACCTGCAGGTACGAGGTACAAAGAAAAGACAGAAAGGACGATTGCAGAATACGTGGACCTATCACAGGATGACAACGCCTAAGCTCCAACGGTTTTCAACCGTGTGGGACCCGCGCAGTACAGCTGTCATTCTCAAATGGACCAATCACAGGACGGTTGCCAAGCCTATAAATACCCAGAGAAAGGGCATTCTGTTTTGCACACAAAAACATTTAGAGAATTCTGTGAAAGGTGAGAAAGATAGATTATAGTCGAAACATTGTATTCACTTGTATTCGAGTAGATTGTAATCGTCCTAACACGTATCAATAAAAATATCTCTTCATTATGCTCGTCTAAATAGGTGTTTAATCCAGTGTTTCTTCAATGATTCACCACGACCTTTTGCACTCATGAAATCTCTAAACCACCCATTCCTTCCATTTTGAGTAAACTACTATTTTGGTCCCTGAGATTTGCCTAAAAATGCTTGTTTAGACACCAAACTTGATTTTTATCACTGGTAACCCTGACATTTCATTTAGTGCCATTTTGGACACTTTTTTTGAACTCGGTTAGAAAAGTCAGTTAACTTTAGGGGCAATTTGGTCATTTATGTCTTCAGGGGCAAAATGGCAATTAATGGAAATTTATAAAAAAAATTCAAACCCTTTCCCTCCTCTCTTTTCCGGTAAGAAAAACCGATCAACTGCGGTACGTTTCCGGTGAGAATAAAACCCAAATTTTTATGCTTTTTATGATCCGATTTCGAATCCCATACTTTTTCAGATACTGAAAGGTAGAGTCTATAGTTTCGAAAAGAAAACGTGTTCGTTTTTCAGATACCTCACTTTTTCGATCGATCCATAAGACAACTGCATATTATTTACCTCGCTAACGACATTCTATTTGATAGGTATTATCAATATTGTTACTTGTCTCATTTAAGTTATGAACTTTTGTTGAATTTTGATACTATTATGTTTTGGAAATTGTCTCAGGTATATATATACACATTAACAGTTAGTTTCTACTTTGGTTAATTAGAATAAAATATATCTAATATTAGACGAGTTCAGTAAGTATTATTACTGTAATGGTTATGTTACTATAAACATTTTTGTAATTGACTAACATATATCACCACTTCAGCAGTCAAAAATTGATGAACGACCAATTTTTTTGATAAAAGATTGGTATGATCCGTAGACGTTTCTGGTACACAGGAAATATGAAGAAACTTGCCCCACACATGCCGGAGATTTGCTTTGCTACTTTGGAAAATTTCTCACAAAGAAACAAGTGGTGAAAATTGAAGCCGATATGCTCAAAGCTCTCAACTATGAACTTGGCTATGCTTAACCTTACCACTCTGTTACAGAGTTTCGTTAAGGGAGGGAAGAGAAAGGATCTCCCCCTCTCTTCCTTTCTCTCCAATTCCTTTTAAATTGGAAAGATTAAAAATCACCTTAAAAACCTCTTTATTATCTCTCTCATTCCCTCCCTTTCCCTCCTACAAAAAACTCTGGAACACCTTTTTTCCCAATTTCCTTTCCAATCTTTTCTCTTCTATCCTTTAATAAAACTCTGGAACAGAGTGTACATGATCCTTTCTCTTCGTGACACAAGCTGGAATTGTTGACTGACATTGTTCTTTTGGAAATCAATTAACTCTTATATGGGGGTAGTCAATCACAAGGAGAATGGTGATTAACTTTAATTTTCGGTGTTTCTAATGGTCGAGGCGGATTATTCAGTTCATTAAAAAGATGTTGGTTTATTTGTAGGCGACTTCATTTTTTATGATGACAAATACCAATATGTGATGGAATTGTCACAAGAAAACGACAAAAAAGATTGATCAATTTACAAACAAAAAAGATGGCCACATTGTGGATCAACCGTAAAACCTGTGTTCCAATTGTACTCCTAATCATCACAATGAATGTCAAGAACACACCACGGTCGACTTAACATTATAACAGGTTTGCTGTAGTTTGACGTATGATCTATGTTGCACGGGAACTGGTTCGAGAACGAGAAACGGGTACGGGTAAGGAAACGGGAATTATGGTACAACAACTTAGTGAAGTTAGTAAATGGCCAAAATGATCTTTCTACATGAGTATTAAATTAGATGAAATGGGGAAAATAATCTTTTTACATAAAGATTAATTGTTCTTAAGTAATTACAAATGATAATGTACATTGTACAAACCTTCTTCCTTACTAATGCTAACCCCTGACTCTTCATGTCTTAGGAAAAATAGTAAATAAATATAGATGACAACCTTTCACTTTTTTCACTTCCCTCATATAATAGTTACTAATATTATATTTCTCTCCTTCATTCTCCAATGATCAAGGGAAGGAACACTCTAAATGATCTTTAATCTGGTAAGTAAATACGAATATCTTCATATCTTATTCACTATTGTTCGTATTTTGTTGATAATCTCATTATTTTTCTCTAAAAATCTTAAAACACTTTCTCATGCTCTTTGACATCAGACCACATGGGAAGCAATACCCAAAGCATTGTGACGTCTTTGAAACACAAATTTTGTAAGTATCATCATCCATGCACGTTAAAACATCTTAATGACTTTAATATTTATCAATATCTAATAACTTTATTTTTTTATTTCTGATCGTTATCATTAAATTTGGTTCATGAACACTTTTAAATTGGATAGCATCAAAATGGTTTTTTTTTTTCTAGACGGCAACCATAAAAATAATATTAAGAGTTTATTAAAAGTAATGTGTTAGAATAATATAGTAACGTGTTGGATGCCAGTTAAATCAAGTTTTTTATTTATTTATTTATTTTTTTTTACTAAACTACTACGTCTATAACATCAAGACAACTAAATAGAGTTTGTCAAGTTAACCATGCTTTTTATTGTTTAGTTTTTTGTATTCTTTTAATGCCCTAAGCTGTTATGGTAGATGTAATAATGACAGAATATAAAGCGAAAATAAAACTATCGGTGAAAGAGTAAGATAGAGTAGTGATACAGGAAGGTGAAACTCTCGATCGCTCTTTTTACGAGAGACTCAATGATGAAGACCGATGGTCAAACAATGCAGCTGGTGTATGTGACAAAAGTTGATTTCTTTACGATGCAGTTGGTTGACATACGGAATTTATTCTTAAATTACAATATTCATGACTGATTTTTTCCTATTCTTGTGTTCGAATTTTATTTTTAAATTATGTACTATATTTATTGCTGATATTTTGTTAGTCATGCGGTTTTTTATTATTTAATTGTGATATGTAATGCTCATGACATCTATAGACCACAACGATCCTATGAAAAAGAAAATTAACAAAAGTACTATAAAATATATTACGAGAGGATTGATAAACTAACATAAAACAGGTGTCGCATTGTAAATTATAATCAACGCCGCATCGCGTGACACTAACATTTCATTATTTGCTTCAATATATGTCGTCCTGCCACATCGCGCGGGCATCCCACTAGTGTGTGTGTGTGTATATATATATATATATATATATTATAGATAATGTACCACAAACCCCAAAATATATTCATACGTTGATGTAAACTTCCAAATCCATACATCTTCTAAGGTAAAGGTAATCAAATATTATCAATCAAACCGTTTTCAAGATCCGAGTCATCTAGTGAAAGATCCGCAAACTGCAAAAAGCCTACATCTTCAAGCCATAATCGTGATAGATGACTGTGATTTTATGAAGATTATTGTTGAATTTTGGGTTTAGAGAGGAAGGGGGTGAATATGAATCGTTTGATTATGAGAAACGTACATACACCTTGGAAACTTACAAGAAATACCCCTGCAGTGGCGGAACTAGAAGCCTTTTACCAGGGCATCAATATATACAAATAATTTTTATATATAACACTTTGTATTACTGTAAAATAATAATGATTAATCTTGACATTTTTTTTCTAAAACTAAGTATATTATAATTATAATTATAGTTGTAAATTATAAAAACAAATAAAAAGTAAAATCTGTACTCGATTCTTTTAACTATTAATATAAAGTCACCTTATCAATAAAAAATGTTTGTGCATTTTACAAGAAAAGTCTGACATTGTGTTTTGAACTATATTTATTAATTAGGGTGGACGGGCGCTACAGAATTGGGCACGAGTACCTCACTACCAGCACGGTAACACCGCCGCCACCCGTGCTGGTAGGAGTTCCGCAAACCATTTTCTGGTTGTAGTTAACAGGCTGGTAACCGTGTATTTTTTATTTTTTAATTTATTTTTATTCCTTTTTTATTTATTTATAACTATTTTAAAGTAATATTTTGTTTATTTATTTTTACTTAAATCGTTTGTTTAAAATAAATAAAACCAAAAGTAAATGAAAAACATAAGACAATATTTAATAATATTAAACATAAATAAAAATACATAAAAACATAGAAGATAAAGCTTAGAGTTGACGCATGAGTTGCCAGGCCTAGAGATGCTTAAAGTTTCCGTAGTAACGAGCAGCATAGCTCGCGTGGGTCAACTCCACAGCCAACTCCGGCACAATGCCTGGGTGCCGGCTCATGGTACGCTCGTAGCACGTGGTCCACCGATCACATTTGTTGTTTAGATCAGTCCAACCTTTTTCACTTCTTTTTCTTCAGCTACTCTTCCTTCCCACTAATATTCCATCAAAAATCATGGGTTGAAATACGAATTTTACTGCATGATAGATCTCGTGTCTAAGAAGGCTAGGGTGGTCGAAGGGTCAATGGACCCCTCTGACCCCCTGTGGTTCCGCCAATGTACCCTTGGACTACTGGATACATTAAAAAAAACGTCCCCAAAACTAGAAACGGTACAAGAAAGGCCAGTTGACTTATCGAAGCGGTTAAGGAAGGTCCCCAAATTTTTGGAAACGGCCAAGAAACGTTTCGTAGCCATCCTGTAGGCGTTTCCGTCCCTGGCGAGTTTCCGGTACGGGGTACGGTGCCTTCTAGACGTTTCCATGCATCAGAGCGTGTGATGGTGCGATGATATTATGGAAATGAAGCAAAGAAGCAAGCCCACGCAATGTCTCCGTCCGAATGTATATTAATCGTCTAGCCATGTTTCTAAAAAAATGAATCGACATTGATATGCTCATTCGGTGTAAACGAACACGTTTATTTTTGGAACTATAGACTCTACCTTTTGGTATCTGAAAAACGTATGGGATTCGAAATCGGATCATAAAAAGCATAAAAATCTGGGTTTTATTCTCGCTAGAAACGTACCGGAGTTGGCCGGCTTTTCTTACCGGAAAAGAGAGGAGGGAAAGGCTTTGAATTTTATTTTTTTATAACTTTTCATTAACTGCCATTTTGGCCCTTGAGGACATAAATGACCAAATTGCCCCTGAAGTTAACTGACTTTTCTAACTGAGTTAAAAAAGTGTCCAAATTGACACTAAATAATATGTCAGGGTTATAAGTGATAAAAATCAAGTTTGGTGTCTAAACAAACATATTTGGGCAAACCTAAAAACCGAAAATCATAGTTTAATCTCCCATTTTTTCCCAAAGATTAAACTACATAAAAAGTAAAAAGTTGATCAAAGAAAAAAAAAACCAACCCATTATTAAAATATGCTTTTTGAAAGAATCAACCCCCAACACCACCAAGAACTTTTTTTAAAGAAGCAACCCATTAATCTCTCAAGTCTCACCTCCTGCATTTTCATAGTTCATCTCAACAACATGGCAAGAAAAACCGGCTTGACAGATCACCGGAACGTAGCCATATTCTCTGACATCATGGACATGATGGGACTAGAGGAAGGTGGGCTGGTTAACCCTAATCTACTCCTTGCTGTTGACAAATATGTTGTTGCAATATTTTACCGTAGGTTCCTTTATCTTCTTAACTGGCCTAAAGCTTCAGCTCCTTTTGCTGTTCGGCGCAACATCCTGTACGGTTTTTCTAGTATGTGTCTGTCCTAGAGTGGTTGGTGTTTGATGATTATAGGGTTATTGCTATTGGAACATCACGTGGGTACTTGTTATTATTCTCAGTTGGATTCCAACTTCTTCACAAACAGGTAATATATTGCATTTTCAATCCTGAAAAGTTGCCATCATATCAAATTCCGAGCAGATCCATGGGGTGATCTGTTGGATTAATTAGTTTCTTTTGGATTTTCAAGATTGGTCACACTTGCAATTGCAATAGTTGACTTTGATTATAGTTTACTCTTATTATCATAATAATAATTAAGCAATTAAATGGGACCTAGCAATATTAACCTGTTATTTTGTGATTCTTTAGTAACAGCAGTGCACCAGTTTTGTCAAAAAAAATTTCTTTTATGATTTTTTTTCCATTACGTAGTTTAACGTTTTTACGACTATTTTTCCATGTGTAATGACCTGTCGTCACACACTACTAGAAAAGTGACATTTTGCTACAAAATTTTCTTACGGAAAAAAATACGTCACAAATTTTAACAAAGTTGCTACTCATTTATGACGAAAAAATATACAATTTTTTTAGCAAATTTGTGACACAATATATCTCCAAGTTCTTAGGAAATTGCGTAGGACATGCGTCACTAATTTCCTACACCATGTTTTCGTCACAAATGCGTTGAAAATTGTGTTATAAATGTGTAGTAATTGGTTTGCGACGAGGGTTTTCTAGGTTTTGTTGAAAATGCGTCACAAATCTTGCATTTATTTGATTTGTGACGCATTTTCAACAAAACCTTGATGTTAGAAAAACCCTCGTCGCAAACCAATTACTACACATTTGTAACACAATTTTCAACGCATTTGTGACGAAAACATGGTGTAGGAAATTTGTGACGCATTTCCTACGCAATTTCCTAAGAATTTGTACATATATTGTGCCACAAATTTGCTAAAAAAATTATTGATTTTTTTTCGTCACAAATGAGTAGCAACTTTGCTAAAATTTGTGACGCATTTTTTTTCGTAAGAAAATTTTGTAGCAAAATGTCACTTTTCTAGTAGTGACAATTTGCGGGTCCAACCGTGTGTTTGGGATTGCGTTTTGAAATGAATTTTTAGAGTTATTGCGTTTACGCAAATAATCGGTTTTTAGTGTTTGGGTTTGAGTTTTGAAATAGGTTTTTAGGCTAACCAAACGCACTAATTTAAAAGCAGCTCCACCCCTGCTTTTCCAATACGCATAATCTGTTTGAAAAATTAATCCCAAACACCCTCTTAGTTATTCTTTTCGGTGTTTTACGTTTCGGTCTAAATTTTGCACGTTAACATGCCGAGCAAGTGTGCGTGGTTCAACGTTTTTATGTCTACCTTTCGTTCAGTGTATCTATACATACGTTTTGATGTATATTTTGTTATTTTGTGTTTTTTTTTACTTTTAACCCTTATACTTTTCATCTTTAAAATTTGTCACAAAACATTTTTCGTTTTTAACCGCAACACTTTCGCACTTTAAACTTTGGTCCCCAATACTTTCCATCGTTTAAATCTTGGTCTATTTTTTTGCGAGTTAACACATTGTAACGCACGTCTCTGGTCAACGTTTTTATGTCTATTTTTCCTGGTTAACGCCTTTATCGCATCTACTTGGTTTATCTTGGTTAATCTCTTATATGTTTTTACGCATTTATATGTTTTTGCGCATTGGTCTAATGTTTCCGCATTAATATGCTGCAACGGATGTGCGTAGTTCAACGTTTTTATATTTACTTAATGTTCCCATCGCAACGGAGCCTAAATACTAGTTCTATTATATTTTAGAGACTTAGAGATTTTGTGGGATTGCGGTAGGTATAACATGCAATACTTTTATAATATGTATATAACTAGTACATTATTCGCCGCGCTACGCGTGGCACAGAAACATACATCAAATGGAATTTCCTCCCACGCCTTGCCGCGGGAATTTAGTCGATATTTTTTTGGTTAATTACGTTATTAGTACAATATCAATACTCGGTATTGCAACCGAAAAATAAAACTAAAAAAACGAAGTTATACACGAAAACAATGACGCTTAAAAGTTCAAATATAATAATTAGTTAACACCGGCCTGACGACGTTAGACCTGAACGCGGTAATGCCATTTACGCCGTTAATCTAGTGCTGAACTCACCTCCGTCGACCAGGTGTGTCACACCCCGACTTTTCCCCAAATCGGTTGTGACGTTTGGTAACTGTCAGCGCAGCGGAAAGTTGCATCTAAGACTCTGGTTCCCTGAACGCCAATTCTAAACCTCTAGGATTCCCGATCCCAACTGCCACCTACTCCAACCGTGCCGTTACCAAAGTTTAAACCTGAAAGACATACTTAAAAGTCAACATATAATGCTGGTGAGTTCATAAGTTTTGCAAAATGTTATCAAACATTAACAAGTTCCAAAAGTGTTACCATGTTCACCCTGTCCATACTATAACAAATCGAAAACCAGTATACGCTAGCTAGGCGTACGTTTTGTTACTACCACGATTGGAAAACCATTACTAACACGCATACCAGTTGTTGTGCCCGAAAAGTACCAGTTGTTCCTGTTGTTCCTGTTTGAGACAATATGCACTCGCCCGGCCCTCCAAGCCGACGAGCGGGGTTGGTCACTCCCAATAGCGCTATTCACATTTCCCCGTTGTGCAAACCCGCACATTCATGGTTCCCCCCGGGACTTCCAAAGATCGTGTAGTACACAATAGAAACCCATAGTATGACAGTAGTTACCAAATAATCGTTTTAACACATGTTTTCTCCCCCGAAAATGTGAAACCAGTTTAAAAGAGGGGCCGTAAACTCACGCAACCCGTTTCATTTTCCAAAACTTTGTTTCGTTTTAAGTTCCTCAGTTTTTCATAAAAGAAGCATGTCTTCCACCCCGGAAACATTTATAAAACAGTAAAAAGTGGGGTTATGAACTCACCTTAATTTCCGTGTTAAGCTAGCAAACAAAGCCTGAGACCTCGACCAACTTCCTCGTGCCCTAATTACCAACAAAGGACACCTTAACAGTCTATCACACATAAGCCTAGCTTATTAACCGCCTAAAAGATAGTCTATCCGACTGTCTAGACTCGTGCGTACCAACACGGGTCTAAATACGTTTCAACTCGACGAACCGACAATGACTTAACTTAATTCCCATATATAACATAGCACCCAAGTTGCACACTTGTTACTATTTGTGTATAAACCATGTTGGACTGGTACCCCGAAACGTATAATTATCCTGAATCGTAGCTTGTCTCGCAAATCATGTAAATGTATTTGTTTTGCGTAATTATATTTTAGAAAATACCCTTTGAGGAAATACAAATTTAGTTATTAAACCGATCAATGACATTTGTTACTTTTTCCCAAATATTGTTTGAAATCATCTTTATTGCTACAAATAAATAGTCCTTAAAAGCATTTCGATTTGTATATAATAATGCATTTGTCCAGAACACTTAGGGAAATTTATGTATAAAAATGGTAGTTCGTTACGCTTTAATTTTTATAAAAATTTGGGCAGAGTTTCCTCTGTTTTTGTACAAACCAGACAACACCCGTTGTCTACAATTTTCCCCAAAATCAACTTTCAAACACAATTCATCAAGTCCTTTTATCCACATTTCCGATTCACGAGACTATACGTTTCGTCACCTATGTATACTTATTTATATAAATATATATATATACCAATATATATATATATAATATAATCCGACAATATAGTCCAATTATATTTAGTCCGAGTTCGAAACCATAAGTCACGTCAAGTTAATCGCTTACCAAATCGTTCGATATTTAATATTGTTACCGGTTATTGTTTTTATTTGGTTCGTTCGCGAGTCAAGACTATTTCGTTTGAATCAATATATTCATAAATATATAATATTCATAAATATATAATATTTACAAATATCCAATATTTATAAATATACAAATAAAGTAATAATAACACGATTGTAAGTATACCGAATCGCACACCGAGCCGTTGACTGTGTGTTGACCAGATCGTTGACCGAGGACCACCATTAATCAAGGCCTTGTCTGATTGACTCGCTGACCAGATTTGACCGGAACCGAACCCGCTTGACATCTTGCAAAACGAACCCGACCCGAGACCAACCACACGACCCGAACCAGGCCTGACCATATCTGGCAGGACTCGGACCACCAAAACGAACCCGAGACCCGGAACACGAACACCAAGTCGGACCCAAACACGATCAGATTTGCATAAACCAACAAACCACCCCCGTCTCCAATCGTCACCCTTCACCTGAGCAAAACCACCAGCATCTCCGATCAGTAACCACCGTAAACCCGACCAGACCAGACCCGTAGCCACCATCATGGACTCGAGACCCACAGCCGGACACCACCACCGGTGACGAACCGCCGGCCCTCGCTAACCACCCGCACAGCTTACTCTCGTCTGACAAGACCGCCGGACCCACAAACTCGTCACCTACGCAACCTTAACCCGACCCAAAACCTCAACCATCGGCCCTCATCCTCACCCTTGAACGATCACCGAAAAACCCCGATCTAGCACGTTCAAACCACAACCACGAACCCCCCATCACGTCTTGACAAAACCCGACCCACATCCCTCTGATTCTTGATGTTTATACCCGATCTGCTCTCTTCTTGGCCTGGAATACGACGCTACCACTGTTGCTGCCGTCTTTTTCTTGTGTTTTCGGTTCAAAGACCTGCGCCGCCACCACCCAAGCTTGGTGGTGGCTGGCTGGTTCTGGAACGAAGAAGGAGATGGAGAGGTACGTGAGAGAGAGGGAGAGTAATGGAGTGTTTCTAGAGAGAGAGTAGAGAGAGGAGCATGTGGCTGCACCGAAAAATGAAGAGGAAGAAGACATAATATGGCTTTTATACTTAGGGTTAGGGTAGATGGGTTATGCACCGCGTATCGAACCCGTTATAAACGTAAACGTCTCGGTTTCTAGTCTAGGCCCAATAATTAATTATAAAAAGTAGTCGGTTTTGTTCGAAATACAAAACCGAACATAAATATAAATATCTTCGATGTCCGACGCGTGTTTTCAGAACACGCGTTTAAATCGCGTTAACTAAATCGGTCGCAGTTCCAATTGTAAAAACGATCTGTTAACTTCCAAAATTTAATAATTAACCAATATTTATAATAAATAATTACTACAAATATTAAAAATCATACCGATGTTGATCGGAAGTTGCCGGTTGTCACATTCTCCCCATGTTACAAAAATTTTGTCCTCAAAATTTGAGGTAGGATATCATCCAAGAACCAATGGTAATACAACAAAATAGTCAACGAACTTGACAGTACCAATGACACGAGATAAAGTTTCAGAACCAACTGGATACAAAGTTTAAACAATAACTTTGTCAACAAATACTATTGGCGCACCTCAAACGAAATAACTAGTGCACCAACTTTTTCATTACGCACCACAAGGTGTGTCTGCATTTAAGGTAATAACAAACAAGTTGATGAAAGTGAGACATGTCAATAAAAATCATTCATTATTCCAAGTAGATTGAATATTCACCACAAGGTGCTGTATCAAATTCCAACAATTCGATTCAACTGAAATGTCGACTTTAAAGAAACTCATCGACGAAGTATCAAAGGATTCATTGCCCACAATGGCCTGACATAGCAAGACTAGAAGACGAACATTACGAGCAACGTAATGATAAAACAAATCATTAATGAAACAATTGTTTGATGCGAAGCCCTACAATGGACCTTCACAGATTTAAAGAATTCAAACATATAACAATTGACACGTGTACAAAAGGCGTGTCTAATTTGGTGAAAAGAATAAGGAATCAACAAAAATTAAATTCCTTTATGATTGAATGTTGAAGGCCACGAATACAAAAGAAGAGAGATGTAGATCATACTCAAAAAGATATAACTAGGTTCTACAACATGAACCTTAGAAGTTCAAGAAACGAGATCATCAAGAACTTAAACTGGTTTAAGAAAAGCAAGGTCACAAATGACACGAACAGGGGAGAATCGACAATCACGTCCGTAACAACAAAATAATGAAAAACCCTTATCCATTATTTATATATATAGATATATAAAACAACATAATAGTATAGATACCCTCACGATAGATGTCTTTAGAATCATCAGGTGCCTGTAAACCTGCGATAACGTGACGTCTGCGTTATCGAAAATTTACCTCACCAGATCATCCTATTCACCTCCATCATAAGTTATATCACGAGCACTCGTCACATTCATATAATAACACGTATATATAATATGATATAATACAATATTCGTCGTGTGCGCCACCTTTCCCGGTGCTCTTCTCGTCCGCATTCCAGCTTCACAGCATCATCAGCAAAACGAGGTGCCTCATCAAGACGTTTCTCACCCAAGGCTACTTTGACGACATAGCATACTCCAAACCCGGGATGCGAGACCGCAAATGCTGCAACAATCCCTTTGCCGATTCGTCCAACAAACGTGACACGTGTGTGCGTTCCCAATACGTCCAAGCTTGAGTCGACAACCATTGGCGATACGTACTATATATACTTTAAGTAAATGCACACAGTATATAAACAAGTAAGTTGTTTCACATACCAAGAAACAATGACTAAGCTACTCTATGTGAATAACCACTCTGATATCTAAAGTGATGACTCGCCAGTCACCAGTGAGGTATGCCTAACCACCACGTGTTATTATCCTTTCTATATACCATTATAGAAAATACTCACTATTCACATAAGAAAAGTAAATGTTCCATACGACGAAGTAACGTACGCTGAGCTAGTTTAATACACCACTAGTCATGTAACTGCTTTGGCAACGGTTGGAATTTAAGTTCCTAGGCGTTCGTGCTAAATACTTTGTCTTAGAAAATTCGGTCCCTACTTCAAAACAAACTCAGGTTAAAGCCTAGGTATCTACCCAGACACCTAATTCGCTAAAACCTATGGCTCTGATACCAAACTGTCACACCCCGACTTTTCCCAAATCGGTTGTGACGTTTGGTAACTGTCAGCGCAGCGGAAAGTTGCATCTAAGACTCTGGTTCCCTGAACGCCAATTCTAAACCTCTAGGATTCCCGATCCCAACTGCCACCTACTCCAACCGTGCCGTTACCAAAGTTTAAACCTGAAAGACATACTTAAAAGTCAACATATAATGCTGGTGAGTTCATAAGTTTTGCAAAATGTTATCAAACATTAACAAGTTCCAAAAGTGTTACCATGTTCACCCTGTCCATACTATAACAAATCGAAAACCAGTATACGCTAGCTAGGCGTACGTTTTGTTACTACCACGATTGGAAAACCATTACTAACACGCATACCAGTTGTTGTGCCCGAAAAGTACCAGTTGTTCCTGTTGTTCCTGTTTGAGACAATATGCACTCGCCCGGCCCTCCAAGCCGACGAGCGGGGTTGGTCACTCCCAATAGCGCTATTCACATTTCCCCGTTGTGCAAACCCGCACATTCATGGTTCCCCCCGGGACTTCCAAAGATCGTGTAGTACACAATAGAAACCCATAGTATGACAGTAGTTACCAAATAATCGTTTTAACACATGTTTTCTCCCCCGAAAATGTGAAACCAGTTTAAAAGAGGGGCTGTAAACTCACGCAACCCGTTTCATTTTCCAAAACTTTGTTTCGTTTTAAGTTCCTCAGTTTTTCATAAAAGAAGCATGTCTTCCACCCCGGAAACATTTATAAAACAGTAAAAAGTGGGGTTATGAACTCACCTTAATTTCCGTGTTAAGCTAGCAAACAAAGCCTGAGACCTCGACCAACTTCCTCGTGCCCTAATTACCAACAAAGGACACCTTAACAGTCTATCACACATAAGCCTAGCTTATTAACCGCCTAAAAGATAGTCTATCCGACTGTCTAGACTCGTGCGTACCAACACGGGTCTAAATACGTTTCAACTCGACGAACCGACAATGACTTAACTTAATTCCCATATATAACATAGCACCCAAGTTGCACACTTGTTACTATTTTTGTATAAACCATGTTGGACTGGTACCCCGAAACGTATAATTATCCTGAATCGTAGCTTGTCTCGCAAATCATGTAAATGTATTTGTTTTGCGTAATTATATTTTAGAAAATACTCTTTGAGGAAATACAAATTTAGTTATTAAACCGATCAATGACATTTGTTACTTTTTCCCAAATATTGTTTGAAATCATCTTTATTGCTACAAATAAATAGTCCTTAAAAGCATTTCGATTTGTATATAATAATGCATTTGTCCAGAACACTTAGGGAAATTTATGTATAAAAATGGTAGTTCGTTACGCTTTAATTTTTATAAAAATTTGGGCAGAGTTTCCTCTGTTTTTGTACAAACCAGACAACACCCGTTGTCTACAATTTTCCCCAAAATCAACTTTCAAACACAATTCATCAAGTCCTTTTATCCACATTTCCGATTCACGAGACTATACGTTTCGTCACCTATGTATACTTATTTATATAAATATATATATATACCAATATATATATATATATAATATAGTCCGACAATATAGTCCAATTATATTTAGTCCGAGTTCGAAACCATAAGTCACGTCAAGTTAATCGCTTACCAAATCGTTCGATATTTAATATTGTTACCGGTTATTGTTTTTATTTGGTTCGTTCGCGAGTCAAGACTATTTCGTTTGAATCAATATATTCATAAATATATAATATTCATAAATATATAATATTTACAAATATCCAATATTTATAAATATACAAATAAAGTAATAATAACACGATTGTAAGTATACCGAATCGCACACCGAGCCGTTGACTGTGTGTTGACCAGATCGTTGACCGAGGACCACCATTAATCAAGGCCTTGTCTGATTGACTCGCTGACCAGATTTGACCGGAACCGAACCCGCTTGACATCTTGCAAAACGAACCCGACCCGAGACCAACCACACGACCCGAACCAGGCCTGACCATATCTGGCAGGACTCGGACCACCAAAACGAACCCGAGACCCGGAACACGAACACCAAGTCGGACCCAAACACGATCAGATTTGCATAAACCAACAAACCACCCCCGTCTCCAATCGTCACCCTTCACCTGAGCAAAACCACCAGCATCTCCGATCAGTAACCACCGTAAACCCGACCAGACCAGACCCGTAGCCACCATCATGGACTCGAGACCCACAGCCGGACACCACCACCGGTGACGAACCGCCGGCCCTCGCTAACCACCCGCACAGCTTACTCTCGTCTGACAAGACCGCCGGACCCACAAACTCGTCACCTACGCAACCTTAACCCGACCCAAAACCTCAACCATCGGCCCTCATCCTCACCCTTGAACGATCACCGAAAAACCCCGATCTAGCACGTTCAAACCACAACCACGAACCCCCCATCACGTCTTGACAAAACCCGACCCACATCCCTCTGATTCTTGATGTTTATACCCGATCTGCTCTCTTCTTGGCCTGGAATACGACGCTACCACTGTTGCTGCCGTCTTTTTCTTGTGTTTTCGGGTTCAAAGACCTGCGCCGCCACCACCCAAGCTTGGTGGTGGCCGGCTGGTTCTGGAACGAAGAAGGAGATGGAGAGGTACGTGAGAGAGAGGGAGAGTAATGGAGTGTTTCTAGAGAGAGAGTAGAGAGAGGAGCATGTGGCTGCACCGAAAAATGAAGAGGAAGAAGACATAATATGGCTTTTATACTTAGGGTTAGGGTAGATGGGTTGTGCACCGCGTATCGAACCCGTTATAAACGTAAACGTCTCGGTTTCTAGTCTAGGCCCAATAATTAATTATAAAAAGTAGTCGGTTTTGTTCGAAATACAAAACCGAACATAAATATAAATATCTTCGATGTCCGACGCGTGTTTTCAGAACACGCGTTTAAATCGCGTTAACTAAATTGGTCGCAGTTCCAATTGTAAAAACGATCTGTTAACTTCCGAAATTTAATAATTAACCAATATTTATAATAAATAATTACTACAAATATTAAAAATCATACCGGTGTTGATCGGAAGTTGCCGGTTGTCACAAGGTGTCACCGCCACGATGTGGACAACCATCTGGACATGGTGGTTGTGGTGAACTTACGCACTATACTCAGCTTTTATTTAGTAAATGGCATTTACGTAATTAACTTGTAAGTAAAAGGTTCTTTATAAAGCATTTTCGTAATTAACTTGCAAATAAAACGTTATGGCATTTTCGTAATTACCGTATAAATAAAAGTTGCCTTACGTGGCGTTTCGTAATTACATTGCAATTAGAAGGTCTTTTATTTCGCATGGCGTTTTCGTAATTAAATTGAAATTTAAGGGTTTTTTAGTTTGGAAAAAAAAGAATAAAAAACTGTAGCGAAAGCGACGTTCATTACAGTGAAAACCTTGATGACAAATGTTATATCTAATAATAATGAATAGCCCCACCTTAAAATATCTAGATTAGAGTTTTTATGACGCTTGCGCAGCCTAGGGCGCCTCAGGGCTCCCCAGGGCTTTGCGCCTATCCTTTTTCTCAAAGGCGCGCGCCTCAGGCGCTTTTTTTGGTCAAAATTTCAGTCGCTTTTCACCTGAGGCGCGCACCTCGCGTACACGGGGTATTTTTTTTACGCATAAAAATGTTGTACCTTGGTGTTTTTTGCTTGTACATATAAGTAAAATCATATAAAAACCTTATTTATAGCTATATTTTGGGTAAATGAAGCTAAAAACTCATGAAATATATATTGGATATATATAACTAGTATGTGTTTCGGGTATGAAAATCCCACGCTTTTTGCGCTTCGCGCGATGCACTTAGATCTCGTCGCTTTTGTTCGCTTAACGCTTTTTATAACCAAGTTTATGACAAATATATAATATAAATATGGGTGCATATAAATTTTTAGCAAAACCCAAAAGGTATACTAGAATGACGTGAAACTAGGTGACATAATTTAGGGTTTGTTTGTATATGGTAATGGAATGGACAAGGAAATGAAATGAACGAGGTAATGAAACAAACGAGGTAAAGGAATGGATCATTACCATTCCATGTCTTGTTTGGTTGCCATGTAAGAATGAAATGAATCATTATGTTGTGTTGTTTGATAGACAGAAATGACAAAGGAATAAAATCAATGGTTAGTGGCCGTAATGATGGATGGTGATATGTGGCGGCGGCCATGGTCGGTGGCAATATTTGATGACGGCAATAGTGATGGGTGAAGGCGGTGTCGGTGTGTGACAACGGTGGTGGTTACAGTGGCGGCCGTGGTAGGAGCCAACATCGGTGGGTGGCGTGGGCAACAGAGGTGGGTGGCGGCAACAACGCGCGGTTAGGTCGGCGGTGGTGGATGGCGACGGTGGTGGGTGACGTTGATGGCGGTGGACATTGGGGGTGACAGTGGCGGCAAGATGATGGGTGGCGGTGGTGGCATCGACAGTGGTGGGTGACTGTGTTTGGTGGTGGCGGCGACAGTGGCGGGATGACGTTGGTGGTGGTTGTGGTGTTGTTAATGAAAGGTGTAAGAGAGAATGAAGGGGAAAAAACAGGGAGGTGGATGGAATGATTTCGAGGGAATGGAATGCCCTTTGTTATGATTACGTTTCATTGATCAACCAAACACCCTATTTTTATTCTCTCGTAATGGTCCATTCCATTCTTTCCCATTGTAGCATACCAAACGCTATCTTAGAATTCTACTTTGCTCATACATGTCATTTCTGCCCATTTACTTATGTCTGAGTTGATTTTAGCTCGATCTTCTAACTAGTAAAATAAAAATAGTTAGTTAAAGAAACAATTTAGATGGGTCGAAAGTTGGGCAGAGTGTATTTTTAGTGCATTCAACTTCATAGATCATTTAATTTAAAAAAAAAAAAAAAAAATTATGATAGAAATATCCTCCTGCTTTGTTGTTGCAGCTTGTGTATCCTGGACGAATTCTAAAGTTAAGAGTGCGTCAGGCTGATCACAATATCTTTTTAAAAGACAAGTCAAATGAGGAATTGTGTGTTGTTATACAACCAGGCATAATTGCTCGTTTTGATGTATCTCACATTCAGGTGTGTCTTGTAATTGAAGGATATGGGTCACGATTTTATTAAAATGATATTAATAAAATAATAAAGATACACTCTTTATACATTTAGGAAATTGTAGTACTCGTACCGTATACAAATCCAAACGAAAATAATATAAAATACAACATAAAAAGATTCAAACCGAACTCTTCAAAAAGAGTTTGAATTGCGTCTTCTCATAAGAATCTTTGCATAGTCTTCAATGAAACCTTGAACCATGTCTTTTGTACGATCATTCTTGGCTGCAAAAATAAACAAACATAATGTTGACGGTTGAGGCTGAGGCACGTGTTCAACACGCTTCCCTTAAAACAGATTTCGCGCCTCTACCAAAGACAACGCGTCTGTCTCCCAGGGTACAACAGCCGAAGCAGTCTGTACTGCCGGAGAAAGCCACGCACCCGAGGTTGCACTGGGTAGAATTATAGTGTATGACATTTGGAACAAATAAAAGGAAAAACTAATGGAATCGAGTAGAGAGTACTCATCTCTATAGTACCCAACATATGGGTCTTTTCTTCTTCACCAAGAACTCTTCATGTATTCATGTATAATCTTTTTCTCTTGTATCTCTCTGTTTTTTTTTTTACAAATGTGTGGCACACAACCTACTTATTTACAAGAGTCATGATAGTAAAGAGTTTTACTTAATTAGGGATTTAATAAGAGACATAAAACTCTAATAAAAGCCAATTAAGTGTCATGAAAAACTCTACTCAAGAGTTTCTTACCATGAAGAGTCTCATTAATAATATTAGTAAACTCATTAATAATATTATTCAATTAAATTCCATTCACATATTTTAAAAAAAAATTCCAGGATAGGTAGGTATTAGCTTTGAACCTTCCTTTGTGAAGCATACTTAGTCTCCTAGCGGTTTGTGGACGCGATGTCCTTGAACAAACCCCCATTTGTGTCGACGACAACACACTTCACACAAAACTCTCCTTAGCCGGGCCATCCCCTCATTTTCGTGTCCAATAATGGTCCTGGAACACTATCCTGGTTCTGCGAGAGCTCTAGGAATTGTGCCCCCAATTCCATTTGAAGCGACCCCACTTCTCTCTAACATAGGTGATTTTTCTCAAATCATTAAAAGCATTATGGTTACCATGATTTACCCACATCATTTACCATATATTATGCTTATCCTCACAATTTGTCACTGAATGTAATAGGAATGGACAAGGACATATTTAAACACCCTTTTATAGTTTAGGGGGATATATATAACCATATATACTAGCTTACACATATTAGCCATGCCCCCACAGTGACCACCCTTAGGCGTATGAATTAGTTGTCCTATTGAACTTAGATCTTGGGATCTCCAATTAACTAAGGTAGGTTTCCTTCACAAGCCTTTTTCTATGGGCTTTAGTCTCATTCCACAACTTGATCTCTCATCTTTTTATATGGATTGAGAGACTCCTCAAACACCATTTATACAAACCTGTGGTTGTTTCTTAAATGGATCTCTCCCCCACATTACTTGCACTTTGATCAAGTTTAAGTAATACTACTCACGATGACTACTAGACACCTTGATTAGATCACAAATATCTACATCGTTGTGCCAATTAAGTCGTTCAAGTATACTTTACACCTCATACTCCACTTGTGCACAAGAGTTTTTAAATCTAAACAAGACGAAGTATGCCTTAGCGTGAGATGCCACCACTTACGTGTGTATGAGTTCTCCCCACTACACTTATAAAACCGAATTGATTCGTTATCTGATCTAGTTAATCAGTTTTTCTCGAGATATTCCAATAGATTGAATGAATTTATACTTTTAGACTTTGTTATACACCAAATTCAATCTCATGCCATCTTATAATTTGAATGGTTAAAGTTAATTTAATCTCCACAGAGCATATAAATTAACATGTACTAGTCTAGCATGCTTTAGACTACAATACTCTAGCATGTGAACAGAAGATGCATCATTCTGATTCTTCACAGTCTTAAGAGATAAACTCATTATCTCTTAGAAACATTCATTCTTATTTAGACATGACCATGAGATCATATAGTCTCATATGTATGTTACATAAACATGCATTTTCCATTATTCAGTTTAAGAATATAACATTTTTGCCTTTGATGTCAAAGGCTTCACCATTAACTTATAAGTACTTGACTATAAGTCTTATCTCGAGTAACTTTGGTGAACACATTCATCACCCACAAAAGGTATGAATAGTGTAAAAGTACAATTACTTTTATGTTGATATGAAATCACTTAGATTCACACTCAACAAAACGACTTCAAAAATGCGTCTTTAAGTGATATGCCTTATCGTTTTCTTTTAAATCTATATATATTTAGGACACTCTCCCAATTTTAAAGTCAAAACATGTACATACTTCCAACAACTTGAAAGTGGTAGTCATATCAACATGTCCTCCATTTCCAATCGTAAATCTTTTGGAACAAATCTTTCTTGATTCATTAAAGATTGGTATTAACATAAATTTCTTCCATATGTTAAAATTCACCCTTGCGAATTTTCACGACAATCTTTAATGAAATATATCGATATGTAACACACTTGTGTATTTCATCTCAATACACTCACCACTTTCTTTCATGATTCTCTCATGATGTGGTTGAACATTTGATGTCTCGTCTCTGAATTTTAGTCAATGCAACAACTCTTAAGTTGTTTATGTCCAAATCTTTCCATGTACTATCCGTTTATAATAATGTTCCTTAAACATTGTATAGTTGACGTTATAGTTATTTATTAAAAAAATAACATTTCATACGTCACAAACATTACTGATTTATTTCTTTGTAAAAAATTGCATGTGTTATCCGAAGATATTGAACACAAAACAATAATATACATTCGAAACTAAATCATAAAGTGCAAAACACTTTTAAAAGTTTAAACGTAATATGCGTAAGCTAGTATATATGGTTATATATATCCCCCTAAACTATAAAAGGGTGTTCAAATACGTCCTTGTCCATTCCTATTACATTCAGTGACAAATTGTGAGGATAAGCATAGTATATGGTAAATGATGTGGGTAAATCATGGTAACCATAATGCTTTTAATGATTTGAGAAAAATCACCTATGTTAGAGAGAAGTGGGGTCGCTTCAAATGGAATTGGGGGCACAATTCCTAGAGCTCTTGCAGAACCAGGATAGTGTTCCAGGACCATTATTGGACACGAAAATGAGGGGATGGCCTGGCTAAGGAGAGTTTTGTGTGAAGTGTATTGTCGTCGACACAAATGGGGGTTTGTTCAAGGACATCGCGTCCACAAACCGCTAGGAGACTAAGTATGCTTCACAAAGGAAGGTTCAAAGCTAATACCTACCTATCCTGCAATACTCAACTGTCGAGGTTGCATTGGAAATTTTATGTGTTTTGATCAATCTCCATTCATGTGGGGGATTGTTGGAATTTTTTTTTAAAATATGTGAATGGAATATAATTGAATAATATTATTAATGAGTTTACTAATATTATTAATGAGACTCTTCATGGTAAGAAACTCTTGAGTAGAGTTTTTCATAACACTTAATTGGCTTTTATTAGAGTTTTATGTCTCTTATTAAATTCCTAATTAAGTAAAACTCTTGACTATCATGACTCTTGTAAATAAGTAGGTTGTGTGCCACACATTTGTAAAAAAAAAAAACAGAGAGATACAAGAGAAAAAGATTATACATGAATACATGAAGAGTTCTTGGTGAAGAAGAAAAGACCCATATGTTGGGTACTATAGAGATGAGTACTCTCTACTCGATTCCATTAGTTTTTCCTTTTATTTGTTCCAAATGTCATACACTATAATTCTACCCAGTGCAACCTCGGGTGCGTGGCTTTTTCCGGCAGTACAGACTGCTTCGGCTGTTGTACCCTGGGAGACAGACGCGTTGTCTTTGGTAGAAGCGCGAAATATGTTTTAAGGGAAGCGTGTTGAACACGTGCCTCAGCCTCAACCGTTAACATTATGTTTGTTTATTTTTGCAGCCAAGAATGATCGTACAAAAGACATGGTTTAAGGTTTCATTGAAGACTATGCAAAGATTCTTATGAGAAGACGCAATTCAAACTCTTGTTGAAGACTTCGGTTTGAATCTTTTTATGTTGTATTTTATATTATTTTCGTTTGGATTTGTATGCGGTACGAGTACTACAATTTCCTAAATGTATAAAGAGTGTATCTTTATTATTTTATTAATATCATTTTAATAAAATCGTGACCCATGTCCTACAATTTTTAAAATTAAGCCCCAAAATGCGTTGGTGATTTAAGAGGCAAGACATTACTTATGAACCAATGATCTCACCTAGCCATGGCCGATGTGGGATTTTCCTGGGGTGTCACATTCACCCCCTGTTAGAGTCTTATCGTCCCTGATGAGGTATGCACCCACCATCCCGAACGGCACAGGAGTGGCTCTGATACCATCTGTAACATCCGGCCCCTCTCACCAGCAATATTGTCCGCTTTGCCCACCCAGAGCTCACGGATTTGTTTTTGGGTGTCCCGGTAGAAACTTCTCAGGAGGTCACCCATCCTGAAACTGCTCCCACCTGAGCACGCTTAACTGTGGAGTTCTCCTCTCATCCACTAACATTAAGCCCCAAAACGCGTTTTTGGGCTTAATTTTAAAAATTGTAGGACATGGATCACGATTTTATTAAAATGATATTAATAAAATAATAAAGATACACTCTTTATACATTTAGGAAATTGTAGTACTCGTACCGTATACATATCCAAACGAAAATAATATAAAATAAAACATAAAAGGATTCAAACCGAAGTCTTCAACAAGAGTTTGAATTGCGTCTTCTCACTTTTATTTGTTCCAAATGTCATACACTATAATTCTACCCAGTGCAACCTCGGGTGCGTGGCTTTCTCCGGCAGTACAGACTGCTTCGGCTGTTGTACCCTGGGAGACAGACGCGTTGTCTATGGTAGAGGCGCGAAATTTGTTTTAAGGGAAGCGTGTTGAACACGTGCCTCAGCCTCAACCGTCAACATTTTGTTTGTTTATTTTTGCAGCCAAGAATGATCGTACAAAAGACATGGTTCAAGGTTTCATTGAAGACTATGCAAAGATTCTTATGAGAAGACGCAATTCAAACTCTTGTTGAAGACTTCGGTTTGAATCTTTTTATGTTGTATTTTATATTATTTTCGTTTGGATTTATATACGGTACGAGTACTACAATTTCCTAAATGTATAAAGAGTGTATCTATATTATTTTATTAATATCATTTTAATAAAATCGTGACCCATGTCCTACAGTAATATCTTAGGAATATTGATCACAATGCCTTGTCGGTACTCGTTTGAAGTAATAAACTAATACTGATTAGAAGAACATAATTCTTGTGCACAGAAGGTACTACAGAGAATGTATCAAGAGAATGAATACCTGTTTAGGCGTAACCATTATGCATCACCAGATAGAAGTTCAAAAGAGTATGCAATTATTCTGTACCAGCTTTGGAATGTCAGTAAATATGGTTCATGTGTTGATGCCGCTCTCACTAGTGTGTCATCTTTTGTAAGACTACGGGTATGTATGTTATCTAATAGTGAGAACCTGATAATTAGTTGTAATGAAGAATTATTTTGGAGGTTTAGGTAGGCCGGATTTTCGGAAGTGTTTTTGGGTGGTTTCTGAAAATGCAAGTGTTTCTATGTAGTCCGCTTATTGAACGAGCAGAATTTAAACAAATCTGAAATAACGGTTTGTTTTACACATTAAACTCTATTGGTCGTATAAGCAGACATTACTTTTCGGAGATTACCACTTTTCCAATCATTATTATTTCTAGAGATTCCCAATTAATTCATGTAATAAGCGGACTACCAAAAATCACTTCTATTATTGCATGTACATATCCGTTGTATGTTATTGTTCAGCATTCACGCGATCGATGCTATTGTGCTGTTACCATTGGAGCTGATGCTACAATTTCAGCATTCAGGTTAGAGGTAACCATCACCTTTTGCACAACATCTTCACAACTCACAAGTCTTTTAACTTTTTTTTTTTTTTTTTTTTTTGCTTTTTTGGAAGGCTTTCTGAAGACCAAAGCATGTCTTTTGTTGAAGTCATTTTATCAAAGGTGGTACCCGCAACAATTTCAACCATAGCTTCTTTTTCTAGATTGGTATGGAGGACCCATCAACCAACAAAAAAACCGGAATCAGAACCACCGCCATTTGGTCGAGGTCAGGTTTAATGAAATAATTAAGTGTGAAAATTCTAATTGACTGATAAATAAATTGACCAGATGGACACACTCAAAATCTTTCCAATTGATTCTAAAGCACCATGTTTCGTTACGGATGATTCTGATTACTGATACCTGTTATTGCACTAACTTCTAGTTTTGTTTTTGTTTTTGTTTTTCTAATATATACTTTATGTTACTAGTATTTTTAACTGTTTTTAAAAATAATTTCTTTGAGACGAGGCTCTCACAGATGGTTGTCTCTTTAACCCTTGGGATAGAGTTATCCCCTCATCCCACCCTCTGTAGACCCTACTTTATGAGTGAGATAAAACTTGGTACGTTTGTTTGTTTTACAATAACTTTCGTTTTCTCACATACTTGTGCAGCTTTACCTCTTGCATGTTTAAAAGATCACCTTAGTACGGGAGATAAACTTATCCAATCACTTGGTGGCGAGACATGGTTCACAATAGAAGGTTCACTAAGCGCATCATGCTATTTCTTAATTAGATATATTAAAGATTAAAAATTTGGAACATTTTAAATAATCAATTGTTTGAAAATTCTGATTAACTAATAAATCTAATGACCAGGAGGACACTTAACATGACTATCAGAATTTTCAAGAAACATACTTTTAAAACAATACACCATGTTTCATTACAACTGATTATTTAAATGTGGTTTTTCCAGGTAATTGTTATAGTGCATATCCTCTGGTTTTGCAATATAGAATTTGAGAAACTTGTGCAGATTTCTTTTTTGGACGTGAGATAGATAACCCGATAAAGGGAGGTAAACTTACCTTATCACCTGCTGGGACACTGGCCGCAATAACAGATTCACTAGGCCGTATTATGATGTTGGACACACGTACCCTTGTGGTTGTACGCATGTGGAATGTATTTTTCTTTAACTCACATAACTTGTTTATTTCTATACTTCTATAGTTGTTTTCTAAGACCCAAAAAAAAAAAAAAAAAAAATCCTATTCAGGGGTATCGGTATCGGGATGCTAGCTGTCTTTTCATCAATAGACATGTAAATAAGAATTCTCGAGGACAAGTGAAGAGTTATTATTGCTTATGTCTAGCCATTCATGCCCCTCGAAAGTGCATTATTGAGGTAACATTTCATTAGATGTAATGAAGAATTCCATTACGTTTATCTGTAACGTGTCAAACTAGTGAACTAAATAATTAGTTAAAGAAAACGTGTTAAATGGATAAAACATGCTGAGGTTGAAAGTCGCCCAAAGTTTATTCTTAATGCATTAAACATCATAAATCATTTTGTTCAAAAAATATTGACATATATATGAAATACATGTATTTATAATCACTAGAAGTGATCCCGCGCTACACGACGGGACAAATCAATTTTGGATGAAAGTTAAATGGAAATGTAGACAAAATAGCAATAATAACACTAATAAAAAAACCTAAAACTAAAATATTGTAAAATTAAGAAAAAATCTTTAGTTTTCCCCAACGCCAATCGGTTCTAGGAGATTTGGTTTATTTTTGACCCATCGTGGTTTCTAGCCCGTGTCGATTTGGCCAAAGAACTTAATAGAACAAAACTTGTTTTAAACCCAAACTGGTTTGAGAAAAAAAAGGGTTATCTCTAGGCTAATTGAATGTAATTTACACTTTTCGGGCATTTTTTTTCTCTATTTTGTTGTCAAAGATGTTGAAATATAAGTTTTTTCAAAAACACTTCAATATCCATTTAGTCTCAACAACTTCATTTATTCGAAAGCACTAATAGAAAACTTGAACCAATATGAATATCCAGTAATAATTGCAACGAACTCATCTCCTCACATACCCTCAAATTATATTTTGTGCAAGGGTAATTTTTTATATAATGTTCCTAATAAGTAATACAATGCTTTTTAGGGCCGCCGGTAGAAAAAGAAGTATAATCTATAATTGGATTTAGTCAACAATTTATAGTTTTTAAACATTTGATAAACAGTTAAGTAACTTAATATTATTACATATCATATTAAATATTGTTATTTTAATTAAAAGAAATATAATGCATTTGATAAAATGTAAAATAACTTACTCTTATTACATATAATTAACAATATTATTTTAATTTAAAAATATAATATTTTCAATTTTATGTGTCGTGTCAACGGTATGATATTTAGAAATAGATAACATAATACTATTACCTATTTTATTTTTATAAATTTCTTTAATTTTGTTTTGTTTTAATTATATATGTATATTTATAAGTATAAAAATTTTTGTTGAGAAAATGCATCTAGTTCATTTAATTAGAATTATAAATTTATTAAATAAAGTATTAATTAGTTAGAAGTTTATATTAAACAATGTATTAATATGTATTAATAATTTGATGTAAATTACAATTATACCCTTCTATAATAAAGTTAAATTACCTTATTGCTCATCTAGAATGCACTATATAATAGTATAGATAATTGTCTCAATAATTGTTTATAAAACACTTCAGTTTTTCAACAAAAAGTTCAAGTCAATTCCAACAGACCGCTTTTACAAGTTACCAGCTTTGCTTTGTTTTCGCCGATCATAAATATCTATGAATAATGATTGCAGATTTGGCAGATGAGGATGGGTCCCAGGATTCTAAGGGTACCATGCCCGAAAGGAAGCAAAATACTGTACCCACATACAGATTTGGGTCTACGTTCTCTGGATCATCTTCAAGTTGTTATGAACCGTTGCAAGTTTTCGTTTTAAATGGAGATTCTGGTCAGCTTTCAAGACTAAACTGATGGTTTCTTGTTTGTTCCCTGTAAATTAATACACCATTTGTGAAATGTTGTTGCACATCCTTCTTGTTTTGTTTTAAAGTAAATAAATCACCATTTGTGCCATTACATCAGTTGGAAAGTGTTCAAAATCAAATTACATTTTAGCATATGAAGATTGAACATAAAATGACTGTTTCATGGTAGTAAACGCGTAACTGGGATTAGTAGGCGCATAAGCTGGTTAATTTTTCGTACAAGAACAAATAATAATGCAAGTTGCTTTAAAATAAAATAAAAAGTTGGTAAAGCAAAAGGGCAATAATGGTTTTTGAACAAGTCAATCACAAACGCCATCAAAGAAACATTTTAAACACCAAATTCTTCTTCCTCAAAACAATGAAATTATTCATCTATTCATCAGACAAGTAACTTAAATCCTGGCTCGATAAGCCTGATCTCCTCGTTGCTCCCGAATCACAATTTCTTGCATTCGCCAAGGGGTGTTTCGTTTCCATTATTGATTGGCATCTTCCTTACGATCATAATATAACTCAGTTCTGGATCGGTGGACCCATATGAATCACGCATGAGGATGTGGAGGAAGAGCTCAAGCATGTAGCTGCCATTGAGTGGGTTGTCTTTGATGATCTTACACTTATTGCTATTAGAGTTGGGGGTCTCACTGGAAGTGGTCACTCTACCCCTTGGGGTAGAGGTAAAACTTGCCTACATCCCACCGTCCCAATACCCTGCCTATAGTTTCGCTATGAGTAGGACTCTACTAGGTATGTTGTTGTATTCTCAATTAGATTCCACGAAGCATAAAACATAGCATTTCACTCAGACGCTACTAGAGTCCCCACGAGCTCTTAAACATAGCTTCATATGAGTTTGCTGCATTTGCATGTTACTTGTTTATGAGGAAACTCCTGTTTAACGAAAACTGGTTCTGATTATGGTTGTCCTACGGGGTCAGAATATCAGATTTGGAGAAACAAATAAAAAATATCCAAATTGGTTGCCCAGATAAATGTACAATTACCTAACTATCCCTAATCGGCTAATCTCAATCATCGGATTATCGATTTCTCTAAGTTGTAACGATCAGTTTTAACACGCTCATCCAACTATGTGACTTAAATTAACTTAGGATGAGCGGATTAGGCATGACTTAATAGAGATGCACCTCTCAGAGGACATGGTCAAGGATAGGTGTTCGTGGAGACATAAGATTAAGGTTAAGGATTATTAGGGGATGGTTTGGTTTTTTCATAGAGTGGTGCTAGGAGCGCAGACTTTATCTTACACTGGTAGGAGGTTTGTAAGGGTGTTTGTCTTTGCGTATGTATGGGTAATGTTGTTTCTTCACTTCTTGTTGACATGTATAACCGTGTTTTTCTACGTGGCGCTTTCGACGTGTCTCTAAATGCTAGTAGTTTTTTTAAAACTTTTAAGTATTGTTTGCTTATCGACTGTGTGTGGTGAAGCCGGGGGTCTCTCTGGAAGCAGCCTCTCTATCCGTAAGGGTAGGGGTAAGGTTTGCCTACATCTCACCCTCCCCAGACCCTACTCTTAGCTTTGCTAATCGTGGGATTCACTGGGTAAGGTTGTTGTCGTTGTTGTTGTATCCAACTATGTGACTATCATGACACTAAACATAAAAAATGTAGTCCCAATAAAAAATGTAGTGTTGTGTTAAACAGATATGACACAGCGCGATTAACACGACTAGTGATCTTGAAAATGACATGCTTAACTAAACAAGTCATTTTCTTAACACCAACACTGATTTTGTGTGAATGTTATGACGACACCAATTCGGAGTCACGAATAACGATTAATAAAAATTTATATAAGCAACACTACAACAGTAAAAAATTGCAGGATTTGACAAAGCCCTTTTAGCTCAAAGTCAGTTTAACATCCAGTTATTAAATCTAAATCATTAGTTTAGGAACAAACTTACTCATGTGGATTCAACGTCCTAATGCAGAGATCAAGATTCAACAGCAAACCCAGAAGTTAACCTCTTCTGCTGCTGCAAAAATAAATAAAAGAACACAAAAAAAAACACTTTCTTAGATGTCATTTCAAACTGACCTGTTCTATCACACGGAAATGAGAACGCTGGTGCAGTGACCCATTTTGATCATGTACTCGTCTCACGCCACCACCGTCCCCCCACTACTACCTATTCGTTTCATGCCACAAATTGTCACTTCAAGAGGGGGTAAAGTGATAAGCAAATGATCCCCCTCTAGTAGAGTGTAGTCTAAAGTTTGAATCTTGCTTCCACTAACTCCCTACCATAACGTCTTGAAAGCCACCTGATCCTGATCCCTTGGTTAACAAGGTATTGGCGGGGTCCTATTGATGTGTGTTATGAAAGTGCAATATCCATTACTAAAGTGAGCCTTTGTATTGTACAGGAATTAACCTTAAGTGAAGTCACATAAACATAACTAATACGCGCACACACTCTTAAAACATTTAGTGCTAAAGTTTTATAGGTAATAAACTGCCCAAGAATACATTTAATAAAGAGAACTTTCAAATGGGGAGTAATAACCTGCAAAATATAATTAGTGGCTATACAATTGTCCTAGCTAAGTTAGGCAAAACAAGAAAGTCGGGTAACGGGTCAATTTGGGTTTGGATTAATCGTTTAAGTAAACTACTCATTTTAACCGGAACATGTTTTAACCCGTCACCCAACAGGCCCAATTTTCCACCTTAGCCTAAACAACGTTCCAACCCCAAGATAAAGCTGCATATCACTCATCAAACTTTCACAAAATACTCATAACTAAAATTCATAAACAAAATACACCACAGGTAAGGATACCACAAGAAGCCATAAAGAGAGAAAAAATACACTAATCATACCAAAGCCCGATTAAAATGATGCGGCCCTTCTAGATCGCATGACGATCTCCAGCAGGGAAGGGCCAGTGTTTACCGGTCACAAAACTGAATCTTGATTTTTCGCTTTTACTGCATGTATAGCCTTCTTTATCATAAATAATCGTGTAATTCGAGCTGCTTACATCCCTAAAGTAACATAATTCATCATCAGCATAGTGATACCTCTGCTGTGTACTTCCCAACCCACTTACCACCAAGTTCCCCTTCACAAACATTGAACCCTGACCATTTTGTACGTTTCCAAGAACACTCGTAGAAGATTTAGAACCCGAATCATCGATCTTTTTCTCATTAAAACCCAAAGTAATATTCGCCAACTCAGCATAACTTCCGTTTCCTTTGTCCTCCGTATCCGTATGTATATAAAAAGAAAACGATTTTAAAGATACTTTCGACACAACAGAAGATGCCTTCTTGGCATACACACTGTCATTAAACTCGATATTCTGATTAACAATTTGCGAATCACCATTTTCCGCCATCACCATAATATTACTATAATTAAAATCTTGTGTTGACTCGGTTACTATCTTCCCATATGAAGATTGTATCCATCCAGTTGACTTTATTGACCGTGTGACCTTAGTAACGAACGTCCCATTCAAACCCGTGAAGTTAGAAACCAACGAAACATGAAGAGGCGAAACATTTTGTGTCAAGAACTTCCCGGATGTCTTCTCACTCTTTTCATCCAACCAAACGTGTAAGTTCGCATCAATGTACCAAACATTCAACGCATTCGTAACACTAAACCCAAACTCATGAAACTTCCCATCTAAAACACTTCCTAAAAACGGGGTTATCTCAATATCATACGTAGGAAGATCAAACGACCCAATGCCAGTAATCGGTCTCCACAACAACGGATTAACACCACCAGTATAAACAACAGTAAAAGGCCAAACCGCACCAACCACACGACCATCTAAACTCACCACAACCTCCCTAAACGGCCCATTACCAGGGTACCCGGTCAAATTATTATCCAAAACATACTCATTAAACAAATTCGTGGGCCAAAACTCATCGTTCTCATGAAACGAAACATACACCTCAAGAACAGCCCGATACGCGTTTAATGGAAGGCGAAACTCCTTCGCCTTCACATCAGTCGAGTTTTTTATTTCTAACCATAACCCATCATTCCCTGGCATGTTTCTCGAAATGGGTATGATCAAATCCGCCCATTGGTTACCTAAAGCATGTTTCTTTAATTCATTCTTACTCATTTTGCTAGTTATCTTGTTTTCATAAGGATAAAAATGGAAAGTAATATTAACATGATAGATACCAGTATAAGTACTATCAACAATGTTTCCTAAATAAACAGCAAGTGTTTGGTTAGTCATAAGTAAAGAGTAATACTTGGTGATGTCTTTTTTAACTGTCCATTCGATCCCGGTGGATCGGGGCTCGGCGGTGCAGCTTCGGAGAAGCTCTACACCGCCGAGCCAGACGCCGAAAATTCGGTCGAATTGGCGGCCTTGGCAGGTGGCGGAGAATTGGAGAATAATATTGGAGAAATGGGATGATGGGCAGTTGGAGGGTGGGGAGTAAGGGGTGGTGACTGGTGGGGAGCCGTAGGTGTAGGCGAAGTTGTGGTGTAGGATAAGGGTTGAGCAAGGGGTTGTGTTGGGGACTTGGATGGGTTTGTTTACTTCGAAGTAGGTGGTGGGTGGGGTGGTTACGGTGGTGGTGGTGGTGGTGGTGATGGTGGGGTTGGTGGTGGTTAGGTGGTGGTGGTGGGAAGGTGGGGGTTTGGCGGAGATGAGAGAGAAAGAGAGGAGGAGGAGAGAGAGGATGGTGGAGGCCATGAAAAATGGTTGGGTGTGGTGTATGACCCGAAGTTTGACCGGTGACTTGGATGGATATATGTGTTTGAAAACCGAAACCAAATTAACCGATCGGTTACGATTAAGATATGGCCAAAACCGAAACAAGCGGTTACGGTTTTGGTTTTCCCTTGTTCCGTAACTGAAATAATCAAAACCGAACCGATAGTTATATAGTTAAGTATTTTCATATATATCCATGTATTTGGAATATATGTTCATGTATTTTCGGTATATTTAATGTATCTTTCATGTATATCTACGTATTTGAAACATATTTTTTTATGTAATTCATGTATATCATTTGAAGCATATTTTTATTTATTCCATAGGTTTTTCATTTATTTTTCTTGTGTTTTCATATACTTGTATTCTTGATACAGTTCAAAACACTTTACTAACTATTTTAAGTTTATAATTTTGCACAAGTTTTATGTTTGGTAATTAACTGAAACAGGACCGATAACAAACATATTAACCAAATAAATCGAACCGACGTAATCGATCAGTTTCGGTTATTTTTTTCCTAAAACTGAACTTCGGTTATCGGTTTCAGTTATATGTAAAAAACGAACCGAACCCACATTTGCTCACCCATAATTATTAGGGAGGAGTGAGGAGGGAGCGGTTGGTTTTCGGTTTTAGTATTTTTCGAGTCGGGTTGTTGATGTTTTGGTTAGAAAAATATGGTTGATAATTGACTCATATAAAGTTTGGGTAGGGTGGGTTATGATTATTCGGGTTTGACTTACTTTGGGTTGGGTTGTTTGGTTTTTATGTTTAGATGTGAAAATAACTAGTTAGACATACCATTACCTAACTTAGGTTTATGTAATTGTATCACGACCCTGATCAGACTAGCAAGTGTTAAGAAATCGTATAACAGGTGAGTTGTATGAATGTTTTCAAATGTGAGCATGCTTGTCCAAACTGGTAAATGTTATAATTGTAATCAAGGCTGTTGTACGCATGTATATAATCTGAGCATACATACACGTGATATTTGGGGACCCATATACGTGCCACTGTGGTGGGGTTTGCCGTTACAACGTTGCGGTGTAGTGGGCATTTAACTGTATGGGATTTTAGTCCCAAGCCCGGTGAGGGTGGCAACCCAGTGAGGGTGTCGAGTGACTTCGGGTTATGTTGTCATGGACATGTACAAGTCATGAATGATTGAAATAATGTGATTTATTGTCACACCCTCAAATTTACACTGTAGGGTTTATACCGCGAAGCGCGTGACACACCAGGATCCCATAGCCATAAGTCATAAGAATGACTCTAAATGCCCAAACCATTTAGTTCGTTATTGAAATCCAAGTTTAAAAGTCACCCAAAAGTTTCAAGTAAATGCGGAAGCGTAACCAAAACAGTAAGTAAATCATTATTACGCAAAACAAACGCGCCAAACATCCATAAATAAGTAAATGATAAAAATAGTTTAATGTGTTCATTAACCCATGACACATATGATGCATGACCTACTCGTGCTGCAACCTAGCGACCTACAAAAGCATGCTATCGTGTGTCAACATAAAGCTGGTTAGTTCACAAAGTAAAGTAAATGAGTAAGTAAATGCGTAGGTTTCCAAAACCACGTAACCACTAATTCATCACGTGTCAGGGGTAGCTAACCCACTCATGATAACTAAACACAGGCATACCGAACTGCTAAGAAACGAGCTCTCGAATCAGCGAGCAAAGTGCCCTACATCATTGCATATCCATATGATAATAATTGTTAAGTTATAGTTCACAACCAAGCTCCGAGCACGATGTGAGGTTTGTGAGACCTAATAACGCTATTAACTAATAACCCGATTGCCAACCCGACAATTCATTCGGTATAGAGAAGGACTTCAGTGATAGTGTTGGTTTAGTTCATCAAGGACCAAAACATGAATTAGTAAAATCAGATTCACCCCGTGAACCAAAGCACCCCAAACCCGGCATGTGAGAGTAGTCCCAAACCGGACTATGAAAAAGTTTTGAAAGTTGTCTCAAACCCGAGACACATGCTTTTGAGAAAAGAGTAGTGAAACTCACATTAGGTTGCGTTAAGTGCTAAATCCAAATCCAAGTAAGAAGTAGAGACTCGCTACCGACTCCCTATTATATGTGTCATTATGTGAGTACATGTGTATACACGATACACCATATAACTCGTTTTTCCATGACTTTAGTTTATGCGAAAACATTTAAGTGACACCTATCGTAACTACATGCATAAGTAGACCATATGAACCCGTTGGTGAACGTTATGATTAATATCATTTATACACTTCAAATGCATCTCATACAGGTTTCCACGTAAGCTCAAGTCACAATCAAAGCATATAAGACCTCAAATAAGCACATAGGCATCTATGTTACAATCTGTGTTTTTAGGACAAATTGTACACTGCCAAAACGATTTTCCTAAAACTACTTGCACAAAGAATTAGACAACCAAACTTTACAGAATATTCTTATAAGATCATTTGTCGTCCCATTATTTTTATTTTGCATCAAAACCTTGTTGAAAAATTATGAAAAATCAAATACTACAACTAGGTTCTGAAAACTTTCACAACAGGTCAGTTTACGGTTAAAATTCCCAAAACTCATGTATTCATCCAAACGGGATAAATCCACTTGGAAAAGCCAAATTATTACCATGTCAACCTACTAACCAAATTTCACGAGTTAATCCTTTATAAAACTCAAGTTATAGCTGATTAAAGTTGACCCAAGTTTTTAATCCGAAAATCAGTTTAGACCTTCATTAGAATATAATTCCAAAAACATATCAAACGACGAACAAATCACATGATTTTACCCATTCTAGAACCCTAAGACCATGTATGACATGTACATAGCAAGAATCGATCAAGACCAACACATTAAAGTCAAGTTATAGAGCCTACAAGTCGACATTCACATTCTGTCCAGATTTTAAACATGCAATCTTCTCAACTATATCCAATCCTACATGTGTATTATCGATCAAGAACACTGAGAAATCATCATACAATAACCCTAACACACTAATACAATCAGAACATGCAAGATTCATCGTTCATAACAAGATTTATAAACCCTAGATGCTTAATAATCATAGATATTCAATAACATGAAATCATACCACATAACCATTCATAAATCCTAATGTTTATTATGTTAATCCAAGTTTTAATCTTTATAAAATATAACCAGGTCTGGACAAACATTATTATGGTGCTTAAACATGATCAAGAATGGTTAAAACACAAGATTTTAAGACAATATACCTAACGCTCTTCACAATCAAGACCCGAAGACCTTCTAACCTTCCCGGATGATGTTCTTGAGCTTTAGCAGGTGTTAGAAGGTTTATTTTTCATGTAGGGGCTGTTATGGACGATTAGGGTTGAGGTTATGAGGTGCATGGGGCTTAAGGTTGCTTAAATAGAGGGTTTAAGTTGGTTTCACGCGTCAGGCAACACCGAACGACCGTTCGGTCTCAGTGAACGGCCGTTCACTTTGACACAGCCCGTTTCGGGCGCCCCGGTTCAACATATTGTCCGTTTTCTTCAATGTTTTCGTTATTTAGGACCATACCAAGCGTAACCCCATGTATTTAGACCCCAACCATCCTAGCGGTTCATCGATTACGATTTTGATAACGCGTTTAGGTTAATTTCATGTGATCACATAATAGCTTGCACGTAGATTCACAGAAACGCGTAATTGTAATTAATATCAATCCATTAATTCACAATTATCTATTTTCTTAATTCACCAACGTTCAGGGTTCAATACTCGTATACGTAGTTCGGTAATTCCCTGAATTACATCTGTTATGCGGTTACTAGAGTATAACTGTGTAACATGTGACTCGCATAACTAACCCTAGTTAAGTAACATGCTGTGAATGTAAGTAAAGTTAACTAGAGTTTAGTTAAAGTAGGAACCTGAAAATGCAGGGTGTCACATCATCCCCAAGTTGAAAAGAATTTCGTCCAGAAATTCAGTAAGTAAACTGTAAAGCGAGTGTACGAATGTGTGCTTGGTTACCGGATGCCACATCATCCCCAAGTTGAAAGGAATTTCGCCCCAAAATTCACTTTGAGCGAGCTGCTTTATGTTTACAATTTGATCTATGTACAGCTTCATGTTCAGTAAATAGGTGTGGGTATTTAAGCCTCAATTGATCCCTGCGTTCCCACATGTATTCCAGTCCTAGACGGGAATTCCATCGTACCTTGACAATAGGTATAGTGCTCTGTTTTAGTCTCTTGACTCCCTGCTCAAGAATCTCCACCGTTTCTTCCACAAACCATAACTGTTTGTCCACCTGGATCTCCTCTAGTGGCACTACTAATTTCGCATCAGACAGACATTTCTTAAGGTTCGATATGTGGAATACATTGTGCACTCCACTGAGTTCGTCTGGAAGGTTTAACCTATAAGCCACCTGACCGATTCTTTCAACAATCTCGAATGGTCCAACATATCACGGGTTCAACTTTCCCCATTTCCCGAATCGAATCACGCCTTTCCAAGGCGACACCTTTAATAGTACCTTGTCCCTAACATGGAACTCCAAAGGTTTCCTATGCGTATCAGCGTAGCTTTTCTATCGACCACGAGCAGCGGCCATGCAATTTCTAATTTGCACAATCTTCTTAGAAGTTTCATGCACGAGTTCAGGACCTGTTAGTTGGCTATCCCCAACTTCAGTCCAGCATATGGTAGACCTACACTTGTGTCTATTCAATGCCTCAAAAGGTGCACGCTGGATCGAAGTGTGGTAACTGTTGTTATATGAGAATTCGATCAAAGGCAAGTGTTTATCCCAACTGTTGCCAAAATCCACCACGCAATCCCGTAGCAGGTCTTCCAATGTTTGGATGGTGCGTTCACATTGTCCATCCGTCTGAGGGTGATAGACCGACCGTGCTCATGTCTAAGCGAGTCCCCCAATGCATATTGGAGGGTAGTCCAAAAACAAGAAGTGAATCGCGATCAGATATGATAGTAGTAGGCACCCCATGCCTAGAGATGATTTCCATAATATAGATGTTGGCCAATCGCTCCAGCGTGTCCGTTTCTTTGATTGCTAAGAAGTGTGCTGATTTGGTTAGCCGATCGACGATAACCCAAATCATTGTAAGACCCTCAAAACCGACAGGTCAAACAGTTGACATTCAAAGACTAAAACCATGTTAACAATTGAAAATAAATCTTATTTTATTTCAGATAATACGCAGCGGAATGTTAAAAGAAATTATTAAATTTCTAAACATGGTTTTTCCCAAGAATGGTCAACAGAATATTTAATAATCAACTAAAAGTTTAAAATAAAATATGTAAATAATGTTCGAGCAATCTCGTAGACGTCTTCTTAATTGAAATGTCAACTGAAACTGAGTAGCTCCACTGCATGCCAAGGCACCCTTTATTCAGCCACAACCTGAAAATCAATCTAACGTGTATGTAAAAGTCAGCTACGCTGAGTGAGTTCAAGTTTTATAAGTTTTCAATAATAAGTAAGTTGTTAAAATAAACAATAACAAAATACTATAACCTTAGAGTCAACAATACGCGCAATCCGCCTAATTGTTCCTTAAGCAATATTTAAAGTCTAGGATAAGCGCAATCCACCTATTCAACCCAAGACTTTAGTTACAATTCATAATAAGCGCATCCCTCCTATTTAGTACAACAATACCAAGTCTGCATAAGCGCATTTCGCTTAAAGAACTTAATCCACACTTTAATCAAGACAAAACCTGATTAACAAATAAAGCTTCCAATATTTAATACGACATGCATATCAGCCCAAAAGTTTTAAAAACAGTAAGAATGGCATCATGAGTGCACATATACTTGCGTATAAATATATATATATATATATATATATATATATATATATATATATATATATTTAAATCATCATACGTATACCTACGTACCTTTACACCTCACAAACTTACATTTATATTCATATAAACATATACAGCCATCCGTATATGTTTTATTTTAGTTGCCTTCAAACACGTAGGTAAATATAACATATACCTTACTTACGTTTCATGCCAAAATATTAAATATGAGCAAATATGGATTTCTATCGTACACAAAAACTATACCATAAATCGAAGTAGGCCTATCCCACTTCTAATAACACATATAACTCAAACCATATAATAACATCAGGCGCATTCCGCCCACTTACGTTTCATGTGCTAAAATAATATGTATGAGTTAATATAGATTTCGTTCGTGCACAAAAATATTTATAACTTCATCAAAATATTTTGTGACTTCACAAAAATAATCATACTGGTTTAGCATGCACGTCAGCCCAAAATATATAAAAAAAATAATAATTAAAATAATGGGCTCAAGAACTCACCGGCTGCGAAGCTTTTAAGTCCACGCATTAAACCGCTTCAAACCGCGACTTGTCTCGTCTCGTACCAACCCTTAATCCATTCCCACTCATTCATATACAAAAGCTTCCACGCATTCTACACCATAATCATGTGTGGTCATGTTTTTACCAGTATCATGTCTACTACCTAAATTACTAAGCATGCAATATCATGCATTAGTGGCCACCCATCATGCATGTATGTCATGCCTTAGAGTAAAATAGAATGTTTCATCAAATCTAGCTTTCATGGTGGCACCATCTCACATTAAATACACAAGAACGACACTTAAATCCCATCATCTCCTAATTAAAGTGAGAGACCAAACCTTCACATTCTATGTTAAATCAATCCCCATGCCATCGCAACAGTTAACCCAAAGTAACTACATAAGACCAAGGTTCATAGCATCCTTCCTAGAACCGTAACCACACACCACCCCAACATCGAACACCGCCTCAGCCACCCTTGACATCACTACCGTACACCATCATAAGCACCGACAATACATTCAAGTTCAACACTGCACACCATCACCACGAAAACCTACACATCCAGACCATTCGTCATCACCGGGCCCATCTTCCTGCTTCGTTTCCTTGCAGCAGAGACACCGGTTTCATCCAAGTCTATCAATGGAGTTTCGGTCTAATCTGTCAATTTCAAAGATGTAAGTGCTTTGCACTTTCAAAGTTGTCGGACATTAATGATAGCAGGCTTCGAAAATGACAGACAGGTGAGTGTGTGCAGGGTTGGTCGAAGGTTCGAATGGTTAGACGAAATACGCGTGTGGCGGCGGTTTTGTATCACCGGATTTTTGGCCAGAATACACAGAGAAGTAGAGAGGAGGTGGTTCAATGAGGTTGTACATAGACTTTGGTGAAGATGTTCGGTGAAGATATCGTCTTGAACCACCACCGCTACCATCGTCTCTTTTCCGCTCAGTGAGAATTCCTGCCATAGAAAACCCATGGATGTATTGTAGTCTAGGGTTTCCTCCTTACATGGTTTTAAAGCCTAAAATTTACACTAAACCCCCTACACTTATACCCATAAATAACTTTCCCCAAAAGTAATATAAACATCTTTTAAACAATGGCATTCAGGTCCTCATAATGCCTTTAAACGAAATTACATCTGTCGAAACATGACAACCGAAGCATTTGATCATAGGACTTCAGATAATCCATTTACCTGAATAATTATTCTTGAAAATTTCGGGATGTTACAAGTCTACCACCCTTACATTTGGATTCGTCCTCGAATCCTGTTACATAGGGAGAAACTTCGGGTAATACTTTATGGATAACATGCTATGAATACTATGTCTTGGAAACTCGCTATAACACGTGCTATCAGTCTTCATCGCTCAACCTCGACCTCCATAATAGCATCAACAACCTTAGGAGTCCTCTTGAGTAGCTGATGAAACAACCAAAATACTTCACAGTCTCAAGTACAGAAACTAGGGAAAGTGTCTACCTCGCTAGTAAATGTAGCCATTCATCATACTACATGGGGTTCATCTGGTTATGACCATAAAGTAGTCATCCCATCTACACATCCAACAAATGCACAAATAGACCATAGTTGTAGATAGACAATCACATATCCTTATAAACAACTACCGACTCCAACACAAGGCAAAATGTTCGTGTGATCATTCTAGGTTACAACTCAAAACAATGAAATAACAATCATGACACAAAACCAATACTATAGATCAGAGCAGGCATATCCCACTTCTATCATAGCCCAGTTTAGTCAGGTAGTCGCCAACCACAACAACTTCTCATATGGTGGCATCCCAATAGTGGCGTGATAATCCAAGCTACCGCCAAAATCGATAATACATGCCCGAAGCATATATTCGAGAGGTTGGATGGTTCCTTTCGACTGACCATCCGTCTACGGATGATACGCCGTGCTTGATGCGTAACCCAGTCCCCATTCATGTAGAACGAGTGTCCCTATCAGAAGTAATAGACACCGGCACCCGTGCTTTGATACGATCTCCCGAACGAACAATTCTGCCAACATTTTGGAGTTAGAGGTCTCCCGTATCGGCAAGAAGTGAGTACGCTTTGTCAACCAATCCACCACCACCCAAATGGTGCAAACACCTCGGGCGTACGGGGTAGTTTAGTGCTAAGATACATAGTAAGATACTCCCACTTCTATTCCGGTACCTCTAAAGGTTGATTTTTTTTCCCAAACAGGTTTTGATGTTCTACTTTAACCTGTAAACAAGTCAAACACCTGCTCACATAAGTTGCTACCTCATACTTCATTGTTGGCCACCAATAGCTCTTCTTAAGATCTTGATACATATTGTTGCCCCCGGATGATTAGAATGGCGATTTCGTGCACCTCATCCATGATTGTATCCCTACACCCTCGATATCGATGTACCCACATTCGGTCTTTTATGAACATAACCCCTGTCTCCATCACTTCCCATAAGTCATTGCTGCCCCCCACATACACTTTGTCATAATTCGCTCCACCTGTAAGGCTTCAATCTGGGCACTAGAGATCTCTTCACTATATCCGGTTTCAAAATAAGCTAACAGGATGTAACACCCCAACCGATGGCAGAATCATCGAGGTGTCACGTAGTGACGATTGTTCAAAAGCACATGGTACTAAAATGTAAATATTATTGAATAATCCAAAATTGTCTTACATGAAAATGGAAAATACATTGTCTAAAATGAAATGTAAATATTGAAATAACTGAATTAAAATAAAGCACTAAATGTTCCTTGCTAAAGCACTAGATCAAACTGCACCTGAAACATGTACAAAATAGATTTGGTCAACATATGAAATGTTGGTGAGCATTCCTAGTTTTGATATATATAGTAAGTTAAAAAGATATACAATTCAAGTGCAAGCTACAGTGCAAATATGTAAACTATGTATCATACAAATGAGCGAAATCAACCCTGTGACTGTATAATGTACTGTATGAACGGCGGTGTACTTATCCAATAAATGGATAAAAGCTTAACACTGGCCACGGATTCTCCGATGAAAAAGGGGGAGAATCAATCTAGGTGGGTTGTCAATCCAAATAGCGCTATCCAATGTTAAGGTCGGCTTGTACCATGTTAATGATTTCACTAAGTACAAATGTAATCCACATGTAATGTCTAAGCATAAAGCACGTTGTAAGCAATGCACATAGTACTAGAATTATATTGTAAAAATGTAAACTTGTATTTGAAATTGTAATAGTGTACATGTAACACCCCAAAAATGTATAAAGGCAAAAAGGGGTAGGAATACTCACTGTTCACGTAATAACTTGAAATTGAACTTAGACAATGAAATATGTGTTGGAAATTATCTCAAAGGATCAACCTAAAGAATTTGATAACGTATAAGGGAAATAACTCTAGGATACATGTATTTCTAGGGCTTCGAATTGGGGATAAACGTTTATTTGTTTATTAAACAAATTGTTTATTAATTATGAGAAGTTTAATAAATAAATAAAAGTCTCTTGGTAAAATTTTAAGTTGAATATAGTCACAACATAAGGTTTTAAGTATGAAAATAATTTTTATAAAATTATTTTCTTGAAAATAGAATATTTAATCTAATTATTTCAAATTGTCAAAATATGACTTTAATATCTAAAAATATTAAAATTAAAGATTTTCTGAATTAATATTTGTATTTCAGTTCTAGATAGTTAGAAATAATTTATATAAAATTTTGGTGCAAAACTATTGAAGAATGAATTTATTATGAATTATTTATGATTAAAACTAACAAAAATTAATTAAAAATATTTTTCTGAATTAAAAATAATTTCTGAAATGTTTAAGGATGTACAAGTTTAGAACAATTTTTGTGGAATTTTATAAAATCGTTTAGATATTTTTATTGAATTTTATAATTTTAAATGAATAAACTTGTAATATTTATTATATATGTTAAATAAATTATTTTTGAAAAACTAAAAATTGGATGATGAACTTTATTAGTGGAAAAACATAAAATAAATTTTATAGAATTTATAAATTAGTTTTAGTATTTTAAAATGATTTTTAAAAAGAATGAAGATAATATAAGTATAAAAGAATAACACAAAAAGAATTTGCTTATGATGGGACTCGAACCCTGGCACGCGTGAGAATACAGTGACAAGCCAACCAACTGAACTGGAATCGTTTTTGTTTATATTCTGTTCGAAAATAATTATATACAAAAACTATTTGTGTGTTCTTCCCCAAATTATAAGTTGCGAGCCCTAGATTTATCAATCGAACGATTTACACATCATCAACCCAATTAACCATAGGGCAAATGCTGTGTATAGGCCGATTAACAAAACCCATGAAAGAAGAACGACTTACAATGAAGAATTTGTATGTATAACTCGGTCAAAGAAAAAGTCAACCACGAGTGTAAAAGCTTCGATTCTGGACGATTTGGTGTTCGATAGTGAAAAGTGTTATAGGGGTTCTCTTAGTCGCATAAACGTGTGTGTGGGTGCAGGTTTAATTGAGTTAATATCATGTATTTATACGAATTCGATCCGGGTTATTTTGGAAGGCATTCATACGCACAATCAAAGCCGGTCATGGTCAATTCAACGCGTTTAAATCACGCGTGATTTGTTATAGGTTTGACGTGCACGAATTAATTTGGTCAAAAGAAACATTAAAGGGTGTTTCCTTGATCTCAGCTTGTTGACTTCCCATTTTTTTGTTTTTGTTCACGCGCATCAGCAGCAGATTAAAAGGAAGAAGAAGGAAACAGCGATGAAGAGGGGTTAAATATAATTAAGGTATGGTTTAAATCATAAATGATGTGTAGCTCAGATGGTTCGGCGTGATGTTGTGTTCCAGCTTCTGCCCGGGTTCGATCCCTGGCAGAGGCATTTTATTTTTTTGAACAGAATAGAGGGGAAAGGTAGTTGGGCTGGACTGTGGCTATGGGCCGGGTATACTTGCGGGCCGGTTTGTGGGCTCAGATAGTGGGCTTCAAGTATGGGTAAAAAGATGGTTGGGTTGGGTTTGTTAATGGGTTAGGATGTGTGGTTTTAGAGGTTTAGTTTAGTCTAAAAAAATATGATTATTATTATTATTATTATTATTATTATTATCATTATTATTATTATTATTATTTTTGTATAAAAAAAATATATAAATATATATATATATATATATATATATATATATATAATGAAAAAGTGACGGATGTCACACAGGACTTCACCCGAATGGGTCTGGGCCTCTACTTTCGGCTCAACGCGTCTGCCACCACGTTAGCCTTTCCTGGGTGATACGCAATCTCCACATCATAGTTCTTGATTAATTCCAACCATCTGCGTTGCCTCCTGCTATGGTCCTTCTGCTCAAAGATATATTCCAACTCTTATGGTCGGCATAGATAGTGCAAGGATCCCCATATAAGTGATGTTCCCATAGTTTAAGCGCAAAAACAACAGCTGCCAACTCCTAATCATGAGTCGGGTAATTAAACTCGTGGGGTTTCGATTGGAGTGGGGGCATAAGCTATCACCTTACCGCGCTGCATAAGTACACACCCGAGACCCCCAAGTGACGCGTCTGAAAAACCACTACATCCTTCGTCCAACCCGGTAAGGCTAGGATCGGTGCTTGTGTCAAACTTGTAAGATCCGCAAATCCGGTGTCAAACTTTTCTTTAGTTTCAAGAAACGCGTTCTCTTGGTTCAAGTCCCAAGCAAACCTCACCTCATTCTTGGTTAGTTTAGTCAGTGAGCTATCCTAGAGAAATCTTGTACGCACCTCCGATAACAACCTGCCAACCCAAGAAGCTACTAATATCAGACGCTGATTTTGGTGTCATCCAGTTCATCACTTCCTGCACCTTCCTGGAATCTACCATGGTACTGATAGAATTGATGACATGGGCCAGAATATTGACTCTCATGAAATCAGAAAGCACCTTTGAAAATTTTAGCGCAAAGCTTCTCATTCCTTAGAGTTTGAAGAACCTTCTTGCGATGTAGAATATGGTCTTCTTCTCTTTCGGAGTATATGGGCATGTCATCAATGGAAACAATAACAAACAGTTAAGCATCAACCTACGCACCCAGTTCATCAAATCCATGAATGTCGCAGCACGTTAGTCAGGCCAAAAGACATTACCAAAACTCATCATGTCCATAACGAGTACGGAAAGTGTCCTGCTCTCGTATTTTCAGCTGATGTTAACCCGATCTAAGGTCAATTCTCGAGAGCCAACTAGCTCCTTGGAGCTGATCGTAATAAATCTTCGATTCTCCGCCTGCTACCATCTTTTTTTTTTTTACAATTAAACTAGCGCACCTCATGGTGGGATACTTGGTCTAATGAATCCTTTCTCGAGCAAATCCTCCAACGGATATGAGAGTTATTTCATTTACACAGGGGCTAGGAGTTAAGGTCTCTGGCTATAGGTTTAGCTTCCGGCACGAGGTCTATTTGGAACTTAACCTCGCGGTCCGATGGCGATTCCGTCAAATCCTTAGGAAATACATCCGAGTAATCCCGCACTACGGGGACATCCCCTAGCTTAGGGATATCAGCCCCCACATCCAAGACCTGCGCCAGTACGCCTTACACCAACGCTGAAACATCTTCCCCGCCTTTAGCATAGAAATAACCTGAGGTAATGAGAAACCATCGTGCCTATGAACAGTAATACAATTCCCATCAGGAGCTGTAAGTCGCATGAGTCTCCGCCCACACACAAAGTGAGTATCCACGGTAGCCAGCCAGTCCATCCCAAGAATAACATCAAAGCAACCCAATGACATTATGTACAAGAGAATAGGAAGACTATGGCCCGATAACTCGATCCGACAATTATCTACAGCCTTGGTCACAAGGAGTGAATTTCCTACTGCAACCTTGTCCTCGATTAAATGTCTAGTATCCTTGTATCTTATCTAACCTAATACAAAAGGTGATAGGCACAACCCATACAAAACATTCACAACAAAACCGTCACATGATCCGTCACAAGACATATTCAGGATGTGTAAAGTAAGGGTAAACTTCTAATAACGTTGATCAAGTGTGATTAGCTATTTACTTTACTTTAGTCACCCTAAACACAACAAGTTACGACCACATTAACAATTTTGCCTACACATTAACACAAATACACATGGTTTAGCCATTAAACCTTAAAGGTTTGCAATTAACAAACGAAGAAGGGAATTCTACCCTACCTCAAAACACAAGAGCATAACACCCTTATGAATTATTGCACTTAAGCACTCAATAAGAGCCATCATAACATACTTAAAAAAAATATATGGTGCTTCCTTCTAACACTTTATGTATCTTAGTGTTCAACGAGAAGCATTCCAACCTACGTATCGTGCATTATACACTACATATAAATTTCCAATACTGCATCAAAATGTAAGGGCACTAACCGCCCATTTATGACTTCATGCTATTAAGCGTCAAATGAAGTGTGTGTGTATATATATATATATATATATATATATATATATATATATATATAGAGAGAGAGAGAGAGAGAGACATATGTCAAGACTAAGGTTTACCCCTTGGCGTGCAGCTACCCATCAGTTGACATTTCTTAGTAACAGTTTGGTCCCATACCAGATTCGAGTTCGAGCACAACCTGCCCGAATCCCTCGAACCATTGCTCTGATACCAACTTGTAAGACCCTCAAAACCGACAGGTCAAACAGTTGACATTCAAAGACTAAAACCATGTTAACAATTGAAAATAAATCTTATTTTATTTCAGATAATACGCAGCGGAATGTTAAAAGAAATTATTAAATTTCTAAACATGGTTTTTCCCAAAAAGGGTCAAAAGAATATTTAATAATCAACTAAAAGTTTAAAATAAAATATGTAAATAATGTTCGAGCAATCTCGTAGACGTCTTCTTAATTGAAATGTCAACTGAAACTGAGTAGCTCCACTGCATGCCAAGGCGCCCTTTATTCAGCCACAACCTGCAATCAATCTAACGTGTATGCAAAAGAAAGCTACGCTGAGTGAGTTCAAGTTTTATAAGTTTTCAATAATAAGTAAGTTGTTAAAATAAACAATAACAAAATACTATAACCTTAGAGTCAACAATACGCGCAATCCGCCTAATTGTTCCCTAAGCAATATTTAAAGTCTAGGATAAGCACAATCCACCTATTCAACCCAAGACTTTAGTTACATTCCATAATAAGCGCATCCCGCCTATTTAGTACAACAATACCAAGTCTGCATAAGCGCATTTCGCTTAAAGAACTTAATCCACACTTTAATCAAGACAAAACCTGATTAACAAATAAAGCTTCTAATATTTAATACGACATGCATATCAGCCCAAAAGTTTTAAAAACAATAAGAATGGCATCATGAGTGCACATATACTTGCGTCTATATATATATATATATATATATATATATATATATATATATATATATATATTTAAATCATCATACGTATACCTACGTACCTTTACACCTCATAAACATACATTTATATTCATATAAACATATACAGCCATCCGTATATGTTTTATTTTAGTTGCCTTCAAACACGTAGGTACATATAACATATACCTTACTTACGTTTCATGCCAAAATATTAAATATGAGCAAATATGGATTTCTATCGTACACAAAAACTATACCATAAATCGGAGTAGGCCTATCCCACTTCTAATAACACATATAACTCAAACCATATAATAACATCAGGCGCATTCTACCCACTTCCGTTTCATGTGCTAAAATAATATGTATGAGTTAATATAGATTTCGTTCGTGCACAAAAATATTTATAACTTCATCAAAATATTTTGTGACTTCACAAAAATAATCATACTGGTTTAGCATGCACGTCAGCCCAAAATATATAAAAAAATAATAATTAAAATAATGGGCTCAAGAACTCACCGGCTACGAAGCTTTTAAGTCCACGCATTAAACCGCTTCAAACCGCGACTTGTCTCGTCTCGTACCAACCCTTAATCCATTCCCACTCATTCCTATACAAAAGCTTCCACGCATCCTACACCATAATCAAGTGTGGTCATGTTTTTCCCAGTATCATGTCTACCGCCTAAATTACTAAGCATGCAATATCATGCATTAGTGGCCACCCATCATGCATGTATGTCTTGCCTTAGACTAAAATAGAATGTTTCATAAAATCTAGCTTTCATGGTGGCACCATCTCACATTAAATACACAAGAACGACACTTAAGTCCCATCATCTCCGAATTAAAGTGAGAGACCAAACCTTCACATTCTATGTTAAATCAATCCCCATGCCATCGCAACAGTTAACCTAAAGTAACTACCTAAGACCAAGGTTCATAGCATCCTTCCTAGAACCGTAACCACACACCACCCCAACATCGAACACCGCCTCAGCCACCCTTGACATCACTACCGTACACCATCATAAGCACCGACAATACATTCAAGTTCAGCACCGCACACCATCACCACGACAACCTACATATCCAGACCATTCGTCATCACCGGGCCCATCTTCCTGCTTCGTTTCCTTGCAGCAGAGACACCGGTTTCATCCAAGTCTATCAATGGAGTTTCGGTCTAATCTTTCACTTTCAAAGATGTAAGTGCTTTGCACTTTCAAAGTTGTCAGACATTAATGATAGCAGGCTTCGGAAATGACCGACAGGTGAGTGTGTGCAGGGTTGGTCGAAGGTTCGGATGGTTAGACGAAATACGCGCGTGGCGGCGGTTTTGTATCACCGGATTTTTGGCCAGAATACACAGAGAAGTAGCGAGGAGGTGGTTCAATGAGGTTGTACATAGACTTTGGGGAAGATGTTCGGTGAAGATATCGTCTTGAACCACCACCGCCACCATCGTCTCTTTTCCGCTCAGTGAGAATTCCTGCCGTAGAAAACCGATGGATGTATTGTAGTCTAGGGTTTCCTCCTTACATGGTTTTAAAGCCTAAAATTTACACTAAACCCCCTACACTTATACCCATAAATAACTTTCCCCAAAAGTAATATAAACATCTTTTAAACAATGGCATTCGGGTCCTCATAATGCCTTTAAACGAAATTACATCTGTCGAAACATGACAACCGAAGTATTTGATCATAGGACTTCAGATAATCCATTTACCTGAATAATTATTCTTGAAAATTTCAGGATGTTACAATCATATTATGCCCACTTGGTGTTTTTGGGAGTTTAGTGATGAAGTTCATAGAAATTCCATCCCATTTCCACATAGGGATATCTGGTTGCTAGAGTAGGCCCGAAGGTTTTTGATATTCAATATTAACCTTGGCATAACTCAAGCACTTATTAACATAAGTGGCTATCTCAGCTTTCATGTTTGGCCACCAATACAGAGTTTTGAGATCTTGGTACATTTTATCTGAACCAAGATGTACCGAATAATGAGAGGTGTGAGCTTCATCAAGCACAAGTTGTCTGAGACCCCCAAAGCGTGGAATCCAGACTTGATTCATGAAGTATTGAAGACCATCAGACTTTAGTTCCAAGTGCTTATCAGCACCATGCAAAGTTTCGAGCTCGACGTTTTCTTCTTTCAAAGCCTCGACCTGGGCTTCTCGAATCTTATCAGGAAGATTAGAATGGATAGTGAGTTGTAAGGCTCGCACCCGCTTGGGTTTCGTTTCCTTACGACTGAGGGCATCCGCTACTACGTTAGCTTTCCCTGGATGATATTTGATGGCACAGTCATAATCGTTTAGGTGCTCGATCCATCGACGCTGTCGCATGTTCAACTCCTTTTGATCAAATATGTGTTGGAGGCTCTTATGGTCAGTAAAGATTGTACACTTCGTTCCATATAGATAATGTCTCAAAATCTTAAGAGCAAAAATCACTGCTCCCAGTTCCAAGTCATGGGTAGTGTAATTCTTCTCATGAACCTTTAGTTGGCGAGATGAATACGCGATGACCTTATCACGCTGCATCAGTACACACCCCAAGCCCTGGATAGAAGCGTCACAGTACACCACAAAGTCATCTGTACCCTCAGGTAATGATAGAATTGTTGCACTGCAGAGTTTTGTCATCAACAACTAAAAAGTAGATTCTTGGGCATCTCCCCACAAGTAAGTAATACCCTTCTGCATCAAATCAGTGAGAGGTTGAGCGATCTTTGAGAATCCCTCAATGAATCTACGATAATATCCCGCAAGACCAAGAAATTGGCGCACCTCAGTAGGAGTCTTAGGAGCCTCCCACCGTTTGATAGCATCTATCTTATCGGGATCAACATGTATACCAGCCTCGTTAACCACATGTCCTAAGAATTGGATTTCTCGAATCCAGAAATCACACTTAGAGAATTTTGCATACAGTTGCTCCTTTCTCAGAAGTTCCAAGAATTGCTGCAAGTGTTGCTCATGCTCTTCCCTGCTCTTGGAGTAGATGAATATGTCGTCAATAAATACTATGACGAATTTGTCCAAATAGGACTTCACACGCGGTTAATAAAATCCATGAACACCGCAGGTGCATTGGTTAGCCCAAATGGCATCACCAGGAACTCATAATGTCCACAACGAGTTCGAAAGGCTGTCTTGGCTACATCCTCCTCTCGGACTCTCAGTTCATGATACCCTGACCTCAAGTCAATCTTAGAATAGAAACTCGACCCTTGGACCTGGTCAAACAAGTCATCAATACGTGGTAATGGGTAATGGTTCTTGATAGTCACCTTGTTCAGCTCCCGATAGTCAATACACATGTGGAAACTCCCATCCTTCTTCTTAACAAATAGGACTGGGGCTCCCCAAGATGAAGAACTAGGTCTAATAAAACCCCTATCCAATAGCTCTTGGAGTTGGGTAGACAGTTCTTGAAGTTCGCCTGGTGCTAGGCGATATGGAGCACGTGCAACTGGAGCTACTCTAGGTTCAAGATCAATTTGGAACTCCACTTGACGAACAGGTGGAAGTCTAGGTAATTCCTCTGGGAAGACATCTGAGAAATCGCGTACTACAGGGATGTCCTCAATCCTCATTTCGACTTCAGCTCGAGTGTCAGAAATGTTAGCCAAAATGGCTGGATACCCCTTTCTAATGCACTTCTGGGCTTTCAAGAATGAGATGATACCCACCATGGCACCCCCACGATCACCCTGAATAGATAATAGTTCTCCATTAGGGAGAGGGATGCGGACAATTTTCTCCCGACAGAGAATTTCATCACATTGTTTGGACAACCAGTCCATGCCCACAACAATATCAAAGCTTCCCAAGGTGATAGGTATGAGATCAATGCCTCAATGGCAAATAGTTGGCCATCTAGTTCGAGCTTACAATCTCGATGAACATGGGTCGCCTCAACGGGCTAGCCATCAGCTAGTTCTATGAAGTGCGGGGATTCTAGAGGAGTAGGAACTATCCCTAGGAGTTTCCTATGTTTTAATGACACAAAACTAAAGTCTGCACCAGTATCATATAAAACAGAAGCAAGAATGTCGTTTAAGGAACACATACCCGTCACGACATTGTTATCTATCCTGGCTTCCCCCGATCCAATAAAAAATGATCTTCCACGAGCCTCATTGTTATTTCCAGTGTTGGTGGTGTTGTTGTTGTTGTTCCTGTTCCTGTTACCACCACCATTGTTGTTATTATTGTTTCCCCCATTGCTGTTATTACCATTCCCGTTCAGCTGTGGATAGTCCCTCTTGAAGTGTTTCTCACTTCCACACTGAATGCAACCCTTACCACCCTTCTATTGCTGCCTTTGCTGTGCCGCTGGTTGATTGCCCTGATTATTAGCCCTGCACTCTTTTGCCAAGTTCCCCATCTTACCACAGCGGTCACACTTACCCCTGTTACAGGGCCCTGAGTGATGGTAATTGCACCTGTTGCACCTGGGACGGTGTCCCTAATAACCACCTTATGATTGATTGCGGTTGTTGTTGCTACCAGTACAGCCATGCCTTTTATTTTGTTGTTGCTGGTTACAGGGGTCGCAGTCCCTCTTCCACCTTCTGATCAGTCAGTTGGTGTGCCAAACGAATGACCTGCTGAATGTTATTCAGGTTTGCAGCAGTGACCATTCCCTTAATCTAGGGTACCAAACCCTTGATGTATAGCTCGATTCGTTTGCAGGGCTGATTAGAATAATTAGGACACATTGCCGCCCACTCAAGATACCTAGTAGTATACTTCTCGTTTTTCGATCCCACCATTTTCAAGTTTAGGTACTCCATTTCCAACTTCTGAAATTCATCGCGAGGATAATATTCCTCCATCATCAACCCTTTAAAGTCAGCCCATGGCTTAGTGTTAGCCACATCTACGCCCAACATCTGCACCTGGGAATTCCACCAAGTTAACGCTGCATCCTCAAGTGTAGCAATTGCGTACTTAACCCGGTCAGCTTGCGGGCAGTTACACATAGCAAAACATGATTCAACCTTCTCAAACCACCTAAGTAGTCCGATTGCCCCTTCAGAACCTCCAAAATTTTGGGGCTTACAGTCCATGAACGACTTGTAACTGCAAGCAGGAGGATTATGAGTAGGTTGACCTAAGAACAAAAGGTAATGATACGAATGAGGTAGGGAGTTTATGGCAAAAGCCTAGGAGAAATGAGTAGAGCGAAATAGCGTACCGGCTTGAAAAGCCGCTAGGGCCGCGACCACCCTATCGTTGATTAGAGCATTCAGTTCCACCCGAGTCATGTTGATGTTCCCTCTACCATGTCCCCTTCCAGCCATAGCAATTCTACATTTACATAATACCCATGAGAAAACAATCACGTAATTGATAACACAATATAAGTAAACTAGAATATAGCATAGACATTAACGGTGAGAATATATAGAATAGTCGATTGATAATACTAACAATAAGAATAATATCCAAGAAATCCAAAGAGATACTCGCGTTCAAAACATCAATAAAAATATAAGTCAATAAGTATATAATATAAAATAATCAATAAAATCAATCGCGATCCACAGTAGTGCACGAATCCTCGTTCTCGCTATCATTCTCGATCTCAATCTCGAAAGGCTCCTCTTCTTCCTCTTCCTCTTCCTCAACTGGTTCGAGTTTATACCCTTGATTTCCGCCTTCCTCCTCGATTGGATCCTCCTCCGGATCCTCCTCAGGTAGCTGCTAAGGCTTCCAAAAGCCTGTTACGCACTGTGTTCAACTCCTGTCTGGTAGACGCCAAAGTATGTCTAGTCGCAGTTAACTCCTGCCTAACATCAGCTGCATCCTGTCTGGCCTCAGCCAACTCTGTAAACAATTGGGCAAGCCGGCCCTCTATAGTCTCAAAACGCTTATCCGTGTTCTTTCTCCACATCCTGAATTGCTGGACAGCAGTGTAAGCATTGTCCAACTCTATATGAATATGCCTCACTAAACCTGCTAATGACCTCTCCCACGAGTCAAGTATGGGAGGTACTCTATCTGGCACTACATATCCTACAACCCAAGAGTGCAATATGTCGGGAAACCAAGCCCAACGGTTAGCATCCCGATATGGATCCTATGATTGAGCTTGTTGTGCCCCGTTAGCATGATAAGAATAAGAGTTATGAATAGGGTTCGACATAGTTTCCTGCAATACATTAGATCAGTACACATATCTAAATAAGAATCTTAAATGTGCACTATGTTGTGAGTGTACTAATGCTTATGCTATGATGATTATAGACTAGAATGCAACATTCCTAGTTCACGATAACCAATGATTCTGATACCAATCTGTCACACACTCAAATTTCTACTGCGGGGTATAAACCGCGACGCACGTGACACACCAGGATCCCATAGCCTTAAGTCATAATACCACTTTAAATGCCCAAACCATTTAGTTCGTTATTGAAATCCAAGTTTAAAAGTCACCCAAAAGTTTCACGTAAATGCGGAAAAGTAACCGAAACAGTTAAGTAAATCATTACTGCGCAAAACAAACGCGCCAAACATCCATAAATAAGTAAATGATAAAAATAGTTTAATGTGTTCATTAACCCATGACACATATGATGCATGACCTACTCGTGCTCCAACCTAGCGACCTGCAAAAACATGCTATAGTGTGTCAACATAAACTTGGTGAGTTCACAAAGTAAAGTAAATGAGTAAGTAAATGCGTAGGTTTCCAAAACCACGTAACCGCTAATTCATCACATCTCAGGGGTAGCTAACCCACTCATGATAACTAAACACAGGCATACCGAATTGCTAAGTTACGAGCTCTCGCATCAGCGAGCAAAGTGCCCTGCATCATTGCCTATCCACAATGATAATAAATGTTAAGTTATAGTTCACACCCATGCTCCCAGCACGATGTAAGGTTTGTGAGACCTAATAGCGCTATCAACTAATAACCCGCTTGCCAACCCGGCAATTCATTCGGTATAGAGAAGGACTTCAGTGATAGTGTTGGTTTAGTTCATCAAGGACCAAAACATGAATTAGTAAAATCTGATTCACCTTGTGAACCAAAGCACCCCAAACCTGGGATGTGAGAGTAGTCCCAAACTGGACTATGAGAAAGTTTTGAAAGTTGTCTCAAACCCGAGACGCATGCTTTTGTGAAAAGAGTAGTGAAACTCACCTTAGGTTGCGTTAAGTGCTAAATCCAAATCCATGTAAGAAGTAGAGATTCGCTACCGACTCCCTATTATATGTGTCATTATGTGAGTACATGTGTATACACGATACACCATATAACTCGTTTGTCCATAACTTTAGTTTATGCGAAAATGTTTAAGTGACACCTATCGTAACTACATGCACAAGTAGACCCTATGAACCCGTTGGTGAACGTTATGATTAATATCAATTATACACTTCAAATGAATCTCATACAAGTGTACACATAAGTTCAAGTCATAATCAAAGCATATAAGACCTCAAATAAGCACATATGCATCTATGTTACAATCTGTGTTTTTAGTACCACTACTAGAAAAATACCCCTATCTTGACGCGCATTGCGCGTCATAAAAGGGTGTTTATCACACATAGCAAAGTGTCAAGGAAGAACATGTCATAAAAAAATTATGACATGCAAGAGCGTGTCATCTTTTAATGACACGCATTAATGACACTATTTTATGACACACTTTTATGACACGCATTTATGACACTCTTTCATGACACTCTTTTATGACATACATTTTTGACACACCTTTATGACACTCATTTTGCATGTCATACTTTTTTTACCTAAAAAAATCTGAAAAATTATTAATAACCCTGAATTTATATTTATCTTTATAATAATAAAATCAATAAATTTCATAATAAAACTGTATATATTATATATACCACAAAAAACCCATTACAACATAAGCATTTGTCGAATCCTACCACAAGTATTAAACGGTTACATAAATATTGTGTCAATACATTACGTTAGTCTAGACCTAAACATGCGGATCACTTGAAAATGAAGGTTGCGACATAACTTGACAATTCTTCAGGAATGACATCAATATCCGCATCCGTGTAATTATCTACTCCTCCCCTAACATGACAACAATTAAATTAATAAGACGAAAGGTTAAGGTTCGTTATGGTTTTAGTTTCTAGAAAACAAGGGTGGCTAGAATTCGCCTCGAATAACTTACATTATCCAATATTCCAAGTCCGTCCTAAATGATCTCTTTCATGAATTTCATCCCGTAATTCGTGGTTGGCATGGACACTACACATTAAAAAAATTACAATTGATTACTAACATTTGCATACAATGCAAAACCTATTCAAAACACATTTTGAGACGAGAACGAATTCTACAACTGTTTACCTAATCTGCATTATCATGGTAGCTTATACCTATTTGCGTTTTCAGGAAACACAACGTTTTCAGGTATAAGCTACCAAGTCTAGCTTGTGTTGCACATAGTTCTCATATCAACAACACCATACATAAAGATTAAAGAACTATGATGTGTACCTTTGACCACGAATTGGGTTGCACCAGCAACAAAGAATCCCTTCCTTCTGAACTGTTCGAAAAACTATGTACGATCATGAATAGAAAAAAAACCCAAGTGCAACCTGTGATAGCAGCCCCACTTTGTTGGAGTTTCCTGCAACCAAAAAGCAGCGTTGACAGGACCATTTCCTGTAAAAAAAAATACACTTTAGCCAAACAAAACAAAACACAAAAGTCATGTAGTTTTATATAGTCATATAAAAAGCGATCGATTTAAAGAAAACTCACGCCTTGTGCAATAAAAGGCTATGGAACCGCGCCTTGAGCCTAGGCGCACCTCTTAACTAATAGACGATTATACTGAAGTAGGGATTTGTTGACAATGCAAGTTGACCCATTTTAACATGTTTATATTTGCTCTTTTCATAACGGGGCCTTCCTCCACTAATTTAAGAAGAGCAGACTTCTTGTTGAGAATTGCTGTATCCTGAGTTTTTTCCATTCCATCCTCTCCACTGCAATCAACAAGTATCTGCACATGCATGTTAATATATATATATATATATATCAAAATTGCATACAGGTCACTTCAACCCACTTATGTGGTTTTAAGAATGGCTAATTCACACACCCTTAAATCTACACCAACGTCCTCCGCCTGGATACTGCACTTTTTCTTTGTTTCCGGTGGGCATTGCCATATACATTTAATTATTTAAACCAATAAATCTTATAAAATATAATAATCTATTAAAATCTAATACAATCTTATCTAATCTATTAAAAGTTATAGTGTTTAAATTCTTCCAGTTTCCTATGAAATTCACAAGCACATAACTGTATTTGATCTTTGAATCAATATACTTATCCAATTCCCAATAAAATCCACAATCACTTGAAACCTACAAGTTATCGTGTGTTCGATTTTCAAATGAGCACACTTATATATCACTAATCACTCCTCAAACCTTTAAATTTCGTTTAAATTTACAAGCAACAATATAAAAACATTTAACCACTAATCACTTATTTGATCTTCAAACAAATACATTGACTCACTTGTCACAGCATTCCGCAAGCACATTAACCTCTTCCTCCACCTGATCCAATGCCTAAAACATCACAATTACCTCAATTCACATTTCACAAACAAAACAAACCTTTAACATAACAAAACATTCAAACCTACCGAGCAGCATCACAAGCAACCAGAAACTCCTGATTAATCGACAACGAACACTTCTCGATAGCCAATTGGAGGTTTAGTGTATACGAACGGTGGTTAGCATAGTCTCTATCTGTCTGTCATCAAACAAACTTCTGATTAAGGTCTGACTCCTCAACAACATAATACTTCAAGTACTAAAAATGTAGGGGATGGTGCATAAAATAAATGTAAACTGTAGATATTCCAAATTCAATGAATATGAAACAGAACATAACATATCGATACACAAAAGAAATAAAAAATCCGAGGTTATCGATATCACAATTACCTCACCTGTGGCTGTCCATTGTTTTGAGCCTTCAGAAACCCTATATCTGGGCGAAGAATGTGACGTAAAGCACTAACTGAATTTGTTCAGTAATTTGGAATGGGTCTTGGCTACTTGCTATTGTTTGCTGGAGGAATAAACAATGGAGGTTTATTTTCGGTATAAAAAGATGAAAGTGTGTTTAAAGAAGCAAGTAGATCTGGACTGTCGGTGCGTGTTTCTAGAATTTTCTAACAATAAACCATAATAATTGAGGAAGAAGTATGATAAACCCTAACCTTAGAGACGTGATGATGGCTTCTGAAGTTGAAGACGCGATAGTGTTACAGGTTTGATTATGATGGCAGAAGATGGTTATGCCATCTAGGTTTACAGGTTTGAAGACGCGATGATGGTTTTTGAAGATTGATTTTTTTTTGAAGTGTTTTGTTATGATGGCAGAGGGTTTTTTTTTTTTTTTGAAGTGATATTGGGAATAATAATAGATGAAGAGAGAGAGGGCGCGAGAGTGGGAAGGAAATGAAAAGTGTGAAATATTGACACTAAACATGACACCCAATTCTTATACTGTCATGTTTTTTAAAATCTTGACATTAGATTGTTGACACGCAAAAAAGAGTGTCATTGTTTGACCATTTTTTTTAAAAGACGACGATTTTTTAATGACACGCGCTTTTGCGTGTCATGACTTCTCGCGTGTCATTAAATGTGTGTCAAGATTGGTTGTTTTTCTAGTAGTGTACATGTTGTACACCGCCAAAACGATTTTTCTAAAAACATTTGCACAAAGAATTAGACAAATAAAATTTACAGACTATTCTTATGAGTCCATTTGTCGTCCCATTATTTTTAATTCGCATCAAAATCTTGTTGAAAAATTATGAAAAATCAAATACTACAACTAGGTTCTGAAAACTTTCACAGCAGGTCAGTTTACGGTAAAAATTCCCAAAAATCGTGTATTCATCCAAACGGGATGAATCCCCTTGTAAAAGACAAATCATTCCCATATCAACCTACTGACCAAATTTCACGAGCTAATCCTTTATAAAACTCAAGTTATAGCCGATTAAAGTTGACCCAAGTTTTTAATCTGAAAATCAGTTTAGACATTCATTAGAATAAAATTCCAAAAACATATCAAATGACCACCAAATCACATGATTTTACCCATTCCAGAACCCTAAGACCATGTACGGCATGCACATAGCAAGAATCGATCAAGATCAACGCTTTAAAGTCAAGTCAGAGCCTACAAGTCGACATTCACATTCTGTTCAGATTTTAAACATGCAAACTTCTCAACTAAATCAAATCCTACATGTGTATTATCGATCAAGAACATCGAGAAATCATCATACAATAATCCTAACACACTAATACAATTAGAAAATGCAAGATTAATCGTTCATAACATGATTTATAAACCCTAGATGCTTAATCATCATAGATATTCAATAACATGAAATCATACCACATAACCATTCATAAATCCTCATGTTTATTATGTTAATCTGTCACACCCTAAAATTCCACGTGCGGGGTTTTACCGCGAGGCGCGTGACACACCAGGATCTCAGTCAACGATCACAATAAACATACAACAAACATGCATTCATAAATATATTTAAAACCAAAATATCATGCTTTGAGCCGTAAACCAGCAGCGGAAGCATTCTTGTTTACAACCAAAAGACATATCATTGTTTACAAAACATTTTTTAATATGCTTCAAAATATTAGACGCTGTGCATGACTCCGTGCGCCTAGCCCATTGACTGCTACCTTAGCGACCTGAGAAAACATGCCAAAAATGTCAACATATAATGCTGGTGAGTTCACAGGTTTTCTTTTATAAAGCGTTTGTTATAAGTTGTGAAGATCATATCCGTTACTACTAGGTTATAAGAACGTTAGCTAGACGTTAAGTGTTTGTTTACTACTGCGGTTGGGAATCCATTACTATACGTTTATAAGTTGTTGAAGCTTGCCCAGCAGTTTTGGCTATAACCGATGCCTCGGCGAGCCAGTAATAAGAGACAATATGCACCCGCCCGGCCCAGCCGTCGAGTGGGGTTTGTGAGGCCCAATAGATCTATCCACATTTCCCCCGTTGTGCATCCCCGCACATTCATGGTTTCCCCCCTGGGACTTTCCATAAAAAGCCGCATAGTACATGTAAAGTAACCATAGTATAACATGACCTTTAATAGGTAAGTAAGTAGCATGTTTCTCCCCCGAAAGTAAAACGGTAAAAGTGGGGCTGTGAAACTCACCTCGGATTGCGTTACTTGAAAACAGTTAAGTAATTATGTTATGATAGCCCCAAATAGCGGCGACCTATCATAAGATGTGTATAAGTATTGGACTAATAACCCGCAGGCTAACTAGTCCCCGAATGTCCAGACCGTGACCATAAACGTTTGAAAACACCTTTAACTGTTAAACCGACCGTGCCAGACAAGACCCGACATCCCATTGGTGACCCGACATTCCACGTGTTAGATAAATACAAGACATCATGCAACATATGCAATTAAACACTTAATACGCGCAATTGTTCACCTAGTCTAGCATAATGTCCGATTAACGCATAATCAGGTCCGAACACGTTTTACTAAGTCATTGGGTGCATCCCGGGGTTCCTATCATGTTCCTAGGTGTCAAATCATGTTCCGGGATGTCAAAACGCGTTCACGACAGCAGTACATGCGATTAGGAAAGTCACACGCGAGTAGCTTCAGCCTATTGGCGATTAGGGGCCCAATCGCCTGATATATCAGGCGATTAGGGTCCTAATCGCCTTCATGCATGCCTAATCGACTTCAGCATCAGGCGATTAGGATTCCTAATCGCCTGCTGCTGCTGTGTAACGGATTTTCGCGCGTTTAACCCTCCAAATCAGATCCGAAACATGCAACAACACCGAATATCAAACCTAAATCATTTACCAACCCATTCCAAGCAAAACCCCCCAACATATCACTGATCTAACATGTTCTAAGCAATTATTTCCTAAAATGGCAAAGTACTAGATTTCACCAACCAACCTTATCTTTCCTTAAATGGAAACAATCAGATTTCAATCTCTACAAACTTGCAAATCATCAAACCTCTGATCTAACATCTTCCTAGTATGAATTCTAACAACATTGCATCAACAATCATACCATAATCATCCTAAATCTTCAAGAACATTCAAATGGGTCAAAATACACATTTTCATCAAAACACAACAACAATGGCTCAAACTCTAAGATAACCTTCCTAATAATCTCTACATAACAGAAGTACAATCATATCATGGAAACAATCATGTTATAATCACCAAGAAGACCAACATATGCATGTAAACATCACATATAACAAGCATTAAGGTGTAGACTTGGTTTAGAACTCTTTTGAAAGGTTTTTAAAGACACAAACTTAGTAAAACAAGGTCTGGACCTTTGGGGAACCAAAATAACAACTTTACAAAGGTTAGGGATGAAGAACACACCTTGGATTTTGTTAAAGAAAGGTGTGTAGGCTTGGAGATGGTGATTTTTGTAGCAAAATGAGTTCCAGAGGTGTTTCAAGGTGTGTGGGTGGCTTGGGATCAGCTAGGGTTGTTCTAGAGGTGTTTAGGGAGTTAAGGGTTCTATTTATAGGTGTTTTGACCAGGACTCTGCAGTATAGGCGATTAGCAGATCATGTCATGCGATTGGGGGCCTAATCGCATGCTACATCAGGCGATTAGGTCCCAATCGCCTGCTATCATCCTCCTACTCGCCTATATATAGGCGATTAGGCCCTCTTCCAGATCCTAATCGCCTGAAACCCACCAAGCTGGGTTTTCGGCGCGTTAAACGCTATTTTAACACATATAAACACGTATTCACATACCGATAAGTCACATAATGATTCCAAACATATAATGCATGATAACTAACACGTTTGCATCCGTTCACCAATTCCCGGGACTTGAGACTCGTGTGTGCATTAAACCCGGCGATTCCACGAATCACCAATCCTTGTACACATGGTTATGGACCGACTCCCGATGACCCCGCGGATCATCGTAACGACTCCCGATGATTCCCAGAATCATCATACCGACTCGACTGACCCCGTTAAGAACGTAATATGCATGACTCGCTAAGGTAGACTTACTAGTTTAGTCAACGTTACTAACCTGAGTTTGCCGGGTGTCACATCATCCCCCTGTTGAAAGAATTTTCGTCCCGAAAATTGCCCAAGGCCCAAAAAGGAAGAGACGAAAGAAAAATTTTCCGGTTGCCACATCATCCCCATGTTGAAAGGAATCTCGACCCGAGATTCATTCAGCTTCAGCAGAGACATGCCTTGATTCGAACGCGCGTTTAGGAAATAAATGGGGATACTTAGCCTTTATTTGATCTTCCCGTTCCCACGTGAACTCCGGTCCACGATCTGAGTTCCAACGGACTTTAACAATGCGAATTTTACTCCGGCGAAGGCTACGGATTTTATAGTCGAGAATTTCAACCGGTTCCTCCACAATACGCAGACGATCATCTACCTTGATCTCCTCGAGAGGAACAACTAAAGATTCATCCGCCAAACACTTCTTCAGATTAGAGACATGGAAGACATTATGAACATTACTGAGTTCAGCTGGCAGATCAAGCCTGTATGCTACCGGTCCAATCCGTTCCAGAATTGCGAACGGTCCCACATACCGAGGATTCAATTTGCCCCGCTTCCCAAAACGTATAACGCCCTTCCACGGAGATACCTTCAACAAAACCCTGTCGCCAACCTCAAACTCCAAAGGCTTGCGACGATGATCGACATAGCTCTTTTGACGATCCCGAGCTGCTGCCAAGCGGTTACGGATTTGTACGATCTTCTCGGAAGTCTCGTACACAAGTTTCGGGCCGGTGAGTTGACTCTCACCCACCTCGGCCCAACAAAGAGGAGACCGGCATTTCCGCCCGTAAAGAGCCTCGAACGGAGCTGCCTTGATGCTAGAATGGTAACTGTTGTTGTAGGAGAATTCCACCAACGGTAGATGACTCTCCCACCCTTTGCCAAATTCGATCACACATGCCCGAAGCATGTCTTCTAGCGTTTGGATTGTCCGCTCACTTTGACCGTCAGTTTGCGGATGATACGCTGTGCTCATGTCTAACTGAGTACCCAGAGCCTTATGCAAGGATTTCTAGAAGTTAGAGGCGAACCGAGGATCACGATCAGAAGTAATAGAGACAGGCACCCCGTGCCGAGAGACCACTTCCATGAGATATAACCGTGCCAGACGCTCGAGGCCATCGGTATCTTTGATAGCGAGGAAGTGCGCGGACTTTGTCAACCTATCGACAATTACCCAGATCATGTTACAACCACTGGGCGATTTCGGGAGTTTGGTCACAAAGTCCATCGTAATCCGCTCCCACTTCCATTCGGGAATTTCAGGCTGTTGCAGAAGGCCGGATGGCTTTTGATACTCGACCTTGACCTTGGCACAGGTCAAGCACTTGCTCATGTACGAAGCCACATCCGCCTTCATGTTCGGCCACCAATAAAGTATCTTTAAGTCTTGATACATCTTATCGGAGCCAGGGTGAATAGAGTACCGGGACTTGTGAGCTTCATCAAGAACGAGCTCCCGCAAGCCCCCAAATAAAGGAACCCAAATACGTTCAGCGAAATAGTGTAACCCATCGGACCTGAGCTCAAGGTGGCTATCAGCACCATGCATGGTTTCAGCTTTAAGGTTTTCCTCCTTCAAAGCTTCTTGCTGCGCTGAACGGATTCGATCAGGTAAGCCGGAATGGAAGGTGAGCTGAAGAGCTCGAACACGACGAGGTTTAGCCGATTCCTTCCTGCTCAAGGCGTCTGCAACCACATTCGCCTTGCCAGGATGGTATTTAATAGCGCACTCGTAATCATTAAGAAGCTCGACCCAGCGACGCTGTCTTATATTCAACACCTTCTGATCAAAGATATGCTGGAGGCTCTTGTGATCGGTGTAAATAGTGCACTTGGTACCGTACAAGTAATGCCTCCAAATCTTTAAAGCAAAGACTACAGCACCCAATTCCAGATCATGGGTGGGGTAGTTTTTCTCATGAACTTTGAGCTGACGAGAAGCATAGGCGATGACCTTCTCGCGCTGCATCAGTACACAACCGAGACCCCGGATAGAGGCGTCACAATAAACCACAAAATCGTCCATGCCCTCAGGTAAGGACAAGATAGGAGCAGAACAGAGTTTAGCCTTTAACATCTGGAAGGCCGACTCCTGCAAATCACCCCAGTCGAACTTCCTGTCCTTCTGGGTAAGCGAGGTGAGGGGTTGAGCGATCTTCGAAAATCCCTCGATAAAACGGCGATAATAACCTGCAAGGCCCAGGAATTGCCGCACCTCAGATGGCGTCTTTGGTGCTTCCCAGTCTTTAATGGCTTCAATCTTAGCTGGGTCAACGTGAATTCCTTTCTCATTAACAACATGACCAAGGAATTGGACTTCACGCAACCAGAAGCTACACTTAGAAAACTTGGCGTACAACTGTTCCCGCCTCAAGAGTTCCAAAACAAGACGCAAGTGTTCCTGATGGTCCACCTCGTTCTTGGAATAGACTAGAATATCGTCAATGAAGACAATCACGAACTTATCAAGATAAGGCTTACAAACACGGTTCATCAAATCCATAAAAATGGCCGGTGCATTGGTGAGACCAAAAGGCATGACCAGGAATTCAAAATGGCCATAGCGAGTTCGAAAGGCGGTCTTCGGAATGTCAGCTTCTTGAACCCTCAACTGATGGTACCCCGACCTCAAATCAATCTTCGAATAGAAACTAGAACCCTGAAGCTGGTCAAACAAGTCATCGATGCGAGGATGAGGATAACGATTCTTGATGGTAACCTTGTTCAATTCCCGGTAGTCGATACACATCCGTAGGCTTCCGTCCTTCTTCTTAACAAACAAAATAGGGGCTCCCCACGGGGACGAACTGGGTCGAATGAAACCCTTCTCTAACAGCTCCTGCAACTGGTTTGACAACTCCTGCATCTCGGGAGGTGCAAGACGATATGGGGCTCGGGCAATAGGGGCCGCACCTGGAGCAAGTTCAATACCGAATTCGACATGACGATAAGGCGGAAGACCAGGTAAGTCTTCAGGAAATACATCGGGAAAGTCACGGACAACAGGAATATCTTCAATCTTCTTCTCTTCCTCAGACGAAACCGAAACAAGCACCAGAATGGCAGAATACCCCTTCCGAAGATACTTATAGGCTTTCATACACGAAATGATACTCAACGGGACCCCGCTCTTCTCACCGTGCACCAACAGAATTTCTCCATCAGGGAGAGGTAGTCGAATGACCTTATCAAAACAAACGATCTCAGCATGATACAGAGACAACCAATCCATCCCCACGACAACATCGAAACTACCCAAAGACACCGGCATAAGATCAATAGGGAAGGAATAACCCGACAACTCAAGGTGACACTCCCTAAGGACGTGCGTCGCCTCGACTTTCTTACCATCAGCCCATTCTATTAAGTACTTAGCCTCTAAAGGTGTAGGTACCCTATCAAGCAATTGGCTAAACCCAAGAGATATAAAACTCTTATCGGCACCGGAATCGAATAAAACCGTAGCATAGCGATTATCGAGAAGAAACGTACCAGTAACAGTGTCAGGATCCTGTCGAGCCCCGCTCGAACCAATCACGAAGGCGCGAGCATTCCTGCCTCCGCCCCCATTGTTTCCATTACCCGACCCGTTCTTCCCAGGCTCGCCCTGCTTCAACTTGGGGCATTCACGCTTGTAGTGACCAAGTTCACCACAATTGTAGCACCCCTGTTTGCCCTGGTTTCCCTGGGGAGCAGCAACATGAGGAGCCGGAGTAGGTGTAGCAGGTGGGTTCCGGTTACCCTGAAGATTAACCCTGCAGTCATGAGCCACATGCCCGGCCTTGTTGCACCGGCGACACTGGTTCTTGTCGCAACGACCAGTATGATGGAACCAGCATCGTTCACACTTCGGCAACCTCCCCTGATAACCCCCCGTTTTCTGTTCAGACGACGATCCCCCAACATCAGACTTCCTCACCTGCTGAGGCTGAGCCGAACTCGAGCCTTTCCCCACAGCTTCCCACTTCCGCTTGTTACTATCAGGAGCCTTCATAGTAGCGCCTCGAGGAGGCAAGACCCCTTCAGCCACCTTCATGTTGGTCAGCCTGTGAGCCGACCGAACCACCTCAGAATAAACAGTGAGATTACCCGCAGCAACCAACCCTGCAATCTCCGGTACCAACCCAGCGACATAATGTTCAATCCTTCGGTATTCGGGTGCGTGCAGATCAGGGCACAACACCGCCAACTCATTGTGCCTAGCAGTGTAAGCTTCAATCTCGGACCCCACCATCTTATGATTCCGGACTTCGTGCTCAAGTTTCTGGATTTCATCTCTCGGGCAGTACTCGTTTTTCAGCAACTGAATGAACTCCACCCAGGGCATAGCGTGGGCTTCCCCAATACCCATAGTCTGGGTGGTGGAGTTCCACCAAGTCAGAGCTTGACCCTCCAGGGTCGCAGAAGCATATTTCACCCGGTTGCCTTCCGGGCAGCTGCACATCGAGAAAACCGATTCGATTTTCTCCAACCAGCGGAGCAGTCCCACTGCCCCTTCAGTGCCACTAAAGTTGTGGGGCTTGCAATCCATAAACTTTTTGTAGGAACACTGGGGTGGAGGAGGATTGACAGCACCACCTGGAACGGACACGCAGGTGAAAATCAAGAAAAGGTACAGTACCCCAGAACAAGGTAAAATAGGTGAGAATCGACGTACCACCCATAGCATTATGAGCGGCTTGGAATGCAGCCAGAGCAATATTCACGTGCTGCTGCATCAGGTTATCCAACTCCGCTTGGGTCATATTAATGTTCCCACGGCCACCGCCGCCACCACGGCCGCCAGCACGACCGCCAGCACGGCCGCCTCTGCGACCTCCACGAGCTCCCGACATCTTCTGTCATGACATAAAACAAAAGATTTAGGCTTGCTCGTGGTATAACCCATTAGGAATTTCAAGAAACTAGACCGAGCCCAGTTCGGGTCCATCCGTTCAAGCCCAAAGTCCGCCAGGGATCCCATGCATCACAGTTTATGATCTCGTGTGCACCCGACATGATAAACTGGTCTACATGGTCCTCCAGGCGCGCTTTAAGTTTGAAGTTCAAGTCACCGAACACTAGCGCCCAATCATGGTATTATCATAAGTATAAGTACAAGACAGTATGCATAAGAACGAGCGTGTTCATTAGGGCATAGAAGGGAGATGTCCAAATCCCTGGACAGATCTCAAGAGTATGCCGAAGCTACCCCAATGTACACCGCCGCCAAGAGGGTTCAATAGTATATCGTTCGCTATCGAATCATAGTAAGGATGAGTCAAGAAATAGGAGGATAAAGAGTAAATAGATGATGTAGTGTAGAAGATGACGACACCGACACCCCCGACAAGTCATATTGTTACCCACTTGTTAAGACTCGACTAATTGTGACCGTCTAGTGTGTGCGACTCAGTTATAGACTAGACTCTACATGCAGTCCTAGTTCACTATAACCGTTGGCTCTGATACCAATCTGTCACACCCTCAAATTCCACGTGCGGGGTTTTACCGCGAGGCGCGTGACACACCAGGATCTCAGTCAACGATCACAATAAACATACAACAAACATGCATTCATAAATATATTTAAAACCAAAATATCATGCTTTGAGCCGTAAACCAGCAGCGGAAGCATTCTTGTTTACAACCAAAAGACATATCATTCTTTATAAAACATTGTTTAATATGCTTCAAAATATTAGACGCTGTGCATGACTCCGTGCGCCTAGCCCATTGACTGCTACCTTAGCGACCTGAGAAAACATGCCAAAAATGTCAACATATAATGCTGGTGAGTTCACAGGTTTTCTTTTATAAAGCGTTTGTTATAAGTTGTGAAGATCATATCCGTTACTACTAGGTTATAAGAACGTTAGCTAGACGTTAAGTGTTTGTTTACTACTGCGGTTGGGAATCCATTACTATACGTTTATAAGTTGTTGAAGCTTGCCCAACAGTTTTGGCTATAACCGATGCCTCGGCGAGCCAGTAATAAGAGACAATATGCACCCGCCCGGCCCAGCTGTCGAGTGGGGTTTGTGAGGCCCAATAGATCTATCCACATTTCCCCCGTTGTGCATCCCCGCACATTCATGGTTTCCCCCCTGGGACTTTCCATAAAAAGCCGCATAGTACATGTAAAGTAACCATAGTATAACATGACCTTTAATAAGTAAGTAAGTAGCATGTTTCTCCCCCGAAAGTAAAACGGTAAAAGTGGGGCTGTGAAACTCACCTCGGATTGCGTTACTTGAAAACAGTTAAGTAATTATGTTATGATAGCCCCAAATAGCGGCGACCTATCATAAGATGTGTATAAGTATTGGACTAATAACCCGCAGGCTAACTAGTCCCCGAATGTCCAGACCGTGGCCATAAACGTTTGAAAACACCTTTAACTGTTAAACCGACCGTGCCAGACAAGACCCGACATCCCATTGGTGACCCGACATTCCACGTGTTAGATAAATACAAGACATCATGCAACATATGCAATTAAACACTTAATACGCGCAATTGTTCACCTAGTCTAGCATAATGTCTGATTAACGCATAATCAGGTCCGAACACGTTTTACTAAGTCATTGGGTGCATCCCGGGGTTCCTATCATGTTCCTAGGTGTCAAATCATGTTCCGGGATGTCAAAACGCGTTCACGACAGCAGTACATGCGATTAGGAAAGTCACACGCGAGTAGCTTCAGCCTATTGGCGATTAGGGGCCCAATCGCCTGATATATCAGGCGATTAGGGTCCTAATCGCCTTCATGCATGCCTAATCGCCTTCAGCATCAGGCGATTAGGATTCCTAATCGCCTGCTGCTGCTGTGTAACGGATTTTCGCGCGTTTAACCCTCCAAATCAGATCCGAAACATGCAACAACACCCAATATCAAACCTAAATCATTTACCAACCCATTCCAAGCAAAACCCCCAACATATCACTGATCTAACATGTTCTAAGCAATTATTTCCTAAAATGGCAAAGTACTAGATTTCACCAACCAACCTTATCTTTCCTTAAATGGAAACAATCCGATTTCAATCTCTACAAACTTGCAAATCATCAAACCTCTGATCTAACATCTTCCTAGTATGAATTCTAACAACATTGCATCAACAATCATACCATAATCATCCTAAATCTTCAAGAACATTCAAATGGGTCAAAATACACATTTTCATCAAAACACAACAACAATGGCTCAAACTCTAAGATAACCTTCCTAATAATCTCTACATAACAGAAGTACAATCATATCATGGAAACAATCATGTTATAATCACCAAGAAGACCAACATATGCATGTAAACTTCACATATAACAAGCATTAAGGTGTAGACTTGGTTTAGAACTCTTTTGAAAGGTTTTTAAAGACACAAACTCAGTAAAACAAGGTCTGGACCTTTGGGGAACCGAAATAACAACTTTACAAAGGTTAGGGATGAAGAACACACCTTGGATTTTGTTAAAGAAAGGTGTGTAGGCTTGGAGATGGTGATTTTTGTAGCAAAATGAGTTCCAGAGGTGTTTCAAGGTGTGTGGGTGGCTTGGGATCAGCTAGGGTTGTTCTAGAGGTGTTTGGGGAGTTAAGGGTTCTATTTATAGGTGTTTTGACCCGGACTCTGCAGTATAGGCGATTAGCAGATCATGTCATGCGATTGGGGGCCTAATCGCATGCTACATCAGGCGATTAGGTCCCAATCGCCTGCTATCATCCTCCTACTCGCCTATATATAGGCGATTAGGCCCTCTTCCAGATCCTAATCGCCTGAAACCCACCAAGCTGGGTTTTCGGCGCGTTAAACGCTATTTTAACACATATAAACACGTATTCACATACCGATAAGTCACATAATGATTCCAAACATATAATGCATGATAACTAACACGTTTACATCCGTTCACCAATTCCCGGGATTCGAGACTCGTGTGTGCATTAAACCCGGCGATTCCACGAATCACCAATCCTTGTACACATGGTTATGGACCGACTCCCGATGACCCCGCGGATCATCGTAACGACTCCCGATGATTCCCAGAATCATCATACCGACTCGACTGACCCCGTTAAGAACGTAATATGCATGACTCGCTAAGGTAGACTTACTAGTTTAGTCAATGTTACTAACCTGAGTTTGCCGGGTGTCACATAATCCAAGTTTTAATCTTTATAAAATATAACCAGGTCTGGAAAAACATTATTATGGTGCTTAAACATGATCAAGAATGGTTAAAACACAAGAGTTTAAGACAATATACCAAAAGCTCTTCACAATCAAGACCCGAACACCTTCTAACATTCCCGGATGATGTTCTTGAGCTTTAGCAGGTGTTGGAGGGTTTATTTTTCGTGTTGGGGATCTTATGGACGATTAGGGTTGAGGTTATGTAACACCCCAACCAATGGCAGAAACATCGGGATGTCACGTGTTAATGATTGTTCAGTAGCTCATGGTGAATAATAAATTTCATTAATTGATTTAAATAAATTACATACAATCGTTCTACAAGAATTCGTACATCAAATTGAATAAAACTATGCACATATCTTCAAGCAATTCTTCAAGCAAGTAGAACCTGAAACATGTTAAGTTGAAAATATTTTGGGTCAACAAAAGTTGGTGAGAATACATAGGTTTTTGAAAATAGTTGATAACAATAGTTTGTACAACATTCAAAGTTGTATGATGATAGAGTATGATACCGACATGTAACAATGCGTCTTTGTACAACCAAACCTTGTGTCAACTGTTGACTAACTCGCAAGTTAGTTAAATGTTATTACTGTCATCGATCATCCCTGAATCTACACGGGGGATGGGTTTGTCAGACCTATAGCGCTATAATCTAAACAGGCGGCTTGATCATTGTTAATGATTGTACTGTGTCTTTTTGTTACAGTCAAATGATAGAATGATGATGTACTTGAATCACAAGTAAATATGAGTAAATGATAGTATAAAATGTTTAAACATGTTTCACCCCAAAAATAGTGAAAATAGAGAAAAGGGGCTATGTAAACTCACCTCAGCAAAAGTGTTATCTCTTGAAAAGTAGAATAATGGTGTTGCCCGAGTATGTCAAGTATCACCCTATAATAAAGTAATAAATATGTCTAAGTCTATCTAGTCTACAAATGCGTAAGTTTCTAGGGCTTCGAATTTGGGGATATCCAATTGTTGAATTTATAATAAAATGTTAATTAAATAAAATGGAAATTTGATAATTAAATAATTGAAAGTCTTTTTATAAAATTTGAATTTAAGGTGTTCACAATAATGTGTTTGAAGTATAAAAATAATTTTTATAAAATTATTTTCTTTAAAATAGATTATTAAATCTATTTATTACAAATTGCCAAAATTAAACTTTAATATTTAAAAATACTAAAATTAAAGAATTATTATTTTAAAAATTATATTTCTGTTCTAAATACTCAGAAATAATTTGTATAGAATTTTGGTGCAAAAATAATAAAAATTGGATTTATTATGATTTAATTATGATTAAAACTAACAAAATTGATTAAAAATATTAAATAAATGATTTTTCAGAATTAAAAATCATTTCTGAAAAACTTAATGTTATAAAAACTCAGAATAAAATTTGTGGAAATTTATATATTTGTTTTGATATTTTAATGGAATTTTATAAATATAATAGAATAAACTTGAAATATTTATTATATATAATAAATAAAAGATTTTTGAAAAACTAAAAATTGTATGATGAACTCTTCTATTAGAACATCATAAAATAATTTTTGTAGAATTTATAACCTTCTTTCGGTATTTTAAAACTATTTTTAAAAGATTAGAAGGTTATATATAAAAATGAAGGGTTAAAAAGAAAGAATAAAAATGATGCTGTTTGTGGGAATCGAACCCCAGACAATCAGGTCCAAGCCCCACGCAATAACCAACTAAGCTGCTAGTATGTTTGTGATTTATTTGGTTTTGATAAATATTTATATAATAATGACGTGAGTCATCTTCCCCAAACCAAAGCTTTCGAGCCCTAGAATCTGCAATCAAGCAATTCACACAACATTAACCCAATTAATCATGGGGTTAATGTTGTGCATGTTCCGAATAACAAAACCCATCATAGTAATCGTACTTACAAAGCTGATTTGATTAAGAACGATTGGTCAAGACTAAAAGTCAAAGTGCGATCCTTTTAACAAGAACAGAAGATTAAAATGAAGAATTGGGGGTTGAGAAGGAGATAATGGCGAGTTGTGAAGGTTCACAGAGGTTCAATTTATAGTGTAATAGCTTGGGGTTCGAATTGGCAAGGATTGACCAACCATTATTGTGGGACGTGTATAGGGATCAATTTGACAATCAATGAATGTTATTGATGAGTAGATTACGCGTATTATACTTTAAATTCCATAACACGAATCATTAGATTAATTGTTTCCAAATTAATGTTCAATCGAAGTCAAAAAAATAGGAAAATGGGGCTATTTGCGCGCTGGCACACAGCAGCGTGTAGTAGCAGAAGCCAAGAAGGCTATTAATATAATTTAAGTCGGGATAAATCCTAAGATTTGTTGTGGCCCAGTTGGTTCGTGGAGTTGTTGGGGTTGTGGCTTGGCTCCGGTTCGAGCCTCAGGGGCAACAACATTCAACTTTTTTTTTTTTTTATTTTTTTTTTAGATAAGGGGGAGGCCAAGAGTTGGGCTGGACATGGGCTTGGGCTGGGTGGTTGGGCCACGCCAGATGGGCTTAGGAGGAGGTTGGGTTTGAGGTGTTGGGTTGGGTTGTAGGATTTGTTTGTTGGGTTGTAGATTTAGGGGGGGGGGGGTTTAGTTATAATATTTGTATCATCATTATTATTATTACTATTATTATTATTATTATTATTATTATTATTATTATTATTATTATTATTATTATTATTATATATTAGTTTAGGAAAATAATTAGAGGCTTAGGCACGTTTAACGATAACGATGTAGAATATAAGGGCTTTTATTTTAAAATTTGGGGAAAATTTTGAAATGTTACAGTCTCCCCTACTTTTGGAAACTTCGTCCCGAAGTTTATTAAAAACGTAGGGTTGAAGGTGATTGGGTAAAAATAAAATAGTTGTGATTTTGGGTTATAGCATGACATGAATGAACAACCAGACAACTAGAGTTTATAACCTTGATTGAATTTCACACTACCTTAACGTAACTGTAAATTCATGATTACGTTCCGGACCGCAATCACCAATTTACCTTACATTAAGGTTTTGCGTCCTTCTATGCCTCCATCGATTGTTGAGCAGGTTTGATAGTCTCCACCAGTCGTTGAGCAGGTTGTAGGGCCTCTCCCGACTGTTGGAAAAGCATAATGACCTCTACCAATCGTTGAGTAGGTTTGATAGTCTTCACCAGTCGTGGAGCAGGTTGTAGGGCCTCTCCCGACTGTTGAAAAGACAAGATGACATTTACTATACACACAGATTGCAAATTGATAACATGTTTATGCAAGCAAGTATAACAAGGACAGTATAGGAGTTGTAGTTGTATTTATATAATTAATTCAAACAATCATGCACCATGTAAACAACTCTCAAAAATTTCAATACTAGAATTTATTATTCAAATAGAGTCAATACATAGAATAAAAGTAAACAACGTTCGAGTGGTGGGACATGTTGTTAAGTAGCCAGAGGGTCTTGATCTCTGTTCAGTTTAGGGCATCGGTTACGGAAGTGATTTGGGTCTCCACATTCATAGCATTGACCATAGTTGTATTGATTAAGGTTAGCAGCTTGAGCAGGGTTGGTGGGTTGGTTGGCATTAGGATTTGGGGTCTCGCGACATGTATTAACTAGATGGCCATACCTACCACAATTGGTGCACAAGCGACACGCTGAAGTAGTGGGATGATGTCGGTTGCATGTGTTACACAATGGATGGTTTCCTGTGTAAGGTTTCTTGTTAGAAGCTTGTGTAGTGAGGTTGACATCAGGATCCTTGGCCTTACGCTTCTGATTCTCAGTAGTTACCGCGGCTACAATACTTGTTTTATTGCCTTTCCGAACTAAGGTCCCGTTCTTTACGTGATTATCAGTTAAGGTAGCTGCTAAACGTTTGGCTTCCTCCAAGGTGGCAGGATTCCTTCCCCACACCGTGTCCTGGATTTGCATGGGCAGACCACCGATGTACTTCTCGATGGCTACCGGCAGGGGAGTGACTTTGTGGGGGCAACAATAAGCTAAGCTCGTGAAAGCGGGTATTGTAGGCAAGGTTTTCCCCACTATCCTGAGCAAGGGTGTGGAACTCGTCTTCCAATTTCTTGACCTTGTTACGTGGGCAAAATTCATCTTTCATTATCTCCTTGACTTGATCCCACGTCATAGCAAGTGCAACTTCAGCTCCTCGGGTACGCTTTTCCTCATTCCACCAAGTAAGTGCTCGTTTGTGAAGAACACTCATAGCATATCGGACCTTAAAGTTATCGGGACACTCACTGTTGATGAAGGTATTTTCAATACCCTCAAACCATTGTAGGAGTCCTGTAGCTCCTTCTTCACCACTAAACTTTGGGGGATTACAAGAATTAAAGTGCTTGAGAGTGCAGGCTGGAAGTCCATTCCCGTTGTGATTTCCATTTCCATTCCCGTTGCCGTTGCCGTTCCCGTTGCCATTCATCTGGATGACTTGTGCTAGTAAGTTGGGAACTAGAGTTGCGATTTGCTGCGCCATTTGTTGAGAAATGATTGCAGCCAGTTGAGCATCAACTCCATTGTTGTTGTTGTTGTTGTTAGTGTCATGGTTATGATTGTGATTGCTACTTCCTTCATCATGATTGCCACCACTGTTAAGACGAGCACTGCGACGTGGAGGCATGATCTGTAAGAGACACAATGAAATGAATGAGGTTACATAAGGAATGTAATCATTTATTCATTAATGAAAACGAATAAACGAAAACGTTGTCTTATCAAAGATTCTAAATTCTAATAACATATGAAGACATGCTTTAGCCTATAAGTGAACACTCATCCCGAGAATTCCCAGGTAGGCATCCGGGTCCCTCGTCTGATTGGGATATATGCGCAATGCCAGCCTAGACAGAAGACTCAGAATACAGGCGTTCACCCTTCCAGATTGCACGTGTTCGTTATTAAAATCTAGAACTTCGACGAGATCTTAAGGTGGTTCAGGTTAAACCTGAGGATTTTGCCTTATTAGTCTAAGAGTAAATCTAGTGATGGAGAGCAACCTTCTTGTAGGGATGAAAGTAGAGATATGAAGTAGGAGGGAGATAGAGTATAGCAAGTAAAAGAAGCAAGTACTGGTTAAATCCTATGGTTATAGACTAGATTATTTTTCTAATAACCTAATTCCCTATAACCATGGCTCTGATACCAATCTGTAACACCCCAACCGATGGCGGAAACATCGGGATGTCACGTTGTTAGGACAAAGAGGATTGGTGAAACCACTTTTGTAAACCTTAGTCTAATTCACTTCTGTCATTTTGGCTAAGTATAGAAGTACTGAAGAGAAGACAAGAAACTGCTGATTAGAAGATATGAGAAGTGCTGAAGAAGCAGAAGTTCTGAAGTCCAAACCAGACAAGTTCACTTCAGAAGTACTGAAGACAAAACTACTCTTCAGTAGTTGTACTTCATCAGCACTTAGCAATAGATATTTCCCACCGCCTTTTTGCATCAGTAGTTTGTTGTTTATTATTACTTTTAGCTGTATTTGTTTCTTTCAATGTTGCAACTTGTGCAACTTGTCACTGTTGTTTCTGTACTTGCTTTTTGGGCAAGATACATGCATGTAAACGTCTATAAATAGGAGGCTTCAACCTTCTATTTTAGACATTGATTTTAATAGAAAAATCCTTCAAACACTCTCATTGTTCTATTCCATTTCTGTATTTATTGTGAATCTCTCTAAGTATCTAATTCTCATTTACAACTTAGATTCATAATAAATACTCTGTCATTTATTAGTTTCAAACATCAAGGGGGAGTTATAACTCTGCCTTAGTGTAAAAAGTGTTGCTTTAACTTATAACATTCCGCTGTGCTTATAATCTGATTTACAAGGACTTGCTAAACACTTAAGTGTCAAGATAGCAAGTTCTTACTTAGCAAAAAGAGCAAACTGATCCAACAATTGGTATCAGAGCATTGGTTCATCTGATCACATATCAATCTAACAAATTGAGAATCAGACACAAAGCTCTTATTGATATTCAATAAAAAGATCAAAAGTTCACTTTTTATCAAAATCCATCACTTAAAAGAGTCATCTGACAAATCTATACTCTTTAAAAATGGATCCACATAATACTGGTTCTGCCACTAAACCTGCCATGCTTGTGAGAAATGAGTACAATATATGGCAAAAGAGAATGGCACATACCTTGTCACAAACCAACACAGGTTGTTGGAGATCTGTGATATATGGTCCTCACAAACCAGTAAATATAAATCTTGAAACTAAAGAAGGGATTCCAATGGATCCCAAAGACTATACAGATGAGGATTTCCTAAAACTTGAGCTAGATGCAAAAGCACTCTCTATGTTGGCAATGGCTCTCCCAAATGAAATATACTCTGGCCTTTTACATTGTGAAAGTGCCAAAGAACTTTGGGACTGTCTTAAAGAACAGTTTGGAGGGACTGAAGAGGTGATTGCCAACACCAGAGAAATTTTAGCTCAACAATATGAAACATTTGCTTATATTAATGGGGAAACTTTGACTCAACAATTTGAAAGATTCTCCTCATTAATCTCTGAGCTAAAGTTAAATGGTCAGACCTATACAACAGTATCTATGTTACATAGATTTTTAAGGTCTTTACCTGACAAATGGGAAACTTACTCCATTGTCTTAAGATCCTCACCAGATTTTAGCTCCCTCACTCTTACAAAACTCCATGGGAGATTACTTACTTTTGAGAGAGAAATCGATCAAAAGAAGAAATTACAAACTTCTGGTAAAACTGCTGATGACTACCTACCAGGTAGTACAGCACTTTTGGGACAAGATTCACCAACTTGTTCCTATGGATCTTATGACAATATTGACATAACCACTGGGATCTCATCAGAAAGATCTTTCCCAGGTTATGACAATGATGACCAAAGTCAAACTGCTGATAATCTATGTTTCATCATGGATGATTTGAAAAATTTTAGCAGTGATGACTTAGAAGAAATGGACATATTACACCAACTGGCCATGCTAAGCATTAAAACTAACAAGTTTTATAAAAGGTCGGGAAGGAAATTTCCAGGATTGACCAGTAATACAAAAATTGGTTTTGACAAATCTAAACTGAGATGTCACAAGTGTCAGAAGTTTGGACACTTTGCTAGAGAGTGTAGAAGCTCTAGCTTTAACCAATCACAATCTGGAAATAACTATAACCCCAATTATAATAGGAACAATGGAACTCAAGGGAGTGCTCATTTTGTACAGGCACAAGCTCCTCAACAGCAATATATGCCTCAAGTACAATATGTTCAAGTGCCTGCTCAACAGATGCAGAGCCAACAATCAATCCCTCCCTTTCCAGTTGCTCAACTTCCTCCACAGCCTCAACAACCCCCTCAACAAAGTCTCTTTACCTCAGGGTATGTTGACTGGAGCAGTCTCCCTTATGACACCACAGAGTGCAATCCTGATGCAGACAACAAAGTGTTTGACATCAACTGGGGAGAACCAGACAATGGCAGAAAGAACTTTGCCTTAATGGCATTTGAAGGCTGTACTTCAAAATCTGCATTGTCTCAGGTATCAAAAGAATCTTTGACAAAACTTTGCTCAAACTCTTGCAAAGAAACTTTTGCTCTCATAAGAGAGACAAACCTGCACCTACAAGGCAAAGCCAATGATTTAGAAAGAAAATACACACAGATAAAATGTGATTTAGAAAGAAAACTGTGTGCTAAAACAAAAGAAGTTTCTAAATTAACTGACTCTGCTATTGAAACCCAAGCACAAATCAAAATGATGCTAAATGACCTGGGAGATGTCAGACAAGAGCTTGCTGACACCAGGATCACTTGTGAAAAATGGGTGGAATCTTGTAGGGGGTATCAATTATTGCTAAACAAACAAAGTGCTTCAAATGTTAAGTTTGGCATAGGATACCATCATGTTGAAACACCAACAGATTTTTCTCCCAAAACTACTGAAGATGGGAGAAGAATTGTTTCAAATGAAGCTTCTGAAGGGAAAGAATGCACATCTTTCCATGAAAACTTTCTAAACAGAAATCCTGGCATTTTTAAAGAAAGTACTTCAGAAGTATTTACAAAAACTGACAACAAGCCATCAGTAGTTTCATCTACATCAGGAGTTGAGATCCTGAAAACTACTGATGAGCAAAATCTTTTCACAAATGTCAGAAATTTGCCTTTAGATCAAAAACAAAAGGCAAAAGCATGTGAAATTTGTGGCCTGTTCAACCACAAAACTGAATTTTGTAGATACAGAAAAGGAATTCAGTTCAATCAAAAATTTAAACAACAGGTTGTGGGAAATCAAATCAGAAATGATTATGAAAGAGTCTTTAAACCCAAGAAACAACAACCTGAAAACACCTTTTCTCAGAAAAAGATAAAATCTCAACCAAAATCTTTTTCTCAAAATTCCTTGTCAGTAGTTAGACCAGAATCATCAGCAGTTTCACAAACTGCTGAGATTCAAAATCTAAAGAACATGGTAGAACTACTGATGACCAAGGTTGATGGTGGTCCTAAAAAGGATACCACCATGGTTTTTAATGAAAAATCCATTGCCAAAAAGACATGGATTTCTCAACCTGGTCAAGAACAAACTGTAACTGTTCTCAAGAGCAAACCCAAAGCCAAACAGGCCTGGGTTTCCAAATCTAACTAATTTGCTTTTATGTGCAGAGAGTTTCCAGGGGCTTAAACAGCATATGGTATGTTGATAGTGGAGGCTCTATGCACATGACTGGATGCAGATACCTGATAAACAATTTTATCAGCCAAAGAGAAGGATCTGTATCCTTTGGGAACAATGCTAAGGGATATGTGCTAGGACATGGCAATGTCTCCTCTGGCAAAATACAGTTTGACAAGGTCAATCTGGTGGAAAACCTTGAATACAACTTGCTGAGCGTGTCACAAATGTGTGATAAAGGATATTCTTCCTTTTTCACAAAGACAGCTTGCAAGATCATCTCACCAGAAGGCCAGAAGTTGATAGAGAAGATTATAGAAGATCATACTTTGCTGATTGCCAAAAGATGTGGCAATGTCTATGCAGTAGACATTGAGAAAGACAAAGTATTGAACAACACTGCCTGTTTCTTCTCAAGGGCATCAACTTCAGAAACAGATCTCTGGCACAGGAGACTTGGCCATGTGAACTTTAAAACCATAAATAAAGTCACAAAAATGGGCTTGGTCAGAGGTCTACCTTTGAAAATATACCAGTGTCAAGAACACTGTGTATCCTGTTTAAAGGGAAAACAGCATAAGTCCTCCTATAAGTCTATTGAAGAATCAAAAACAACTGCATGTCTTCAACTACTCCATATGGACTTATTTGGACCTGTCAAGATTATGAGCCTTGGTAAAAAGAAGTACTGCTTAGTCATCATTGATGACTACTCAAGATTCACATGGGTATTCTTCTTATTTTCCAAGGATGAGGCTGCTGAAATCATCAAGTTCTTCATTCTACAAGTAGAGAAACAATATTCTCTATCTGTCAAAGCCATTAGAAGTGACAATGGGACAGAGTTCAGGAACAAAACTCTGGATGAATTCTGTTTGTCTAAAGGGATTATTAGACAATACAGTGTTCCCAGAACTCCTGAACAAAATGGTGTAGTAGAAAAGAAGAACAGAACATTGATAGAAGGAGCAAGAACAATGTTAGCTAATTCTGGACTGCCATTGTACTTTTGGGCAGAAGCAGTTAACACATCATGTTATGTTCAGAATAGAGTTCTTGTGGTCAAGAGACATTCCAAGATTGCCTATGAAGTTCTTCATGGCATGAAGCCCCGTATCTCCTTTTTCAGGGCTTTTGGGTGTCAATGTTTCATCTTGAACATCAAGGAATCTATTTCAAAGTTTGCTGCCAAAGTTGACTCAGGTTACTTTCTTGGTTACTCTTCAACTAGAAAAGCGTACAAGGTTTTTAATTCTCACACTAGGATAGTAGAAGAAACATTGAATGTCAAGTTCAATGAGCCAAAACACACTCTTATTCCAGCACATCCTGCTGAACTCTTTGACCTTGACAACTTTCACTTTGGACCTGAAAAGACTGTTACTTCTTCCAAACCTACTTATTATGGTGATCAAAGGTTTGAAGATGAGGATCCTACACCATGGACTCCTCATACAGTCATTAAGTCAACTACAACACCATCAGAAGTTTTTCAAACTTCTGATCAAACAAATACTGAAGGCCAAACTCAAACATCTGCTTCAGCACCTGCAACTACTGAAGAAGCTGAAACTGCTGAACCAGATATTATAGACCTCAGTAGTTTGTTTGAAGAACAAGAGCCACCTACACCTGTCAGTGGTTTACAACAACTGATTGAACACAGAGATCATCCACTTGATCAAATCATGGGTGATATAGCTACAGGTGTTCTTACCAGAAACCAGCTCTCCAACTTTTGCCTATTCTCAGCCTTTATTTCACAGTTGGAACCAAAGAAGTACCAGGAAGCCCTCAAAGACAATAATTGGGTGCAAGCTATGCAAGATGAACTGCTTCAGTTCAACAAGCAACAGGTCTGGGAAATCTGTCCTTTACCTCAAAACAAGCAACCAATTGGTACAAGATGGGTTTTCAGGAACAAACAAGATGAAGCTGGTATGATAATCAAGAACAAGGCAAGACTGGTAGTTCAAGGGTACTCTCAAGAAGAGGGAATTGACTATGATGAAACCTTTGCTCCAGTTGCAAGGCTTGAGGCCATCAGGTTATTTCTGGCCTATGCCATTTCCAACAAAATTAAAGTTTATCAAATGGATGTGAAAAGTGCATTTTTGTATGGAAAAATCAAAGAGGAGGTGTATGTCTGTCAGCCACCTGGGTTTGAGGATCCTTCTCATCCTGAGTGGGTGTACAGATTGGACAAAGCTCTTTATGGGCTTAAACAGGCTCCAAGAGCCTGGTATGATACACTCTCCACCTTTTTACTCAAAAATAACTTTACAAGAGGTGCCATTGATAAAACACTTTTCATTAAACATGTTGGAAATCATGTCTTACTTGTTCAAATTTATGTTGATGATATCATTTTTGGTTCAACAAACACAAAACTGTGTGATGATTTTAAGAAACTCATGCAATCAAAATTTGAGATGAGTACCATGGGAGAACTGCAGTACTTTCTAGGACTGCAGATCAAACAACAAACAAATGGAACTTTTATACATCAATCAAAATATGTTAAAGAATTATTGAACAAATTTTCTTTAAATGACTGTAAATCATGTTCCACTCCCATGACACCAATCACACAAGTTGAACCTGATGATCAAGGAAAACAGGTTGATCAAACCATGTACAGATGCATGATAGGTTCCCTTTTATATTTAACTGCTTCTAGACCAGATATTATGTTTTCAACATGTGTCTGTGCTAGATATCAATCAGCACCAAGGGAATCACACCTTATAGCAGTCAAAAGAATTTTCAGATATCTGAAAGGAACTCCAACACTGGGAATTTGGTATCCTGCTTCAAGCAATACCAAGTTATCAGCTTTTTTAGATAGTGACTATGCAGGGTGTAAGATGACAAGAAAGTCAACATCTGGTGGTTGTCAATTCCTGGGTAACTGTCTAGTGTCATGGCAATCAAAGAAGCAAACATCTGTTGCAACTTCCACTGCTGAAGCTGAATACATTGCAGCTGCAAGTTGTACATCACAGATACAATGGCTCCAATATCAACTTCTTGATTATGGAATCAAAGAGACCAAGACACCTTTGTTTGTAGACAGCAAATCTGCCAATAGCATCATTCAAAATCCGGTACAGTTCTCAAAAACCAAACATATTGAGATCAGGTACCATTTCATAAGAGATTGCTATGAAAAAGGCAAGATTGAGGTGAAGCATGTAGCAACAACTAATCAAATAGCTGACATCTTCACTAAACCCCTTGACACATCAACATTTCAGAAGTTAGTATCCATGCTTGGAATGCTAAATTTGTAAGTGTTTACTTTATTTTTATTTTTTTTTGCATATCAGTTAGAATCCAAGTTAACACTTGATTCTACCCAACTCTACATCAAACTTCTACATCAATCACTACTGATATGCATAAAACATTTTCTTTTTCCTTTTTCCATCCTTGATTCCATCCTGTTTACCTTGGTGGAATCCAAGTTAACCTTTTCCTTCTTTTTTCTGGTTTTCACTTACAAAAGACAAAAGTCTGAAACAAAAACTTCTGAAAAATAAAACTACTGAACAAAAATTCAGTATGAGAGAAACTACTGATGAACAAAAATCATCAGTATGGGGGTAATTTTCTGAAAAAGTGTGTAACTTCTGATAAAATAACCTTCAGAAGTTATGAATAAAGTATTTATAAAAACATTTCTCATCAGATGTTAAACCTACTGAAGAGAAAATGGGAACTACTGATGAAGTAATCCTTCATCAGCAGTTTAAGTCAAAAGGGCAAATCTGACTTTTCCCATCATCAGAGGTTTGACCTAATCAGTTTAAAACCTCTGATAAAGAGATTTTTAACCAAAGGCGGTTTTAAAACTTCTAATAAAGAAGATTCAAGCGGTTAAAACTTCTAATAAATACCTTTTCTACACACTTATCCTTTCAAACTCAAAATATCCCTCCTTCTCTCTCAAAACTCTCTCAATAACCTATACCTGCAAATCCACTGTTCGATCAAAAACCCAAACCACATGGCTCTAGTTCTAAAACAGGGGCACAATCAAAGGGCCTTTCTTGAAAAACAAGAAGGCTGGTCCCAATACGATGAGATCATTGATCTTGTCGTCAAATCCCAATATTTTACTGCTCTCACAATAAACCCACCAATTCACACTGAAACTCTGAATGAGTTCTGGGCAAATGCTGAGACGGTTACAATGGGTGATGAGGTCATTTCCCTCAACTCAAGGATAAAAGGGAAACAACTGACCATCACACCGGCCACACTAGCAACAAGACTGGGTCTGGATGATGTAACTGCCCCTGACCATGTTGCTAACACTGATATTCATCTAACCAGGACTGAGTGTGGTTATCAAGGTACTCTCTCCCATGCTACAATATTCAAAAAATATTTTGAACCAAAATACAAACTTTTGTTTCATTATATTATTATGTGTTTGAGTCCAAAAACAGGGTCTTATGACCAGATGCCCTCCACTTTTCAACCAATATTTCATTCCATTGTGAATGAAACTAAATTCAGGGCATCAAAACTATTTTTCAATGAGTTGGTGTTACATCACAATAATACCAAGAAAAAGTTTTTGTTATACCCAAGGTTCATTATGCAATGCATAATAGGGGAACTAGGTAATGAGGTGCTTGTGGGAAAAATTTCAACTTTAAATCCTTTAACATCACAAGCATACTCAAGGCATAACAAACCGGCTGCCTGGCCAGAAGATGATCAGGGAGAACAACAACAAGTCCCCCTGAAGCCCACATCTTCCAAACTCACACCACCTAAAGCCAAAAAGCCCAAGCCAACAAAAACTGCACCCCACCAACCCAAAAGAAAAGCTGTTCAGGAGGTTGAGATGCCTGAACATGCTCATGAGCATTCTGCTCTTCAAATAGATGAGACTGAAACACCCTCTCAGTCTCATCCATCTCAAACCCCACCAAGAGCACCCATAACCGTTTTATTCAAAAGAAAAAGACTTAGAAAAACATATCAAACACACTCTTCTTTTGAAACTGCTGAACAACAACTTTCACCACCTATTGCCCAAACTACTGAACCAACCCCACAAATTTCTGAACAAGAGGCAATAGAAATTGCCAAACTTCTCTCTGGGCTAAAAGAGAATGTCCCATCTGATCATGTCAGTCCCCTACAACCACAACAAACAGGGGACATAACTACTACATCAGACATGGATGTGGACATCTCTAGCCCTATCCCAAGAGATGAGGGTGGACCAGAGTCTTTAAGCCCAATTTTAGAGACTCTTGGGGCATCTGAGGCTGCTACTACTCAGTTACCACCCAGTGGTGGATCTGAGGATAGAAGTAACATAGCTAAGACCTCAGATGTGGCAACTACTGATGAAGGCTTAATGCCTGAAGTAGGAAATCCTCAGTACCAAGAAAAAGAGGTTCATGAGAGAACTGAGTTGGGCTAAGCTCATGATATAACTGAGACAGTCCTCATTGAGGGCAACATCAGGGATTCAGATGATTCCATTAGTTTGGATGATGTTTCACACACTCAAACTACTGAATTGACGGCACTTTCTGAAGGTCCTGTTTCAGGGGTATCCAGGCTCAAGAAGCCAGTCACCTCTGCACAGGTTAAAGCCCACTCAATCCCTAAAACCTCTAGAGTGGCATCCTCTATACAACATGAGGATCTCCCAAAAACACCCCCTTCACAACAAATGCCTACCCAATTCCCTGGGCAAACAAGCATAGACCTGAACCAGCTATGCAGCCCAGAGGGTCCCCTGTACCACATGATGAATACACTCATCAGAAATCACTTCCAAACATATACAGCTGACTTGGAGCTGTCCATCAAGAACCAATTTGGAGTGATCAAGACCAAGATGAACGATCTATCCAACAAAATAGACTTCAACAGCAAACAGATTGCTCATCTTCAAGGACAATTCTCCCAACCCTCTGCTTCAAGGGTTAAAATTGATGAATCCAAAAAGGGGGAGAAGATCAGGGAACCTAAGGAGTCATTCCAAGCCAGGATAAGGGCAAGAGTGGCACTCCTTGAAAGAGATCAAAAAGATCAGGCCAGGAAAGAAAAATTGGCCAAACAGTTTGGTGTCTCAATAGAAGAAATTGAAGCTGCAGAGAAAGAAGATGAGACCCAAACATCTGAAGAATCCCTAAGGCAAAATGAAGAAACTTCTGATGACAAAACTTCTGATGAAGAATCAGAAAGTACTGAAGACAATCCTTCAGTAGCTGACAAACCATCAGCAGTTGTCAGCACATCAGAAGTTAACACTTCCAAACCTCAAACAACTGAACCTTCCAGAACCACTGCTCCCATTCAACCAACATCTGATCCCATCAGGCCTACAATTGTTACTACAATGACTGTATTAAACCCTTCTCCTATCTCTCAATCAGCTGAACTACTAGAGAAGAGCTTAATTGCAGCCAACAAGAAGGCCAGAGAAGATCAGATTTGGAAATCTCTGGAAGAAAGGGATGATTTGGATTTAAGCCATGAAGAAAAACTTCAGGCTTATGCAGCTGAACTACAAAGGCAGGCTAGCCTTGATGAGATTGCTGAACAAGATAAAAGACAACAACTGGTGTCTTATATTACCAAGAACAGCAAGACTAAAGCCTTTACACTCAAAGGACTCTCTATGCAAGAGCTGACAAGAAGAGCACAACTGCTTGCAGACAAAGTGGCCACAAGCAAAGATGGAAAGGCCAAGAGAGCCCAGATAATAGAAGAGTTAGTAGCAGAAGGATATGGTTCAAAAGCCTCAGTATCCAGATGGAAAGAAGAAAGACTGATGGATACTTATAGAAAATACTTGGCTGCCAAGGCTGCAAATCCTGAGAAGTTTCAAACTGCTGATCCTTCAAGATCAGTAGTTAGAACTTCTGGTGCATCTAGAAGAACTGCTACCCAGAAGAAGAAGGCAGAGGACAATGTCAAAACTGACTTCAAAATGGTACTACTTGAAGGAAGTTCAATAGTCCATTCAGATTTTGACATTAAGGAGAAACCTCTGTTAACACAATTCAGGGATCCTTCCACTTTTGCTTATCAAATACAAAAGACCATCAAAGAAAAGCTGCATACCAGAGTAGTGACTGAACACCATCTCCCAACTGTTCAGATGCCTGATATGCAACAACAACAAGGAAGAGAATCCCACCTGAGGCTATCTGAAACTGAAGACATCCAGCACTCAGGACCATCAACCCAAGGGACAAGTCTGGTTCCCTATTCTTCTGACTTTAACAAGTCAAAGATCCCTATCATCAGATGGTCACTTACTGATAACAACTCAGTACTATTGACAAGAAGAGACCTCTCAAGCAGGGCTTACAAGAAGATCAGTGATCTGAAGAAACTGTCAACACAAGACCTGCTCACAATTCAACATCTAGAACCACAGAGAGGATCTCTATCTGATGGTCAGTTAAACCAGCTCAAGAACACCATGTACAAAGAGATATGGAAGATTGTTCAAGACAGAAGAAACACATAAGGAATTAGTAAGGTTTTGGCTTCATCAATCCAGGGGGAGATTGTTAGGACAAAGAGGATTGGTGAAACCACTTTTGTAAACCTTAGTCTAATTCACTTCTGTCATTTTGGCTAAGTATAGAAGTACTGAAGAGAAGACAAGAAACTGCTGATTAGAAGATATGAGAAGTGCTGAAGAAACAGAAGTTCTGAAGTCCAAACCAGACAAGTTCACTTCAGAAGTACTGAAGACAAAACTACTCTTCAGTAGTTGTACTTCATCAGCACTTAGCAATAGATATTTCCCACCGCCTTTTTGCATCAGTGGTTTGTTGTTTATTATTACTTTTAGCTGTATTTGTTTCTTTCAATGTTGCAACTTGTGCAACTTGTCACTGTTGTTTCTGTACTTGCTTTTTGGGCAAGATACATGCATGTAAACGTCTATAAATAGGAGGCTTCAACCTTCTATTTTAGACATTGATTTTAATAGAAAAATCCTTCAAACACTCTCATTGTTCTATTCCATTTCTGTATTTATTGTGAATCTCTCTAAGTATCTAATTCTCATTTACAACTTAGATTCATAATAAATACTCTGTCATTTATTAGTTTCAAACATCAAGGGGGAGTTATAACTCTGCCTTAGTGTAAAAAGTGTTGCTTTAACTTATAATCTGATTTACAAGGACTTGCTAAACACTTAAGTGTCAAGATAGCAAGTTCTTACTTAGCAAAAAGAGCAAACTGATCCAACACACGTGTTAATGATTGTTCAGTAGCTCATGGTGAATAATAAATTTCATTAATTGATTTAAATAAATTACATACAATCATTCTACAAGAATTCGTACATCAAATTGAATAAAACTATGCACATATCTTCAAGCAATTCTTCAAGCAAGTAGAACCTGAAACATGTTAAGTTGAAAATATTTTGGGTCAACAAAAGTTGGTGAGAATACATAGGTTTTTGAAAATAGTTGATAACAATAGTTTGTACAACATTCAAAGTTGTATGATGATAGAGTATGATACCGACATGTAACAATGCGTCTTTGTACAACCAAACTTTGTGTCGACTGTTGACTAACTCGCAAGTTAGTTAAATGTTATTACTGTTATCGATCATCCCTGAATCTACACGGGGGATGGGTTTGTCAGACCTATAGCGCTATAATCTAAACAGGCGGCTTGATCATTGTTAATGATTGTACTGTGTCTTTTTGTTACAGTCAAATGATAGAATGATGATGTACTTGAATCACAAGTAAATATGAGTAAATGATAGTATAAAATGTTTAAACATGCTTCACCCCAAAAATAGTGAAAATAGAGAAAAGGGGCTATGTAAACTCACCTTAGCAAAAGTGTTATCTCTTGAAAAGTAGAATAATGGTGTTGCCCAAGTATGTCAAGTATCACCCTATAATAAGGTAATAAATATGTCTAAGTCTATCTAGTCTACAAATGCGTAAGTTTCTAGGGCTTCGAATTTGGGGATATCCAATTGTTGAATTTATAATAAAATGTTAATTAACTAAAAGGGAAATTTGATAATTAAATAATTGAAAGTCTTTTTATAAAATTTGAATTTAAGGTGTTCACAATAATGTGTTTGAAGTATAAAAATAATTTTTATAAAATTATTTTCTTTAAAATAGATTATTAAATCTATTTATTACAAATTGCCAAAATTAAACTTTAATATTTAAAAATACTAAAATTAAAGAATTATTATTTTAAAAATTATATTTCTGTTCTAAATACTCAGAAATAATTTGTATAAAATTTTGGTGCAAAAATAATAAAAATTGGATTTATTATGATTTAATTATGATTAAAACTAACAAAATTGATTAAAAATATTAAATAAATGATTTTTCAGAATTAAAAATCATTTCTGAAAAACTTAATGTTATAAAAACTCAGAATAAAATTTGTGGAAATTTATATATTTGTTTTGATATTTTAATGGAATTTTATAAATATAATAGAATAAACTTGAAATATTTATTATATATAATAAATAAAAGATTTTTGAAAAACTAAAAATTGTATGATGAACTCTTCTATTAGAACATCATAAAATAATTTTTGTAGAATTTATTACCTTCTTTCGGTATTTTAAAACTATTTTTAAAAGATTAGAAGGTTATATATAAAAATGAAGGGTTAAAAAGAAAGAAAAAAAATGATGCTGTTTGTGGGAATCGAACCCCAGACAATCAGGTCCAAGCCCCACGCAATAACCAACTAAGCTGCTAGTATGTTTGTGATTTATTTGGTTTTGATAAATATTTATATAATAATGACGTGAGTCATCTTCCCCAAACCAAAGCTTTCGAGCCCTAGAATCTGCAATCAAGCAATTCACACAACATTAACCCAATTAATCATGGGGTTAATGTTGTGCATGTTCCGAATAACAAAACCCATCATAGTAATCGTACTTACAAAGCTGATTTGATTAAGAACGATTGGTCAAGCCTAAAAGTCAAAGTGCGATCCTTTTAACAAGAACAGAAGATTAAAATGAAGAATTGGGGGTTGAGAAGGAGATAATGGCGAGTTGTGAAGGTTCACAGAGGTTCAATTTATAGTGTAATAGCTTGGGGTTCGAATTGGCAAGGATTGACCAACCATTATTGTGGGACGCGTATAGGGATCAATTTGACAATCAATGAATGTTAATTGATGAGTAGATTACGCGTATTATACTTTAAATTCCATAACACGAATCATTAGATTAATTGTTTCCAAATTAATGTTCAATCGAAGTCAAAAAAATAGGAAAATGGGGCTGTTTGCGCGCTGGCACACAGCAGCGTGTAGTAGCAGAAGCCAAGAAGGCTATTAATATAATTTAAGTCGGGATAAATCCTAAGATTTGTTGTGGCCCAGTTGGTTCGTGGAGTTGTTGGGGTTGTGGCTTGGCTCCGGTTCGAGCCTCAGGGGCAACAGCATTCATTTTTTTTTTTTTTTGTTTTAGATAAGGGGGAGGCCAAGAGTTGGGCTGGACATGGGCTTGGGCTGGGTGGTTGGGCCACGCCAGATGGGCTTAGGAGGAGGTTGGGTTTGAGGTGTTGGGTTGGGTTGTAGGATTTGTTTGTTGGGTTGTAGATTTAGGGGGGGGGGGGTTAGTTATAATATTTGTATCATGATTATTATTATTATTACTATTATTATTATTATTATTATTATTATTATTATTATTATTATTATTATATATTAGTTTAGGAAAATAATTAGAGGCTTAGGCACGTTTAACGATAACGATGTAGAATATAAGGGCTTTTATTTTAAAATTTGGGGAAAATTTTGAAATGTTACAGGTTATGAGGTGCATGGGGTTTAAGGTTGCTTAAATAGAGGGTTTAAGTCGGTTTCACGCGTCAGGCAACACCGAACGGCAATTCGGTCTCAGTGAACGGTCGTTCACTTTGACACGACCCGTTTCGGGTGGCCCGCTTCAGCGTATTGTCCGTTTTCTTCGATGTTTTCGTTATTTAGGACCGTACCAAGCGTAACCCCATGTATTTAAACCCCAACCATCCTAACGGTTCATCGATTATGATTTTGATAACGCGTTTAGTTTAATTTCACGTGATCATATAATAGTTTGCACATAGATTCACGAAAACACGTAATTGCAATTAATATCAATCCATTAATTCACAATTATCTATTTTTTTAATTCACCAACGTTTGGGGTTCAATACTCGTATACGTAGTTTGGTAATTCCCTGAATTACATCTGTTATGCAGTTACTGGTCTATAACTGTGCAACATGTGACTCGCCTAGCTAACCCTAGTTAAGTAACATGCTGTGAATGTAAGTAAAGTTAACTAGAGTTTAGTTAAAGTAGGAACCTAAAAATGCGGGGTGTCACATTTATAACTTGTGCATATTCTTGAACTCACCAGCATTGTTTGACGGCTTTTTAAGCATGTGTCATAGGTAGTGATGGTTAGTTGTTGTGCATACTGTTAATCATGAAGCTAGTTGACCAGTGGAGTAGGATATGCTAGTCCGTGTGGTTTAATGGAAAAGTTATATCTTCGGCTAAAAATAGTTGATCAAAGTTTGTACTTTTTAAGTTTCATCTTTTGTACCTCAAAGTTTATGTTAATGAAATAAGTGTTTCTCCTGTAAGTTGGTATCAATTGTGTATGGTACATCCTTATCTGGGTGTGGTGTCACAATTTTATTGTTTGATTCGTATTGTATGCACCCTTGCTATATTTATCAATTGAATTACCATTTAACGGAATGCGACAACTCATTTCTTTGTGTGTTGATTATATTTGTTATGAAACCAAAACCCGAGGATTCCACACTCATATTTTGCCTAAACCCATGATATCCGGATCATCCCGAACGATTCTAAACCTATTACCTATAAAATATTATAGTTAACCATTTGAATTTATACAAACTAATAGCAATGTCAAATATGCATATAAATAGTGAAGAAGGTGTTGGTTCAGGCCCCTCTATACACAGACAAGTTATTATGCATAAGTTAGTTTTTGCAAGATGTAAATGTAACATATCACATTTGAGCAGAAGTGAGATATCTAAGTGTTATTGAAATGAAGTGTTATTGAAGTGAAGAAAATTTTGTTTTGTAAGACATTTGATACGTGAGGTTTCACAAAACTAATCAATTAATTACTAGCAATCCACTTATTTATGTGAAAAAATAAAGCAGTGTAGCTTGGTTAGATAGTGTCGCTAGTTATGGCTATATCACTTAGGAAGTGTCGCTAGTTATGGCTGTATCGCTAGTTATGACAGTGTCACCATTTATGAAAGTGTCGCCGGTCATACTCTCAGTGTCACCAAATTTATTGTCGCTGGTGTCAGCAGAGTTATCCAACTGTTAGTGTCGACTGATTTGCCGGCTGCTACCGCTGTGTTAGATAGACAAGAGTGTTGCTAGTACAATGCCTGGCGACACAAGATGATGAAAGAATATGGATACTCATATTCCAGAAATAACTTAAATGGATGTAGACATGTTCTTGACTGACCAGGTTCCCGTTTAGGGTTTATGATGATGATGGCGTTATGTGATAATCGTGATTTAGTAGAGAGTGAGAGAGATGATTATAAGTGACGATGTTATGATTTTATGCCAGCCATAAACCCTCTCTAATGACCTCTATTTATACACCTAAGGGGAAAACAAATTCTCTAAGGGTAAATAATCGAATATGGGTGATTATGTCAATGATCAATTTATAATATAAATAATAAAATGAAATATTTAAATATATATAAAATATATTTTTACAAATACAACACAACAACAACAACAACCTTACCCACTAAATCTCACGATTAGCAAAGCTAAGAGTAGGGTCTGGGAAGGATGAGATGTAGGCAGACCTTACCCCTATCCTTGCGGATAGAGAGGCTGCTTTCAGAGAGACTCCCGGCTCCACAACACACCATCAACAGCAAACAACACTACGAAGTAATAGAGAGTTACTGGAATATAGATAAGTAGTGAAAGCGACACATAGAAAGGCAAAGGTATATACGGCATCAAAGAACAACATAACCTATAAAAACTCGAATACAAAACACCCTCACAGGCATCATATCAGTGTAAGAGAGTGTCTAAGCTTCTAGACCACGCTACGATACAACCTAACCCTCCCCTAATAATCCTTAACCTTAATCTTATGTCTTCACGGACCCCTATGCTTGACCCTATCCTCAGAGAGGTGCATAAGTCCAGCCTAATCTGCTCCCAGATCAGTTTGGGTCTTCCTCTACATCTCTTTCCCTCTACGGTGAGGGTTTCGACTATAGAGGGAAAGGTATATTGTTACAAATACATTATCCAAATTATAATCATCAAAGTGCAAGCGTATCGTTCCAGATTATCACAGTCATCTTATGACGGTACCATGAGGATAATGGTTGCAAATATGGCAGATAAGGGCAGTGGCGAAGCTTGACCCGAAGGTTCGGGGGGTCGGAAGTCACCGGGGGTTGGAAATCACTGGTTTCGGGGGGTCGAAAACCTGTTTCGGGGGGTCAAAACCCTATATTTTCAAAATTTTCTATGCGAATATTATATAATCGGAACTTCTGCGCAAAAATCCGGGGGGGTCGGCCGCCCCTCCCCGCCCCTAGAAACCTCCGCCACTGGATAAGGGGCCCAGGATTATGACGGTACCATGACCTAAAGGAAGCAAAATACAGATTTGGATCCACGTCTTCTGCATCACCTCAACTAGTTAATTTTTTCTTGTTTTGTTTTAGTATTAATTAATTCACCATATGTGAAATGTTGATGCACGTCTTTCTTGATTTGTTAATTTCGTTCTAAATAAATAAATCACAATTTCTGCAAATTAAAGATATGAAAATTGAACATAAAATGACTTATGACTACACAAATGGAAATAGATGCTAAAACTCCATTTTTAACTTCTTTTTTGAGTTCATGCTATGGATGGGAATGGATAATGTAAGAGTAAAGATTACATTTTGTCATTTAAATTTGGGTCAAATTATGAGTTTTGCTTCTGGTCATGATTTTTACAAAGTAAAACCAACTAGAAAAAAATAAAAATAATAATGCCATTTAGTTTAAAATAAAATAAAAAGTTGGTAAAGGAAAAAAGTCACATTTATAAACAAATGCTTTTTTTTTTTTTTTTTTTTGGAAAGAGTCAATCCCAAACAGCATCAAATAAACTTTTATAAACACTAAAATCTAGCTCTTCCAGAAAATCAAATCATTCATCTCTTATTCAGACAAGTAACTTAAATCCTGAACCTAACATGGCTATAAGAACCCCGGAACTAGGCATAGAATTGGAAGGCTGGCTCGATAATCCTGATCTCCACATTGCTGTGGAATCACGTTTTGTCGCATTCGCCAAGCATCGCCTCGTTTATGTTCTAGATTGGCATCTTCCTTACGATGATAATTTGTGTCTGCTCAGGATCAGACCCATATTGACCGGGGAAGAGCATGTATCAGCCATTGAGTGGCTTGTCTTTGATGATATAATTAGGCTTATTGCTATTGGAACATCTCTTGGATACTTGTTAATGTACACAACTGAAGGTATTCTTATGCATAGACAGGTATTCTCAACTAGATCACACCCATCATCACACTTTGCATTTTGATTTCTTATTTTAATTATTTTAGAACTGTCATTTTTTATTTTTATTGAACTACATCCAACATGCAATGTCCCATGCTTAATAACACTAAAATCAGTAACATAAACCTCATACATAAGTTGGTTAAAAAAAATTATTATGAAATATAACCTTACTTTGCTCTTGCAGCTTGTATATCCTGGACGCATTCTAAAGTTACGAGCGCGTGGGACTAAGAGAGATATTGGAGAAGATACAACATCGTCTGAGGAATTGTGTGTTGTTATACAACCAGGCATCATTGCTCGTTTTGATGCAGCTATAATGCTGGTATGTCATATAATATCTAATGATTGAATGCTTATTTTAGTACTCTCTAGAATGTTCATTGATAATTATGAAAACATAATTGATCTGGTTGGCAGAGTCTAGTCCAGCGAAGGTATAATTATATTCTAAACAAAGATTCAGAAGAATCTGAAAATGCATTTGCAGTTATTCCTTACAAACTTTGGAATGTTGGTAAATATGGTTCATGTGTTGATGCTGCTCTCACCGGCGTGTCACCTCTTGTGGAACAACTGGTAGGTATTTACAGACGAGCAGTTTGGTATTTTACTAAAAAGTTTATGGTGGAAATATACAATCAGAAACAGAATTCATTTATCTCAAAATTTTAAACTAATTAGCGTACGTATATGCATGTACATAAAATGTCTGCTGCAATCGTTTTATATTATTGTTTAGCAGACAGGTGGCCGATACTATTGTGCTGTCACCATTGGATCTAATGCTGCAATTTCAGCATTCAGGTTAGTGGTAACCATCACCTTTCATATAATACCTTCACTAGTGTTTTTAACTATTTTTTTTTTTCTTTTTTCTGAAGCCTTTCTGAAGAAGAAAGCAGGTCTTTTGTTGAAGTCATTTTATCAAAGGTAGTACCTGCAACAGTTTCAAGCATAGCTTCATTCTCTAATTTGGTATGGAGGACCCAACAACCAACAAAAAAGCCCGCATTGCTCGAGGTCAGGTTTAATCAAATGATCAGTTGTTTGAAAATACTTGTTAACTAATAAATAAATTTGCCAGAAGGAGACACTGATATATAGCGGCAATAAGTTTGGTTTTAATTTTTGAGAAACTTGTGCAGCTTTACTGCTTGCATGTTTGAAAGATCACCTAAGTACGGGAGATAAACTTATCCTAACACTTGGTGAGACACTGATCGCGGCAATAAGTTCTCTAAGTTCTATGTCACAAGGGTTTATATGAAAATTGAAAACATGGAATAATCAGTTGTACGTTTAGCGTTCATAATTTGGATTAAGTGGTATATAAAATCACCAAAACCCAACACGATTATCACAATTTATTAATGCAACATTATTCATAAACCTATCTCATGCACCATGTTTCATTACAACTACTTGTCTGACTCTCATCTTTCAAGATCACATAATAACTTCCCATGTGCATATCCAAGTACCCTCTAGCTTGTTTTGCGATATTTACAGATTTTTATAAACTTGTGCAGGTTTCCATTATATGCCCTTAATAGATGACCCAATAAAGGGAGGAAAACTTACCTTATCACCTAGCGGGACATTGGCCGCAATAACAGATTCACATGGCCGTATAATGCTACTGGACACACGTACCTTCCTGGTTGTACGCATATGGAATGTACTTTTTTTTAACTCACACCACGACCCGTGTTACTTGTTTATTTCTATACTTGTATTTTTATTTATGAGACCAAAAACCTATTCAGGGGTATTGGGATGCAAGCTGTCTTTTTGAAGAAGTACTTGTAGATAAGGATTCTCATGGACGTGTAAAGAATGATTATTGCTTATATCTTGTAATTCATGCCCCTCGCGAGTGCGTTGTTGAGGTGATGTTTTATTAGGGGTGACAGTTTAGAGCTATTTAATCATTTCATTTATTGTGCGATGGGTCAAACCTGTTAACCCATGAGTGAAATCGGTTTTGAGTATGTGACATTGAAAGTCGCCGAAAGTATTTTTATGTATTAAACCTCGTAATCATTTTATTTATGACGGTAGTTTATGCTTGATATATGAATCTTATAATCATATTTAACATATATATGTACAAATTATATTGGACAAAAAGGGACTGACCCTAACCTTACAGATATGGCAGATCACGACGGGGAACAAAATTAATACGTTACGATGCCCAAAAGGAAGCAAAATACAGCAACCCACATACAGGTTTAGATCAACTGAATCTGGATCATCTTCAACTTGTTATGAACCATTGAAAGTTTACATTGCAAATGGAGGTTCTAATTGGCTTTCATTCTATCAAGACTGGTTAATCTGATGGTTATATTCTTTCAGTTGCTTTGAGTTTCTTGTTTAGTTTCCAGTAAAACAGTATACCATTTGTGAAATGAATAAATGATGATGCAAAAAGGAATCACCCTTCTCGTTTTGTTACACAGTAAATTAATAAATATATGCCCCTACACCAGAATTTTTTTGTTAAGAATAGCTTATTTTAAATAAATACCTATCACTAGCTGAGGACATACAAAAAGTGCATTTACATGTCGCAAATTTTACGACCGTTTTCTCGGTCACAATAGAATATGAATAATAGATAAATTAACTTAATATTATAATTCATTAGCTGATCGGCCGCAAAATTTTCAACCCAATTTTTTAGTCGCAAAAACATGTGAATAATATTTTTAAAAAATTGACATTATAATATGGTCACAGATCGGTCGCAAATGTTTCAAGTTTTGGCACTGGTTTTTCGGTCCCAAAAATGTGAAAAACATAAGAAAACCATAATTTAAATGTCGATCATAAATGTGATCCTTTAAGGTTATTAATGATCAATGATGATCAACATTGACTCGTCTTGTCATGTGATGACGTCGAGTAAGACATGTATGGCCAATATGCTTCTGAAGAAACATGAATCCTGGATCACCGGGTTGATGCTGATATTGGTAGTGATTCTACAGGGTTTTATAAAGAAGTCTGTTTATAAAATTGTGTAGATCTAAGGACAAGACCAAGGAGTTTAAGAGACTACAGATTAGAAGAGCCGGGCCTCTAAACGTTAGTAACTTAGTATAATAAACAAGTGGTTGAAAAAGGTACGAGGAGCCCGTAGTCTTTTTGATGGAAGTCTCAGTGAATATCGGATGCCGACAAAAGGAGAAGTGACTCCTCCTTTTATAGTACCTCGACCTTCAAGTTCCTCTCCCCATCCTCTACCCTTTGTGGGTCCGGCCCAGGTAAAGGTGTCTCTAGGTTTCCGGCTCAAGTCCTTAAGCCCATTGGTGCAAGTGAGTTTGATAAAAAAAAAGGGAAAAAATGGGGGATGTTACCGTCCGAAGGAAGATACATGTCGCGTCCGTTGAATGGACGCTGACGGTCGGCGGACACATGGCGTCCGCCTGTTGGCTACTCTTGGCGGTGGGTAATCATCCTTCTGTCTAGTACCTGAGACAAGAAGGAGTTGAGAAGTTCTTCTATCAGAAAGATATCTTGGCTGAGGAGCTGCCATATCTTGGCGTGTGTATCTCGATGCTGCCCTGAATGGAATCTTTCCAGCAAGTGGGCTTGCTTATCTTGCTGGGGAAGCTTTGTCATGCGTCGATGTAAAATGGGCGGGCAGGCATGCGTCCGTCTCGTCATGGACGCAAGGTGGTCCGCTGACGTAAAATGGGCGGGTTGGCATGCGTCCGTCTCGTCATGGACGCAAGGTGGTCCGCTGACGTAAAACGGTCGGGTTGGCATGCATCCGTTAGATCATGGCGTAGGAGTTGATTTTGTGATACGGTGGTACTAACGTGTGTTTTTTACTAGTGTTTGGTACCATAGTCCTTCAAGTCCCCCCAGTCTAATGCTTCCGTGTTGCCTTGTAAGGGTGGCAAGGGAGTGCTGGACTCTGTTTAGTCTGAGAGTTGGGGAGTTTACATGTGTACTTTGAGTTACATCCACTCATCACTGGGTTTTCATGTAACAAAGTGTACATGTATTTATACGACGTCATCAACTGGTGCGCGCACAGTGATCAACCTGTGGGCGTATGACGGAATAAGTGTTGTTTGCGGTACTTAGAATAGGTGCATTCAACGTAATAATAAAGGGAGGGAAATCCCTTTGAATCGAGATGGTGATGAAGAATACCATTTCTTTATGTGTAAAGCTTGAAGCATGATGATGAAGAATGTTGATTCTTTCATGTGTAAAGCTTGAAGCAAGATGATGAAGAAGGTAGAACCTGTAGTTTTTTCATTGGACACAGGCGTGAGGCCTGAGAAGGCGTCGGGCCTTGTAGCGCATCCATAAGATGTGAATAAAAGAAAACCTGGAATTTTATCTGTGACATCCGTCACTTTTCTTATGTAATTTAACATTTCTATGTACGCGGAAACTCCAATTAATGTGACGTTACTTTTTCATCATTTTTGAACGTTAAAAAAATATTCCATGACACATTCGGGTTGTATAATCATAATATATGTTAATAATGATATAAAAATAGATGAAATATTGTCAAAAAATAAAAGGCTTGGGCCGGGATTCGAACCCGAGCCCATAGCCGGTTCACAACACACACACACGCTCCAACCAACTGAGCTACACAATCCTTTCTGTCCTAAACCCACGCTGATTAATTATATACCATGCTAAGAATCGAACAGTTTGACTGGCGAAAGTCAACTGTACAGATCGACCATCACAATCAATCATCCCTACGCGTTTTTTGATCCAATTATGGAATGGAGTTGAATGCCCTTGACCATTACGCGTCAATTACAGCAGCAATTATCATCAAGACCTTCCAAATTGAAGCCATTATCCGCGTCATCATCATCATTGAGTCAATACTTGCCAATTTATTCATCCAATCCTTACCCTATAAATTGAATCCCTCATTTCAATCCTCACTCGCCGATAAACACCTCTCTACCTCCAATTTCTACTTCCAATCTGTTTCTAAGGCTTCTTGATCAAACGTTTGACTTTTCTGTTGACCGAAGCATTATACCCGATTACATTATTGTAAGTTCTCTTTTTTTTGGTGGGGTATCGGCAACCCACGATCAATAGCCCCAATGATTCAGGGGCTATTGATCACTAATTGTAGTGATTGGATTATTAGGGCTCGATTTGGGTGAAATTGGGGAAGAACATGAATCGCAGACAATGTATATAATTATTTTGAAACGCAAAATGTACAACCAACTGATCTAGATCAGTTGGTTTACCCCCTTTTGTTAAGAATCAGAACCGGCCTTTGGCCAAGGTTCGATTCCCACAATTGGCTTTTAATTTTTCTTCAATTAAACCATGTATCCATTAATACAATTAACCTATATAAGTAATATAAATCCAGTTTAACTCGTTCTCAGGGTGTGGCTCAGTTGGTGGCCACACTTGTGATAAAGCTCGAACCGGCCAGAGGCCCGGGTTCGACTCCCATAACCAACAAACATTTTTTACCTTTTTTTATATATATACTTAATATATTAAATCTTTTAAAATAGTTTTTAAATACTAAAAGTGGTTTATAAATTCTACAAAAATTACTGTATGACCTTCTAATGGTAAGGTTCATTGTACAATTTTTAGTTTTTCAAAAATAATTTATTTAATATATATTATAAATATTACAAGTTTATTCATTTATAATTGTAAAATTCAATAAAAATATCTAAACGATTTTATTAAATCCCACAAAAATTATTCTAAACTTGTATAGTAATAAACATTTCATAAATAATTTTTATTTCAGAAAAACCGTTCATTTTATATTTTTAATTAATTTTTGTTAGTTTTATTCATAAATAAATCATAATAAATTCATTTTTCAATATTTTGGCACCAAAATTTTATATAAATTATTTCTATTTATTTAGAACTGAAATACAATTTTTAATTTAAAAATTCTTTAATTTTAATACTTTTAAATATTAAAGTTATATTTTGACAATTTGAAATAAATAGATTAAAAATTCTATTTTCAAGAAAATAATTTTATAAAAATTATTTTCATACTTAAAACTTTATATTGTGACCATCTTTAACTTAAAAATTTACAAAAAGACTTTTGTTATTTATTTATTAAATTTCTTACATTTAATAAACAAATTGATTATTAATCAAACAAATACTTATCCCCAATTCGAAACCCTAGAAATACATCCTAGAATTATTTCCGTTACACGTTATCAAATTCTTTAGGTTAATCCTTTGGGGTAATCTCAATTCAAATTACGTCGTCCAGTCGAATTTCAAGCTATTACGTGAACAGTGAGTACTTCCTATCCCCTTTTTGCTTTTATTCATTTTTGGGGTGTTACATGTACACTATTACAAAATTACAAATACAAGTTTACATTTTCACAATACAATTCTAGTACTATGTGCAATTGCTTACAACGTGCTTTATGCTTAGACAATACATGTAGAATACATTTGTACTTAGTGAAATCATTAACATGGTACAAGCCGACCTTAACATTGGATAACGCTATTTGGATTGACAACCCGACTAGGTTGATTCTCCCCCTTTTTCATCGGAGAATCCGTGGCCATTGTTAAGTTATTATCCATTTATTGGATAAGTACACCGTCGTTCATTTGTACATTATACAGTCACAAGATTGATTTCGCTCTTTTGTATGATACATACTTTACATATTTGCACTGTAGCTTGCACTTGAATTGTATATCTTTTCAACTTACTATATATATCAAAACTAGGAATGCTCACCAACATTTCATATGTTGACCAAACCTATTTTTGTACATGTTTCAGGTGCAGTTTGATCTAGTGCTTTAGCAAGGGACTTTTAGTGCTTTATTTTAATCAGTTATTTCAATATTTACGTTTCATTTAGACTTTGTATTTTCCATTTCATTGTAAGACAATTTTGGCTTATTCAATAATATTTACATTTTAGTACCATGTGCTTTTGAACAATCGTCACTACGTGACACCTGGATGATTCCGCCATCGGTTGGGGTGTTACATTATCCTCGGACGTAGGCGTGAGGCCTGAGAAGGCGTCGGGCCTTGTAGCGCATCCATAAGATGTGAATAAAAGAAAACCTGTAATTTTATCTTCGGACGCAGGCGTGAGGCCTGAGAAGGCATCGGGCCTTGTAGCGCATCCATAAGATGTGAATAAAAGAAAACCTGAATTTTTATCTTCGGATGCAGACGTGAGGCCTGAGAAGGCGTCGGGTCTTGTAGCGCATCTATAAGATGTGAATAAAAGAAAACATGAAATTTTATCTTCGGACGCAGGCGTTAGGCTTGAGAAGGCATCGGGCCTTGTAGCGCATCCCTAAGATGTGAATAAAAAGGTATTTCTTGTCTTATCATGCGCCTGCATAAGTGTCGTTATTGCGCATGGAATTTGTCTTTTTGAATTATGTGTGAACTGAATGGCGGGAATGTATGGAGATGATAAGACGTGTCTGACGGTTCGTACACTTGTACTAGGAAACGTGTCTGGCAGCTGGCATGGGAGGATGGTGAGTGGGTGGACACGTGTCGACCATCGGTGAAGTGTGAGAGTTTTTGGGTACTGCAACCGTCAGGCGAGTGGCTCCATGCGCGGCGCGTGAGTCGTCTGTCACGTGGGCCGTCTGTTGTAGCAGTTGCTGATCGGACGTCCGCCTGAAAAGTCACTTTTTCATGATTGCCTTTCTGCCCATCGCAATTAATGCGATGGGTATAAATAGGGGCCTCCGTCGTTGAGTTTCTTTTACGACTTTCAATCTTACATTTCTCCGGCGAATTTCTCTCAATTTCCGGCTATATTTTCCAACGTATACTTGTTTCTTCTCGTTTTTTCTTCTGTTTCTTTTAAGATGTCCGAAGAAACGAGTTCTAAGCCTGAATTGGCGATGGTGGAGGGACAGATTGCTTGGTCGAAGGACAAACACAGGTCCTTGTAGGAGAAATATCAAATTCTCCGGGAGTGGGAACCTGAGTTCCCGGCGATGGGTAAGACCCCAATGGATGCTACTGAGGGGAAGATTTGTCTGTTTGAGGCATTTTTTCTGAAGTCAATGTTCAGAATTCTCACTAGCCAGTTTTTGATGGATGTGTTGAAGAAGTATGGTGTACATATTTCGCAGATGAGCCCATTCGGAGTGATGAGGGTGATGCACTTCGAAGGTACTTGCAGGGCGTTGCAGATTGAGCCTGTGTTTGAGTGGTTCAATGTTTTTTACAAACTTGAAGTGAAGGACAGTGGCTGGGTGTCCTTCATTAATAGGTCAAAGGCTGTGACCATCGTAGTCACGAAGAGTTCTCCCAAGAGCTTTCGTGACTGGAAGAGATGTTTTTTCTACGTAAGGAAGGAGGTAATTCCTGTAGAGATATCATGGTTGAGGCTTCATGCTGGGCAGAAGCCACCATCTTTTGAAGTTCTTAACAATTTCCAAGATGAAGTTTGGTTCAAGCTTCTGATGTCTCATCCGATCAGATTGGATAATCTTGATCATTGTGATGAAGGGATGTTGATGCTGCTTAGTGTTTGCTGTCTTAGGGTAAGGGAGGGTATGGACATTCTCCCGTATAGTGATGGTGGTATGGATTTGGTATCGGGTAAGCGCGTAGCCTTGCATTATATGTTTTTTGTGTTGTTTTTGTTTGGTATGTTGGTGAATCGTTGCATCGTTTTGCATGCGAGCGTTTGTTTGAATTTTGGCAGCGTAAGGTGTCGCGCACCATGTTCAAAGCGGTGCCTGCTGGTGAAGTTGCTGGGGTAGAGAAGATGCGGGTGAATTTTATATTCCCTGCGCGTATAGAAGGTGTGCCTAAGAATCCTCTTGTCGTTGGTTTTCTTATAAATCCCAAACCCTTGTCCGCGCGTACAGCGGCGGGGGTTGACTGGGTTGTTTTATCTGATGATGAGTCTAGCGGGTCTTCATCTAACTTAATCCCTTGTTCGCGTCGCTCTGTAGGTGGTGGTTCGAGTGGGACTATGTCTACGCCTTATGGTGGGGCCGCCAGCAGTAGTGGTTCAGGGATAGTTGAGGGCGTGAAGGGTAAAGGTAAGTGTTTCCTTTATTGTTTGTTGAAGAACCATGTCCATCATAGTTTGTTTAAGCTTGTTTCTTCTTTGTTTTGTAGGTGAGACCCACAAGCGCAGGCGTCTAGTGCTACGTACTGAAGATGTTGTGGATGAACAGACATTTAAGAAACCTGCTCCGTCGGAGGTTGATCAGACTGGTAGCCAGTTTGAGCCACCACCTAGACGTGAGCCTCTGAGCAAGATAATTGTGAAGAAGCTATCTAGTAAGTTTGTTTCTTTTGCTTTCGAAGTTTGCCTTTTACTCCGCGTCTTCTTTTTGTAATCTTGTTTGTTCTTTATGCTAGGCTCTACTCCGCCTTCGGTTTAACACTATAAGGCGGAGAGGGAAAAGAAGAAGAAGGAGGGGGATGATGAGAAGGCTTGTGCTGAGGAAGAAAAGGCTCTGGCTGAAGCCAAGGCCAAGAAGAAAGCTGATGAAGAAGAGCGGCGGTTGGTCGTTGCTGCAAAAGTGGAAGAGGATGCCCGTCTTCATGAGGAATTGTTGAAGAAGCACGCCGAAATGGCTGCAATTAAGAATGAGGAAGCTAAGGCCTTGGCTTCCCAGGGTAAAGGTGCTTTGCAGAAGGAAACGGTGATCATTGATGTAGAGAATGTGGAGAATCCACTTACTGTTTAGCAGACTAGCGGCGTTACCCATCCCCAGTCTAAAAATGTTGAAGGTGGAGGGGCGTCCTCAAGAGCCCCTAAGTTTAGGTTGGACGCTCCAGTGTACGTCCCAAAGTGGCGTATAACTGAGAACTGTCGATTTTTTAACCCGTTTGTTGTTGAGGAGTTTGTGGATTGCGCACTCCCTCCGGTTGAGCGCCATCATCAGCGTTCTCAGGACCGGGGTACCCTTGTCTCTGAGCTTTGCTCAAACCCGACGCTTGCGTTAGGTAATGTTTATGGCATCCGTCGTGCTGATGATGACCTTGCGGATGAGCAAGCTGCATTAGCGTAGGAGACAAAGCGCTTTGCCAGGGAGAAGGAGGTGTTTGAGACGGCTAAGGGTCATCTTGTTAGTGGTGGACGCCCGCCAAAAGGATGTTGAAGCTGCTGAGAAGCAGAAGTCTTGGGTGGAGTCGTCCACCAAGATTAATAAGGAGCTCAAGCGCCGTTGTTTGGCGATGCTAAAAGTTGAGTCTGACCTCGAGACTTCAAGGTAGAATAAGGATGATAAGGTGAAAGAACTGGCGGAGCTGACTTCCAAGTATTCAACGGCCGTTTCTGACTTAAAGGCCAAGGATCAGGATGTTGTGAGGGCGACCACCCGTATTTCCGAGTTGGAATCGCAGGTGGGGACCCTAAGGAAGCCTGGGCCGCAGAGAAGGCAACCCTTGTATCTGTGCAGAACGCTGCTGAGGAGTAGGCCGTCTGCATGATGAGTGATGGTGTCACTGGTGTAAGTCCTCTTTTATACTTGTGTTTTATCTTTCCTGATTCCCAAAGTTGTTGCTACTTATAACTTTGTTTGTATGTTTGTAGATCTTTGACTGTATCTGGAATGAACCCAAAATGGGGAACCAAGTGACTCAGATCATGGATGCTGCGTGGGTTGCCAATTTGCGCGCTGGCTGGCTCGAAGGCTTTTTGGCGGCCAAGGATGGGGCCCATGTAGAAGATGAACCGTTTCAGGATCTGGATACGGAGGCCGACATTTTGGATCAGTTGGAGAAGCTGGATATGATGGAATTTCCTGTACATGCGACGGTCCAGAAGTGTCTTGGTGACCCAGATTCGATTGGAAGGCTTACGCATTGGATGCAGGAGTCGGACCGTCTTGGGTGTGAGCGGGCGCAAAAGGAAGCTGCAGATAAGGCGGCTGCCAAGGCAGCTGGGCTAGGAAGTTCGAGGACGGCACATGAGCCTCCCTAGTAGGTTTTGTAATTTTCTTTTCTAGAAACTTTGTAAGTATTTGCTCGTAGTTTAATGAATGAAGTTTCTTTTTGAACTGTCCTTGCGTATGCCCTTTGATTGTCTTGAATTTGATAGATAGTTAGGCTTCCGCTTGGGATGAAGAGTTATATTAACTTCATGTTTTTAGAAGGCATTGTTGCGTTCGACATAAAGGGTTAATTAACTTCATGTTGGACGGAAACATTGCGTCTAGCATGAAGAGTCTTGTTTAGAAGGCAAGGTGGTGTCCGACATGAAGAGTTAATTAACTTCATGTTGGACGGCCACGTTGCGTCTAGTATGAAGAGTTGATTAATGTCATGTTTTGAAGGCAAGGTGGTGCCCAACATGAAGACTTAATTAACTTTATGTTGGACGGCCATGTTGCGTCTGGCATGAAGATTTAATCAACTTCATGTTATACTGTGTTGGTGCGCTACATGTTTCACGTATAGTGTTGCAATTTGTTGAACAACTGTAGTATTATATGAAAACATAGAGAGTTTTACAAGTAACAGGGGCGCAGTTACACTACATTCCATGATCTTGGTATGGGCGTACCGTCGAGTCTTTCTAGCGCATACGCACCTTTCCCTAATATTTGTTGAACCTTGTAAGGACCTTCCCAGTTGGGCGCTAGTTTCCCTGGTCGTTCTGAATGTGATGCGTTGTTATCTCTTAAGACATAGTCCCCAATGTCGAAGCTACATGACTTGACTTTGGTGTTGTAATAGTTGTTGTGGGTGAAAATCCTCAGGATGATTTTACCTCACATCCCTAACGTACCATCCCCAAGATGCCGAAGGGCTCAACTGACTTCGGGATATAACTGTATTTCAGCATGTGTACATCCTGAAGATATACTAACGAACTATCTTATTGTTATATGAATGCAGGATTATTTTACCTCATACTCTCCGAGTAACATCCTCGGGATGCTAGAGGACTAAGCAGGATTCAGGATGTAACAGTGTTCTGACATTTGTGCATCCTAAGGATGGACTAATGAATTATCTTTATATGATATAATTGCAGGTACAACTACATTATAATATGGACCTGAAACTGACTTCCAATATCTATATTAGTTAGTCAAATGAGCTAAATATGGAGGAGGTTACGAGCCAAGGTCTGAGCAAAGTCAAGGATGTAACCAATATACATTTATTATCGGCGATAAAAAAGGAAACAGCTGGATCATTGATTAACTAAGGAAAAACCGTTAACCAACGGCCACTTTCTGTTGAAGAACTCCAACGTTCACCTGAAGAGGCTGTTACGCAACATTGATGACCTTAACTACTTAGCATATTTCATGGGGTTGTTTGGTAAACTTCATGTACTATATAAAGGGAGTATTGGACGAGTATAAGACACCTACTTGCACACTGCTTACACTATAGACTATTCAGATACACTTAGCTAATCACAAACACTTGCACAATCATTGTAATCATAGCATACTCGTCCACATACTCATCCAAAGTTGTATCTTTTTACCCTATTAATATTAACAAACAAGGCAGGGGCCTAGACTCCTCCCGAGGTTTTATGCCGGCGATCTACAATTGATCAAGGGCTTTCCTCGTAGATCGTGTGTTGTTCTTCTTGTTTATTGCTTTATTTGTTCATTTCTAGCAGTTCCATCCTGAGGATATAACTTTCCATCTTGAGAATAAAACTGCCCATCCTGGAACTAACCTAAGCCATCCCGGCCATAGTTGCCATATTTTTACTTGTTAAACATTCTGATACATCATCTCAAGAATATTATTGATTTACAAACATATTTCCACACATTTAGCACTCTACCTCACATTAACTAATTCGGAATACAAAGTTATTTTTATTGGATAATTTTTGACCAAAACAATAGCGTTCAAGCTGTTTTTTGTAGTTGGCTTCTCGTATAGCGACCATTTTGTGTCTTTCGTCCAGGAGATCTAGATTTAAGCGCAGTTCTCTGTCGTTGTCTATTTGTGCGATGTTTAGGATTCTTGGTGATGGGAAGGCAATTTCGGCGGGGATGACGACCTCGGATCCATAGGTTAGGCTGAACGGTGTTTCTCCTGTGCTTGTCTTTGTGAGGGAGCGATGTGCCCATAAGACATGTGGTAAATTGTCCACCCAACCTGTTCGTTTGGAGCCTAGGCGGGTCTTGATCCCTTCGACGAGTGATTTGTTTATGCGTTCAACCTGTCTGTTCCCTTGTGGGTGTGCGACGGAGGTAAAGATTTGGTTGACACCTATCTGTGCTAACCATGCCTTTATATTCCTGTCGGCGAACTGGGTGTCGTTGTCCGTAACGATTTCCATGGGTAATCCAAAGCTGCAGATGATGAATTCCTAGATGAACTTCTTAACGTGCTCTGCATTAATTGTTGCTAATGGCATGGCTTCTACCCATTTTGTGAAGTAGTTGACAACGACAATTAGGTATTGTACTTTGCCAGGGGCCATTGGGAATGGACCAACCTAGTCGATGGCCCATTTCTGGAACGGCCATGCGGAAGTAACTAGGACAAGGTCATTCTTTGGGCGTAGTGTGTTGGGCGTATGTTGTTGGCAGTTGACATACTTGCGGAGGATAGTGACTACGTCTTGGTGGATCCCGGGCTAGTAATATCCGGCGTTCATGATTTTGGCGACGACCATCCTTGGGCCTGCGTGGATGCCACATATTCCCTCGTGGATTTCCTTGAGAAGGAAGGAGGCATTTGTGGCGTCTACACATCTTAGAAGGGGGCCCAGATAGGAGCATCGGTATAGGATGCCATTCATGAGTTGATAATGTTGTGCTTTGTGTTGGATTTTTCTCGCTTTTGCCTTTTGTGTCGGTAAGGCGCCGATCACTAGGTATGATTGGATTGGTGTTATCCATGATTCAACACCTATCTGCGTGACAGTGACCTGTCTAATAGGTACGGATGGCTAACTAAGGGTTTCAATAGGTACCTCTTTGGTCATATGAGGCCAAGCAGTGGAGGCCATTTTGCTGAGAGCGTCTGCTTCTTTGTTTCCGCTTCGGTTGATGTGAACAACCGTGCAAGTGGTGAATCGTTTGAGGAGAAGTTTGGCTTGTTCAACGTATTGGGCCATTACTGGATCTTTTGCGTCATAGATACTGTAACACCCCAACCGATGGCAGAAACATCGAGGTGTCACGTAGTGACGATTGCTCAATAGATCATGGTACTAAATTGTAAATTTGAATACATTGCATTGAATAGTTTATTACATGGAAAGAAATACAACAATTAAAACAAACAATCTAAACTGAAATACAATAAATCTAAATCTAAGTCTAAGTTCCAAAAGCTTAAAAGTGATCTCATAACAACCTGAAACATGTACGAAAATAATTTTGTCAATACAAAATATATTGGTGGGCATACTTAGTTTGTATACGTATAATATAAGTTTAAAGAAAATGATTTACAATTCATGTGTCATGATTTATTCAAGGAAAATATGGAAATCACGTAAGTACACAGTACGGGTCAAAATCAAACCTCTTATGTGACAAAGTTTAATACATTAACAATGACCTAGGACTTCCCACCACCATATGTACTTTCCACTAGGCGATTTGTCAATTCAAATAGCGTTATCCATTGTTAAAGTCGGCTAGCTAAGTTAATGATTGCAAGTATACTACGTTTATGTTTAAGCACAAAGCACAAGAATTTAAAGCATAACACGTGTATGAATTGTATGTAAAAACGTTTATGAATATGTGTAAGTATATGTTTCATATGTGTACATGTTTCACCCTAAAAGTGTAAGAAAACGAAAAAAGGGATAAGTATACTCACAGTTTGCGAAAGCGATCAAAATCCAACTTAAGCGGTCATGAGCTAAGTAATGGGAATTCCGGGGAATTCATCCTATAATGTATATGAATACTAATAAGGAAATGTCTAAGAGTCTAAAGTATCTAGGGTCTAAGGCATTAGGGTTTGCTAACTCGATTTGGGGAATTTGAGTTTTTTTATGATAAGTCGAATTAATATAAAAGTTGTATATTAACAATAATATACCAAAGTTTGTAAATATGGTTTAGGTAATATAATTATTACCAATTGAATATTTAGATAAAAATCTGTTTTGAATAATTAAGGCAAAATAATTTAGTTAATTACTTTAACTAATTATTGTAAATAAATACAATAATCGTAAATATTGAAACAAATAATTATGAGTTACACGATAATCCAACAAATAATAATTAAGACTTTCAACATAAGTAAATTTCTATTTTATAAGAAAAGTATTTATAAAATAGAAGTTAAATAGTATAAATAAATAAATGATTAATTATGCCTATTTAAACGTAATTAAGACTAGAAATACAAGACATGATCCAAAAATATTATTTTTATAGAAAAGAATATTCTCTGATGTAAATAAATGAAAAAAAATTTCCCATAATTTTTCTAAACTTATTTATATTTAAAACTGATTTAATGAATTTATATCATGTTTAAATGATTAAAAATAGTAAAATCAATAAAAATAAATGCTTTCTAAACCAATAATTTTTATTTCAGTTCATGATGATTAGAAATAATTTCCCAAAAAGTTTGAGACTAAAATCATTAAAAATGAATTTTTAATCAATTAAATATGGTTAAAACAAATAAATTCAATAAAAATATGAAAATAAGATATTTTTCAGAAAATAAAAGTGTGGTAATTTTCTTTATGGTATCAAGATGTTACACCTAAATTTTTATAATTTTTGGAGCATAAATGGATTTATTATGAATATTCAAAGAATACTGCATTTATATAAATATTATAAATAACAAAATGAAAAAAAATAACAAAAATATGGCAGCAGGCTCGCTGCTTAGGGGAATCGAACCTGTATCCCCTCCGTGTAAACATTTAGCACCAACCACTACACCACTAGTCACTTGTTGTTTTAACTCAAAAATAATTCAATTTAAACATTACAAGTATGTTCATCTTCTTCCTCAAATCTACTAGTTCAAAACCCTAACCCTAGCCAAGATTCAATTGCCCGATTCAGACAAGATGAACGAGCATAACTAAAGGGCTTATGACCAGAACTCTATAAAAACGAAATGGCACAAACGAAAATCGCACTTACAAGATCAAATTAGGACCGAAATGAAGATGCAAGGACCGAACTAGATGTCACGATTTGGATAGGTTCCTGAACGTTATTTGCTATGTTTTATAGTGGGTTAAAGTTTTGTGTGCAGGAACCGAATGGTAAGATCAATTTATATGTTGGTCCATTGAAAATAGGCGTTTAGAAGAGTTTAAATGTTCCGGTCGGTCACCTTCTTTAAACCCGGATTAAACTTGATTACAACGCGTTAATACACGACTTTATGATGGGAAACGACAAGGAATCAATGAAGAAACGTATTGGACTTAATTATCACACGTTTAAAGCTATAATTGTTCATCATATGGCTCGCCAGATCTAAACTCCGGTCACCGGAGCTACATCGCCGGAAAAAAAAACGTGGGTATAGGGAGGGAGTTGTGTTTGGTTTGAAACTTTTGAGCATTGGAAGAATTGGTCCTTCCATGTTTAACTTAGTTTTTATTATGACTTAGTTAGTTTTCCCTTAATAAAAAGTTAAGTTGGTTAACTAACTTAACTTAAATGTTTTCAATCTTTATAAAACTTGAAAATTTTATAAAATTCTTTTACGAATACGTTTTAACATACGCATTTGATTAAAACTTATACCCGACCCATAATAATTATAAATGATAAATTGTTTTAGTTCGCTCTAAACTTAACTTTGAAAAACGACGAACTTACAGGGACTATAATGGAAATATTTGAAGGACTATTATTGTCAATTAGATGAAATACGAGGGTGACGGATGTCACAGTCTCCCCTAATTTAGAAAATTTCGTCTCAAAATTTCTTTCAAGTGGAGGTTACTATGAAACCAAAAGGCGTTGTAAAAGTCAAGTAGGTTTTAAAAATATTTTCATTAGCCTTGATTTGACAAAATTTAAAGTAGTTGTCTAATACCCATGGTAAAAGTTTCAAAATCTTTGATAGTTGACCCGAAATTAAGAAATTGAGAGTTTTAAATGTGAATGGTTTTGGGAATGTGTAACGGGTGAGCGTAGAGGCACTGATGAAGCAGTCTCCCCTACTTTAGAAAGGTTTCTCTCTGAACGTTATTAGAGTATGCAACAAGAATCCAAATAACCGAGAGTCTAAGAGTATACAAAGTTTTAGTTTTCTGTGTAGGTGGCCAAAAAAAAGACTCTAGGAAGACGAATTGAAGCTCATGTAAGAACATTCTTATCGAAAATGCTAGATACTAGTCTACGATCTAATGAAGAGGTAGTAATGGGTAGGTTATTGGTCAGACTCCTAGTCCACTCCCGCAGTATCGTTTATGCTTATATATAGGGTGTACCGCAGCTGACCCACCACACTCCCGATACTTTGGACTCGTACTGATTGTCTACCAACAACCTAATTAGAATTACACACCACCCTCCTATACCTGTAAACCCATGATTGCGATCCGGACCGTAATAATAGATTTACCTTACACTAGGGTGCTCTACTTTTCCATAACCCTAACATCAATAATACAGAAACAAATGCGTGCAACCAATATGTAATAACTACTGTAATTAAATAATGTTCAATCATGACATGGTTAGAGGTCCTTCCCTTCCGGGTTTACCCTTTAACCGTAATGAGAGTAACATGTACGTATAAGACATGGTTAGAGGTTTTTCCCCTTTCAGGTTCACCCTTAACCGGTAACTTCCGTTCACATCGTTGGCTCTAAAAATTCTTATTGATAAACTCTGAGGTTTATACCGTTCCCCTCGAATTAAAGAAATACTCTAATTCGAGTCGTACGTGGGCACTGGCTTAGATCTCATATGAGTTATCAACTAGTATGTTCATTGGCCATGATGATGAACAAAATAATGTAAAGTATAATGGGGTTTTGCTCAAAACAGGAAAGAAAATATGCATACCAAATATGTGTTCATGTAAGTATATAAGTATAGCATAAAATTTTGATTGAAAGAATAGTATAATGTAAATCGAGTAAATCGCACAATTGCACCAAATGAAAGTAAATGAGTTGAATTAATGCTCATAAACAGTGTTGTAAGACTGACTACTTAATAACTAGTGCGAGAATAATTGCAAATAACGCGTGAGAATAACCACCAATAGAAGAACAATACGAGAGTAAGATAAATAAGATAATGTTCGAACATAACTATGAAAAAAATGGTGTAAAAATAAAATAATGAAACTTACTGCAAAAGAAGGTGCTCGGTACAGGTGTATAGCCTACTGACATGCGAGTTAAAATTTAGTAATTTTACTTATATGCGTTATACTATAAAAGACATTTAGCAAGATTCTGATAAGAGGATATGTCCATTGTTTAAACCAAAAGATTTGCGACTAAAAGTGTACAAGTGTAAAAGGTAAATTTTCGCAGTTTACTCGAACTTTGTGATATAGTTGAAAGAATAGTAGTAATGCATGAGAATAACTTTTTAGAAACCGAAGTGTGTTTTAGATTCAAAACAGGTTCATATGAAAAGTCTTCGTGAGTACACGTGTTCATGTGTTTACGAGAAGTCGATTTTGAAAAATGTTATAAGGCTTATTATTAGTTGCAAGTTTCTTTTCCCAAAAACATATATTGAATCCGTTGTATGAAAACAAGAAGGTTTAAATTTGACTTGTAAAATATGGAACACTAGTTTATAAAATGCAAGATAAAACCATTTCATGAAGTATGTGCAGATCTAATGTGTCTCAAAAGACCAAGATTTAAGATGACGTGAAGGTTGTTAGTGATCCCAGATGCCTTGACGAATTTTGGAAAATAGAATTTTCTGTATTTAAACATTTCTTTAACTTGTGGGTTGAAAAGTCAAAAAAAATTTAATTGTTATGAAATGTTGAGAAAATCTATGTGTTACCCATTAGGAACGGGTAAACTTGAAACCTTTTAATTGTCAAACTTTTATAAATTTTATACATTGAAAGACCGTTTGTTTGTAAAGATCGTTAAGGCATCTACATGGGCTCATAATGAGCTATTTGTTTTCAAGGCACAAGGTGTATATCAAGTGTGTACTAATTTGGCGAACAAGCTTTGTGAAGAGACATACAAGTATAAGTTGCCAAGTTAATCGTTTTTAGAGAGTAGTGTACTAGTGCGTATCGTGTAAGTAGGCATTTAT